>CM076570.1:147013649-147613649 GCA_034641835.2 Pinus albicaulis
ACCAATGAGAAAAACATCCATAATAACCTCCGACTACCCAATTTGTTTAGTTGTGTTGAAATTTCATTAGAAGCTTCGCCAAAACCTCTGTTACCGTAACAAATGTTGTAGATTTTTTCTTTTTGACAATTTTGGCCAATTTTATAACACTAAATACCTCATTTATAACCACTTCTAGAGGATCTTTTCCTTGTATTGGATATGGCTAACATCTTCAAAAACTTCCTATGGAAAGGTTCTCAAAAAAAGCACAAGTGGGCTCTTCTATGATGGGACAATCTGACCCTATCTAAAAGGAAAGGTGGTTTGGGTTTTTGGGATCCCTATATTCTAAACTAGGTAATGGGAGCTAAGTTTTGGTGGAGATGGATGTAGGGAGGTACAAACCTCTGGAAAAAAATATGGGAACGTAAATATGAAATGTCGCATACTACGATGGACATGTTGCAAATAGAAATCATACCTAAAGGATCAGGAATATGGAACTTGGATTTTGTGAACAGGTATCTCATTGGAGACCAAAACGTCTAGGAGATTAGGGAAGGCAACACAACCTGATTTTGGGAAGACTCATGGAAACAACAAGAAAAATTATACAGTAGGCTTGATCTAGCAGAAATTTTCCTTTTTACAAATTAGGCGAATGGAAAATCGGTAAATCACTATTGGGAGGAACAAAATGATTAGTACTGGAGGAGATGGAAGCAGAAGCAGCATTGGAAACAAGCCCCAAATACACAAAAATGGGGAAACATGAAGAAATAACTTCAATCTAGGAAACTACCTATCATTATAGGGAGTGATATCCTTCGATGGAGCTACAACACGAAGGGCATGTTTACAACTAAAGAAGCTTATCAGATAAAATCTAACAATGAATACCTAGACAATTATTATGGAAAAAAAATTGGTCAAGTAAGCACTGGCCTAAAATTGAACCTATGGGTTGTTGGGCATGAAAGAATACTTACTTGGGACCAATTGTGGAGACGAGGGATGCTTGGACCCTCAGTTTGTGTGATGTGTGGAGAGAACACATAAAATTTGGAACATCTTCCCAACAACTTATACGTTTCTAACCTTATGTGGCATAATCTATTTACTTTGTTCCATAAATATGATATAAATAAATAAAGCATCCAACTCACAATTGAAAACTGGAGAAGAGGAGGATACCAGAATACGGTTGTAAATAGAGCCTGGTCATTGTCGGTTGGGTTCCTGCTCTATGCAGTGTGAAAGGAGAGGAACATGAGAACGTTCCGAGATGAGAAACAACAACCCATTGAAATATGTCAAACCATCATTCAAAATATACAGGAGACTATCCTAGCTGAAAAATGGACTCAAGAGGATTGGGCATCACAAGGTAGGGAGGCATGGATCCTCAATCAATTAAATATTAAAGCCCAGATGTTGACGCCAACTTCATGGAAACCCAAACCATGGCCTTTTAGGTTAGGGATAAGTTCAAACTTCCTCAGTAAGGTTTTATAAAACTAAGTTATTATGGGGCTTCGAAGGGAAACCTAGGTCAAGCAGGGGCAGGGGAATTTTCCGAGACAGTGAGGGTCGTGTTCTGCGGACTTTCACCATGGATCTGGGACATGCTAGTAACAATGAGGCTAAAATTTATGCCAAAAAATAGGGGTTGATAATTGAAATTATAGAAAAATATCATTGAATTGAGGTAGAAGGAGACTCAGCTATGGTCATTGGTATCCTCCAGAACTTGCAGAAGGGAGCGCAATGGGATCATATTAGCAGCAGTTGGTGAACAACCAGGCTGATCCAGGAGATTAAGGAGATTATGGCGAAGATAAGCTATATTAACTTGCTTCATGTTAGAAGATAAGGCAACGAGGTAGCCGATTTCCTGGAAAACTAGGGATGCATTAACCAAGACAGGGTTATGGATAACTCAAGGGAGAAAACCATACATGAACCAGGTCTTGCAATGACGCAGGAGATCGTAAACTAGGATTTGGATAACTCACAAATCAATACTGGGATTGGGATAACATTGCAAACCAAAACCCCCAGTCAGGGTACCAACTGGCCATGCATGGGGCCCTACACAAATACCGGGTGGGTATACGTGGAGGAAGCATGTGACGGCTCTCACACCAAAGTCGAGGATGCCGAGAGCAAGTAGTGATGGGCGGCTCCACCCATGGATGGATGTTAGGAATGTTAGGGTGAAAGTGTTGCCATGCAAGGTGGAAGCGTGTTATGTACATCCTCCTCGCCATTTCATGGTGGTTAGTTCACAGTCGCATGCAGAGTAGCATCAAGAAGTTTTGCGGTCGGGGGAGAATTCTGCCACCTTTTGCTTGTCGTCATCAGTGAGGGTATGTATCCAATTCTCCTCTCATATCTACCATGAAACATGTTTCCAGTTTTTGTTCTATGGAAAATAATATTCTGGTATTTTTGGATTACCTGTATCGGCTTCAATGTATAGTTGTGGATTAGCTAGTTTATGTATTGAATTTTCCTTTCACATCTGCCATGGAACGTGTTTATGGTCTTCATTCCATGGTGAAGAATATCCTAGTCTCTCTGGATTATCTGTGTATGTTTAAATGTAAATATTTTACCTCCAATAAATTAGAAAGTTTCATCGTGGATAGCCTGGAATGGAAAGATGTTAGTGGGCTCTATGTTCAGTATTTTAGTGATGGAGTCTCAGTAGGAATTGTGGTCATTTATCTTCATGTGAAGGGTTTAATTCAGAACTGCCTTCTCCATGTTGTGGCCACATCTGCTGCTTCTGTTTGTGTTGAGTTTTTCTTAGGCTTTGTATGGAGTAATCGATTGTGTAAGCTTTATTATGGTTTTTCATGGCGCTGTAAGGAACTTGCATGGCGTCGTTATGACATGGATTGTCTATCTCCTGCATTGGATTGTTTCTCTTCTATCCAATTTGGGGCTCATTTTATTTCCTCATCTCTGCATGGATCTAATTTGTATTGTAACCACCAGTTTTGGGAATTAGGCTATATGGCTTCCAATGATTTTAATATGGGTGGTGGAACTATAAAGGTTTGCAACAAAGGCTCGAGTGGTCAATGGGTTAGTTATGTCGTTTGTTTTGTCACTTTTCTTAATTTTTCTAATACTGAGGTTATAAGTACTTCTGTAAGTTATTATAATGGGATTATCTAGGTCTGGGCTATTTTGGGAATGAGGAGTCTGGCCTATTACTCTATGTATATGAAGAAGGTTTCTATTATGGGTTGCTAGTCTATTCAGAAGCTGGATTTTGTTTTAAAATCAAGTCCTCCCTGTCTTTCAATGTTGAGTCTAGTGTATGTCGGTGAAGATAACCAAGCCATGTTTCCTTCCAAGAAGCTCTGTGCTTGTGTTTATATCTCAGACTTCTTTAATATCGACATTATTTGTACTATTGCAAGTCTTCCAAACAATTCTTGCATGCACAAAAAGTTATTGGAACACCGGAAATTGAAGATAATGGTGAAAGTCCAATCCACTAAGAAGGATGGAAAGGATAAGGGGAAAGACAAAGCTCCCAACCCTGCTCCATCCAAACACAGTAAAAAGTCTGGTAAAGAGGTGATGAAGAATTTGTTGCAAACCTATTTGGATGGTACACCCTGTTACATCAAGTCTTTGATTCATGGGTGGGAACAGGATGCAAGGGCCAAGGAAGAAGAGGAAGCTAACATGGCTGAAGAAGAACTAAACCCAATGGTTATCGACCCTGGTAATACTCGCAGCAAAATGTCTTTGTTCCATTACTTCATCCGCACCTATTGGACATTGAAGTGCGTTTTGGTAAAGGCAATTGTCTTTGTCCAAGAGATAGGGGGTGATCCTCGAGCAACCTCAACTCTAGCAGATATTAGCAGAGGCATCCAGGAAATCAACTTGCGGTAGCATCACCAGAGCATCCGATTGGGGCGAATTGAGAAACAACTAGAAAGCATGCACTAGTTTGACATGCCAGTATCGAGTGTAAAAGACCCAGCTCCTATAGATCCATCCGATGATTGAATTTCTATATTTATGTTTTGATTATGATAACGGATAACATTTATGTTTCTTATATGTTTATGAAAGTAAATATAGATAATAGCTACTTAAAGATAGTAAGAGACCGCCTTAAGATGTTTAAGTTTTGGATGGCATATAACTGTTAAATATGACCAACAAACCTGGTTTCCTATAGGCGGGTTGAGGCTAAAATCTGTGAATTTTTCTTACGTGCATTTTGGTTAATAAATAGAAAATAACAAGGATCTACTAAGTTTACAAAAAAAAAAACCAAAAGATCATACCAAATAAAATCCCCATGAAAATCTATCAGGAATGTAACTCAAAATGGATTACAATTCATGTTTTAAATTTTACTTTGTACAAATAAATAATAAAGAAGATGTGACCCTCATTTTCAGTTGGCGGCTCAAATCCTCAATGTGATGAGGAGCATTCATTTAACTATAGGCTCTCTCCCGTGGCTGAAAAGAATTTAAAATTTAACCACATTGCCTTCTAGAGCTACAAGTGAACGCCAAAATACTAGATCAACTCATCTAATGGTGGGAATTCATTTAAATTTGGAGACTCGTCGCTCTCCAGACATTCAAGAAGCACCCAATCCAAAAATGTCGGGGTTTTTTTCTATCCAAATCTCCTGGCCAGCATTTTTGCATTCTGCTTCCAAACACGAGGATGAAAACACTAGCTGCAATTATTCTATGGTGAATTTGGTGGGAGAGGCTTGAATTTGGGGCGGCTATAAAGAAGAGGCGCAGGGGATTTCCGGCGGAGACGGGGGAAAATTGAGCTTCGATTTTTATCCTCTTAGGCAATACGCTGAAAAATTGTATGCGCGGGTAGCCTTTTTTGGGGTGTCGTAGGAGCCTAGCCAAAGTTTTCCCGCATAGTTGGGCATTTGTATTTCCGACACACATTTCCCCCATTTTCTCTATTGGATTCCCCTCGAACTGCTGCGACTTCAGTGAGCAGTTTTGGCATCTGTTGTGGGCATTCTGGTTTTGTGAGGGTTTAGGCATGTCGGTTTGTTGCTCTGGTATTCCAGATTCAAACTCACAAAGGTTTTGCGAGGGTTTAGGCATGTTGATTTGCTGATCTAGTATTCCGGAGTCGAATTCGGGAAGGGAATGTGAGGCATAGAGGGTTTGAACTCTGTATGCATAAAGGTGCTTCTACAATATTGCAAGTGAATATCTTTCATAACGGATGATGATAAGAGTGTTAGCTACACGGAAACATATATATAGAGAGAGAAACACAAACCGCATTGAGTCTGTAGGGCTTTATTCTTAGTAGTACACGTGGCCGCTTTAAAACAGTGTTGTGTTTCCAAATATTTATGCGTAGGACAACATGTGAACGTGAAAATAATTTGAATGGTGAATTTGATTTAGTGACGTGGTTCTTGAGGGAATATGTGGAACACTTTTCTCAGTGAATTGAATCTTTTGAGTGGGTTAAGGAGCACAACACAAAATTGACAAGGTGGGACACTTCTTTCGCGTGATGAGGAGAGCAATGAATGTAAAGTGGAAATGTTGAGGGAGAGTTTCACGCATAAAATGGATACACTTTCTATGATTACATACATAATGTAAAAAATGGGCTTGTAATTTGACGTCCCCACAATACGTATTTGTTTGGACCTATTTTGTGGTTAGAATTAATTTTTCAATGCATAAAGTGACTGTTTATTAAAGTGAATAATTGTTGAGGGAGACTCTCATGCATCAAATGGATGTACACTTTCCATGAGTAGATACAGAACGTGAAAAATGGGCTTATAATTTGGCGTCCATTGTTTGGACCTATTTTGTTCTTAGAATTAGTTTTTCGATGCATAAAGTGGCCGTTTAGTAAAGTGAAGATATATATATATATATATAATTTTAAAATGCATGTTTTAAAATAATTTATATATATTTTGTTATATGCATCACATTTTTTTATAAATTAGTATCTAATACTAATTTCCATTTCCTTGGATGTTATGACGCTTATGTTATCATATTTTAATGATTGTTTTTATTAATCAAGCCAATATTAATAAACAATATCTATAAGCCAATTCATATGCTTAATTAGTTCATATCATGGAAATTTGAAACCTTTGATGATAATCACAATGGAAAAAAGATACCATCCATAAAAACAAATATTGGACATATAAAAGACATATAGGTAGAATTTGTTGGGTTTATAATGTAGAATAAGTAACATTTTCTGTTCATAACTATTTTTCATTAATCAAAGGGCCTTTCTTCTATCACTTTATTCATCTCAATTATGTTACCAAAATCTAAGTTGTAGGATTCAAAAGACATCAGCACCATATGCATAAAGAGAAGTACCATCCCCTGAAAAAACAAGGTAACTAAATTGAATCAAAGATTGTGAATCGCACAACATATACCACTATCAACATCATCAATGTATGATTGGATAAAAATATTAATGAAAGGCTCCCCCATCTAACATCATATAAAATTGAAGTGTATTCTTCCTCGAATATTCCACTCTTTGATTATTGCAGCAAATTTTCATTTTATTTAATGATAGTATATTTGATTTTTCTTCTTGTGTTTTTTTTAACGGTTATATGCAAAAATCATGGAAAAATGAAAAAACACATGAGAATCTACTCACACATAGCATACATATATTGTACCTTAAAGAAACACATATCGTGTGAAAGCTTTCACAAAATGTGAGGGAAAAGCCCCATCTTATTAGAACATTTTTACATGTTACGAAGAAGCTCCCTATGAGAAAGAAGCCAATATTGTCATATTGGACATTAGCATTTTTCTTCATTTTATTTTCTTGTTTAAGTCCATCTAAAAAATCATTATTGTGTAATAGTGTCCTTTGATACACTTCTCCAAACTCTTGGAACCCATACCCTTCTTTTCAATTTGGATAATTTCTCCATTTTTTCACCTTTTACTTATGGTGTCTCTTCATCTAGAATCCACTCAATTGTTGCTTTAGCTACCAATCATCAATGAAACTCCTTAATTGATATGGTTTCCCACACGGTTCCATATATTAGTGGAAAGGATGGGAAATTAATAAAAAAATCTATTAGTGTTTCCCGTTTTTCCTTTTTTTTTAGTGATCATTGTGCTATCTTTTTTTCTTAGTGACTATAAAGTTTGGAGTGAGTATATCCATGTCAACACATGAGCCCTCTAGAGCATAAGTTTCGACTAAAGCCTACACACTTCCTTTTTTTAATGGCTACACCATCACCTTTACTCTATGATTGAAGTGTTCGAATCCCATCAATGTTTTCAAGCATTATCTTTTCTTTGAAGGCAAGCACGATCTATCAAGAAAAGTGGCTAGTTTATGTATCAAAAAGGCTTTTAATTGGATTTCTGTTATTTTCACTCTTCATTAAAAATTCAAGAAAAAAATTAACTTATGTTTTTCTTTTCTAGCACTCGTACTTCTTCATAACCCTTTTTTCCCTCTCTTTGAGAATTTTCAATTAGCCTTTCGAGCAACTCTTTCTTGAAGAGAAAATTCAATACCTAAAGCCCAACATGGTTTTTTTTTTATGAAGCCTTTTTTAATACACTTTCAAAGGGCCAACTAGTTCAAGGAAAAACTTTCCTTGGAAAATTGGGTGTTTTTCTAAAGTAGCATTATTTGAGAACACCTCCCTAGATTAAGCTTTTAATAATTCCCTCACTATGAAATACAAGTTAAATAAATGTCATTTCTTGATTCCTTCCCATAAACCTAGCCATAGCCTTATCCTTCCCCAAAACAATTATCGTAATTTCTCAAACTCTAGCCTTTAATTCTTGCTAATACAACCACAATGAAGGACACCAAGAAATCAAGCATTGGGCGAATAAGTATTTGAAAAAAAATCTAAGGCTCAATCAATGAAATCTTGTTGATATATATCTAGTGAAGGACAAAAAATAATGAATTATTAGGGTGAATGAGTACTTGATAAAAACATTAAGCCTTCATCCATTGAATCTTGGTGATATAGCCCTAGTGAGGGATGTAAAGGAGCGGAGAATTGGAAGTAGCCCCTAATTAAGGATGTAAAGGAGTGAAGCATTGGTAGCTTTGAAGCATGGTCTATCTATATTGAGAATGAAAGTGCTCTCAGTGAAACGAAGCTCAAAGAACCCATTTATGTAGATTATAGGTATTGTTTCAATTAGGGATTAGAACTACCGAAAGGAGTTGCTACTAATGATGTGGTAGAGGAATTAGTGGAGAACTAAAGTAGCGAAGGATATTTCTAACATAACGGCCTCTTAGAAAGAAGAGTCTCTTGGAAAGAGTAAAAAAAGGAAATCAAATTAAACATTGAATTTTGCAAAAAATAGATGGAAACTCAAGAGAAAAGAGAAGGGTTATCGACTATGGACTATCCATGCGCTAATCAGGCAAACATTTAATGTTTTGGCAAGTAATAATAGATTTATATCTAGTATTACTTCAATTGTGAAAATTCAATAATTAGTGTGTGGTACAAGCTATGCTTTAATCTAATATATATGGAGTTGTGCCTTGATAAGAGCCCAAATAAGACATCAAAAAATTTGATTGGTTAAACAAAAGTGTTGTAATTGTTAAGGTATGTATAGAAAAAGTGTTTCAATGAATATGGGACTAAAACTTTGGATTAAAGATTTTGATTTACATTGCATAAAAATATTCCAAAAATGAAAACCTTTTTCAATAATCATTGATGCCTACACGTAGGGACTAATAATAGGATAGGAAGTATGTAATTTTGGCACAACATATAATTTTAGATCATGTACTATCCATTCTAGGTAAGAACAAAATGGTTAATTCTTGATAGATAAGAAATTTAAACATAGTGAATATTAAAACTAATTAGGGTGCCTGTGTATATAGAATTTAATAATTCAATAATAAAAACTAAAAAAAACAAATCTTGATGTGATATGTTTTCTAAGTTATAATCAACGATCATGAACTCACATATATTTTTAAAATTGAAATGGCTTTTGTAGCCTAGTTCTAAAAATTGGGAAGTATAATAGATTGATGTTTAAGCCCCAAATAATTTAATGAGCAATTTTTTCCACTCATATAAAATATCTTAGTGGAATGATATCAAGCATGGTTTCGTGATATTCTATCAACAATTATCATTATTGTGTCTTGGACATTTTTTCACTCTTGACTACCTCCCTTTCATCCTTGTGGTGAACCTGTGGTGGCATCTGGACCCTTTCTCAAAGCACTAAAGCTTCTATCTCCCTATATGCTCACATAGTATAATTAGGATTTAGAAGTAAGTGGATCATCATCCACACATTATTTATTTTCTTGCAAGGAACAAACATCACATATTTTAATTAGGGGAATTGTAAAGGATCACTGCATATCCACATGAATTCACACTTTTTACGCTCACAATTTCACTTGAACACACATTCATCCCACACACTAAGCTCACTTGAAATTTTTATAAAGGGTATCCTCTTTCCAAAATCTTTGTACCCAATTTATTTGAGATTATATTTTATTGCACACCCTAAGTGAAGCAAACCATTTCTAAAAAAAACCTTAACATGAACACACTAAATTCCCCACAGGGGCCACAAGATAATTTATAGTTTAGGCTAGGACCACGACAATAGACAACACATAAGCTATAGTGGTTGTTTTTCATATTGAAACATAGAAAGTTTTGTTTTAGGGAGATTAAAATCATGCATCATTCAGTGACAAATCTGGTACATGGAAAGAAACCCATGAAGGGGGTAAGGCATAGGTGGTGGATTATCACGAACCTTCATGTTATCTCATGACACGTGGTAGGAGTTTTGGGTCCAAACTAAAAACAAAGATCTGAGATTCATCCATTCCCATTGGACGCATATAACTTGGTGGTCAAATCTTAGGGCATATTTCCGTATAGGTTGAGGTGCGAGAGCACTTATACCTGAGGTGATCTTTGTCAAGCTACTAGAAGTGTCTCCAACTCTTTTGGGATGTATCCCTAGTAAGTTTATCCATTATAAACCTCTCCATAACTTGGTTTATTTTTTGGTTGTTGGAAACATCGCCAATGACATTTATGTCATGGCTTGAGTACCCTATTCTTCAAGCATAAAAGAGAATTCTTCTCTTTCACTATCTTTTACCTTAAGAGAAAGACACCATGGAGGAGATCTTTAGTGGCATAAGTTTGAAGGATGCAAAGGATGGTTCTAAGTAGTATCTACTTCAAAGGATTAGATTTATTAGAACCCTGTATTTTTGTCCATTCAATTATTATGAAAATCATTTCATTCTACCTTAATTCATTATATTTTAATATAGATTATGGTAATGCGTTATTTTCTTGAATTTTATCGTGATGATTACTTAAGTTTCCTTTGAATAGGATGTTGTAACCTATGTTTGTTTCCTTTGAGTGCAGATTATCAAGGAATATTTTTGAACAGGTAGAATTGGTTGGTGGATCTACTTTGATACTTGATTTTTTGAGTAAGTCATCAAACTGGTTGTAACCTAAAATTTACCTTGTCAAAATTTCTCAAAAGTTACGCAAGACTTTCCTTACTCTTTTTATATTTAAAATCTATAATCATAAATCTAATTTTGAACTTTTGTTTTATTTAAACCTAGGTTCTCAACCTTGTCTAAATTCCCAAAGTGTAGAATTGTGAGTCTCTCCCAAGTCTATAACATTTATGGTAAGTATGATAAGTTTATACATGCATGGAAAATGTGTGGGCTATTACTAGAATTCAACCAAGCGTTCAATTCAACCTACAGCTAGCATTAACAATAGGGTAGATACGAACAATATGGAGGAAATGGCAAGGAAATCATGGTTGGGGGTTGGAACACCATGCCCATTCCTAGAATTTACAATGGGCCCTCAAAAGACAAGGCCATGTTGTGCATGTGTTGACCACAAGGTCTAAGATTGAATAAAATTCATGCACTTTCTCTAGAGAAATGGGAATGAAATCCATCATTGAAGAATCAATGGAGTAGTACAACTTTGTGAGAAAATCTTCATTTTTCTCCAAAAATTCACAGGATTCTATTTATAAATTCACAAATGTCCACATTAATGTCACAAGTTATATGATAAAATATAGAGGGTAAATAAAATTACATCTAGAAATTGAAACACAGGAATGTGGGATTTCTTGACGGTAGAAGAATCCATAATACCTGCTCAACAACACTTATGTGTGCCTCAACACTTATTACATAATTATAACTAATGGCATTTGAAGTGTTGGATTTATAAATTTCGATAACTATTATTGTAAACATGTGCCATGTTGTTTTGAGCATTGTTGAAATATATTGGGAGTATTGTTTTAAACCATGGGTGATGTTGGAATTGCATGTTAGATGAGATGTTAAAGTATTATATCAAAATATAATTAAAAAAAACATAATATCTATTGTATTAAAATAATAATAAAAGTAAAAAATAATTGATGTGATTAATTTTTCTTTTATTAATAAAAATCTACAAACAATTTCTCTTGTAAAAAATTCATAATATACATAATTTAATTTAAGTAATGATGAGTCATATTTGTAACCATTATATATATATATATCGAGTCTCAGTGGCACACCCAGTTGCGAAAGGGTTTCATTAGTAAAGCAGCGTGTGTTCAAACTTCACTGGGATGCTAAGCACATGCACTGGGAGGAAACATCTCACATACTATATTAATACATCAATTTTATGCATATCATATTATAAAATTTAAATTATAAAATATGTCAAAGACATACATATATACCTATATGTATCATCATGATCCTAATAAAATTAAAAATAAGAAGGAAAACATTTGAAAAAGAAAAAAAAACTCCAAATATTTACATGATAACATAATGGTTTATGAAATGAATATTGAATGGTTTTACAAGATGATTGAAGCCCCTGCTATGATGGTTCATGGAATGAATATTAAAATATTTTCACAATTTCATTGAAGTTGTAGCTTTAAAAATTTGAAGAATATCATATATTTGTTAAAAATTAGATAGATTGGTCTATCAAGGGTAGTTTGAGTGGTTTGGGTAAAACCTTCATCCTAAGATATAATTTAAGAGTTATTATATTGACACAAAGAGTTGCAGTGGTAGCAATGTGTAATATCTAGTGATATACATCATAGTGTGTTAAAAAAGAGAGAGAAAGAAAACAAAAAGGGAAATGAATTGAAGTGAACAATCTAACAATTTTTTAGCAAAAAAATAAAGTGATTAACTAAAAAATATTTTATTTTCACTTAATACATGAACATATAATCATATGTATAATTTTAGATCATAGTGTGTTAAAAACGAGTGAGAAAGAAAAAGAAAAGGGAAATGAATCAAATTGAACAATCTAACAAATTTATTAGCAAACAAATAAAGTGATTAATTAAAAATTACCTATATGTTTAGGTAATACATGACCTTAAATTATATGTATAATTCTTCCCGATTGCTTACAATACAAGGAAAAGACCCTCTAGCGAAGATTATAGAGGTTTTTAGTGTTATAAAATTGGCCAAAATTGTCAAAGAAACATTTTCTACAACATATGTTTTCGGTAACAGAGGTTTTGGAAGAGCTTCTAATGGAATTTCAACACAACTAAAAAAAACTGGGTAGTCAAAGGTTGTTACGGATGTTTTTCTCATCGGTGCATGCATCAGGTGTCAACACACCGGTGCGTTGTATCGTGAATGCACCAGTACTGTAAACATACCAAGCACCGAGATGGGACACAAATTTTGGACTCCCCGAGGCATTTAGCAATGTCTCGATGAGTGTCAGCCAGCAAGACGCACCGGGCCATCTAGGTCCTAAAATGCACCGAGTCGTTAAGTTAGAAAAATGCACTGGTGTGTTAAACGCAAACTGTACTGGTGCATGCAACGCCTATTAGACCACTTGAGTGGTAGTCGTCGATAAAGCGCACCAGATGTTCTGATTGGTATTAGTATTTGTGTTGTGCCCATAAGTCGTAGAAAGGCACCGGTGCACATTATCATACAAATGCACCAGTGCGCAGTAACTAACATGCACCAGTGTTCATTTTCCATTTTTTTAGAAAAGTTGACTTGTGACATTGCAATTATTGTGATTTTTTAAAATTCATTATTCATCAAAAGTTGACACATATCTTATAACACTATTCACATCAAATAAATTTTTATTAGTGTATTTGAATGTGATGTTTGGATTAATTTTTTATATCATATCAATAGATTTCGCATCTCTTCATTATAATATTTAATCATCCATATATTTAATTAGTGGTGTAACATTTCACAACGACAATGGTGAATGCAATAGAATAAATTAAAACATATCTTATTATATATATATGAATAAGACACTCTTTTTCATGCAAAATGGGGTAGGTATTGGTATCCCTCCGTCTTTCAATTGGGACACTATATCCATTACATTAAACAAAATGTCTGATTTCACAGACAATATTTCAAAAAATACAACGCCTTGATTTGATATCCAAACATATTGATCATCATTCTTCGTTGGAACTGTTGTTACTGCTCGAGCTACTTCCATGACTTGGGTTATTTTGAGGAATGATTTATTCACTGTGTTGATTGTATTATTCTTTTTCAAGTTCCATCTACAAACATAAAAATAAAGTGTAATGAGTGTATATACATTGGCAAGAATAATGAAAATTGAAATATTAAATAATATACATCAATGTAAATAGAAAAGAAATGTACCATAGCAATAATTGACTCATGAACTATACACATTCTTTCAAAACCAAATTTCATGCCATCTTTCAATAATTCATTTGTTGGCACAATTCCATACTTTGTTTCCTGCAAGTTTTATACCTCATAAAAAATCATATATTTAATATAAAAGATTTTTTTATTCTATTAATTATTGAAGAAGCTAAGTAAAAAAATATATATTCTTACAAATTCCATAATCAATTTCTGATATGCAAACATATACCGATAACCCATATTTAACCCAGTGTCAATCAATTCTTCTGATGGTTATTATTTGTATGTTAGCACCTGTTAGAAGACATTCAATGATGATTGTTGTAAAACAACTTAAAATATACAAAAATGAAATCTAGGTAAGTTGTTATAAGGAAGTAACAATTACTCACAAACATAGATATCAACCATTTTCTTCCTTGTCGTCCTATTTTATGTGTTGAATGGGTTCCATTTTCTTTTCTTTTCTGCAAGAAAATACTTGAAAATTAAAATTTCATGCTAAATTGTTTATTTATTGTACCTAATTGAAAAATTCAATGATTGCATACTACATTTGAAGCACTTTGTTGTTGAGATGTCTCCTCGTGCGATGCAATTATGTCCATTTCTTTGACCATCTCCTTGTACACCTTTTTGGACATTCCTATTGCCATATTTCTGATATCAACTCGTTCATCCTCTGAGATTTTCATAATCTTCCTGAAAATGTAACATGACAATAAACTATTTAATTTTTATATTGATATATGAAAAGTAAATATGACAAAAGTGATATTTATAAATGATTTCTTTCTAGTAATATATACATATAATTCTAGAAAATCATTTAAAGGAACATTGATTTTTCATTCCTTCCTTTTTGGTGTTGTACGTTTTTTTCTATTAAAATTTTGACATGTCGCATTGACCAATTCTCTGGAAACTCATCATGTAGAATTCATTGTTATTTTCATGTTCTATTTTTTTTTCTTTTTCTTAAAACAACATTCCTTTTCTTCGTTGGTGGTCCCTATAGAACATTTAACATATGTGAATTAATAGATTGTTTGAAACATGTTATCTAACATTTTTAAGTATATTATTAATGAAAATTCAAAAAAGGAACTCATATTGGATCGATGTATTTTTTTCATTCACCTGATTCATCCTTCTGCAATTTTTCCATCAAGCTTTTACACTCATCTGGTCTTACATCAGAAATAATATTATCGAGCTTTGTCATTTTGTGGCGCTGCATGACACAGAGTAAACAATACATATTATTTAAACTTACATATAGTTCAAAAATAATAATTTGTGTAAAGAATCTCCGAAGAACTTAACTTTTTTGCTTTTCTCGATTTTCTATCAGTATGTTTGTTACTTGATCTCTTTTCATCCATTTATTTATCAATATGAAACATGTACCATACCATTCATTAATATATTTTATAAATAAATCACATAATTTTCAGGTAAAAAAAAATCAAGAAAACAGTGTGCCTTTCAAACAGTACGCACCGAAGGTGGTAAGGTATGTTCTTATAAATGTGACAACAAAGCAGTAGAAACATTGTACGATGCTCTCTGTCAACAAGGATACTCGGTGCGTTATATGTTAATTGGTGCACTGATTAACACAAACATAAAGTAATAAAAAATTGTTTTTATCAAACAATACGTGCTCTGTGCGCTATACTAAAATAGTGCACTGCTGCGTTATTTTAAACAGGGCACATCAGTTATAAAAAAGCCTGTTTTTTAAAAAATCAGGCAATGGTATACATGGATTGGGATCTGACTCTGCAAGTGGTCTCGTGGGTTAGATGTCATATTCCTATATATATATATATAGCAATACAAACCCTATAAATCTGAAATGAAAAGCCCTAATTGTGAAGTCACAGAAACAAGAAGAAGCAAGGGAAGAAATAAGATGAAGCAAGGGTTTAACGTAAGAATGGATTTTTTTTTTTAAATGCACAGTAAAATTTAAAATTTATACTATGCATGTATTAAATCCAACAGAAACTGTAAAAAAATAATTATTATAGTAAAATTTAATAATTTTACTATACTACAAAGTTTTTGTGTGAATCACCAGATGTTTCAAATTCTGATTCTCTGAATAGTGTTATTGTTCGAAAGTATTTTGCTGCTCCACAGTGCTCTCGTGCTCTCTTTCTTCAGGTATGTCTCTCATGCAAATCCCTCCCTGAAATTTTTTGCAAAAGTAATGAAATAAAGAATAGATTCTACTATTTAAAGAACTTTTTTATGAAATTAGATTTCTGAAAATAATTTTCTGCCCATTTTTCAATTTACCAATTTTTTTTTAACTTAAAAAATAAAGTTGCGCATCTTTTATTTCCTGATATTCGGTGCATTTGTTAACTAACCACACCGATGCGTGAGTTAATAACACCACACCGGTGCGCAGTAACTAAAATGCACATGAATTTTGGACCAGTGGTAGATGAATTGAATGAAATATGGGATGGGATAAATGTATATGATGTATCAAGACCCGTCGCAGTAGAGAGTAGCTTTACGTTGTATGGCATATGTCCTTGCATGACACATGATTATCCAGGCTTAGGAGTTTGCTCTGGTAAATTACATTTTTATTGATTTGTTTATAAACGTAACAATATTATTTCTCATATTATTTATTTAATTCATTGTAATTGTTCTGATCTTCATGATATTCTTTAACGTGCCATGCATATTGTATATAATAATTTCAAGGTATTGTAACAAAAGGGTATTTTGGATGTAAATGTTGTGGACCTTCTCTGAAAACTAGACGGTCCAACGACCTACGAAAGCCAGTGTATGACTGCTCCAGGGTATTCATCCTAGAAGAACACCCTTACAAAAGAGAAGCATCCACTTTCAATGGTAAATGAGAGAGAACCCAAAGGCCTCCAATAACGACACCAGATGAATGGCTTAGTGCATTTGAGAGAGAGAAGGAGAAGGAGTTCATAGAAAGGTTCGATTCAAATGGGGAGCCTATGTTCGATGATCCAGAATTCTTCGACACCTATGTTGATAAATTTATCATTGGGATGAAAAGGAAATATATCTCTTATAACCTCCCATATTGGGATCATATTAAGATTACCCACTTATTAGATCCCATGCATATAATTAAAAATGTTTCATCTTCTTTATGGAGGCACATATCATCGAAACAAAGTGACACATTGGCTATTAGGAAATATCTTATTACTTCAAAAACTAAAAAGAAACATTAGCCAAGATGATTAGAAAGTACAAGTTCAGAGGCAGGCATTGGTCCCTCTGGTTGGTATTTCAAAGAAGGTGATGTCCCATGGATTTTTAAAAAATATGATCTTTCTTTGGAAAAGGAATTTATAATGGGTGTGAGGGTGCCATCTCCATATGGGTATTCACTACGGCACTGCTTCACCGTGGATGACCATTTGCCGAGGTTGAAATCGCATGACCATTTGAATCTTCTAAGAGTATGTATAATGTAAAAAGCAAGATTTTATTATTTGTTACATTAATAAATTTTATCCCATGCAGGGATCATAAAACATAAATAATTTTGTATATTATTGAATGTGTTTATAACTTTTCAGTGTCATTATTCTTTGTTCGTGCATGGGTGTGTGAAACATGAATTACCCCAAGACCTAGGACGTGCCATATCTAAATTACCTGCATTTGTACGTTGGATAACATCAAATATATTCATGTGGCTATCATTCCATGGTGGAATTAAGATATAGGTGAGATTGTTTGTCTGTTTGAGAAGGAACTGTCGACGCGTTTCATGGACTTGTAGGTTCATCTTCTAATCCACCTAGTAGATGAGGATTTTTAGTTTCTTGTCATTGGATGTTCTTCTTAGAGAGGTACATGAATAAATTGAAAGGTTTAGTTCGAAAAAGGGAAAAACCCAAGGGGTCTATGATAGAGGGGTACATATTGTATGAGTATTATGTTATGCCAGTGAGTACATCAAGTAGATCAAAATCAAACCAAGTGCAATGATTTGGGACGATGAAAGGGATGAAGACAAAAGAGGAGGGTAGTTGCCCCAAACAAATCGAAAGAGGCTCTTGATAAAGAGTAAGTGACTTAATATTTTTCAAATTTACACAAAGTAAATATTCATGTTGAACTTCGATAATGTATATTTTGATATCATATGTACTATATGTCAGTTTTATTTCATCGATGAATGCAAAAATTGAAGCAATCAATAAATTCGTTCTTTATAGTTCCAAAGTGACACAATGATGGGTTGCATTGTAGGAACAAAAGAGGATGAAATGCGATAGTGACAGGAAAGAATTCAAATGGTTGAATGGTAGAAGTGTGCCCTTATCCCGATCATTTAAAAGAAAATATTCCAATTATATGCCCCAACAGTTGGGTTGCTGAACGATTCAGAGAGAAATATGGTGCAACTAGTCATTACCTGCGTGCTGAAGAGGATGCAATAAACGTAGGGATTGGGTGCACCCACTCGGTAATGCACCTTTGAAATGTAAGATATATATTTCATTTTTAAAAAATTGGGTTATTATAAGACACATGACACTATGATTTTTTAAAATTTTTATAGGTGAATTTGTTCCCATCTATGTGGGCATATGGACACCATTTTCTCACAGAAAATGCTGATGATGGACACATGACACAAGATTGTGGAGTGGAAGTCAATTTCGATCAATCTATTCGCACTAGCCACTGTGATCAAAACCTAGTACGATGGACGTTAGGCTACATCGGAATGATACAAGAGACCATTGAACTGGATTTCTCTTATATCCAATGTGTTATTTTTAGGTGCAAGTGGTGGGACACCTTTCATTGGAATAATGTAAAGCAAGATCATGATAGTAGGCTGATATGTATCAACTCTAGAAAGATGTGGGATGAATCTAAGGAGCCCTATGTTTTCCCCAAACACTGCAACTAGGTGTTTTTTTACCCAAATGTGTTGGATAGGGATTGGTGGTTCATATTGAGACATGACCCTAGATCAAAACATATTTTTGAGAACAATAGTGTTATCATGCCAAGCAAGCTGGAAGATAATGAGGGTGATCATGAGAACCGAGAGTGATATGGTACATGTGTTATTTCATTATTTATACTTTTTAAGATGGGTTTTTGTAAAGAAGAGGACTTAATATGTATTTTGAATTAATTGGCTTGCATTGTGTTAATGTTAAAATTATTTCACTTGATAATTTGCAATTATGTTGATCTTGAAAACAATGGTGCACTGTATAAAGTTATTTTTTTTATAATGTCAATTCCTAAAATAATACAACTACTTCATTGCTTTAAATGTGTGTGAATGATATCTTCTAAATGTATATTGTTATTTTTGGTATGCAAGATTGTAATAAAATAATGATAATTCTAAACATGAATTTATTTGCATTATTTTCTAAACTTTATTACGTTACAAAAATTCATATTATTCAAGATTTATTATTTTACACTTATTTATATTCGTACAAATTTACAAATTTACAATTATACAATTATGGTAATACCAATATTTATGGTATACATTTTACTTATGGTAGTTATGGTTCAAAATTGACAATAAATTTACAATTTTACAATTTTAAAAAATTTAATAAAATTTAATGATGAAAATACATACAATTACAATTACAATTTTACAATTTCACAGTACAATTACAATTTTACAAATATTTTACATATAATTACAATTACACTTTTATATACCATTAGAATTAGAATTACAATTTCACAATACAATTACGTACAATTACAATTACAATTTAATAAATATTTTACATACAATTACAATTACAATTTTACATAAAATAAAAATAAAAATTACAATTACAATCACGACATAATATTTAATAAATATCATGATTTAATATTAAAAATAAACATCATGATCATGATAACCATTACACAAACATCATGTTCGACTTAAATACACATTCAAATTCGCTAACATCATCTAATCATCGTGATCATGATCATCTAATAAAACACAAGCATTGTATAACATCATCACAACCGAAACATCAAATATACATCTCATGTCAAATAAATTTTGTCACATACACATCTATCTGCAAGCACATTAAATGAACGTATCTAATATGACCTAACAATATAGACATCATGATGAACACCAACATGTAAATTAAGTACATCAACATGAACATAAATTACATGGACTATATATCTATATATATATATATATATATATATAATGTCAAAAATATATAATTGTAATATAACTGCATATAAATGTCAAATATCCAGTGGTATATCCATACTAGTACTCATCGAGGCTTGCTCACTTGATGGTGCAACCTCATGCTTAGATAGATGGTGTCCCTGCTCATTAGTCAATGGTGGAGTCTGGTCAGGAACTACCTATTGATGACTCGTCGATGGAGCAGCCTGCTCAATGGATGGTGTGGCCTGCTCAGAATCAGGTGCATGATCAAGACTAGGACGTGTCTTCTGAAATGGTGTAGACTGCTTAGAAAATGCATGTTGATCAGGACTGGATGTTGGATTCTCATCATGATCTCTGCCATGAGGTGAAGGAGGAAGAGGTGGAGTACTAGAATGATGATCACTCCCCTCATGGTCATGATCATCAGATGAGGCGATTCTCTATCATGCATCTCCACGATGCCTACCCTCCTAGCCCGCAGTAGTGCTCTGGAAGCTCCAACGATATGATGTATGAGGGTCAACATATCGTGGGGTATGCCTCTCTAGAGCTGTGTGAGCCTACGATAAATCTATATCTCTCTAATCGTAGCAGGGCAGACTCCCTCATCAGCTAGGAATCGACAGAGTTGGTCGCCAACTGCATCCTAAATCCGGTGTCCAGCCTATGCCTCACCCCCACAGGTATCTGCACCCGATCAAGATCAGGTCTGTTAACCTGATCCTCTGCCTCTGCCATCTCCTCGTCAACATCTACACTTGGATAATTCAGTGGCGGTGGAATCTCATCCCCAACGGATGTCCCAATATCTAAAAAATATATAGTACACAAATTGGCGAGGGAATAAATAATCAACATAAAATAAAAGCGGGAAAATAATGTGTTTCCCGTCACTGTTATAGTGTGAAATGGTCATTAGAAGTAGTGAGAGGCACCTCACCTCCTCTGCACCAAATGAAACAATACCTAACTGACCACTGGACACCTAAAAATATGCAGGAGAAACTATATCGTCCCTAATGTATCTCTGGGAGTACCCCAACTGACTCCCTGCTACATAGTCGATGGGGACATCTAGGAAATGGGGAAATCCTACCCTCTCGTAGATGGGACGGTAATAAAATATATGTCGTCCTCAGTGGGCATAAGCCACTAGCCAGGACCGACCTAGAAATATTTTCGGTGGGCATCCCACCTGAAGATCAGTTGTCCTAATAACCCACTATGGCCCTTCGGGGATGTAGCCTCCTCATAGAACTTGAGGAGTCCTACCTCCCTTAGAGAAACTGGGTGGCTGCCATAATAGGGTGAGGGTACATAAGTCTCTCCTTCTCTCGTGGTTCCCACAGGTGAATCATGTTATATTGGTCCTCCATATGTTCTTGTTGTTCCCTTTGTTCTCTCCATTGATATCAGTGAATGATTCACATATTAAATACATTTTTTTTATTAAATGAGACATATATATATATATAATTTTTTAAAAAGGGCCATATGCCTAAAACAACCACGCACCGGTACCAAAGGCAGCATACGTTATCACGCAAAGGTTTCCTTGGTGCGCATGGAAATTGTTCGTGCACCGCAAAAGATAAAAACTAATTTTTATGCAGTGTGTTGACAAAACTATCCACCCCAGGGTGGCTAGTTAGGTCAATGCACTGCCCAACAATAATGCATGGTCAAAGGTGTGATCCTGTAAACAACTGCACCGTTGACCATGAAATGTTGTTGGGCGAGTGGTGCGCTGACCTAACTATCCACCCCAGGGCGGATATTTTGGTCAATGCACCGCCCAAAAACAGTACATGGTCAATGATGTGGTCCTGTAAACGACCACACCATTGACTATGTAATGCTGTCAGGCGGGTGGTGCGCTGACCTAACTATCTGCCCGGGGGCAGATAGTTTAGTCAATGCACCGCCCTCTCGACACTAGTACATAGTCAACGATGTGGTTGTTTAAACGAAAACACTACCATGTTATTTTTAAAATTAGTCATGGTGTGCATTTTTCGGTACTGCACCAGAACTTGGTGCGGTTTTAGTTAGCACCATTCGTAGTGCGCCCTATAAATTTATAGGTAGCACCGCGAACGATGCGAGTTGAACGGCTCGAGCGCACTATGCAATTTTTATTTATTTTTTAATGGTTAGCTTTAAGGTTTTTTAAAAATATAATCTGCTAAAACATTACTTATTGAGAAATAATTAAAATACCTGTACATTTGCGCATTAAGGAGGCATATTTTCTCAGGAACTAAAGAAACCAAATTTGCCCACCGTTTTCGAAAATTCTAACTCCACAAGGTGGGCAATGGAAGACATCAATGCGTTCAATGGGAGCACCAATGGCAAGGTGCCTCACACAAGAAAAATTGACCCCAGTGCTTGAGAGGTTTGGAGCACTCAAGAAGTAAAAATGGCATTTTTACGGTCGGTAATTTTTTTTTATTTAACCCTGTTTCGATGCGCGGGTTTTTGAGACACACTAGGCAGTATTATCGATGGTGCGTTGTATGTCGTTACGATGCACTGGATTACTGTGATGCATCGAGCCTATTTATATGTAGAGTACCATTGCGCTATAGTACTTAGACACACTGGGCGGGTTTGTACAAAGAGCACAGTGTCTCGGTGTGCCAATTTTTGAGGAAAACGCACCGGACAAAAAACCTCCACTTGCCAACCTCCTCTAGAGACCTCCGCTACAAATGGATATCTGGGCTATTTTTATAAGGGGTTCCTCAAAAGCATCCGCTAGAGGGTCTTTTCCTTGTAGTGTTAGAATTCTTTTTTGGAAAAGAAAAATAGTAAATTAGATTGAAATTGTGTGTATGTATATTTTCTCTCCAATGTTCTTTTTCCTATGTTGTAAAGTTAAAAATATTAATATAATTTCATATTTACAAAAAATTGAATGTAAAATATATATTATTGAAATAATTTATTAATTTATGTATTAATAATATTCATTAAAAAAAATAAAACAAGTTTTATATATTATATTATTTTAAGTAATTCCATTTTTATTTCAATTTAATCATATTTAAAAAAAAAAGAATAAATAGATTATTAGCTAAGATAATTCTTTGTTTGGGATTCATTTCTATCATGTTGCAAGTAACCATTTTTTTGGACAAATGTACAATATAATATATCTGATATCGTTTTTTGGGATACAACTACGTTAAGTAAGTCATTCATCTATGACAATTTCCATGAGAGATAGTCATAACCGAATAATTTCTCATGATTTTTGAATAGTCCACATAGCACTCATGGCATTAGGTGATGCTCACAGGGGCGAAGAACTAGGATTGAAACTAGTGAAATTAATCACATAGTGTCAATCATCACTTCCAAGGCTTGCACCCAGTAACCAAGACTTCTCGTGAGGTTACCCATCCTAGATCGCCTCTGGCTCAAGCGTGCTCATCTATGGATTTTGCCCCACAATCAAGCCCAATTAGCTTGTTACCCCATTTGAAAAACCTTATCAAGTGTTGTGCCTCGTGAACAATTATAGTAGAGCCAGAGGCGATCTAGGATGGGTGACCTATTGTGAAACCAACTCCAAAAATAGAAGAAAAGAGATATCAACACCTTAGAAATAAGCCACTTCGAGGGGACAACCTCCAATACATTACATGAATGAAAAATTCTTGGATGATACAAATTACAAAATCTCCTTTCTATATATAGGAGTCCATGGGGCCACAATGTAATCCTAGCCGACCTAACAATAATAATTTAAGGGCACAATAATAACAATATGGGGGTTACAGGGGTACAATAATAACAATAAGGTGGTTACACTAACAACAATAAGGGACTATACTAGTAATATAGGGACCTAACATGCCCCTCTCCTTCAAAAAAGTGTTGTCCTCAACGCTTGAGTAGCTCTGGGTGCTTCTGTATAAAATTCTCATCCTCCCATGTAGAATCTTCGGTGGGTAAGTTCTTCCACTTGATGAGATACTCTGAAATTGATCGATTCCGTAGTTGTCGAGTTCTTGTTTCCGTGACCGCTTCAGGTTCCAATATGATTTTTCCTTCCTCATCAAGTTCTGGAAATATTGTTTGAGCTGGAAGATTTTCACCTATAACCTTCTTTAAGCATGAAACATGGAAAACTGGATGTACTCGCGAAGAAGCAGGAAGCTCCAATTTGTATGCCATAGTACCAATATTTTACAACACCTTGTAAGGACCATAGTACTTTGGCGATAATTTATTATCCTTCTTAGCTTGCTTGAGGGACATTTGTTTATATGGTTGTAGCCGTAAAAATACCCGATCTCCTACATCAAAACTTCTCTCGCTGCGATGTTGATCTGCCTGTTGTTTCATTCGATTTTGTGCCAAATTCAGGTTATCCTTTAAGAGTTGGAGAACTTCTTGCTGATGCTCGATGTGATCTTCCACTACTTGAAACTTCGAATTTTCCCTTAAAGATGATGTGATCGATGGTGGATGATATCCATAAAGTGCCATAAATGGGGTCATTTTTGCTGCAGTATGGAAGGAAGTGTTATACCACCATTCAGCGAGAGGTAACCACTTGACCCATTGTGTTTGTTTATTAGATACAAAAAAACGAATATATCCTTCCAAACATTTATTTACTATCTCAGTTTGACCATCAGATTGAGGATGATAAGATGAGCTATGAGCTAATTGAGTACCCAAACAAGAAGATAACTCCGTCCAAAAATTTCCAGTAAAAATGGGATCTCTGTCGCTCACAATAACCCTTGGGCTTCCATGTAGCTTTTGAATTCTGTCCATAAATGTAGTAGCAACTGTACTTGCTTTAAATGGATGAGATAATGCACAAAAGTGTGCATACTTGGTAAGTCTATCGACTACCACCATGATGACATTCTTTCCTTCGGACTTAGGTAAACCTGTGATAAAATCCATTGAAATCTCCTCCCAACGTTGACTTGGAATGGATAAAGGTTGTAGAAGTCCCGGGGTCTTAATTGTCTCCACTTTATTCTGCTGGCAAACCAAACATTCCGCCACAAACTTTTGAATATGAGATTTAAGGCCATCCCAAAAAAATTCTTTCTTCACCCTGTGGTAAGTTTTTAAAAATCCTGAGTGTCCTCCTAAAGGAGAAGTGTGCAATTCCAGAAGAATCTTTTGTTTTACTTGGGAATTCTTACAAAGATATAAGCGATCTTTGTACCATAAGGAATCATTTTTCCAACTAAATGTATCAGATGTACTAGGATCTTGCTGCAACTTTTGAATGAATGTCCACACTTCTTCATCCTTCTTCCATTCATCTCTTGCTTCGGTTATCCAATCTGGTTGGATAATAGAAATGGCACAAAGCAATGCTTCCACCTCTTCATTCTTTCTTGAGAGTGCATCTGCAACAACATTTAGCTTCCCTTTTTTTGTAGATTATTTCAAAGTCATAACCCAACATCTTTGTGACCCATTTTTGCTGCTCTTCTGAAGATAGTCTTTGTTCCAAAAAGTGTTTAAGACTATCATGATCAGTTTGTACCTTGAAGTGTCTTCCCATTAGGTAAGTTCGCCATTTCTTTAGTGCATGCGGTATTGCTAACATTTCCTTCTCATAAATAGGTTTCTGTAAATACTTTCCTTTGATTGGACGACTTTCAAAAGCAATGGGTCTTCCTTCCTGCATTAAAACTGCACCAATTCCATTTCCTGAGGCATCACATTCCACGATAAAGGTTTTTGTGAAGTCTGGCGTAGCTAAGACCGGTGCTAGGCACATTGTCTCTTTAAGATCTTCAAAGGCCTTAGTTGCTTCAGGAGTCCATGAAAATGCATCTTTCTTCAATAATGTTGTTAGAGGTGCTGCTATTCTCCCATAATTCTTAACAAACTTACGATAATACCCTGTTAACCTGAGAAATCCTCGCAACTGCTTTATGGTTGTGGGGACTTTCCATTCCTTAATGGCTTTAATTTTGTTAGGGTATACCTTAACACCCTCGTGAGATACAATATGACCCAGATATTCCACCTCTTGTACTCCAAAGAAACATTTGGATGTTTTTGCATATAATTGTTTCTCATGCAATAGTTCGAGCACCCTGTCAACATGTTGAACATGATCCTTCCAAGAACTACTGTAGATTAGTATATCATCAAAAAAATACTAGCACAAATTTTCTAAGGAAGGGTTTGAAAATGGAATTCATCAACCCTTGAAATGTAGAAGGTGCATTGGTAAGTCCAAAAGGCATGACCAAAAATTCATAATGCCCCTCATGAGTTCGAAATGCTATTTTCGGAATATCTTCAGCCTTCATTCTAATTTAATGATATCCTTAATGAATATCCAACTTGGTAAAATAAATTTCTCCATGTAATTCATCCAATAATTCATCAATCATAGGAATGGGAAATTTATATTTAATGGTGAGCTTATTGAGCTCCCTATAATCGGGACACATGCGCCATGATCCATCCTTCTTGTGTACCAATACTACAGGAGCAGAGAAAGAAATTTGACAAGGTTGAATTATACCAGCCTCTAACATTTCTACAATCATATGTTCAATTTCACTCTTTTAGACACAAGGATATCTGTTAGGTCGGATGTTTGGAT
This sequence comes from Pinus albicaulis, assembly GCA_034641835.2. Taxonomy (NCBI): domain Eukaryota; kingdom Viridiplantae; phylum Streptophyta; class Pinopsida; order Pinales; family Pinaceae; genus Pinus; species Pinus albicaulis. Next base: position 147,040,241 of record CM076570.1, read on the forward strand.
GAACACTTCCTAGAATCAAATGAATAGCATGATCATGTTCACGAATCGGTGGGAGTCCTTTGGGAGTATCAAACACATTGGAATGATTTTCCAAGACTCTTTGGAGATATGGAGAAATAGATGATTTTGATGTTGGAACTTCTAGTGAGAATAATTGTGCAATTACGCCTCGTTGTTCTTTATTCATAAGCTTTGTCATGAAATTAGAGCTTATTATCTTTCTTGGCTTCCCTATCATACCCCACAATTCAATTTCCTTTCCTTCCGAAAAAAAATTTCAAGAAAATTTCTTGAAAATTAAAAGCTACCGTCCCTAAAGATTGTAACCATTATACTCCTAGTACGACATCAACACCTCCCATTGGGATGGAAAGCATTGGAATATTCAATACATATTTCCCCCATGGATAGCTTGATATTATGGCATCTTCCAGAGAAATTTATAGTTCCTCCATTTGCAACCATCACTTGACATTCTGGTGCTGGGTATAGGAAAAAATTCAATTCCTTGGCTACCTTACAATGAATAAAATTATGGGTACTACCTGAATCAATCAACACTATTGCCTTTTTCTTCTTGATATTTCCTTCTATCTTGAGAGTTTGAGGAGTCGTAATTCTTGCCAATGCCTTACACAATATGGTCGGACTCATTTCTTCCTCTTCTAGGGTTGGTTCCTAGTGTATATCATCTTCTTGTTCATTTTATTCTTCCTCTTCACAATCTATGTAAAATAATTTCTTCTCAACACACTTATGAACTTTAGTGTATTTTCTATCACAACTATAGAAAATCCCTTTTGATCTTTTTTCTTCCAATTGTTGTGGTTTCAACCTTGTAGGTTGTTGAAATCTAGGAGTAGCAACACTTCCCTCTTTATAGAAGTGAGTGGTAGGCTTCCTTGTCACCATAATTTTACATTCAATTTTTCTTGCCAACCTGAATGCCTTCTCCAATGAATCAGGTTCCAAAACGAGAACTTCATGTTGGATGTTATCCTTTAAAGTACATATGAAGAGATCAATCCTTTGTTCCTCTGGAATATCAGTTACCCTTATATTCAATTTTTGGAAGTCCTCAATGTGCTCCCCCTCTAAACCCTTTTGTTTGAGATTTATCAATTGGCTAAAGAAGGTGTTGCTCTTTGTATCCTTATAATGTGCTATCATTTCCTCCGTAAAAATTGACCAAGTGAAAATTTTTTTACGGGAGAAAAGCCATCGATACCATACAAATGTATTTTTTTCTAGATGTAAAGTTGCAATGCGTACCTTTTGTGTGTTTAGCACATTATTGAGATCAAAATATTGCTCCATCTGTAGTATCCATGTTACGGGATCCTTGCCATCAAACTTCCTCATATCCATCTTTGGAATATGGTGGTTCTTCCCGCCAATATTAGAGTTTATGAAATCACGATTAGCATTTATTTTGTTCTCATCATGAGTTTCCTCTACTATCTTTTCACCATTAGGAAACATTTGTTGTATCAACTTTGTCAAAACTTCCATGTCTGCTTTTAGATCATTCTTCATTGTTACAGAGTAATTTGTCACCGTCCCTACCATTCCCCGTCCCGCACATTGGAGGGCCCATTTTGTGACCTGTGAGCAATGTCATGCCTTGAAACAACTATCATTGCATTCCTCTAAATATGAGCTTCAATTGCCCTGAAGACATCTCCTTGCAAAAAACCATAAAAACATCCCTTTTTGCATTGGAGCGGGCAGCCAGTTCATCACTCGCGCCAATTGGGAAAATCCTACAAAGAGGCCGCGCCAACTGGCGCTCTGTCCCAGAGTCGCAGTCGCGCCATCCAATTTAAGGAGTGTTTTTTAAAATAAAATGGCAGAAGTTTCGTTTCAACAGACTCAGAAACTGCTATCTATCTTGTGTTGGGAGGTTTGGCTCTGGAAGTTCTGTGAAGAGGAAGTGGTTTGCCACCTCTCATGGAAGCTTCCTTGAAGATAGGGCCAATCCCAAAATTGTAGGGGTCCCAACCCCCCTTCCTCCACCTATAAAAGCTTGCCCATTGCCATTGCAAGCTAGTCTGGAAGTGCCCAAGCTTTGAATCTCCAAGTTCTCAAATTCCCAAGAGCCTTAATGCTGTAAGAGCCCTCATTCTTCCCTTAAGGCCAAACTCGAGCAAGGAGACTATCGTCGAGAGACTCTAAGAGAGGCTTGTCCCATCCTTGGCAGGTTTTGCGAGACGTGTACTACTGTAGACCCGTCCGAAGGAGACCTTAGCGTCAGAACATTGGTTGTACTCTCTTTCGATTGTTTATTAATGAATGACTACTGGTTATGGTTCCACTCTATTTTTCACTTGTGATAATGATGAGTTATATCCTTTCTGACTGATATATAGTTGCGTATTCTGGATTTTATGCTTGTATTCATACTGTTTCTTGCATGTGCAGGTGTCCATTCACGGAGATCGTGGGGATCGTGATCTGCCGAGGTTGAGGAACGGGAACACTGTTTCTTCTACGAATCATAGCGTTGGACTCCAGGTAGGCCTCCATCGTTGGTCTGTTTATTCGCAATTAGGAACTTGCGCTGTAGCATTTTATGATTGTTGCTAGACCCGTTCTGGGCTAGTAGGGATCGCCTCTGTCTGCAGAGGGGATTTACCTCTTCAACAATTTGGCGACTCCACTGGGGAACATCTAGTTTTGATTGTCTCATTTTGATTGTTTCGCGGTTTTCCTTGCTTGGTTAGCCTTCTGGGCTGGGTTCTTTTGCTGTTTTTGCTTCTTGGTTTGCTTGGATATCATTGATCTGCTTCTGGAGTAGTTATTTTTATTTTTGGCTGAGAAACTCGGCTGGCGCACTTTTTAGCTCGACAGTCGCGCCAATTGCTTTCTGGCGCCAGTTGCAACCTCACAGTCGCGCCACTCCTGTGAGGCATTAGAGTTTGCTCAGTTTTGAGCTCTCTGGGTCTGGTCAGCGTGTTTCTTTTTGGTTTTTCGACTACCTGAGTGTGTTGGAGTCCTGTTTGACTGGGAGTTTGCCTTCATCCTTTGGTTGTTTGCTTTTCTCCATCGATTTCACATTTTAAGCCCTAGGGAATCTAGTGGCTTTGTGTGTCAAGCCCTCCTTAGGAGTTTTGGTGTTTTGTTAGTCCAGTCAATTCTTTGATCACTCCTCCGCATTCTCTTAGTGGTTGTTCACCGTTTCGTTGCGATTTTTGGGTGATTATTCTTCTCTTCACTCAAATTTCATTTGGTCTTGCTTTGGGCCTAGATCACACGGTCCATTGGAGCCTTTGGGACTTTTTCTTGGTTTTGAGAGACTTTGGTCGATTTGAGATCTAATTGTTTGTGTAATTGAGTGAAATTCGCTCATCTTACTCTTTTAATATCATTTCTCGAATTGTTTTTCATTTTTTTTTCGGTTTGTTTAGTGCATCTAGCTATCAAACATTGAAAATAAAAAAAATCTCTTTTGCTTTTGGTTGATTAGTGAAAATTGAAATCTTTTCATTTTACTAGTAATTAGTGAATCTGAAAGGAAAGTTTTAGTTTCATTAGTTGCATTAGAGATATCATTGATTTTATTTTGATCGTTTTGTTTGTGTAAAAAAATCTCAACTCTTCTGTAGCTAGTTTTCATCAAACGAAATGATGTACTGTGGCATGTAGTTTTGCATTTAGGAGATTTTTGAGACAGCACATTCGTTAGGGCCTGAAAACTGAAACGTAATTGAAGATCAACTTTAAAATCTACTCAATTTACACTAAGTCAGCATTGAAATCTAACGAAACACATTTAGAGGTCTAGGCTAGAGATGTGTTCCGGCGTCTTTAAACCTAGTAGCTGTCGCTCGCCTTTTGGCTTTAGACAGCGCTAGTACAGACTTGTGCTCCCCGTACCGTCGCGTATATAAAGGGAGACCCCTCCAGGTTTCAATCCTTTATCCATAGGAAGCTGAGTCTGCCGCCCTATACCCGTGATACACCGAACACAGCATTCGGGGAGATTGCTTGCACGTATGGAAAGTCCTTGGTTGATTTCTCTTTCATTATTGAAACGAAGGTGTATATTGCAGTTCATGGTTATTTGGTACACCCTTTTGCCTAGTATTCCTGAGCAGTCATTTGATCTTTTCTGACTCCCTAAATTTGAAAGGATCACCAAGTGCTTGTCCTTTCACGCTTGTGTCAAATCTAAAAGAGGTAGAGTCACCTTTTTTACCGTTTCTTGACTCTTAAAACATGAAACGGTGAAGTTTCTTATTTTCCAATGTGGTAAAAAATTAATCACCCACGATTACACACCCTGTTAGATTTTGTTTGTTGACAGTTTGATCATGTGTCTTGACTCTTTTTCAGCCCGTGTGTGTGTTTGTTCTTTTTTCTCTTGTCGTTTGCCATAGTGGCGGAACCTTCGGTTTCGTCTACTGGTAGTCCGTACACGGACGATTCTTTAGAGGTGTCACAATCCTCTACTGAGCCACAACAACCTACTGTTTCCGAGTTTCCTGACGGGGAACCGGTTCTTCCTGAGCAACCCTTTGGGGGACCAGTTGAGTTCGATTGGCCCTTTTCAGATCCTGTGTCTGAATTGAGATTAGGAGCTGATTTCCTTTCTCTTACATCGAGTTCGCCTTTTATTGCTGCTGTATTTCCTCCTAGTCCTCGCCATCTATTACGAGATCTAGCGGCAGGCTCAACCATGAGTGATTCTGGTGAGGAAATCCCAACGTCTGGTGATGACTATTAGCTCTTCCCACGAAGATTGTTTCCGGGAGACAACTCTGAAACAACTGTCATGTCAACGTCCAGTCCCTCATTACCACTGGGGTACAGATCTTTGGGTCAGATCATTTCCGCCGCAGCCTCTATGGGAGTGTTAGCTCCTTCTCTGAGGCCAGCTGCTCCTTCACCGAGGGTGTCCCCTCAGACACCCGTTACTTCTGTACCTGTCCGGCCCACTGTCTGTGTGGTTGCTTCTTCACCCGTTGTCACGGCACCCTCTGCCAGGGCTATGCCGTCTCCCGAAGACGTTTATTTAGCAACTGCTATACCAGTGAACATCTCTCCGGAGGAGTATCGGTTGTCCCTGCAACAGCCGAACCCCGAGGTTGGACCATCCTCCCAAGATCCCAACCGCTCTTACTTTTCACACTATGCACAGGATGGTACGCCCGTGTATGCTTTTCTAGGTTAGTATGATGAGCACGGGGACATTTTACGTCTGCCCGCTCCTGAGGCTTACCTCCATGCTCAAGGTCTACCTTATAACCAAGTTTATAACCCGCAAGGGCAACCTTTCCAAGGCCAACCTTCGGGCCAACCTGGCTATCCTTATGACCCACAGGGGCAGCCCATTCAGGGTTATCCTGCGGGCCAGCAAGGGCCGTCATACGGTCCGCAAGGACAGTATTATAGCCCTTCAGGTCAACCTGTACAGCCTCAGCCAGGGTACCAATCGGGACCGGTCTATGGTCCTGGGGGGCAAATCCAGCCTTCCCAACATATGCAACCACAGTATCCTATTGTTTCTAACATTGCATATCAGCCGGAACCATCCTATGGTTCTGCTCCAGGTCAAACCGGTTACCAGCAATCACCTGGCCCTATTCCTCCACCAGGCCAACCGGCTTATCCGACACAACCCGGTGTTCTGCCTCTAGGCCAACTGGCCCATCAGGTACAACCCAGGGCTCCTTTACAGCCAGGTCAACCTGCGCAACCAGCACCGCCTGTCTATCTGGGTCAACCTGTTCACTCAGGTCCGCCCTCTCAGCCGGGTCAACCTGTTCATTCAGGGCAGCCCGCTCATTCCATTAACCCTACCCAGCAGCCGATTTATTCCACGCCGCAGCCAAATCAACAACTGCGCCCTAGTTATCAGGCTCCACAGGGTTCCACCTATCAGTAGCCGACTCATCCTCAGGGCAGTTATTATCCTCATGGTGAATCTCAACCGAATTATAATCAGCCCCGAGGCTCTTAGTATTATCCCCCTCCACCCGGTTTTACCTATACTCAGCAGCCAAATCCAAATGCTGCTTACACTGGGCCGACACATAGTCAGGGTCCGTACTCTGGTTATCAAGCCCCACACACTGGTTACCAGTAGCCAAATCAGTCTGGTTATACGACCTACACCCCCTACGGTCAGAATCCTATGGGACATAACCCATGGGGGAAAGGATATTCACAACCATTGTGGAGTACTGGTACCGGTCCTCATCCCGGGCCTGGCATGTCGGTTAATCCGCCATTGCCGTTCCTGGCCACCTTGGAGTTTCCGGATGTTTCAAAACTGACCAATGATCCGATTTTGCATAATCCTTATTGGCCTCCGGTTCCTACCAAGATACCAGGTGACTGCCCCAAATTTGAGGGTAAAGCTGGAGAGAACCCCCAAGCGCATGTGATGACATATCATCTTTGGTGTTTGTCTAACTCTTGGGTCGATGATTCAATTCGTCTGCGCCTCTTCCAGCGCACTTTGACTGGAGCTGCTGCTAAGTGGTACATAGAGTTATCCCGTGGCATTTTCCAAGATTTAAACTCCTTAGCCATGGCTTTTCTCACGCACTTCCAGTTACCGGTTCGTTATGAAGCCGGGATGCACCTCCTGACTTCTTTGAAGCAGGACAAGGCCACTCACATTTCTGATCATATTCACGAGTGGCGGCGCCGTCGTAGACTGATCAAGTTTCATATACCTGATCAGATACTAACTCACTGGTTCACCACCTCCTTTGTGAATAAAATCGCTCAAGATATTGCGATGGGAGCATGTGTGACGGAAGAACAAGCCATTGCGTGTGCCCAATATCTGGATCTTGTATATTCTCAGTCCAGCACGCTTTATGATATCTTGCCTGATGCTCCACGGTCCGGAACCTCTAAGGCTCCACCTACCCCTGTGGTGGACGGTGTCATTGGTTCCGTATCTCAGAATTCGAAGAAATCTTCGAATGGGAAGCAGAAGTCTAACTCTTCCAACAATACTCCTGCTAATCTCGCCCCATCCGATTCTGGCAAAACCGCGGAGGTGAATGCCGTTCAGGCCAATCCTACGGAGAAAACTTCCAAGGGGAAAAATAAGGGCAAAGGCAAATATAAATCCGACGCCCCTAAGCCAGAATCTAAATCTCGTACTGAGGATGGTTCTCAGCGTAAACCGAAGTACCCCTGCCTCATTTGCGAAGGAGACCATTATACTAAGGATTGTCCACAACGATCCGAGGTTAGTAAAATTCTCAAGGGCTCAAAAGGGACTCCGGCAGTTCTTAAAGAACCATTCCCATCTCAGCAGACCCAGATGGTTGAACAGCCATCACCATCTGCACCATTTGGGTCCCAAGTTTTCATGATGAATGATGCTGCACCTATCTCCATCGCTACGCGTTCGAAGGATTACAACGAATCGCGGCAGGCACCCGGGAAGGCGGTCGCTGATGGACCACCTCCCCCACCTGCCTTCGGTTCGTTGGAAATCGAGAAGCCTACTCCTGAACCCATTGTGAAGCCACCTTCTAAAGGTGTCTTATGAAGATCTTCTTATAATCCGAATGCTCGTGCCGCTCAACACTACAGCATTGTTGAGGATTTGGCACAGGCACCTTCTGCTATGTTTGCACTAGAAGTTATTCAAAGCTGTCCTTCACAATGGAAGGATTTACTGTCTGCCATTGGTGGCATTGATCCCGCCGATTCGAGTCTTCTCACCTTCGATTTAGAGAATTTCACTCCCAGACTTCCACATCAGATTGCTCTTGTTATCCAAGTCGGGATTAACGGTCTAAACATCCATAGGGTTGTTGTGGATGAAGGTGCTTCTACTTGCGTCATGTCATCTGCTTGCTGGAAGGCCATTGGCTCTCCAGCCCTTTCGTCCTCTCCCAATGCCCTTGAGGCATTTGATGGTCGGGAATCCAAACCCCTGGGTGTTCTCGAGAGTTTGGTGATCACTTTACAGGGGAAGACTGTCAACGTGGAAGTAGAAGTAGTCGACACCAGACTCAACTACAATATACTTCTTGGTCGCAGCTGGACCCATGCCATGCTATGCGTACCATCCACCATATTTCGACTTCTTAAGTTCCCTCACGAGGGTAAAATAGTCACGGTGGATCAGTTGTCCTTCTTCACCTCTACCTCTGAAAACAACGTACCATACGTGGATCAGATTCTGAATCCCCCCGATAGTGTAGGACCCGGTCTCTTCAAAGACCCCATCCTCATGGGTATATTTCCCGCACCACCACCGCACACCGCTCAAGTTAACATGATTTCCAGGTCTGATGACCCTTGGATTATTCCTACGCCTGAGCAGGTGTTTGAGTTTGGAGAATCAATGCCCTTGACTCCAGTAGAGATCAGCTACTGTGAAATTGTTGCCGCATCTGATCCTCCACCTCCTCAGCATGCTCCATTGAGCATGGCTCTAGACGTCTACTCTCAATCCCCCTGGCTTGGTCGGGCTGATTCACCTGATCCTCTCAAAGAGACTTTTCCTTCCGATGAAGCCATCATTGAAACTATGTCTCTCGAGGAGCTTCCTTGGGGTGATGGACACCATCGATCCTCTTTTATGCCTAGCTTAGGGGCAATGACATATTTTCTGGAGCATTATGCATCTCAGGTTCCTACCCCTCCTCTTCAAACGCCCATCTTGACGCACGAGGTTTTTTCAGAGGGAAAACTAAGTAATATCACTCAAACCATCCCGATCAACATCTCCATTAAACCGAGGATCGTTGAGAATATACACGTGGGAGTGACTTGTTCTCCTGATGAGATTCAAGTCTACACCGATCTTTTTAAAGAATTCATAGATGTGTTCGCCTGGTCCTACGAGGAAATGTCGGGGATTGATCCCAGTATCGTAGTGCATGAGATTACAACCTATCCGGGTGCGGAGCCCGTGTGCCAACGCTTACGCCCCATGCATCCTCGGAAAGCCGCTGCAATCGAGGCAAAAGTTGAAAAAATTGAATGCGGGCTTTATTTATCCCACCCCCCTCACAAAATGGGTTTCTAACATTGTTCTTGTTGATAAAAAGCAGGGTACTATTAGGGTCTGTGTTGATTACTGCGATATTAATCGCGCCTGTCCGAAAGATAACTATCCCACTCTGTTCATAGACTAGATTATCGATGAATGTGCCGAAAGTGAGATTTATTCCTTAATGGACGGTTTCTCATGGTATAATCAGATCAATATTGCACCTGAGGATCAACACAAGACTACTTTCATCTGTCCGTGGGGTACTTTCGGGTATAAAAAGCTCCCATTCGGCTTGAATAACGTTGGAGCCAATTTCCAGTGTGCGATGTCTTACGCTTTCCATGACATTCGCCATATCGTTCAGCCTTATCTGGACGACTTGCCAGCTCATTCATCTAGGCGAGAGGACCACCCTGAACACCTCCGCCAGATATTCCTTCACTGTAGGCGCTACAATATTAGGCTTAATCCTCATAAATGTGTCTTCTGCGTGGACTCTGGCCGTCTGTTGGGATTCATAGTCTCCAAAGATGAAATTTGCCTTGACCCTTTAAAAGTCGAGGCTATTATAAACCTCCCATCACCCTCCTCACTGTATCAGTTGCAGAGTCTGCAGGAAAAAGCAAACTTCCTTCGACGCTTTATCCCAAACTACGCGGAGGTGGCTAAAGGATTCACACGCCTATTAAAGCAGAACGTTCCCTTCCATTAGGACGAAATTGCTCAGCAATCCTTTGAGAAGCTAAAGACGTTATTGGTTAATGCTCCTTTGCTTCGTCCTCCTGATTATCGCCGCGATTTCACTTTTTATCTTACCGCCGCGTTTAGCACCATTGCTATGGTTCTGGTGCAGGATGACGATGAAGGTAATGAACATGTTGTTTATTATCTATCACGGAACCTCCTCGACATGGAAACACGCTATGCTCACATCGAGAAGTTGGCTTTAGCTGCTGTACACGTTGTGCAGCGCTTTCGCCATTACATCCTGTTGCGCATGATTACCGTGGTTTCAAATTGTAACCCCATGACGTATATTCTCTCTCAAAAATTACTGGCTCCAAATGGATCGTTATCCTGTAGGAGTTTGACTTAGAGTTCACCACCGCTAAGTCAACTAAATCACTTGTTTTCGCGGATCTTATATGCTCCCTCCCTACAGACTCCGCTCCTTCACACTCTGAAGATCATATACCGGGCGAAAATATTTTCCTCATCAGTACTCGTGACCCTTGGTATGGCGATATCATTGTGTATCTTCAGACCTCCTCATTTTGGTCTGAGTTGACTAAATATGCCCAACGTCGAATTCGGCATCAGTCTCAACCCTACCGTATCGTAGGAGATACCTTATACCGTGTGGGAGTAGATTCAGTGCTCCGTCGGTGCCTTACCTTGGAAGAGGCTGAAAAGGCCCTCAATGACTACCACAGTGGCGCCTATGGTGGCCATATGTCCAGATATGCTACTGCTCAAAATATTTTGCGAGCAGGATACTTCTGGCTATCAATAATCAAAGACTATATTACGGCAGTTTGAAAATGTCACGCGTGCCAGGTGTTTCAGCGCAAGATGCACGCGCCACCTCTTCCTTTGCATCCTGTTGTTACTGTTGGCCCGTTTTTGAAATGGGGCGTGGATTTTATGACGTGTAACCCTCATTCGGCCGGGGGGCATGTGTATATAATCGTAGCTGTCGACTACTTCACCAAGTGGGCCGAAGCGATGCCTACACTTGCGGCCGACGGTAAAACAGCTACTCAATTCATCTTCAACCACATCATCGCGCGTTTCGGGGTTCCTCAGGCCATCGTTACCAACCATGGTACTCATTTCCGAGATTATATGATGGCCGAGCTGACATCGAGGTTGGGCTTATGCCACGATAGCTCAACGCCATTTTACCCTCAGGAAAATGGCTAGGTTGAAGCAGTGAACAAGGTTCTCGTCACCATGCTTCAATGAACAATTGGGATTCATAAATCAAATTGGCACCTCCAACTGTTCTCAGCTCTTTGGGCTTACCGAACGTCTGCTAAGAGTGCAACTGGATTCACACCATTTCAACTGGTGTATGGTCTGGAAGCCACTCTTCCGGTTGAATGCGAGATTCCTTCTTTGAAATTAGCTGTAGAACTTCTACCCGACACTTCTGCTGAAGAAGAGCGTCTCCTATATCTGGAACGGTTAGATGAAACCCGCCGCTTAGCTACCTTAGTGATTGAGGCACAAAAAAATCGGGTCAAAGCTCATTTCGATCAATCTGTTTCACCACGTTCCTTCGTTGAAGGGGACCTTGTCCTCCTGTATGATCAAGCACACGATAATATTGGGGCGGGGAAGTTTCAACCCATGTGGCATGGGCCCTATATAGTTAAACGGGTATTAAAGAATGGGGCCTATGAGCTTATAGATTATGAAGGAGTTCCGCTGGCGCAGCCCAGAAATGGGCTGTACCTGAAGAAATACTACACTTAAAGTCATTTTTTGTGTGGTGTGTGTACATAGGTGTGTTTGTTCATTTGTGCGCATGTGTGGTGTGGTGTGCAGTGTAAACATCTTTCTGTTGATCGGGTTTTCTTGATTGTGCATATGTCTATCAATCTGTTTGTTGGGTTCACGGATGGTGCCTCCCGCAGTACCAGGAATCTGTCTTTGGCAGCCTGGGTAATCTATGATCCTGCTGGTGAGTTGGTGAACCTATAAGGTGTGTGTCTGGGACGTGCTACAAATAATGTCGCGGAATATAGTGCTGTGTTAGAATTATTAACTGAGGCTGTAAACCTTGGTATCCGTGAATTTCTTGTATATCTAGACTCACAACTTGTAGTATTACAACTCAATGGTCACTATTCAGTAAGAAATCCACACATTTTATGTCTGTATTTGCGTGTTCATTTACTGGAGAGAAATTTTGACTATATTACATATCAACATATACCCCGGTACATGAATACACTAACAGATGCAGTAGCTAACATGGTTTTAGACAGACATTTGTGCAATTTATAAGAACATCATCACATGTGAAAGGAAAATCCATCCGAAAATAGATATGTATATAGATAGATATCGAAATGTCACATAAGATAAAAAAATATACATGTTCGCCTTATTACATCCGGAGATGACACGTCTCTCAAAAATATGCATGAAATAAAACCCTAGGAGGCTAGTCTGCGTGGTGCTCATGATAACAAGTCACCGCACACACTAGGCGTCTCAGTAGACGGTGGAGGTGACTAGGCACTCCCACCGTATGTCTCTGATATGCTAACGGTACATCCGCCAGCCGGGCGTAATCCGGAACCCCTCGGGAAATCCCCTCAAGGTTCTGAACCAACTCTCCTCCTTCCGCGCCCTCCTCATGGGGATCGACTGCGAGCTTAGTTCTCCATGCGATAGGAGACATCTTGGCTGGTCTCTCTGGGCCAACATCTGCATACGCATGTAACTTCTGTCAGAACGGACATGTATTAACAAAAAAATAAAAATCATAAAACATAAAAAATAAAAACAGATCATACCCAACTCTTCGTCCCAATCCTCTCCCTCTGGCAGTGGGAGATCTAGGTCTCCAATAAAGTTTATCCCGGCATAAGGCCAGTCCTCAACAACAATCAACTGGCGCCGCAACCACCCAAAAAATTCTGGCCTCCAGGACATCTATTGGCCTCCCCCTGCTCTGGGCATTAGTGCTGCCCAGCGAGCCATTCTCGGCTCTCATGGTATCAGCTCCGCTACAACGACCCCTTGGCCCTGGAAGATTGGTAATCATTCCAGAATGAACGATACCAGGATAGACTCGTAGCCAAACTGCTTCAGCTTGGCTTGTTTGCATCTCGTCAGCTATCTCTTGATGTTGATCGTTACTGCTGTGGCCCAGTCTAATAGTATGGGACTCATGCACTCTGAAGCTAGTAAGAGTTGGGCTTTCGTCGCTTCGTGCGGTGCCTGTGATCCCATAGCCTGCGTGATGGTATGTAGTACTACTCGTAGTGCCAGATCGGGGATAGTGTGGATATCCACCTTTTTACTCCCTGATCCCATTTGTGCCCGTGGGCACACTTGTGCCATCACTTCCTCCATTTTTTCACCCGATGGTCTACTCCCTGTCAGTATGGGTATCGGACCTCTGCGCGATAGTCCGGTTATGAAGTACACATCAGAAATTTCCAGTTCTAACACCTGGTCTCGTAGCTTGAATACTTGTTCTTGTTCATCCCAAATGCTCACCAGGTACTGAAGTAGCTCAGGTTGAGCCCGTAAACAAGGTGTTAGGAAGAATTTTTGAGCCCACAGTTTCTGAGGGCATTCATGCAGGCCTCATTTTCCATGGCCATTTCGTCCTTTTCCCCATGCTCTCTTTCTTTCCACTCAATCACCATTTTGCTTGGTTTCCTGCATCAGCATGGTCACAAACCTTTAATTAGATCTCTGTTGAGTTTCAAAATTCATTCAAGTTGATTAAAATGTCAAATTTTTAGGCAGAAAATTGGGTTCGGCCGCTGGCGCGACTGTTTTAGGAACAGTCACGCTAGTTGGCGCGAAACTTTTTCATATAAAAGCCCATTGGCGCGGGTCCGTGCCCGATACCCACGCCAATGAGCGGAGCCCTAAAAATTAAAAAAGTTGCCACAAAAGTCTATTGCATAATGGAAAACTATTAAAAAATGGATTGAAATGAAGTATGAGGGAGCGCCTTTTACCTGGAACTGACGAAACTCTGAATGGTAGCCCAGATCGGTCGTAATCACCGCCAAAAGTTTGCACAGTAAATGGACCAATGTTGCTCTTCACTCAGGTAAAAAGTAAAAGTAATTTTATTTTTACCATTTAGACATATTTATAACTTTTTGAGCTCTATTTAGGTTTAAAAAGTCATTTTTTCATTGATATTTCATATGTTTTCTCGAAAATGGATTTTACACTTGCCTTTCTGTGCAGCAACAGGTTTTTATGCAACGTAAACGGCGAAACGAGTTGTATTTTATACTTTTTCGGACTCGGTAAAAACACGAAAAAGTCACTCTGGATCCATCTTTCAGCTCTTTTCTGACTCTCTAAACATGAAAAGATTGTCAAGGCCCTTGTCGTTTTGATCTCGTTAAAGTGGCTGTGAAAAAACATCTAAACAGTATATGTTTACCCCTTTTTCGGGTTGGGATGGATTATTTACGAAAAAGGAATACCCTAGCCTATCGCGACTACGAGATTTTCTCAGATATTGTTTTCTACCTTTTCGGGTCTGAGGAACTATTTACAAAAAGGGACCTTTGGAGTTTACTTTTCTGCTGTCTTTTCAAACTCTCTAAACATGAAAGGACGCTGAGTTCTTCCTTTGTCAGACTCGTTAAACCCTGATGACATCAGATTCAGTCGAAATGACGTTCTCCGAGTTCTTCCTTCCTAGGGATCGTTAAATGTACTAGGATGGATTCGCCCGAAGGGCAGACTTATATTACAAGCATATTTTATCCCCTTCAAGCTTGTTATCAAAAATAATTAGGGTACTTGCCAGAAATGGTGGGGGGAAAATGGAACCATCATCATTGTCGTGTCGGCAGTATGTCGCTCTTGAACATGGCACTTTTCTGCATTTGTGTCGGGTTGGGGATATATCATCTCATTCTTTCACTTGCCTCCATGGGTTTGGATAATCCTTTTCGACCTCTCCTCTCCTCATTGCCTCGTCACCATGACCTCTAATCCGTTGATGTCAAATACTGCCAAAACCACTATTTGCGCCATTATATGTTCAAGAGAAGTTGACCTTTGCAAATATCAACCTTCCTCTGATTCTCATATGATCCTGATTCACAACAAAAACATCATGTTCCTCTGTCTCGTGTCAATGATGTGGGAAACATCATGGCCCACCTTCGATCAAGGTCACTTCCTGTCGACTTCAGCTCATCATCGAGGAAGCTGATCTAGAGACTCCCTTATGGTACCTTGGAGCCTGCATACCTCAATGGCAGGTTCGTCGCATTCGACATAAGGTTTTCATCATTGGCCTCCGATCGAGTGATTCTATGGGTGTTCGATGCCAGCTCATTAATTCACATGTCGTAGATTGTACCTGTAGTACCTTGAGGGCCATCGTCATTATTGGTGGTTCCTCTCGCGTTTGTTAATAGCTTTCATCATTGGCTGGTAATCAGACGATGTTCTTGCATGTTCGACTTCAACTCACATATTCGCATGCTTGAACTTGTACTTTGTTCGGGTCGAGATGGAGCGCAAGACCCTGGATTGTGTCTGTTGTAATCCAGGATGCGATTTTTTGGATTATTATTTACATGACTTATTCAATGGATGGTTGCGACCATACCTGAGTCTATTTATCGATCCTCACTCGATGGTTGCATCCATACCTTGGATCTGGATTATTGTATACTCTGTTTTGGATGGCTGCATCCATACCACATATACATCATGTACTTGAGATATCAGTTGTATTTCTCCATGCAGTTTTTCCGACGACGGAGTTTCAGTTGGACACGTTCTCGTAAAGCATTTCACCCCTCTCTCTCTCTCGGGCCTCATGCTTTAGGGGGAATCTGTTACACAGTAATTTATTACCGTCCCTACCATTCCCCGTCCCGCACATTGGAGGGCCCATTCTGTGACCTGTGAGCAATGTCATGCCTTGAAACCACTATCATTGCATTCCTCTAAATATGAGCTTCAATTTCCCTGAAGACATCTCCTTGCAAAAAACCATAAAAACATCCTTTTTTGCATTGGCGCAGGCAGCCAGTTCATCACTCGCGCCAATTGGGAAAATCCTACAAAGAGGCCGCGCCAACTGGCGCTCTGTCCCAGAGTCGCAATTGCGCCAGCCAATTTAAGGAGTGTTTTTTAAAATAAAATGGTGGAAGTTTCGTTTCAACAGACTCAGAAACTGCTATCTATCTTGAGTTGGGAGGTTTGGCTCCGGAAGTTCCATGAAGAGGAAGTGGTTTTCCACCTCTCATGGAAGCTTCCTTGAAGATAGGGCCAATCCCACAATTGTAGGGGTCCCAACCCCCCTTCCTCCATCTATAAAAGCTTTCCCATTGCCATTGCAAGCTAGTCTGGAAGTGCCCAAGCTTTGAATCTCCAAGTTCTCAAATTCCCAAGAGCCTTAATGCTGTAAGAGCCCTCATTCTTCCCTTAAGGCAAAACTCGAGCAAGGAGACTATCGTCAAGAGACTCTAAGAGAGGCTTGTCCCATCCTTGGCAGGCTTTGCGAGACGTGTAATACTGGAGACCCGTCTGAAGGAGACTTCAGCGTCAGAACATTGGTTGTACTCTCTTTCGATTGTTTATTAATGAATGACTACTAGTTATGGTTCCACTCTATTTTTCACTTGTGATAATGATGAGTTATATCCTTTCTGACTGATATATAGTTGCATACTCTCGATTTTATGCTTGTATTCGTATTTTTTCTTGCATGTGCAGGTGTCCATTCACGGAGATCGTGGGGATCATGATCTACCGAGGTTGAGGAACGGGAACACTGTTTCTTCTACGAATCATAGCGTTGGACTCCAGGTAGGCCTCCATCGTTGGTCTGTTTATTTTCAATTAGGAACTTGCACTGTAGCATTTTATGATTGTTGCTAGACCCGTTCTGGGCTAGTAGGGATCGCCTCTGTCCGCAGAGGGGATTTACCTCTTCAACATTCATGCTTTCCATTTTCTCATCGATCTTAGTTTCCATGCCAACTTCCATGCCATCCATCTTAGCTTCCAAACCATTCATCTTAGCTTCCACGCCTTTCTTTAAACCATCCATCTTAGTTTCCATGCCTTTCTTCAAAACTTCCATTTCATATTTTGTTTCTCTTTGCAATAGCGAAATTTTGTGCACTTGCTCATGGACTTTTGATATCTCATGTTGCATTTCTTTGTCTTCATGAGTCATAGTAGAGTCTTCTAAAGGATTAATGGGTGTTGAATTCTTCTTAAGAGGAATTTTAGAACCCAATACTGATATCTATGCTCAATGGGCCTTTGGAATCAAGTAGAACTGATTTTTCAAACAAGACTTATACAATTTGAAAAAAACATACACACCTTTTTCTTGATTTTGGGGAGCTCGATATTGAAACTGAATTATCTATGTGATTTCGGATCTTCAATATTTGCAATTTGGCCCTGAAGTAGCCCTCTGAATCTTCTTTCTAATTCCACAGGTTTGACCTGATTTGGATTCTTCAAGGCAAAGTTATGTCCAATCTCCCACAATGACCCAATTATGGACTGGTTCAGTATAACGAACTTCTATGACTTGCCACGTGTCACTATTTCCTCATTTGGCTCTGCAATTAATAGACACGAAAGTAAAGTCCGTGTACTTGCGGCCACTTTTTACAACATTCCAATCTGATGCTCAGAGAGAGAGCTATGAAGATTTTCCCATGATAACCTCTTTGAGATGAAATTCGAGAGCCTGAAAAATACCTAACTTCCACAAATCATATCTCCAAAAATATTGTGAACCAAGTTTTGAAATTTTGCGATGTTTTTCCTCATGATTTCCGCTTCACTCTCTAAAAATTTCAGCTTCTGAAACTTCATAGAACAAAATTTATAGTGAAAATTCCACGATGACCTGTTTAGGTTAAATTCAGGAGCCTGCAAAAAGCCCTAACTTCCATAGATCATATCTCCGAAAATATTGCAAACCAAGCTATGAAATTTTGCGAAGATGGTCCTGAATATTTTAGCTTCGCACTCTCAAAATTTCATCTTCTAAACCTTCGTAAAAAGACAGTTATAGTGAAAATGCCAAGATGAACTATTTGGGCCAGCGAAACCCTAGAATCCAAACCTCTGATACCAAATGTTGTAAAACCAACTCCAAAAATAGAAGAAAAGAGATATCAACGCGTTAGAAATAAGCCACTTCAAGGGGGAAACCTCCAATAAATTACATGAATGAACAATTCTTGGATGATACAAATTACAAAACCTCCTTTCTATATATAGGAGTCCATGGGGCCACAATGTAATCCTAGCCAACCTAACAATAATAATTTAAGGGCACAATAATAACAATAAAGGGGTTACACTGACAACAATAATGGACTATACTAGTAATATAGGGACCTAACATGACCTCCCGGGAAGTCGTGGTTACCAAGTGCAAGCCCTGGAAGTGATGATTGACGCTATGTGATTCATTTCACTAGTTTCAATCCCACTTCTTCACCCTTGTGATCATCAACCGATGCAATGAGTACTAAGTGGATTATTCAAAAATCATGAGAAATTAGTCAATTACGACTACCTCTCATGGAAATTGTCATAGATGAATGACTTACTTAACGCAATTGTATCCCAAAAAATGTTATCTAATATAATGAACTACGAAAACCCCTCAATACTTAAATATAATATCTATTTGGAAAGTAACTAGAAATTGCACCATAGTTGCAAAGGAAATGTCGTAAGGTGGAAGCATAGGGAAGAGTAACATTGAGGAAAGAAGATGGTTGAAGCATAGGGAAGAGTAGAATTGATGAAAGAAGATGTGATATGTTATGTGATTTAATTGAATCTTTAAATTATAAATATGAATTATTTTATTTAAAAATACATTTTAGGTTTGGATATTGGTTTTAATGATGAAATAAGTTAAATAAATCAATAAAAATGCAAACATGCTCATATCAGTAGCATTAAGTTATTGTAGAGTTGTTTTATTGCAGTAACCTATGTAAATCAATGTATATAAGACATAAATTGTGTGTTTAATGGAATGGTACTTTTTTATAACTTGATAAAATAAATTTGACTTTAAAAATAAAGGTTTTTAATATTCTTGTGGGACTGGTAGTATCACTACAATTGTAGCAAAACAAGGGATAAATCCAAATGTAGACTATTGCAAATGACACCATTTAAGGGGAATAACAATACTCTAAATTCTATTTTCAAAATTTTCCTTAGTTCATGTCATATAAAATGTGTATGCAAAGGATTTTTAACACTACGAGTGATTTAACAAGAAAAAGATAGTAATTGACCAATTATAAGAATTCTCTATTTCATTCAACTTTATATTGACCAAAATCAACTCATATATAAATGAAAAAGACTGAAACAAAGTATGTGAATAAGGAGAGTTATAAAAAAATATTTATATTAAATCAACTTCAGGAAAAACATCCATGATAAAGACTTGAACATGTGGCCCCATTATTTTTTTGGAAATATATACAGTATCATACTCTTCGACATATACTTATAAAGAAATTAAACATGTCACAATTTCTAAATACTTTTATATAAATAGACGATATATTAAATGAATGAAATTTGTTTATGAAAAATATATTTCAATGGACGGGATGTAGTTAATGTGGGATACATTGAGTGCACTCATTATAAATATCCACACTTAATATTTTTAAGGTAAATTATATACTACAATTGTGCCTTGAAGCTTCATCTTAGTCTTCACTTTATAAAAACACATAATAAAATAAGATAAATAGATAGTTGTTTAATAGGATAATTCTCACAATCTTGCTTCTGAACTACTTTTATGCATCCTATGGTGATATTCCCAATCCATTATTGTTGGGAATAAAAATAATATTGTAGTGGAAGGATGGCTATGTAATCAATGAAATATTTGGTAATTCAATCACAACTTTAGTCATAGTTGCATTGGCTCTCCGAGAGAGGGTGGGTATCAGGCATATTAAGCAATCTTATGGTGAAGACTTCATGGTATTATTGAAATATATGGCACCCAAAAATTTAATCATTTAACAGAAAATGATTTAATAAGTGGTATTGTTGAAATCCTTGTCTCTCATAATTGATATAATCGAAGTCTATATTGTTCACGTGATCTTGCATATATTTTTCACGTGATCTTGCATATAAACATAGTAGTAGTAAGAATATTGTGTTTCATGTGATGATGAAAAAGGTGAAGAAGATTAAAAGATGTGATATTTCAAAATAATGGGTTTCCAAGAATTATTTCATCAAAAAAACTTATAAATAAACTAAATAATATGGACAAAAATTTAAACATTTAGCAGAGAAATGACAAAAACATACCCATTGTTTACTCTTTATAGAAATCTGGAGGTAACAAATATGAACTTATAGAAACAACACCGCATATACCCCAAAAGGATATGGCTTGCAAGAGAATATTTCTCAATATCTTCTAAAAGTTGTCCAACTTTTTCACTCTCCATTTCACCTTAGTTCCATACAAGGTTAGAAACTTAACATACTGGATAGACAAGGGTTATATGCATCTTTAGTTAGCCTACATTTAAAACTTCCAAGAAAATAACTTTTATAGCTTGACCAAATGCAAACAAATAAGGTTAAATAATCATTTGCAACTAATATAGATTGATCAGACTAAAACATCATATACATTGTATTTTTTCAAGTTTAGAAGAATAAATCAAAGAGGGATTAAACACCAACAATTCGAATAATGGGCATCGATTCTAGAAGTCATTATAATCAAATGACTCAAAATAAAAAATAAAAAATAAAAAAGGATAAGAATTAATACAACTTCAACTATGAAGGATTTAACATGTAAGAATCTACATTTTGATATCTCTACAATGTGAAAAGTAGTAAAGAAAATCCAACATGTGATCCCACTAAAGAATTTGGAAATTTCATTCATATCAAGCCAAAGGCATCGAATATGATTGTATCATGAAACTGAGATATTTAATTTGTCGAAAATTATTAATTCTTGGGATTCGGAAAATCTAAAAAATATATTGGGCCTAGCCACACCTGTCCCAAATATGGAACACCTCTTTGCTTAATGAAAATTTCATCTCACTTCCCATTCTAAAAATTCTTGTATGATTAATTTATGGATATTCCTACATAATTAATGGGTATATTAAATTGTAGGATACTCACGATTATCTCCAATGACTTATCTTCTTCATTAAGCATTATGTTTCCATAATGTGGGTCATTGTGGCAAAACCAAATTTTCTTATCTTCTCTCTATGATCTCCTCTTCCATATGATCAAGCTTGAATTTTGCAGCCTCCATTTTATGAGTCTCGCAATTGAGTCTCCATATGCTTCCTTCCTACCACCCAAAGCAACCAAAAAACTAAATGGACTTTTTCTACTTTTCCTAGTTTTCAAACCTATTTCTTCCAGTGACAATATACTCCCCTCATATACATGGACATTGATGTTATATAGTGGAGCTTCAAGTGCCACAGTTGAGCCATTTGAAATTTTTACATAGTATGTTACATTAAAAAAATTGTACCAAGTTCCATTTTTATAATAGGCATCCACAGTCACTACTCTTTGCGTTAAAACATGTGAGACTAAGACCCCTTTATCGAATAAGAACTAGGTGTTGATTCCTAGTGTATTATTATACTTAGGGAATGTGAATAACAAAGGCCTAGAAATGGGAGACCCATTAGTGTGAGCTTAAAAAGGAAATGTGTACATATAAGGAATTATTTTGTATCTTATACTTAACACCTTCTTTGAAAATTTTGTGACTGATTCCCATAGGTAAAGTTCTTTGCGCCTTTTATTCTTGTCTAAGTGATCTCTGGAAAAAGGATAAAATTAATCTAGTTGAATCCATATATTAAAAATATCTTCATTTGTGTCTTGTAAAAAT
Organism: Pinus albicaulis; assembly: GCA_034641835.2. Taxonomy (NCBI): domain Eukaryota; kingdom Viridiplantae; phylum Streptophyta; class Pinopsida; order Pinales; family Pinaceae; genus Pinus; species Pinus albicaulis. Next base: position 147,061,864 of record CM076570.1, read on the forward strand.
CCACAAATATCTGCACCTACCATTGGGATTACAAACAACCCAAAACTTAGTATTGTGGGTATGGAGTATGAGAGAACATTCCAAGTTGTAGAAATTTCTCTTTTCTAATGCAGGGCTTGGGCACCTGACCCAACAAAGGTAGAACGAGTAAGTATGAATGGTCTCTTTTGAAATATTGATTTTAATTCCTTTTACATCACGGTAGCCTCTGATATCCCACAGAGATTATGAGAATTGTACTCCAAGACATGATTATAGTGAATTGCGCTAGTAACAATGGTTTTTATACCAAATGCTCTATGTCCTCCAACAGAATTAATTTGATAAGGAGGGTCATCCCATTTGTTGGTGTTGGAATCACTACAAACCAAGGATCAATTTTTCTATGAATATTTCTACAGGAAACTCCCATCATTTGGTAAGGAACATGTGATCCCACTACAGAAGTTGGAAATTTCATGCCTATCAAGCCAAAGGCCATCGAATGTAACTATATCATGAAACTGAGAGATTTCATTTTTCCAAAATCACTGAGTCTTGGGATTCCAAAAATCTGGAAAATATACTGGGTCTGGCCACACCTGTCCCAAATATGGCACACCTCCTTGCTTAATGAAAAATTTGTCTCGCTTCTCGTTTTGAAAGGTCTTGTATGATTCATTTATGCTTATTCATGCCCAATTAATGAGTATATTCAAGTGTAGTATACTAATTATTATCGTCAATTATTTATCTTATTAATTAAGAATTATGTTTCCATATTGTAGGTCATTGTTGTAAAACCCAATTGTCTTATCTTATCTCGATAATAAATTCTTTGGATTATCGATCTCCTCTTTCATATGATTAAGTTGGAATTATCCAACCTCCATTTTATGAGTCTCACAACTGAGTATCCATATGCTTCCTTCCTACCAACCAAAGCAAGTAACAGACTAAATGGACTTTTACTACTTTCCCTAGTTGTCAAACCTATTTCTTGCAGTGGCAATATAGTCCTCTCGTATACATGATAATTGATGGTATCTAGTGGAGCTTCAAGTGTCACAGTTGATCCATTTGAAATTGTTACCAAGTTTGTTACATTGAAAAAATTGTACCATGTTCCCTTTGGAAAATGCACATCAAAAATCCCTATTCCTTGCGTTAAAATAAGTAAGACTAAGACCCCTTTAATCAATAGTAATTGGGTGTTGATTCCCATTTTATTATTATCCTAAGGGAATGTGAAGAACAAATGACTAGCAATGGGAAACCCATTAGTGTGAGATTCAAAAGGAAATGTGTAGATATAAGGAAGGAGTTTGTATCTTAGAAATAACATCTTCTTTGTAGATGTTGTGACTGATTCCCATAGGTGAATCTCTCGGCTCCTTTTGTTCTTGTCTGAGTGATATCTGGAAAAAGGATAAAACGAACCTAGTTGAATTCATCTATTACAAATCTCTTCAATTGTTTCTTGTAAAAATCCACAAATATCAGCACCTACCATTGGGATTCAAAACAACCCAAAACTTAGTATTGTGAGTATGCAGTACGAGAGATCATTCCAGGTTGCAACATTGTCTCTTGTCCAATTCGTGGCATGGGCGCCTAACCCAACAAAGGTAGAACGATTAATTATGAATGGTCTCTTCTCCAATACTGATTTCAATGCCTTGTTCATCACAATAGCCTTTGATAGCCCATAGAGATTATGAGCATTGTACTCCAAGTGTTGGGAAAAATAATGAGAGGGGGGGGGGGGGGCAGTGGATCAATATTTAGAGCTCATAACTATAAATTTAACTTTTTCTTTTGCAGAATTCCATACGCGGCTTTTATGAACCGAACTCGCGTATACACACGGATATGTTGAAATAAACTAGCGTATACTGATATAAATTTCTAGTTTAGAAAGCTTCTCAGAAACAATATTTAAATCAGATTTACCAGTTATGCATCAAGTTAGATAATCAGTAAATATGTGCAGTAACAATAGTATAAAACATCACACAAGTGGAACACATATGAACACCAATATTTAAGGTGGAAACCCAATTCAAGAGAAAACCACTGTTGTTGTCATCTTTGTCTTCAATATTTATTATATGGAAAACTGTTTACAACATTTTTGGAATCTATGCTTCTGTGATCCATCATATAATTTGTAAAAAATCTTTCGGTAATAATCACATGCAATGGAACATTGTCGACGCGTTTAGAACCAACCAGTGTGGTTCATCATCAGGACTAGTGTGGTTTACAACATTGTACTGATGCAGACTCATATCAGTACATAGGCTTCTACCTGCAGAAGGATGCAACCTTCACTCATTTTCCAGCTGCTACTCGAAGGGAGCTCCCCCCCTTTCTTCTCGTTTACCAGCCACTCCTAGAAGGGAGCTTTAACCCCCTGAACATAACACCAGCTTCTACTGGCAGGAAGCTTCTACTTCCATACTGAAGGCTTCAACCCTCAGACCCACTGCAGACCACGTTTCATCAATTTTCATACTGGATCAAACAACATCAACACAACCCTTTATCATCAATCATAAAATTTTCCCAATACTTCAATTAGAACAGTGAAAAACATTGTAACCAGAACTTTAGAAATAACCCAGACTTAAGAAATAGATATGCAGATACAAACTCAACCCTGAATAGTCATTAATTCAAATAGCATACACTACTTTTCTTCACTAAAGTCGCATACATACACGCTTTTTTGCACATCAACCTGCGTATACTTCTGTGTATACTATTCTTTAGAAAACCCTAACTTCCATATGTTCTTTTCATGAAGCGAACCTGCGTATATACGTGATTTTACTGAAACCAACTAGCGTATAGATCTATAAATGTAAATTTTGCAGAACGGACCAGATCTATAAAAATTACCCAGATTTCTTCATTTTCTTCAGTAGACTTGCGCCAGTTCTTCAACATTTCTTCAGTAGATCATACTAAAGATTAATCATCTTCAGATCTATAGATCTTGAACCATCAATATATCCATGGGTGCGTCATAGATTCAGATCTATCAATTAAAAAATAGAGTTCATCCATGCAGATATTCCTTAGAGAATTTTTATTTATTAACAACCCTTACTCATGCACACCTTGCACTATGAACTTCTTCTCCTTAAATATTTTTAGCTTTTACCAATACCATGAGTCAAAACCACTCAACTGCTGATTGTAATCCTAGATGGAATCAAATAGATAATACAATGCTCAATACTATGGGCTAATACCATGGTAAAGCCCCCTGGTATTATAAATTTGGAGCACAAACAGGCATACGTGACTTGGGATGTACTTTTCCGCGTACATATGCGACTTAGCCTTTACAAACCAACATATACATTGTGACATATTATATTTATCATTTCTCTAGCACTTGCTAGAATTCTTTTCTCTATCACATCTGAACTGATCTATAGATACATCATTCTTACATCTTTAACAAATAGGTTTCTTAACATAGGCAACTCTTCAAGTAGTTTTCCATCAAGGACAACTTCATCAAGTAGGTTGCCATCAAGGACAACACATTACATCATATTGCCAACAATCTCCCCCTTTAGACTTGATGGCAATCAAAAGGGTGTTTGATTGCCACAACAAATAGATACATTAATCATAACCATAATTCAAACACCATGATACTCTCCCCCTTTTACATTGAGAGCAAAGGGCGGATCAAAACCAAAACAAATGAGCTCTGTAGACCTGAAGTGCACTAAATTTACCATGCTCCCCCTGAGTTGATTCTGAATATTTAGAAATATTTTTCAATGAAGTACATGACTCTATAACTCAACCAAGTATGACCATTCCTATCAGTAAGGAATCATACTTACATTAATGATCCAACCAAGTGGAATTACATATTTGACTAAACTAGCCAACTAAGTGGGTTTACAAATTTTGACTCAACAACCCAACCAAGTGGGTTTACAAATTTGACCAATTCCTTACATGAATGAATATAAAAATTTACATCATAGATCTCAACATGACCTTTTCATCAAATGACATTTTATAAACAATTCCAATCTGTGTCCTTTTACAAACTGAGGCTTGTTATTTATATCCTTTTTTGAGTTACAATACCATGTGTAGATACCATAGTTGGATACCATGGGTCAAAACCTTGGGTCAATACCATGGGTAGATACCACTTACAATACCATGGGTAGATACCACTTATAATACCATGGGTAAATTCCATGTGTGGATGAATAACATGTGTGGATACATACCATGGGTGGATGAATATCATGGATAGATGTCACTTACAATGCCATGGGCGAATAAATACAATGGGTGGATGAATGCCATGGGTCTATGACATTTAAAATACCATGGGTAAATTCCATGGGTGGATGGATAACATGGGTAGATGAATACCATGGTTGGATGCCATTTTCCATTCGGATCAAAACCATACTTAAATATTTTGAATTACATATTTATAACTATTAATAAAGGTTTATATATTATTAAAAAATTAAATAAATTAAATACCTAAAAAATTAACAAAAGTTCATAATACCATTAAAAACTAACCAAGGTTCATATCAAACAATTAATAAAAGTTCATACACCATTAAAAAATTAATTAAGGTTCATAACTAAATTAACAAAGGTTCATACAATATTCCCTGATGGGGGTGAAGTCTGAGCAACACGTGGAAGGTGTCTCACATGAGTAAATATAAGTGGAGCAACGGTGAGGGATGATACTCTCGGTCCCTTCACCATAACGCATGCAGCGAGAGAGTTACTGGCATCATGTTGGCAATTCGTGTGAAAAATAACTGCGAATTGGAGTTTAGAGGTGGTGAAAGGATAAGGTGAAGGGAGATGAGGGAGCCCAACATTAGACCCATAAATATGGTTTGGTGCTGGTCCTAATGGTGGCCTCCGAAGAGGAAGCATAAACATCACAGGAAGGTTTATGGAGGGAGTGGCTTCTGTGTGCTTGTCATGGGCATTTGTTGGTGCGGTGTGTTCAACCGGTCCCGGCTGCTTAATTTCTTAGCCATTTACTACATCTAGGTTGAGGATAGGAAGTTAAAGGGAAGTCAGCTCACTGGTTTCCATTTTTCTTGGCTTTTGATGAGCCTTTTTTTCGTGATAAGAGAGGAAGCTAGAATTTGCAGTCCAGGAAACCTCGAGGGTGTTGGAAAAAAACTAGTTTCTTTTCCAAATTTCATGCCAGATCCAGTGTGGGTGTAACGATGTTTGGTCAATTGGTGTGTGGTCTCTCTGTGGAGAATTTGGAGGCAGGTCACTACCGTAGAGGAAGTTATGCTCAGGTTTCGACTACTTTGTCATAATTTGTTGTTCAATTTCCTGTGTTAGTTTGGTGGGTGATGGTATTTGGTTTTGCTGGTGGTGGAAGTCTTTATCTAGCAGTGGGAGGTGTCTTTGTGCTTCCCTGTGGTGGCGGGAGATGAAATTTGGCTCCTAGTGGTGTTTGTTTTATATAGTGGGGGGTTTGGTCTTTGGACTCTGTACATGGTGGGGTTCCTCGACCTTGGCGAATTATGAAGCCCCCGGTGTGGTCTGGGTGTTCTCCCTCCCTTGTCGTCCATGGCCCTGTGGGGGTGGCAGACTCATAAATAATCATGGGAGCTCCACGATAGGGTGGAAAGACTGTGGGGCGTGCATGACTCACTAGTGTGGGTGCACATGGGTGTTGTTGAGGAGGTAAGTGGGGGGATAGCAGAGGTGGGGGTTTGAGGGTTCAAAAGCATATTCGTCAGGGCAGAGGAGATCGTGATGGAAAATGGAATCATGGGTTTTATCTATTTGAGGTAAATGAGGGGTAGGTTATCCAAAATTCCTGCCTACAGAACTATCGTGCACTTATCAACAGCTTGATGGAAAGAGTGGACACAACTGAGATATTATGTCATGAGGAGCATGTAGAGTAGATGGCAACATTGGACTGAATGCACTATTTACAATGCCAAGTCCGGGAGAGACTGGTAATGGTTTGGTGGGGCCAAAATAAACTCATTGAGAAAGTAGAAAAGTTGGAGACTTGGTTGGCACATTTTGAAGGGCACGGTCAGTGTGACTTCTGTCCTCCACCACATCTAGGAACAACCCTGGAAAACCATGCATCCATCATGTTGGACGACTAGTATACTATTTGGTGTTCTTTATGTTTTATATGTGTTTTGGTGCCTCTGGTGCAATTTTTTGTAAACAAACCAAGTCGAGGTGAGACCGCCTATTTTGTAACCGGCTATATGTACTCCTTTTTTCTTACATGAATATAACATTGACTTACAAAAAAAGCAAAGTTTCATACATCATTAAAAAATTAATTTTCATACTTAAATTAATAAATTTTCATACCTATTTACTAAATAGGTGTTTAAATACATATTTTGGGTTTATCTATTTAGTATTTCTCAAATGTAAATATGATGATTTAATACTATATTTAAATGAACTCGCATGTTTAACATAAGAAATGTTATATTTATCTATTTATTAAATGTAAATATGAAGATTTAACCTTATATTTAAAACAACTCAAACTTTTAACATAAATCAATGAAGTTTAAAAATTAAACTTTATGGTCAAATATTAAATATAAATATAAGTATTAATTTGGCTATCTAATTAATATTATAACCTTTACTAAAATTATAATGAAGGCATTAGTGTAAAGTTGATAGATGATACATGCAATTATGTTAATTGTAGATGAATCCATCTGCACTGTAAATTCAGAGACTCATTTGTCGCTAAATTTTAACACTACAAATGGATTCAGAGACACCTATACTAGTGAAATGTAACACTTCGGTACCAAAAATGCAATTTTCCACATATGGAGTGACACAATTAAAATTACTGACATAAATGACTAATTCATATACTTGTTGTGCTTGTTATTTGGCCATATTTTTATTATTGGACTATAATAGGCATTTACATTAATCATTATTAATTTTGTCACTTATTATCTAGTCATACATTTTAAACATAGACTAAATTAGTCATTTAAGTTAGTCGCTTTTACTTTAGTCACTTATTATTTAGTCATATATTTTATCCCTAGACTAAATTAGTTGTTTAAGTTAGTCGTTTTTAGTTTAGTCACTTATTATCTAGTCGTATATTTTATTCCAAGACTAAATTAGTCATTTATGTTAGTCATTTTTATTTCAGTCACATAAAATTGCTCAAATTTAGTAGTAATTCACTTGAAATAATTGTGACGACTAACATTTTTAGTCACCTAGTCATTAATTTCATCATTTTTTACTAGTGAATCCCTAGGAAATTAATCCCTATTAATTAGGATAGTTATCCTTCCTGGACTTTTCATTACATCATGGACATCCTATGGTGTATATAATTGCGCCCAGTCATTTTGCTATAAATACAACTGATAGATAAATTTCCTTTAACCTTTTTCTCAACTGGGTCTTCATCAAAACTGAAATGCATGCAACTATTAATAGTAAATCACTAGTCACTTGAAAGATCACTGCATGTGAATTAAATCTGATTTAATTCACTTGACCTCTCACTAGTGCAACAATCAGTTACAACTAGTTAAATTGATTTAACTCACTTAATTGAGTTAATTGATTTCTCATGCATTAAACTAATACACTAACTACAACTTGGACTCTAAAACAAATATAATCACTCTACATGCCTCACCAACCACCCTCAAGTCAAATTTCATGAGCTAACTGAGTCTATCACACTCATTTAACTATTACAAGTGATTATGAGATAAGATTACAATTTATTGTCTAATTTATTTAAGGGATAAATAAATTTGACACACATTTCTTCTAATTTAATTAAGAAATAATTAAATCAAAAGCCTCCATGGTAGCCATTTATGGATGCCATTTTCTGGATGTTGTTTCTAGATGCCAATTTCACTGTTTCCTGTTGCAAATTTTAACTCAACAAGAAAGGAATCAATCTGTCCCTATCTAGTACCTTTGGAATATTCTTGCATGCAACACTTCCTAGTGTTGTTCACACATGCATCTCTCCTGAAAATGAATAGCCTCCAAAAAATAAATCATTATAATTCATCTGTCATCAAATTCTTCTAACTGATGGATCCTACTACACATGTCTACTGGACTCTCTGCGATGCTGACATCTGCATCCATGCACTCTACACTGGTGCCAAATATGATCTGCACTCCAGTATCTGACACCTATCACTCTGATTTTTGTCTTTTTGACATCTTATTGCATCAATATAACCGATCCTTCCTGCTACTGCTATATTATGGGCTCCCCGTAGCCAGGTTTGATCCATGAGACAAACCATTTCAATGAACCCTGCCCAAATTTCGTCTTGGAATTAATTCTGCACATCGCTCCACCTCACACCTGGAGGTATAGCTGCATGTACTCCCTCTTCCCATATGGCTTGAAATTTCCCCCTCCTAGAGGTCTCTTCTTTAGTGGACTCTTCCACTCGGTCTCCTCTCTGCTTCTCTAATTGTGGTTGCTCCAAAACCTTATGAGACTGATTTTGAGGCTGCATGTTGAGAGATAATTTCTCCCTCTCAACAACCAAGTCATTGACCACTACTTTTCTCCTCAAAGCCTTGCATGCATCCTCAAACTCAAGAGCATACAGGTTCTTGACTCTTGCACCAATTTTCTTCTCTTGTCCCGTGGCTATGTGTTTAAGGAACACCTTTCCTTTTCTAAACATTACTTCATAACCACATTCTTCAAATACTACTATAGAGACAAGATTCTTCCTTAGGCCTAGAACATGCAAAACATCTGCTAGTCTGAGATGGGAGCCATTCTTCCTCTGAAAGGTAACTGTACCTATGTTGGTAGCATTATACCTCTCGTCATCTCCAAACTCTATGCTCTGTTGGAGGTCCTTCTCCTCCAAGTCACTGAAGAGATGTCTATTCTCATATGGAATGAGACACCATCGTCTAAATACGACATGCATCCCATTACAGTGTTGGCCATGCATGCAATGAGAGTAAAATCAAGCTCAAACTATGAAGCCAATGCTTCACTTGCTGCAATTGTAGGCTCCTTCTTGCGTGCCCTCTTCTGTGAAAAAATTGTAGCATAGTGCCCATGCTCGTGAAAGTGAAAACATCTTATCTTGGACAAGTCACTCTTGCCATCTTTTCCTTGGGACTTATTTCCCTTGGCTCTCTTTCCTTTTCTGAATCATGCACATTGTAATTGTCCCACCGTCACAAAATTTTCTAAAAAAAATGTTGTTTTTAAGTCGATAATATCTCCCTCATCCGAGCTTCGATTCAACCAATGTTTTTTTCAATTTGGGTATTTTTTCATAAGGAATCCAAATATGCTATTTTTTTTTGAAAAATTTTCATCCAAATTTTCAAATATTCTCTGCAAACTCGCGGGCCCAAATAATTCGTGCTCTGATACCATGTAGAAATTATAAAAACAATATGTATACCAATGGATTCAATCCGATTATGTGATATGCTAAATAAAGATACTAAATCCTTCTACGAATCAATTGTGTAAAATAAACACGATCGCCAATCACAATAAGTAAAGAAAGAAGCAAATAAAACCACAACACCAATATTTTCCCAGGGAAATATAACTGCTCAAAACCCCTCTATTTTCTATTGTATATTCACCAAGTAATCATGAAACAATTACAATGCACTCTTCTCACAAGAGTTTGTTGCACTCTCACAACTATCTCACACTGATCCAGACAAAATCAACCAACACTTAGCCAATTTTCAGCCTCTACTCAACCTACCTTGATTACACAATCCCTAGGCAATTAATCCCTATTAATTAGGATAATTAGCATGGAAAATTTTAGGGGCTAATATTCGTAGGTGGGCTAATTTTCCATGCTTTTTCCAAAAAAAATATTCGCCAATTTCCATATTTTATAAAAATGATTCGCCCAAAATTTACAATATAAAATTATTTTAACTTAAAAATCGCCAACATTATATAGAGAGTATATAGAAAATCATTATAAATTTGAATAATTTTACACATATATCAATAAACATTTTATAGTTTGCATATTAGGGACTAGTGATATTCGCCAATATTTTAAACTTCAAAATAATTTCCCATCCTTAAAATTTTCCCTGATAATTAGCCTTCCTTGACTATGCAATACATCATGGGCATCCTATGGTGTATATAATTGCGCCCAGGAAATTTTCTATAAATACAATTGATAGATAACTTCCCTTTAACCTCTGTCTCAACTTGGTCTTCATCAGAACTGACATGCATGCAGCTATTAATAGTAAATCATTAGTCACTTAACAGATCATTGCATGTGAATTGATCTAATTTAATTCACTTGACCTCTCACTAGTGCAACAATTAGTTACAACTAGTTAAACTGATTTTAACTCACTTAATTGAGTTTACTGATTTCTCATGCATTAAACTAATACACTAACTCCAACTTGGACTCTAAAAAAAATATAATCATTCTACATGCCTCACCAACCACCATCAACTTGAATTTCATGAGCTAACTGAGTATATCAAACTCAGTTAACTATTACAAGTGATTATGAGATAAAATTACAATTTATTGTCCAATTTAATTAAGGGATAAATAAATTTGACACACATTTCTTCTAATTTAATTAATAAATAATTAAATCAAAAGCCTCCATGGTAGCCATTTCTGGATTCCATTTTCTGGATGTTGTTTCTGGATGCCAATTTCACTGTTTCTTGTTGCTAATTTCAACATTTAATATTTTCCATCCAACCCCGAAGTTCTGGTGGATCATAAGATGTGTAGTCTCATATACCATCATAAGCGTCTTGGAATCCCCATAGACATGAATAGTCTCCAGATTTTTCTCTCTAAAAAGTTAGATAAGGCCCCATAATCCTCATCTCTCTGCCCTATAATTTGTACCAGTCCCAATGAACCAATGTAATTTAAAGTCCTCTCTTTCAATGATCTTGATCTAGGCTCTTCATCCACAACATCCTCACTACGCAATATTGTCGAAGAAACCAGTCATGAAGTAGATATGTGGGTGTACAAGTCTAGCAGAAAGGTCCCTTGTGATCTCAGGGCATGTATCATGTGCATCCAACCAAGTGAGAATATTTGAGCATATACGAAGGTGGTTGATTTGGATCCCACTAAATATGTCAGCATTCCATGCCCTCCAATTTTCCCATAAGAAAAATAAGGGAATGTATATATGTACCATGTCTGGTTGTCCACCATCAAATACATGATTCCACATAATTAAATTTTTGATAAGGAATCCTGCAATAAGAAAGAGTTTGTGACCAAATCTATTGAGTGTTATTACAATAAAGAAAAAGTTGTGAAATAGAATCATCAACAAAACCACAGAGGAGACATCATCCCGGGCCATGATAACCCCTCTTTTTGAGGTTATCCCAAGTAAATGTATTATTGTGGCATAATAAAAAAGTGAATATGATAATATTCAAAGGAATTTTCAAGTTCCAAATGTAATGGAACAAATGGGAAGTAATAGAATTGTATATACTACCCATATTATACATGTATATTTCTGCTACCTCAACGTAGCCTTTCTATAGCATACCACTCCATATCAGCGAGACACCCCTAAAGTTCCTGCAAAGCCCAACCTGTCTGAGATCCTGGAAGAAACTATTCAATTCCAGGGTGTTGTCTCTATGTAAATCAATTTCCACAACCATTTTCCATATTGGGTGAACCCTGCTCCATATAATAATTACATGTGTTAGGTAGAAAATACCCCTTTGATGTAGTGAGCCAATGGTGTCGTTTGAAATTATGGTGTCATGAAAAACACCCATAATATGAAATTTATTGATAATTATATTATTTCTCATATCGAAATACCAATGTATCCTTGCTAGGAACCAGGATTTTATCTTTTGGAAGCTCAACCAAATGTATGATCCCTTCTTCTTACCTATCTCACCAATTCTAAGCCAGTCAATGAAGGTCCTTTTATTTTGATACTTTTCCTTAATAATATCCCCCCATATTCTAGCACCAAATAAATCTCTCAAAAGAGATTTGATAAGCAGGTACCATCCAAAAAATAATTATGTTCAAAATTACCCATCCTCTAAGTACCTTAGTTCTTGAAATAGATTCCTATTTTACCATATATGTAATTTTTTACCCCTAGCATCTCCAGACCATAGGAAACATGATAATATAGAATGTATCTTAGAGATAATATGTGTTGGAAGAGAAAATAAGTGTGCCCAGTAAGTGGACAATTGTTGCAGGATGACTTGTACCAAAGTGTATCTACCACCAAGAGTAAGCCAGCAGTCAATCCAACAATTTATTTTGTTTTGGAATTTAGGTAGCAACCATGCCAAATATCTAGACCTGTAATTATTTGGCTTTAGTATAAAGCCTAGATATGTAAACCCCTCCTTAAGTGGCCTAGATCCCATGCCAAAATAATTTGTGATGTAGTCAATCTCTGATTGATATCTGCTAGAGAAAAGAAATAGTGATTTCTTCCCATTCGCCAATAAACTTGAAGCTTTACCATATCATTGAAAATATGCAATATCATCCATTGATACCTCTATAGAATCCCAAAAGTAAGTATGTTTTCCAAAAATAAAAGGTGGGAAATACTAACCTCCCGTTTCATTCTCAAACCACTAAAAGTCCTCAAATTTTTAGCAGCATTTATCTTCCTACTTATGTCGTCCATGACAAGAATGAATAGTAAGGGAGAGAGGGAGCCACCCTACCTAAGACCCCTCCCGACCTAGAAACACTTTGAAGGAGCCATTTATAAGGAAAAAAAACCATTCTCCCGTCACACATGCCATGATCCACTCCACATTAAGTATATGTAACCCAATATTTTGAAGCACAATCCTAAGGAAGGACCAATCCACGCAGTCATATGCCTTCTAAAGATCTATTTTCATAATGAATACCTCCATAATCTTGGAATGACTAGTGTCAATTCATTATCGCACAATGGAAATGGAATCATGATTGGATTTGTCATGGAGAAATCCAAACTGCTCCCTGGAAATGTGAATTGATAGAATCCCCTTGATGTGCTCCGCAATGGTTTTGGATATGAGTTTATAAATGATGTTGCACAATGATATCGGTCTGAATACTACAAATTAATATGGCTATGATCACTTCGGGAAGAGAGCGATGAAAGTCGAATTTAAAGAACCATCAATGTGTCTTGTGACCCGTGATTCCTATACTATCTCTAATATCTTTGGACCCATAAGGTCAAAGAAATGTAAAAAAATTCCACCATCTAGTCATCCAAAAACGTATCTTTGGAAAAATATTTCAACACCAAAATAATTTCATCCATTATCACCGGTCGATAAAGAGCTCATTATATTATCCTAGAGCATTTTGGGATATTCGTCCACCCCCAAAGTTGGTCTTCAATATTTACCTCTGGTCGAGCTTTGAATAGTTTTAAAATTATAATACATCTTCTTTCTAGATATCTGGAGTGGAATGTACCAAATTCCCATTAGCCCCCTATTTATGCTAGATAATGTTTCAATTCTTCCTAGGGCATGCATAATGATGGAAGAACTTTGGATTTCTTTCCCCTTCTCTCATCCACAATTCCCGACTCTTTAGTCTCCATGTAGATTCTTTAATTTGAAGTATGTTTCTTTTCCTCCCTTCGAAATCCTTCAACTATTTCAAAATTTTCTCAGTTGGAGGAAAATGTACTGGTATTTTCCCAATCTCCCAAATTTCCTCAATCAAACTCTTTAGTTCTCTGTACATTTTGTTTTTTTTATGTCATTCCTGTTGGCCACCTATAAAAAAATTTCCATCAAAGGTGTCCAAAACATTTTTTGGAGCCTTCAAGAAATAGTGTTTATTACCAAAATGTTATTTCTTGAAGCCTCTTGTAGACCTCGTGCCTTTGTCTAAAAATCTTCACTACTATTTCCCTTCAAAACTCAGAAACTCTGTTGATTTCATGAGAAAGAATTGTTGTAAAATCCCCTTTCTCCCCTTCCTCCACTCAGAAACTAACCTTCATTTTTACTCTCTTTTTTCCCATCATTTTCCTCTGATTTCCATTTTTCCTCACTTCCGCTTCATAAAATCCACCTTGCATAGTTTAAAACTCCTTTTTAGACTATATCGAAACCCCCAAAACCCTTTGAAAACCATTGAAACTCTATGAAAAAACCCATTTTTTATTAAGGGTTTAAGCCCTTTGGGCCAAGTCTTAACCACTTCACCACCATGCGCCTTGGTGCTGGAACCAAGAGCTAAACCTTTCGGCGCTTATCGCATCGGAGAAAATCCAAATCACGCAAGTCTGTTTCATTGTGTTAACAAAAGCCCTGATGTGATTAGCTCTCTGTTCATAACCCCCTATCATGTTGTTATCTCATATAACCCTTTGGACCCGCAATCAGGAACTAAACCATTTTGAAAATCCATCTCCGATCCGTTATTTATTTTATATATCAAAAAACCCATTTACCCAAAGTGTTGGTCTAAATGCGCCGAGTTATGTTTTTTAAATGAAGATGGGTTGATTTAAAGACCGCATCAAACTTCCGATGCGATTAAGTCCCATATATATAAACCCCACCCCCTTTTTTTTCATCCCATATACCTTTCACCCAGAACCAGGCGCTATGCCCATCAGGTGCTTATCACATCGGAAGTAATCCACAATGGGTTGATTGAAAGACCGCATCAAAAGTTCCGATGCGATTAAGTATCATATGTATAAACCTCACCGTCCGCTTTCCATTCCATATAACCTACGCCTAGGACCAGAGGTTAAAGTCACAAGGTGCTTAATCACATCGCAAGTTTCAAATGGGTTGATTGAAAGACCGGGCCCAATAGTTCCGATGCGATTGGCCCTTTATTGTATACGCCTCGGGCCTATTATCATTCCATACATCCAGTGGCCCCGCAATTGGGCACCAACCACTTCATATATATATATTCTGCCCCGATCCACCAAAAATTTGTATTATTTGAAAATTTGGGTTTTTCATATGTTTCAAAGCTTTTCCCTTGGGGCACAGTTAAAGCAATATATGTCGTCGATCTGGAGCAGATCGAATGGCCTGCACAGCATCACAATTTTCATTTAGTGCGTTTTTTTTTTCCCTCGATTAGCCATCCCTCTGATTCATTTCCCACTGTTGATCTGATCCTCAGATCAATGGTTAACGCGCAATCGCATCACCCTCCCCGATCGCGCAATTGCATCGCCCTCCCCGATCGCATAATCGCATCGGCCTCCCCGATCGCATAATCGCATCGACATTTTCCATCGCACCCTTATTCTCTCCCCGCTAATTGCGATCCTTCGATTGAATCTGGACCGCCCACGTGTCCATATTGGATGGCCCAGATCTTTCCCGCATGCTTTCATCGCCTTTCGCCTTTCCACTTTATGTTTTTCAACTAATCCCCACCGTCGATCTCCTCACGATCGACAGATATGATTTATTCTCTTCCTCCATTCTCATTTAATCGTTTCTAATGAATCCCAACCGTTGGATGATGCCATCCAATGGCCCTTCTCTCTTCCCATGCCTCTGAAGCAGTTTAAAACAAAATGCAGGATTTCTTAATTGGTTTCATGTTTTGTAGGTTATCAATGGTTTTCCATTTTATTAAAAGGAAAGTCGAAGGCTGAGGATGATGATTCCCGCGCCTTGATGTATCAAAGAGAACCATTTTCTCAGCTCAAAAACTGAGTCTTTTCAATGTTTCATGAGGCATTGATGCCATATGAGCCCTGCGTAACCTAGACATCAACAAGACATAGCAATGCATAAAAGAAACAAAGAGTATCAGTGTTTGAAGATTTCCTAACACAGTTTGAAGGATTAAGGCACACATTCAGCAAATCAAAGCCTAAATCCATGGATAAAGACGTCATAAAGACCGGAAGACATAGGATAAGCCTGACTAGACCTAAAACACAGTTCTCAAGTAAATTAAAGGTGTTTTAGGAAGAGACGAAAACAACTGTCGATCCGAGAAAGCTTCCACCGCCCCAAGCAGAGGCTGATCAAACCCTATCTAGCTCCTAAAGGCACCTACAGCCTCACAGAAATCAAAGAAGGCTTAGTCATTATCTCAAACAAGAGGTGCTTGCTCAAAGACAGTTGAACAATTAATACACATCAAAGATCTTATCTCTAATTGTCGGCAAAACTATTTTAAAGATTAAGAATAGCCCAAAAACAAATCTTTTCGATCATTATACCTCGGGGAGCAGCAATAAAGTTACTTCAACATGACACAGAGCCTCAAAAGTCAACAAAGGCTCCCACCGAGCTTAATCCTAAGTGTAAATCAATTAATGCAGATAAACACCTATAAATTTCTTCATCGAGGCTCTCAAAGGCCGCGAAGTCATCAATCTGTATTAATTGACCTAGGAGATCTTTTACCAGATCCCGCCTCCTCCTTCTTCTATAAATACTTCTGTAGAAGATGAGCAAAGGTTGGTCTCTGGACATCTGATTGCATGTAATATTTTTCTGAAGCTACTGATGCCCTGTGTGCAACTTGTAGATACATAAGTTGATATGAGAAGTTTGAAGTTGTAGAGACCCACCAGGTTTGCTGACTGTAACTTGTTTGAACATCAAATACAAGCTGCTGATTTATGGGATCCTGATTTATGTCAATGGTGATGTGTTCCTCACTATAAATTGTTATTTTCTTTAATGTTTTCACTTTTTCCACTTTCTCTAATAAAGAGCAGCAAACATAGATCTAGGATTTACTCTCAACAATACCCTACTCTTACTGAAAGCTTTATTTTCTATGTTTTCTTCATTCGAACGTTCCCTTTGAAGAGTATATTAAAGCAGGTTGGTTTAAAAGCACTTGCTTGATCTAGATTGCTCTTTGAAATGAGTATTTTCTGTGTTTTCCTCTAGAATATGCTGAAAGCAGGATAGTTTAGAAGCACTTACCTGATCTTAAGCTGTTCGAACTGTTTTTAAATGTTTTCTAACTGAAAGTACTTCAATGCAGGCTAGTTTAAAAGCACTTACCTGATCTCAGAATACTTTTATGTTTTTCCTTAAGTACATGCCGAAGCAAGATAGTTTGAAAGTACTTACTTGATCTTAGGCTGTTCACTATTCTTCATTTGTTTTGCTCTCCATTTCCTATCTGTTTCATTCCATAAAATCAACTTAAGAGATCCTTTTGACACAAGTGACTTGCCCCATTGATCCTTCTTGAAACTTGTTGTTCAATTAAAATCCTCCTATTACTCCATAGCCCAATGGGTTAAAACTATCTTTGCCTTTTATGTTAGCCGAATCATTCCTTCACTTGCAAACATCTTCACCCTTTATTTTGAACTGCCCTCACCTTCATCATGTCTTTTTCCAACCAAAAACAAACAAACAAAACGCATGCTCTTCATAACTAGCCTAAAATCACATTTCAGGCTTTAAAGATCACATCTTTAAACTCATTCATAAAGAGATCCCTTTCTGGATTCAGGAGGGCTAGATCCTTGATCCCAAAGTGGTTTGATGTTGTCTTATATTTTGGTTTTTGTCAATGGCCAAAACATAGGAACCCCAACATAATGGCGACTCCACTGGGGACTTTTTTGAGTTCATAGTCACTTAACCAGCTTTTTATAAACTCCTTAATTTCCCATACAACCACTAGAACTTAAAAAATCCAAAAATAGTTCACATTGATATTCAATAAACATGGTAGTGGACCATAACACCTCTTACCTCCAAAAGAGCTAAAAACTTCCACTTGGCGACTCGACAACCCTGCAGACCTTAAGACTCCACTGGGAGGACCCGTAATCATTATAAAACCATTCAAACTCAGTAAGAGGGCTATAGGATTAAAGTTCTCTTAGAAAAGGATCTGTTAAACCGCTCAAAGATTGTCATATCTAGTTAACACTTTTCTTGTTTAGTTAGGTCTAAAAAACACAACATAGTGGCTTCTAGAAAGACTCACACTAGAGCCTATCTTAACCCTGATCCACCTGAGACAGTTGATAACCCAGAAATTATCCTTAGGAAGTCTCCTAGGATTAAATTATCAACTGTTTTCAGACCACCCTTAAGAGCTAATTCAGTTCCTGAAAATCTTTCAGCTCTACCACAATCACAATTTGACTTAGTGAATCCCTTTAGAACTAGGTCTCTTGATGATTTAGGTCAGTTAGATTCTGAGTATTCACTTTCATCTCCTGAAACAAGTCAACATCTGGGTAGTAGAGAAGCAAGACCTCCTGATTTACACTTCCTTCACAACTTAGGTGTCTCTCATCCAAGATCAACTCAGCAATCTACTCCCGGTCCATTCACTTCTGCTCACCCTACATCCATTGTTCAAACCACTCCATTCCAACCCACTTTCCTTCATGTTAATCCACCTCTTGTAAATCCACCTCCACCACATATCATGGCAGTATGGTATGCTCCCTTAGTCCTTAATGTACCATTAGTCAATCTTCTGCAGGACTATCAGTCCAAAATTCCATTATATGATGCTAGCAATGCTACAACTGCATCACAACATATGGATAAAATGAATGACTACTTTTACCGAAATTAAATTGATGATGATTCTGTCAAGCTTAGATTATTTTCTCAAAGCTTAGGAGTGGAAGTCAGAAAATGGTTTAAAGGCTTAACCCCTCATAGTATCAATGATCTCCAAGCCTTCCATCAGACATTCTTAAACAAATGGGAAGTAAAGAAAAATCCTCTCCAAGTCCTTTCAGATTACAAGAACCTCCATAGAGACACGGGGGAAAGTGTACAAGCTTATTGTACCAGATTTAATAGTGTATATAATGCACTTTCCCCAGATCTAAAACCTCCACAAGGCTCAGCTTTAAACAAATTTCCTGAAGGTTTTGACCCTAATATGGCCTATCAGCTGAGAGAGAGAGATCCTGCAACTCTTGAAGAAATGAAAAAAGGTGCTCTTGCTATAGAAGTAAACTTGATGGAGAAGAGAGCGAGAATGAAAAATGAAAAAAGAGTTTCCTTTAGAGAGGAATCTACACCCTCTACTTCCAACTCAAAAATGGAGAGAATGATGGAGGAAATGATGAAGAAAATGAGCATCCTTGAGAGAGCACAAGCCAGTCAAAACCAAACTGCTCCTCAAAACAAAAACCAGAACCAGAATCAGAATTTTAGAAGGAAACAACCTCCCAATAGACCTAGGGAAGATGATCAACAGATCACTCCTCCCTTTCATCAAAACTATATAAGTGAGGTTGAGGAAACATATGAGATAACAGAGGAATATGATATCAACATGCTGGGGGTAGATAATGACGACTTTGAGATTCATTATGATAGAAAACAAGGTCTTCATACCCCTTATGTTGACAACAGAGATGATGATGAAAGTTATTTTCAAGACATGGAAAATGTCATCATAGAGTCTCAAAAATAATATGACCTTAGAAGCAAAACCAGTGAAAAAACTCCCAACACCAAAACCTCTGACAAATCTTCACAAAACAGCACTACAACCAAGCCTAAAATTGTCAAACAAAAGGATAAAACAATGGCTATGAATTCTGATAAAGGTAGAGAGAAAGGCACTCAAAACAATGAAAAACAGAGTGCAGACATTAGTAGTACTACCACTTCAGCTAGTACTCCTATTAAGACCATTTTGTCAAATATGAATAGAAAAAATCAGCAAGCTGATGTTGCTGATAGACTGGCAACTAGTACGGCCAAGACAATTTCTTCAAAGAACCAAATTCCTTTCAGCCTAGAATAGGAAATTTCAAAGATCAGAATCTCTATTCCCCTTTACTGAGTCAGCTGCCCAGCATGTATATAGTACCCAAATTTTGAAGGCTTTTAATATTGAGGATAATAATGATACAGTCAATCTTAATGATGACCAGCCAGAGCTCATTTTTGGTCCTAAGATTGAAGGTATATATCAAGAGGGACCTGTTCCTCCCTTTTATGTGAGTTTAAATGTTCATGAAAAACTCCTGCATAATGTTATGCATGACTCTGGAACCTCGCACAACCTTATGCCAAGGGTAATAATGGAAAGGCTTGGATTAGAAATAACTAGACCTTACAAGGATTTATATTCTTTTGATTCTAGCATTGTGGAGTGCCTTGGCCTAATCAAAGACCTTTTTGTGAGTTTGACTCAAATCCCAGCCAAGTGCATGGTTATGGATGTTGTGGTGGCTGATGTGCCTCCTAAGTATGGCATGTTGTTGTCAAGATCGTGGGGTGCCAAGCTGCAAGGTACAATACAGATGGATGGGACATATGCCACTATACCTGTCTTTAGCCAGCTTAGAAGACTATACAGAGAGGCACACATGAGATTCATGGTCAGTAGCTCGAAAAAGCCTAAAAATTCCCCGATTTACTCTATCCATACAGACCTGGATTCATTTATCCTTTACAATAATGAATCCACAAAGGAGTCAGAGCCAGAAGACAGCGACTCAGATAACCAGTTAGAGGCCCCTAATCTAGAAATGATGGTAGTTCTAGATATAGAAGAAAACAAGAGAGAAACTGTTGAACAATGTGCTGAAACAACAGACTAGAGTGAACAAAGACAAGATGGCAAACAACAGACTACCCCTCATGCTCAACTCCATGAAAATCCTGAGGAACGAGACCCAGCACAACATGTTTCGGATCTCAGAATAGAACATAATGATGAACAAGGAAATAGAGATGAAAATGATGTTAACCCTACAAACAATCCCTTATGGTGCATGAACTTCGACGGTCTTGCACTAAAAGGAGTGCGGGAGCTGGGGCATGGTTGGTCGACACTGACAACAATTACTCTGAAAGCCATGCTTTCAGGCTAGATTTCAAATGCACTAACAACATCGTAGAGTATGAGGCTCTCATCCTAGGATTGCGTCTATTGAAAGAACTAGGAGCCAAGAAGATAATTGTTCAGGGAGACTTAGAATTAGTCATCAAACAACTAAATGGAGAGTATGCCATTAAAAATCCTAGACTAAGGGTATACCGAAATAACGCCATAGATTTCCTGAACACGTTTACAAAATATGAGCTTGTTTTTGTCCCAAGGAGTCAAAACATAATTGCAAACGGGTTGGCTTGCACTGCTAGTTCATGTCAGGAATCACCTAGTGACAAACAGATCATTATTCAAACAAAATATAGACCTGCAGTGCCAGATAATGAGAAGTATTGGCAGATCTTTGAGGGCGACAAGAAGATAGAGGATTTCCTGCTTGGCAAGAACGAGTTTGAATTATCTGATTCAGATTCTAAATCCGATGAGAATTGCCTGAACAAAGAGTCCCATGAGGAAGAAGAACCGTCTGGTTCCGTAAAAATCAACATGCTAACTAAAAAACTTGGAACTCATACTGAAGAGTAAGAGGACGCAGAAAACGAAGACATTGAGGTATTACCATCAAAAGACAAGAACATACCTTGGGGGCTAGCACCTTTAGAAGACCTGTTTGATTTTAACGACACAGCAAAGAAACCCATTGTAGAATACACAGATTCCGATGTCAAGGAATGTAACATAGGCACCGAGGATCAGCCTAAAATTATTAAATTAGCTAGGTCCTTGCCACCAGGCATGAAAAAGAAATACATTGAATTATTTAAAGAGTTTGTTGATGTGTTTGCCTGGATCTATGAAGACTTAAAAGCCTACAATACAGAAATCATCCAGCACAAGATCCCATTGAAAGAAAACCAAAAACCCTTTAGGCAAAAACTGCGTCGAATTGATCCAATACAACTACCTCTATTAGAAAAGAAAATCAAGAAAATGTATGAGGCAGGAATCATAATGCCTGTGAGGTTTTCAGATTGGGTTTCTAACCTTGTAGCTGTGAGGAAAAATACAGGAGAAATCAGATTGTGCATTGATTTCAGAAACCTTAACAGAGCCTCCCTAAAGGACAATTACCCTTTACCCAAAATGGAACACATCCTACAAAGGGTAGTTGGTTCAAAGAGGATTTATCTGTGAGATGGTTTTTTAGGGTACAACCAAGTTTTAGTACTCCCAGAAGACCAACTGAAGACAACTTTCACCACTCCTTGGGGCACTTTCTTGTATGTGAAAATGCCTTTTGGATTAATGAATGCAGGGGCCACTTTACAAAGGGCTATGGACATTTCATTTTCAGAGGAGATAGAGCACTTCATTGTAATTTACCTTGATGACATAACAATTTATTCCAAATATGATGAAGAATGCCTTAAACATCTAAGAAAGGTCCTTGAAAAGTGCAGAAGGTTTGGATTATCTTTAAATCCCAAAAAGACAGTGTTTGGCCTACAAGAAGGTAAACTCCTTGGCCATATCATATCAGAAGAAGGGATTAAAATAGATCTAAAAAGAGTTGAGGGAATACTACAGATTAGCCAACCAAGGAAAATAAAATAATTACAGTCCTTTATTGGAAAGATTAACTTCTTGAGGAGGTTTATTCCCAACTTAGCGGAGCTCCTTAGAAACATGACTAATATGCTCAAGAAAGAAGTAGGAGTGAAATGGACTGTACAGGCCAAAAGATCCTTTGAATTGGTAAAACATGCACTCACCCAGGCACCTGTCCTAATCAGCCCTGACTTTTCGAAGGATTTCCTTATTTTTTCCTTTGCCTCAAAGCATACCGTGGCTGCAGTCCTGTTGCAAAAAAACCCAGAGGGATAGGAACAACCTATTGCTTTTTTTAGCAAGGCTTTAAGGGATGCACCCTTGAAATGTAACATAATGGAAAAACAGGCCTATGCTTTGGTAAAGTCCTTAAAGGACTTCAGGGTGTATATTCTACATCCCCACATCATTGCCTATGTGCCTAATATAGTGGTAAAATACATCTTGTCACAAGACCCAGATGGAAAGAGGGGCAAATGGATTTTTGCAATATTAGAGTATGATTTGGAAATCAAACCCACAAAACTCATTAAAGGTCAGGGCTTAGCTCAATTAATGGCTGAATCGAATCTACAGGCCCTTGAAATTAACATGGTAGATGCCATGGATGAACAGGAAGAGTTACCTTCCCCCACTGTGGAAGAGAAGTTTCAAAACTCACCTTGGTACACTGATATCTTGTATGTGCTTACAAATCTTAATGCTCCTGTTGATTTATCAAAAACAAAGGCAAGGTTTTTAAATTTGAAAGCCATGAACTATTGCATTTTAAATGAAGGTTTATATTGGAAAAATATTAATGGTTTATTGCTTAAATGTTTGCCTGAAGTTGATGCAGAGAGGATCAAGCATGAAATCCATGAAGGAGAGTGTGGAGATCATCTCTACTGGAAAACCACAGCCAATAAAATCCTCAGAGCTGGCTATTACTCGCCCACCCTCTTCCAAGATGTCCATAAAATGATAGTTTCCTGTCACAAATGCCAAATTTTTTAGGGCAAAAGAAAACTCCTTCCTTTACCATTACAACCTATCATTGTTGAAGCTCCTTTTCAACAGTGGGGCCTAGATTTCATAGGATAAATCCATCCTGCTTCATCTTCCCAACACAAATGGATTCTCACAACCACTGACTACTTCACAAAGTGGATAGAGGCCATCCCTTCTAGGAATGCCACAGACTCTGTCATTGTAAAATTTCTTGAAGACCATATCTTGTCTAGATTCAGCTGCCCTAGGAAGACTATTACTGATAATGCTAATGCTTTTGGTTCCAAAAAGATGATTGATTTTTGTCACAGGTATTAGATTACACTCGGTCATTATACTTCTTATTACCCTCAAGGTAATGGGTTAGCAGAATCATCAAATAAAATTTTGGTGACCATCATCAAGAAACTACTTGAAGAGAATAAAAAATCATGGCACAATATGTTGGTTCATGCTTTGTGGGCATACAGATTGACCACATAGAAGTCCATTGGAATGTCCCTTTACAGCTCTTTTATGGAGCAGATGCAGTGTTTCCTACCAGCCTAGGTGTACTAGTGATAAAATTAGTCCAAGAAATACAGTCAGAAGAGGACAACATGATAAGGAGGATCAATCAGACAATACATCTCTAGTAGACAAGGGAATAGGTCTACAACAGAGCTCAAAGGGTGCAAGAGAACATAAAGAAGTTGTTTGACAAGAGAACAAAGGCTTGTGATTTCAATATTGGAGACAAGGTACTCAAGTGGGACTCCAGAAGAGAATATAAGGGTAAACATGGAAAATTTGACAGTTTCTGGCAAGGTCCTTACATGATTCAGTCCACCATCAGTCCAAATGTCTTTTTTCTGCAAGAGTTAGATGGCATAGATATTTTTGGGGGTCCTGTCAATGGCAGGGTACTCAAGAATTACTATTGCTGAGTTCAACTTTAAAGCTTTCATTTCCATTGTAAATACCATTGCCTTGTTCAGTTTCACAAAAGAAAAAATACAAAAACAATAAAAGAAAGAAAAGAGGGCAGATTGTAAAAAACAATAAAGGTACAACCCCATACCAAAAAGATAAATAAATTCTGAAAGTGTGCAAGCCTAAATGCCACTCCTGAAAAACACACTTCTAGTTATTCAAACAACCTAAGCTTGACTAATTAGTTTTAAATTTACTACTGATGGGATAGTGAATTCGATTTGCCAAATTGTTTAATCTTGGCTTATCAGTAGATAGATTAGGATAGAAATTAAAGGTTCAAACAAGCTCAAAACCTGAACCTAAGTTTCCAAGAAAGAGATGTCTCAAATTTGTTTTACATTCTGAGTCGAAAAAGATGTAAATCTGGTTCTAACATGCTCAAAATATGAACCAAAGAACAAGGAAGAAACAACTAAAACAAGAGTCAAAACAGAGCTGTAAAAGGATGAAGGAAGTGCTTTGAACTTTCAGATCTCAAGCCTTCCATTTTGTTTTAATTTTTCTACAAAATAAATGTCTATGTGCAGCTTGTTTTTATGCCATAGATCATAGCAAGTCAAACAAATTAATCTTGACTTGACTGTTTTTAAATTTCTGTTGTAGAATTTAGTGAATAAAATCTGTTGGACAGTTTAATCCCAACAGATGGTAGATTAGGTAGAGAAACATATGGACTCGACTGTTTAATCTGAGTCCATGGAGAAATAAGGAGTAGAAATAGATTAGATTTCTTGTTTTCAAAAGAATAAAATGTTGTAAAAGAGTTTTCCAATCCAAATGCACTCTAATGAAGAAAAAAAAAATGTTAGATCAGTAGGATTGGGTAGGTAGAAAACTGGTTGATGAAGTTCCATTAAGTTTTCTTGGCTGCTAATATGTTTTCAGAAAAAAGAAGATTTTCCCAACAAAGAAGGCAGCCCAATGGATGAGGCACTGATTAGCCTTCCCAAGAAATGCAGGTCTGAAGTTCTTGATGCCTTCAAGAAGGCACCATCCCCAAGTGGAGCCACTGTTGGCCACCTATAAAATTTGTTCTATCAAAGGTGGCCAAAACATTTTTTGGAGCCTTCAAGAAATAATTTTTATTACCAAAATGTTATTTCTTGAAGCCTCTTGTAGACCTCGTGCCTTTTTCTAAAAATATTCACTGTTGTTTCCCTTCAGAACTCAGAAATTCTGCTGATTTCATGAGAAAGAATTGTTGTAAAATCCCCTTTCTCCCCTTCCTCCACTCAGAAACTAACCTTCATTTTTACTCTCTTTTTTCCCATCATTTTCCTATGATTTCCATTTTTTCTCACTTCCCCTTCATAAAATCCACCTTGCATAGTTTAAAACTCATTTTTAGACTATATCGAAACCCCCAAAACCCTTTGAAAACCATTGAAACTTTATGAAAAAACCCAATTTTTATTAAGGGTTTAAGCCCTTTCGGCCAAGTCTTAACCACTTCACCACCATGCACCTTGGTGCTGGAACCAAGAGCTAAACCTTTCGGCGCTTATCGCATCGGAGAAAATCCAAAGCACGCAAGTCTGTTTCATTGTGTTAACAAAAGCCCCGATGCGATTAGCTCTCTGTTCATAACCCCCTATCATGTTTTTATCTCATATAACCCTTTGGGCCTGCAATCAGGCGCTAAACCATTTTCAAAATCCATATCTGATCTGTTATTTCTTTTATATATCAAAAAACCCATTTACCCAAAGTGTTGGTCTAAATGCGACAAGTTATGTTTTTTAAATGAATATGGGTTGATTGAAAGACCGCATCAAACTTCCGATGCGATTAAGTCCCATATATATAATCCCATATAAATTTCACCCGGAACCAGGCGCTATGCCCATCAGGCACTTATCGCATCCGAAGTAATCCACAATGGGTTGATTGAAAGACCGCATCAAAAGTTCTGATGCGATTAAGTCCCGTATGTATAAACCCTGCCCTCCACTTTCCATTCCATATAACCTACGCCTAGGACCAGAGGTTAAAGTCCCAAGGCGCTTAATCACATCACAAGTTTCGAATGGGTTTATTGAAAGACTGGGCCCGATAATTCCGATGCCATTAGCCCTTTATTGTATACGCCCCGAGCCTATTATCATTCCATACATCCAGTGGCCCCGCAATCGGGCACCAACCACTTCATATATATATATTCCGCCCCGATCCACCAAAACTTTTTATTATTTGAAAATTTGGGTTTTTCATATGTTTCAAAGATTTTCCACTGGGGCACAGTTAAAGCAATATCTGTCGTCGATCTGGAGCCGATCAAACGGCCCGCGCAGCATCACAATTTTCATTTAGTGCGTTTTTTTTTTCCCCCGATTAGCCATCCCTCTGATTCATTTCCCACCGTTGATCTGATCCTCAGATCAACGGTTAACGCGCAATCGCATCACCCTCCCCGATCGCACAATCGCATCACCCTCCCCAATCGCATAATCGCATCGGCCTCCCTGATCGCATAATCACATCGGCATTTTCCATCGCACCCTTATTCTCTCCCCGCCGATTGTGATCCTCTGATTGAATCTGGACCACCCACGTGTCCAGATTGGATGGCCCAGATCTTTCCTGCATGCTTTCATCACCTTTCACCTTTCCACTTTATGTTTTTCGACTAATCCCCATCGTCGATCTCTGCGCGATCGACGAATCTGATTTATTCTCTTCCTCCATTCACGTTTAATCGTTTCTAATGAATCCCAATTGTTGGATGATGCCATCCAATGGCCCTGCTCTCTTCCCATACCTCTGAAGCAGTTTAAACCAAAACGCAGGATTTCTCAATTGGTTTCATGTTTTTCAGGTTATCAATGGTTTTCCATTTTATTAAAAGGAAAGTCGAAGGCTGGGAATGATGATTCTCGCGCCTTGATGCATCAAATAGAACCATTCTCTTGGCTCAAAAACTGCGTCTCGTCGATGTTTCATGAGGCATTGATGCCATATGAGCCCTACGCAGCCTTCACATCAACAAGGCACAACAATGCATAAAAGAAACAAAGAGTATCAGTGTTTGAAGATTTCCTAACACAGTTTGAAGGATTGCTGCAATACATTTAGCAAATGTCAAATCCATGGATAAAGACGTCATAAAGACCGGGAAGACACAGATAAGCTCGATCGCACTCCAAAACACACAAATTTCCTCCAAGAATTAAAGGTGTTTTAAGAAGAGACGAAAACAATTGTCGATCCAGAAAGCTCTCGCTCTGCTGAGAGGCTAATCAACACTCTCCCCCAAATTTTAAAGGCACCCGCAAATTTCGCGTAAATCAAAAAGAAGGTTTAGCTGTACTATCTGAAACAAGAGGTGTTTTCCCGAAGACAGTTGAAAAATTAATACACATCAAATATCTTATCTCTAATTGTCGACAAAACTATTTTAAAGATTAAGAATAGCCCAGAAACAAATCTTTTCGATCATTAGACCTTGGGGAGTAGCAACAGAGTTACTTCAACATGACACAGAGCCTCAAAAGTCAACAAAGGCTCCCACCGAGCTTAATCCTAAGTGTAAATCAATTAATGCAGATAAACACATGTAAATTTCTTCATCGAGGCTCTCAAAGGCCGCAAAGTCATCAATCTGTATTAATTGACCCAGGAGATCTTTTACCAGATCCCGCCTCCTCCTTCTTCTTTAAATAATTCTGTAGAATATGAGCAAAGGTTGGTCTCTAGACATCTGATTGCATGTAATAGTTTTCTGAAGCTACTGATGCCCTGTGTGCAACTTGAAGATACATAAGCTGATATGAGAAGTTTGAAGTTGTAGAGACCCACCGGGCTTGCTGACTGTAACTAGTTTGAACATCAAATACAAGCTGTTGATTTATGGGATCCTGATTTATGTCAATGGTGATGTGCTCCTCACTGTTAATTGTTATTTTCTTTAATTTTTTCACTCTTTCTACTTTCTCTGATAAAGAGCATCAAACATAGAGCTAGGATTTACTCTCAACAGTACCCTACTCTTACTGAAAGCTTTATTTTCTACGTTTTCTTCATTCGAACATTCCCTTTGAAGAGTATATTAAAGCAGGTTGGTTTAAAAGAACTTGCTTGATCTAGATTTCCCTTTAAAATGAGTATTTTTGTGTTTTCCTTTAAAGTATATTAAAGCAGGTTGGTTTAAAAGCACTTGCCTGATCTAGATTGCTCTTTGTGATTATCATATGTGTTTTCCTCTAGAATATGTTGAAAGAAGGATAGTTTAGAAGCACTTACCTGATCTTAAGCTGTTCGAACTGTTTTTAAATGTTTTCTAACTGAAATTACTTCAATGTAGGCTATTTTAAAAGCACTTACCTGATCTCAGAATACTTTTATGTTTTTCCTTAAGTACATGCTGAAGCAAGATAGTTTGAAAATACTTACTTGATCTTAGGCTGTTCATTGTTCTTCATTTGTTTTTCTCTCCATTTCCTATTTGTTTCATTCCATAAAATCAACTTAAGAGATCCTGTTGACATAAGTGACTTTCCCCATTGATCCTTCTTGAAACTTGTTGTTCAATTAAAATCCTCCTATTACTCCATAGCCCAATGGGTTAAAACTATATTTGCCTTTTCTGTCAGCCGAATCATTCCTTCACTTGCAGACATATTCACCCTTTATTTTGAATTTCCCTCACCTTCATCATGTCTTTTTCCAACCAAAAACAAACAAACAAAACCCATGCTCTTCATAACTAGCCTAAAATCACATTTCAGGCTTTAAAGATCACATCTTTAAACTCATTCATAGAGATATCCCTCTCTGGATTCAGAAGGGCTAGATCCTTGAATCCCAAAGTGGTTTGATACTGTCTTATCTTTTGGTTTTTGTCAATGGCCAAAACATAGGAACCCCAAAAGTTCCCACGTGTGGACCTGGTTATTTAAAGAAATCAATTTTGAGGATATATTTTCCATAGCTGACTATCCTGGATGTATCACATTTTATTTCCAAAATCATAACCAACTTATTAAAATCATCGTCCTCAAGCCATACTCTATTAAATATAAAAGGAATACCCCAGTGAATTGATTCTATACTCCATTCCAAAATAATAGGGAAGTGGTCTAAGATGTAAAATTGTTCCACCCAAGATCTCAGGTTTCCAAAAGTCTCAATAAAATTCTCATGAATCATAAATCTATCCATCCTCTTTCCAATGTACTCCAACCCACTTCTTCCGTTGTGCCAAGTAGGAACAATAGGATTCAAACTGATATCAACTAAATTGTATTCATCAAAAAGGTATTATAATCGATCAGACAGAGGGGAATCTATGCATCATGGTCCCCAACACTCCTCCTGGGAGAATGTAGGATTATAGTCTCCAACAATAATCAGTGACCCAATCTTCAGAATGTCAGAAGAATCAACACGATCCCAGAAGGACAACCTCCCTTTGTATGGAGCATATAAATTTTTAGGTCCCTATATTACTAGTGTAGTCCTTTATTGTTGTTAGTGTAGCCCCCTTATTGTTATTTTTGTACCCCTGTAGTCCCCATATTGTTATTATTGTGCCCCATAAAACCCCACTATTGTTATTGGTGTGCCCTTACATTATTATTTTTAGGTTGGCTAAGATTATATTGTGACCCCATGGACTCCTATATATAGAAAGGAGGTTTTGTCATTTGAATCATCCAAGAATTGTTCATTTATATAATTTAAGGAGGTTGACCCCTCGAAGTGGCTACTTTCTAAGGCGTTGATCTCTATTTTTTTCTATTTTTGGAGCTGGTTTCCTAACATTTGGTATCAGAGCTTTGGATTCTATGGTTTCGCTGCTTCAAATAGGTCATCGCGAAATTTTCACTATAAATTTTTTTCTACGAAGGTTCAGAAGCTAAAAAAAAAAAACCATTTGTGAAGAAATCCTAAGGAACGTCCTGTACAAATTTCAGATCTTGGTTCAAAATATTTTCGGAGATATGATCTGTGGAATTTAGGGTTTTTTCAGGCTCTCAAATTTCATCTCAAAGAGGCGCCCTTGGGAAAATAGTCATAACTCTCTCTCTCTCTCTCTCTCTCTCTCTCTCTCTCTATGCATCGGATTGGAATTATGTAAAAATTGGCCGAAAGAACACAAAATATAGTTTCTTTTGTATCAATTTTAGAGCCAAAGGAGGAAAAAGTGGCACGTGGCACGCCATACAATTTCACTCTACTGAACTAGTCCATAATTAGGTCATTGCGGGAGATTGGGCATAACTTTGTCTTGAAGAATCTAAATCAGTTCTGACCTATGGCATTAGAAAGAGGACTCAGAGGGTTAATACAGGATATAAATTAAGATCTTGAAGATCTAAAATAATAGAGATAAATCAGGTTCAATATAGACCTCCTAAAAAGAAATAAAAAGGTGTGTATTTTTTAAACAAGTTTGCATAAAATTTGTTAGAAAAAATAGTTTGAAGTGATTCCAAGGGAATATTGAAGCATAGATATCTGTATTGAGTTCTATAATTCATCCCAAAAATAATTCCACACCCATTAAGCCCTCAGAAAGCTCTACTATGATGCATGAAGAAGAATAATTGCAGTATGATATATCAAAATTGCGGTACCAAGCGCAACAAATTTTTATCTTGCAAAGAGAAATCAAAGATGACATAGATGGTTTAAAAGAAAAAATGAAGGCTATTTTGGACAATTTGAAGGATCAAATGAAAGCTAATATGGATGATAAAGTAGTGGAAGATGACATCGAGCATCAACAACAAGTTATCCAACTCTCAAAGGATAACCTAAATTTTGTGCATAATCAAATGAAACAATAGGAATATCAACATTGCAACAAAAGAAGTTTTGAAGAAGTCACAGAAACAAGAACTCGAAAACTACGAAATAGATCAATTTCAAAGTATCTCAGCAAGTGGAATAAATCACCCGTTGAATATTCCACATGAGAGGATGAGAATTTTATACATAAGCATCAAGAAATAATCAAGCGTCGAGTACAACACTTGTTTGAAGGAGAGGGGCATGTTAGGTCCCTATATTACTAGTGTAGTCCCTTATTTTTGTTAGTGTAGCCACCTTATTGTTATTTTTGTACCCCTGTAGTCCCCATATTGTTATTATTGTGCCCCATAAAACCTCACTATTGTTATTAATGTGCCCTTGCATTATTATTTTTAGGTCGGCTAGGATTATATTGTGACCCCATGGACTAATATATATATAAATGATGTTTTTTCATTTGAATCACCCAAGAATTTTTCATTTATGTAATGTAAATGAGGTTTCCCCCTTAAAATGGCTGATTTCTAAGGCGTTGATCTCTATTTTCTTCTATTTTTGGAGTTAGTTTCATAACATAAATTCCAAATGTGAATCTTATCACCCAAACCACGAAAATGTCCTATAAGCAAGATACCAACAAAAAATTTATGGGATTTCAAATTGGCCCAATCTAGGTCCCATAAAGTAGCGAGGCCCCTAGAAATCCCAAATGAATTAACAATGACCATATACCAATGAGGATAGATAGACTGAAAATCTACAAGGGACCTCCCAAATTCAACCATAGTCTCTTGAATGAGAATAATGAAGGGGCATATAGAGAAAAAGAGGTGACAAAGAAAAATCAGCTTTGTGGCATCCCTCGGTCCATGCATGTTAAGAGAGAGTATATTCTTTGGGGCTAAGATACAGAAGGCTCAAGAGCTCTAAGGGCCCGATGTGAAAAGGAATCATAGATAGGGATATCCTGTAAATTCACAGGGTCATCAAACATAAGGGGTATTCCAGTCGATCTTCCATGGAAATGGCCGCTACCCTTCCCCACCCCATTGAAGAACTGTGATGTTTTTAATGGATGTGGGGCTAATGGTGGGAGGGGAGGGGAATCCATTACATTTTTGAATTGTGAGAGTGGAAATTTCCATCGAGGGATTTACCATCAATAAGTCGAGGCCGTTTCCAACCAAATTGTGAGGATATGGGGGCCAAGGAGGGTCCATCGATGGGGAGGGGGTATGTTCCAGTGATGAAAAGAGATTCGATCTATAACCCGAGGGAGAAATTAAGGCATCCTTCAGGTCCAAAAACGTCGGAATTTTGGGAATATCAAGGGGGGCAGGGGGGACAGGGGACCGAGGAGAAATCGGGTGGGGGGAACCGCCATGGGGGCAACAGTAAAAGACAAAAGGTCCCTATATGAAGGAGGAATTTGTGGCTACGGTCAAGTGATAAGGCCTTCCCCAAACCAGTAGCAGTCAAGGGAGTAGGAAAGGATTGAGTCGTAACAGGAAAGCTAGTAAAATAATTATATTGAAACATAGAGAGATCCTTAGAAGAAAAAAATTTACCTTTTTCATTTTCAGAGTGAATCTACTATTGGGATGTGTGACCACCCAATTCTGATCTATGTCAGCCCCAATGTGCTCCATTTTCCATGTGATATTTCGGCAGACACATTTTCAGAAGGTGTCCCATATGGTGACATAGTAATCATCTAAAGGGGATGCCCTAGTAATCCAACCTATGTCTGGTTTGAATCGATTCCCAATCCAAGTCGATGTTATCAGGAAGTCCTCCAGAATAATTTATCTCGACCAATATCCATGCCACCCTTTTGTCCTAGGCACCCAAAGTACGCGGATTCATGTAGATGAAATGACTGAATGCATTCCCAATCTCCATCATCACATGATGACTCCATAATTCCAAAGGCAGCTTAGGGAGATTAAACCATACCATATTATTTCGTGGTGTGTCCAATAGTGGGTTAAAGCCCATGTACTATCTACTCAATTGTAGAAAGCTTCTCCCCCGAACCCAAGGAGTCTTCAGTGTGCGATAGGAATCGTCCCTGTGTAAAACATGGAAACGATACCAGGAATTCATCAGTGTGCTTACCTTAGGAGTATATCCCAATATAAGTGACCACTAAGTCGATACTCAGTCTGCCATGTCTATATATCGAGCACTTGCAAACATCCAACTTCTCAAGAGAGCCCTATTCTGTAAACTTTCCACCTAATCCCATAAAACGTCATGTGCAAAACTGAGTAGTTTATTTTCTGTAATGATTTTGATATTTTTGCTTTGGTGTCTGCTCCTTCCCACAAAATTCATCGAGCATCACATATGCCAAGTGTCCTCGTTTGATGATGGTGGGACATTTGTCTTTTGGGCGGTGAGAAACGTAGAAGGACGTGGACATGGTTGAGTCACCCCATCTGTGGCATGATTACAAAGTGGGAAATATTGTTTAACATCCAATGTGGCACGAATGAATGCCTCCTACAAAGTGACATCCGCATCGAGCATGTCGAAGGCTTGATCCATATGCCCAAGAAATGAAAGAGAAAATATTAGTTAAAAAAAAAGTTGGTTTCATTTCAACGCATAAATGGTAAATCAAAGTAATACCCCACGGGGGAGTGTCAGTGGATGTGATCCCATTGATATTCAGTCAATCCTTTGCCCCAGAAAAAATTAGTCCCCTCGATAGGCTACCAAAATATATTGTTCCAATGATCCATTAATGCGTGGGGGTTATATATGCCCACCATTGGATTTAAGCAAGTACATTATCCAGTGGTGGGCATATAAAAACCCTGCACATTAATGGATCAATGGCACAATATATATTAGTTTCCCTTCCCACAGAGATAAAAAAAATCCAACAATAGGATTGACCACACATGCATAAGAAGTTGTACACAATATCAATGAATTTATATCACAAAATATGAGAGATGATTTAGGGACGAAATTGAAACTACTATTTATTTTACAAATGTCCTCGCGACATTGCTATGCTTACCAAAAGTAACCACGAAGAGATGGTAGAAGAATCCATTATACATGCTCAAGAACACTTATGTCAAACTCAACATGTACTAGATAACTAAAAATAATGGCATTTGAAGTGTTCCATGATCAGAAAATATTATTGTAAATGTTATAAGAGTAGTATACCAAGGCCACAAATTCGCCTGAAAAAGAGTGGAAATTTCAGCATGATTTTCGCTAAAATTCGGTAGAAAATTTTGGAAATCTAGGTTACAGTTGTCAAACTTTAGGATTTTGGGCACCCACAGGGTTTTTTACAGTGATGAATCCATTTCCACCATCAAAAACACAATTGAAACACTCCTATGATCATATTTTTTGAAAAAAATCGCTAGATTCCGATGAAAAATAACTTTCTGGGCTAATTTGCAGCCTCGGTAGACAACACTAATTTTATATGTAATATGTTTCATGTATTTTTTAGCAGTGTTAAAACATACTAAGAGTATGTTTCAAACCATGGGAAATGTTGGAATGGTCAAATAGATGATATGTCATAGTAAAGCATATATCAAAACATAATAATAACAAAAGCAGAATGTTGACTCAATTAAAACAACAATAAAAAATAGAAAACAATAATAAGAAAATAAGTTGATTCAATTCAATTTTTTATATTGAAATTTTATTTTTATTAATAAAATTTACAACTTTGGTAAAAAAATCATGGCATGCATATCTCATTAAAAAAATTGTAAGTAATGAATGATTTATATTTGTAACCATGATATTTTAGAACTTTATCTTTAAATTTAATCGATAAACATATAATTACAAATAATAATATTATTATATATAGATATGTGAAATATATATATATATATATATATATATATATATATATATATATGAACTAAGATCCATTTAACCATATAAATTAAAATAATAATAATTTATGTCTAATCATAAGGTTTCATAACTTTGTATTTAAATCTAATTAATAAACATACGAGAATTTAATATCTCTCTCTCTCTCTCTATATGTGTGTGTGTGTGTTTAAGAAAAATGTCGAACACATGGGTATGTAATTATATGTATTATCAAAGATTTTAATAAAATTGAAAAAAAAAATGAAAATACTTAAGTGTAATTATAATTATAATTATACATATACATATATATATGTGTGTGTGTGTGAGTGTCAAATAAAAATGCCAAGCACATGGGTATGTAAGTATGTGTATTATCAAAAATATTAATAAAAATAAAAATAAAAATGAGAATACTTTAGTAGTGTAATTAAAATAATAATAAATAATTGGGGTAGCAGGAGCGGGAGGGGCATTATTAGCCTCGACGAACACCTTGAATTTATCTTCATGCGGGATCTCAGACAAGCAACCAATAACCAAGTAGATTTCTTGGCATTATGGAAAGCCTTGGTTGAGGAGCGGGATTTAAAAAGTTTAATGATAGTGGGAGAATTTTTGTTTATTATTTAGCAGGTTTCGAAGGTCATCCCAAGACCACAACGTGACTTTCCTCCCATTTTCTGGATAATAGCCAAGTTGGTAGACCACTTTGAGGATATCTAGCTATTCCACGTACACAGAAAACACAATATAGTGGTAGACACTCTGAAAAACCATGGCACACGCCTGGAGCAAGGGGAGTTATTACTGTAGAATGGAGAAAGGAATTGCGTGCCTATTCCATAATCCAAAGCATTTAATGGAAAATCTTGGGAACTCAATCAAGTTGAGTCCCCTGAAAAGAGAAATAAAGGGAAACAAGAGAAAAGATTCACAAAAAGAGATCACAAGAGGAAAATGCAGATCCCAAGTTGTCCTCCACTTGGGGAATTGCATGCAAGGATGAGCATACATCTTGAGTGACAACATAGAAAGGTGGCCAGGAATAAAAGCTCAGTAACTCTTGAAAGTTCATCTTTTGAGGGAGTAAAAGATCTAAAAATAATTGTACATTAATGAAAAACAAAGTTTGCAGTAAGGGAAAATAGAAATGACAACTCTCGCTCCCCCAGAATTAATTCTGATAAGCAGAGGAATTTTTTCTAGAGAGCAAGGGAAGGTTATAAATCCAGGTCGTTGAGCAGTAATAGACATGAAAGGATTATGCGAAAGTTGGAGACTCTTATTGCAGAGGTGGGAATTGGTAGAAATCATGGGAATTAGGTATCATATGAGTTTCGACATTGGGGGAAAGCCTTGGAAAGAATCTTCAAAAAATTGTTGGGAATGCATGAGATGATGGACAGAAGGTTGTGATGCATGGGCATTAGACACTAGCCAGCAATGTGAGAGAATTTTCCACATGTTATGGCTAGAAGAGTTCGAAATTATTCAGGAAATGTACCAGCAAGGTGTCAGTACCTTAGCTGTCTATTGCACTTAGAATAGTTAGGTTTAGTTTAATAACTGAAGAAGCTAAACAGTGATTCGTGTCTATCTGTTCAGTTTCTGTTGATAGAATGTAATTAGGCTTTTGTTTTATGTTAAGAATAAAAAGGTCCTCAGGAAGGAACCGAACAGTCATGTACTAATCTATAAATGTACACCCTTGATATAGAGTAAAGGGGGGATTTTTGCAACGAAATATTGAAGAGAGAAACACTGTTCTCTGTTGAAGAAAATTTAGGCCTTTGTCTGTCTTTGTGTGTTTTTTGGAAATTTCCCCGAAGGACCCATTCCATGATTCGAGGTCTCTGTATGTAATTTGAATAAGAATCAATGTTTGTGTTAAAATCACCTTGTTTTCTCTCTGTCTTGTCCTTGAGTTCATATTCTCGGTAGATGAATTATTACGTATAGAAACATAAAGAATTGCTTATGTTCATCGAGTGTGGCGGGAGCATTCTCTATTTATAGTCAAGGAATCTTTGAGACCACACATTTGGGTAATTGCGATGTATTGCTATTAGTGGAGCGCTATTGTTGGTGGTATATACAGAGTTAACACGAAGAAGTTAAGAGTCGAAGAGAATGTTTTAAAACACGGTGAGCAGGGTTAACAGTTCCATTTACCGGGATTGGTATTTGGGTGGTGTTGAGAACCCATACACCTATTTACTTTCGCCCTTGGGCTCGGACGGTTTAGACCGATCAATTGAAGTTTTCCACATCGTGCAAAAATACCCATTTCGCATTTTTTAAGACGTTAACCTTGGTAGCAGAAACGATATCTTTGAGTTTGTTCTAGAGGATGGAAGATCAAACAGTTTTCGCAATTAAACCTGCACGAAGGTTAATCGAGGTATGTCCGACAGTTTTAATACTATTGAATATTTATTTAATGTACCGATTGTGTGGGCCCGAAGGAAATAAAGTGTTGAATTGTGTTTGTGGTGGAAGTAAGGGGTTTAATGTATAAAGGTCAATTCCATAAGTTCGAAGTCTGGTGGTTGTTAAAGGGGTTGAACCTTTGTTATAATATCATAATATTGTGATTAGAGGAGTATGAGTGCCGAGTGAAGTGTTTTCACTATATTAAGTTAGACTTGGGTATTTGTTTAACAAATGATATGAACGTCGGTTCATATACTTTATTTCAATATTCCGAAGGAGGGTTCTAGTGATGATAAGCACTTTTAAAGTGAGATAATTGCGAGTGCTTTGTTAAAAGGAAAAGCAAAGGTCGTAATATTTGAGAGTTATATAACATTAGAATATGGCATTTCATTAATCAATTTCCATGAAATTGATAAATTAAAATGAAATAAGAATTTGAAGAAGGCTCCCTTAGTGAATAATATGAAAGAGAAAGGAGAGATCAGCTCTCCTTAGCGCCTGCACTCAAATTTTTGCTATCATTTTTGGTATCAGAGCTTCTTTTTTTTAAGACATTTTTCAGAGACTGAACAGACTTCCAAATCCAGAAGAATAATTCCAGCATGGTTGTGCATGTTTCTAGAGGTTCTGCTAGGAAAAGAGGCAGGCCAGTTGCCAATGCAGAAGTATTGGAGACCCTGCACTGGATCCAAGCCAGACTGGAGGCAATGGAATTAGGACACCTAAGAGATCCTGAGGATGTCAGTGAACCTGAAACTGAAGAAGAAGTTGGAGAGAATGTTGAGATTCATCCTTAGCTGAGACTCCTTAAATCAATTCTGGGGTCTACAACCAAGCCTAGACTTGAAGTGTCGAGCTTTTCAGGAGGATTGAATCCAGAAGAGTTGATAGACTGGATTAATTAGATGAACAAGTGCTTCAATTATGAAGAGATGGGTGAAGACAAAAGAGTCAAATTTGCAGTGACAAAGTTGAAGGGACATGCTGCACTTTGGTGGGATGGAGTGCAAGAAGAGAGAAGGAGAGCTGGTAAACAACCAATCAAAAGTTGGACCAGAATGGTGGCAAAGCTGAGAGGTAAGTTCTTACCTAGTGATTATCAACTTACATTGTTTAGACAAATGCAGAATCTTAGACAGAGATTGTTGACAGTGAAAGAATACACAAAAGAGTTTTATAAAGTAAGTATAAGAGCTGGGAAAATCCAGGACACAACATAGAAGGTTGCCAGGTATGTGAATGGTCTCAAGTTGGAGATCCAGGATGAGATAGGTATTTTGTCTCCTAAGATAGTTGAATAGGCTTATCAAATGGCCTTGAAAGCTGAAGAAAAACTCCTGAGAAAGCAATCTTCCAAAGGAAGAGGTACTTTCCAAG
Organism: Pinus albicaulis; assembly: GCA_034641835.2. Lineage (NCBI taxonomy): Eukaryota > Viridiplantae > Streptophyta > Pinopsida > Pinales > Pinaceae > Pinus > Pinus albicaulis. The sequence goes on from CM076570.1 coordinate 147,100,698, forward strand.
GAAAGGGAAGTCAAGGTGGTAGAGGAAGGTCTACAACACCGAAAGATGGAGCTAGTAGCAGCTCACCTCAGAATGCATCTACAGAAGGTGATGCAAGGGGCAGAAGGAGTTCCTACAGAAGAAGAGGAGGCAGAGGCAAAGGAAGAGAAGTGAGGTGTTACAGATGTCACCAAGTGGGACATAAACACTATGAATGTCCAGAGAATGTGGGCACAGGCCAGAGAAATTCAATTGTTGCTCAGGCTGGAGAAGAGGCAGCAAGGTTGCCTAAAATAGAAGAGGCAAATATGCCAGAGAAGGGAGAATATTTGGTGGTCAACAAGGTTTTGTTGAAGCAAACAAAGGAAGTTGCTAAACCAACACAAAGGAAGACTTTGTTCAGAAGTGTGTGCAAATTCCAAGGGAAATGTTGTCAATTGGTCATTGATAGTGGCAGTAGAGACAATATGGTCTCTACAGAGGTGATATAGAAACTGAAATTGAAGACAAGGGAACATCCAACACCCTATAAGGTGTCATGGCTTCATAAAGGACACCAGCTGATTGTGAAGGAGCAATGTGAGATAGAATTGCAGATGGGAAGCTACAAGGACAAGATCATGTGTGATTTGATGTCTATGGATGTGTGTCACATACTGCTGGGCAGACCTTGGCAATATGACAGAGTAGCAGTACATGATGGTAAGAAGAAAACTTACAAGTTCTTTAAGGATGGAGTGCATCAAACATTGATACCTATGGAGGAAGGAGAACCATCAAGCAGAAAGTCTGATCCAAAGACTTTATTGCTGAGTGGGAAAGAGTACTTACAGCAGATTGAAGAGGAAGAGGTAAATTTTGCTTTAGTTTGCAAACCTAAAGTAGTGCTTCCTTCTACAAAAATTTCTGATTTGCCAATTGAGATTCAAGAAATGCTGGACAATTATTGTGATATTTTTGTGGATGATTTTTCTGATGAATTACCACCTGTAAGAAAAATCAGCCATCAGATAGATTTGATTCCAGGATCAAATCTGCCAAACAAAGCAGCCTACAAAATGACTCCCATAGAGAATGAAGAAATCAGAAAGCAAGTGTAGGAATTGTTTGACAAAGGTCTGATTAGAGAAAGCTTGAATCCATGTGCAGTACCTACAGTGTTGAGTCCGAAGAAAGATGGAGGTTGGAGAATGTGCACTGATTCAAGAACAATCAACAAGATAACAATCAGGTATAGATTTCCTTTGCCTAGGATTGAAGATTTAATGGACTGTTTGAGTGGAGAAAAATATTTTTCAAAATTAGATTTGAAAAGTGGATATCATCAGATTAGGATAAAGGAGGGTGACGAATGGAAAACAGCCTTTAAAACAAATGAAGGATTGTATGAGTGGTTGGTAATGCCTTTTGGGTTATCAAATGCACCTAGTACTTTTATGAGGCTAATGAATGAAGTGTTAAGGGAATTTATTGGTAAATTTGTAATAGTATATCTGGATGACATATTAGTTTTTAGCAAAACAAAGGAAGAACATTTAAGGCATCTTAACTATGTCTTGAAGAAGTTACATCAAGAGAAGCTGCTGATAAATTTAAAGAAGTGTTCATTCATGAAAGAAGAACTAGTGTATCTGGGTTTTGTTGTTTCTGCTGAAGGACTGAAGATGGATCCAGAAAAGGTCAAGGCAATTGTGGAGTGGCCTTCACCAAGAAGTGTTTGTGAGGTAAGAAGTTTCCATTGACTTGCAAATTTTTACAGAAAATTCATAAGGAATTTTAGCAATATTAATGCAATCATCATTGAAACAATAAAGAAGGACAAACAACCATTCAAATGGACTGTTGAAGCAGAAAATAATTTTAAGCTTTTGAAACACAAGATAACTGAAAAGCATGTTCTAGTTTTTCCTGATTTTAACAAACCATTTCAAGTGAAGTGTGATGCTAGTGGAGAAGCTATTGGAGCTGTGTTGAGTCAAGATGATAGGCCTGTAGCATACTTCAGTGAGAAGTTGAATGAGACAAGAAGACAATATTCCTCTTATGAAAAAGAATTTTATGCAATTGTGCAGGAATTGAAGAAGTGGAGGCATTATTTAATGTCCAAGGAATTTGTTTTATACTCAGATAATCATGCTTTACAGTACATTATGCAGCAGCCTAAATTAAATCATAAACATGCCAAGTGGATTGAATATCTCCAGATTTTTAATTTTGTTTTGAAGCATATAAGTGGCCAAGAAAATAAAGTAGCTGATGCTTTGAGTAGGAGAAACATGCTTGTTCAAGAAAACAAATTTGAAGTGGTAGGATTTGATTTTCTTAAGGAACTTTATAAGATAGATTCAGATTTTAAATAAGAATTTGAAGCATGATGTAACCTTGTTTTAACATATAGGAGTCAGTGGTTGGATTATTTCTTGCAAGAGGACTTATTGTTCAGAAGAAATCAATTGTGTGTACCAAATTGTTCCATGAGGGAGAATTTAATCAAAGAAAAGCATAGTGGTGGACTTGCTAGACATTTTAGTACTGATAAAACTTATGAGCAGCTGAGTCATTTTTATTATTGGCCCAAGATGAGAACTGAAGTGGAGAAATTTGTGAAGAATTGCAAAATTTGTCAATATGCAAAGGGGAGAAGCCAGAATGCAGGATTGTACATTCCATTACCTATTCCAAACAGGCCTTGGGATATGGTGAGTATGGATTTTGTTTTAGGATTGCCCAAGACTCAGAGAGGGAATGATGCAATCTTTGTTGTAGTTGACAGATTTTCCAAGATGGCACATTTTATTCCATGTTATAAAACCAGTGATGCTACTCATGTTGCTAACTTGTTTTTCAAAGAATTTGTTAGATTGCATGGGTTTCCCAAGAGTATTGTTTTAGATAGAGATACTATATTTGTGGGTCATTTTTGGAGGACACTATGGAATAAGCTTGGTACCAATCTGAGCTTCAGCTCAGCTTATCATCCTCAGACTGATGGAAAAACTGAGGTATTAAATAGAAGTATGGGAAATATTTTGAGAATCCTTGCAGGAGAGCATCCCAAGCAGTGGGACCACATTTTTCCACAGGCAGAATATGCATACAATGATTCACCAAACATAAGTACAGGACAGAGCCCATTCCATATTGTTTATGGAATGCACCCCAGGGGAGTGTCTGAATTGAGAAACTTGGGAAAGGCAGAGTTGAGGAGTGTTGATGGTGAAGAATTTGCTTCAGAGATCCAAGCAATACATGAGCAGGTAAAACAACAGCTACAAGGCAGCAGCATCAAATACAAGGGCAGAGCATATTTGAGCAGAAGAGAAGTCAATTTTGAAGTTGGATATTTGGTTTTGGCACATTTGAGGAAGGAAAGATTTCCAAAGAAGCAGTATAACAAGTTGAAGTTCAAAAATATTGGACCATGCCAGATACTGAGAAAATTTTCTGCTAATGCTTATGAGATTGAATTTCCTCCTAATGTTAGGATATCTACCATTTTTAATGTTGTAGATTTGTACAGGTATGAAGATGATGGCATAGATGATGGACCAGTAGATAAAGAGTAGATTGAGTGGGTAAAACAGTTACCTCCAGCACAACCATTGCAGCCAGAGAAGATCTTGGACAAGAAGGTGTTCAAAAGGACTAGAGGACAAGAATATTTCTAGTATTTGATCAAGTGGAAGGACCAACCAGATGAAGATGCCACTTGGATGATAGAAGTGATGTTGCAGAAGCTAGGCAGTTATATGAAAGAGCTCATGGACAGGATTCCATGAAGAAAATTTCCCTTGGGAGTCTGATGCAAGGGCATTAGACACTAGCTATAAATGTGAGAGAATTGTCCACATGCTGTGGCTAGAAGAGTTCAAAATTATTTAAGAAATGTACCAGTAAGGTGTTAGTACCTTAGCTGTCTGTTGCACTTAGAATAGTTAGGTTTAGTTTAATAATTGAAGAAGCCGAACAGTTTGATTCATGTCTCTTTGTTCAGTTTCTGTTGATAGAATTTAATTAGGCTTTTCTTTATGTTAAGAATAAAACGATCCTCGAGAAGGAACCGAATAGTCATGTAATAATATATAAATGTACACCCCTGATACAGAGTAAAGGGGGGATTTTTGTAGCGAAATATTGAAGAGAGAAACATTGTTCTCTGTTGAAGAAAATTTAGGCCTTTTTCTATGTGTGTGTGTTTGTTGGAAATTTCCCCGAAGGACCCATTCCTTCGATTCGAGGTCTCTGTGTATAATTTGAATAAGAATCAATGCTGTGTTAAAATCTCCTTGTTTTCTCTCTATCTGTCCTTGAGTTCATATTCTCAGTGAATGAATTATATTGTATAGAAGCTATAAAAGAATCAACTATGTTCATCGAGAGTGGTAGGAGCATTCTCTATTTATAGTCAAGGAATACTGAGACCCTGTCTTTTGGAGTAATTAGCATTGTTTTGCTGTTGGCGGAGCGATATTGTTGGGACTTAACCATCGAGTTAACGCGAAGAATTTAGGTCAAAGAAATGTATTAAAACATAGTGAGAACTGAGTTAACACTATTCCATTACTGAGATTGGTAGCTGGGTGGTTTTGAGAACCCATACCACCTATTTCGCATCGCCCTTAGGCTTGGAACGGTTTCGGAAAAAAAAAAAAAAAACTGATCCAATTGAAGTTTGCCATGTCAACCCCTAAAAACCGCCCATTTCACATTTTTCTGGAGCGTTAACCTTCAGCCCTTGAAAAAACGTGATATCCTTCTAAACCGTTTGATCTAGAGGACGAAAGATCAAACGGTTTTCGCAATTGAACTTGCACAGAGGTTAATCGAGGTATGTCCAGTGGTTTTAATACTATTGAATATTTATTTAATGTACTAGTTGTGTGGGCCCAAAGGAAATAAAGTGTTGAATTGTGTTTGTGGCGGAAGTAATGGGTTTAATGTATTAAGGTCAATGCCATAAGTTCGAAGTCTAGTGGTTGTTAAAGGGGTCGAACCTTTGTTATAATATCATAATACTGTGATCGGAGGAGTATGAGTGTCGAGTGAAGTGTTTTTACTATATTAAGTTAGACTTGGGTATTTGTTTAACAAAGGATATGAACATCGGTTCATATACTTTATTTCAATATTTTGAAGGAGGGTTCTAGTTATGATAAGCGCTTTTAAAGTGATTTAATTGCGAGTGCTTTGTTAAAAGGAAAACCAAAGGTCGTAATATTTGAGAGTTATATAACATTAGAATATGGTATTTCATTAATCAATTTCCATGAAATTGATAAATGAAAATGAAATAAGAATTTAAAGAAGGCTCCCTTAGTGGAATGAATAGACGAGAAAAAACGGTGAGACCCGGCTCTCCACGGCGCCGGTCCACCATTTTAGCTTCTCAGTGGGTTTAGACCTTAGGATAGGCTAATATGAAAAAAATTCAAATTTTCCTAATGAACTCTATGACCATACCTTTTACAAATGAACTTCTAAGACTATGTCAAATGATGTTTCACTTTTTACGAGTGATAACAATGGCTCCACTTGGGATGGTGTGCCCCTTTGGTATATCAAAGAACCTGTAGTTCAGTGATATCCATCTTCTTGAAAACAAAAAAATCTGAAATTTTCCAAGCTTTCCTTCAAACTCTAGTGGCCTTCACCTCGAGGCTCAAGCTTGATGATTAGCTTGTCTTTATTAGTAGAAAAAAACATATCAAAATGGAATATATACAATGGAATGAAAGGTCGGTAGAACTTAAGAGAAATAGTGCTTCAAAAACCTACCATTGACGGGCCCTCCCAGACACAAGGTTGTCCATCCATGAAATGCGACCCACTATAAATGGACCTTTCCGGATATTATCAAACTTACCATGCTTCCCCCTTTTCTTCAATATTGGCCTCCCACTTCAAAACCACATCTTAAATTTGAATTTTTTTCCTCTTTGACCTTCTGTCAAATTCTTCTTAATTTTGTTTTTGAGATTGATGATTTTTTTTGTAGACTTACTCCCTTTTTTTCTTGCAATGCTATCAAATGATTAATCCTCCTCTAAATTTCATTTGGACTCCTCCTCTAATCCTTGCGACTGACTTCATGACGGAGCACTCCCAAGGATGTAGGAAAAATAGCTTCAACCCCATATACCAACTCATAAGGTGAAGTTCCCATTGACCTCTTTGTGCATACTCTATGAGCCCACGGAGCATACTTCGGCTTCAAATTCCATGACTTCTTATTTTCTCGCGACACCTTCTTAATAACTCTCACAATGCTTTTCTCGAAGGACTCCTCAAGACCATTACCTTGTGGATAATATGCGGTAGAATGCCCAAGTGTAATGTGATATTGATTACAAAAACTAATCAACCTCCTGGATTTGAATTCACGTGCATTATCGGTGATTATCGTCATAGGGCAGACCAAACCTAGACAATATATTATTTTCCAAAAATGAAATGATAACTGAATCATTTTTCTTGCCTAGTTGGTATTTCTTCAATCCACTTGGTGAAATAATCGGTTGTTGTCGGGATCCGGCGATGTTGACACGAGAGATGATGGATTAATCTAACCAATAAAATATAGCCCCCACTACGGAATGGCACCTCATCATAGATAGGCATCAAGGGTAAAGGAACAAGCTTTTTCTTACCATCAAAAATATGGAATTCATGGCAGGCAACAATATTTTTTGTAGATATCTTCTGAACATAGTAGGCCAACGAGTACCCTTCTCACGAGAATCTCATTTTTGTGGGCTTCCAATAATGATGACCTCCACAATATACTTTGTGAAACTCTTGAGTCACTTTTTTTGCCTCTTCTTCCGGCCAAAAAATTCAATAGAATACTACCGAGTATCTTTCCAATACAAATTTTTATCAATGATGCGGTACCTCGGGGGATTTTAGCCTCTCAAACCTTGCCTTAGAATTTTTCAATTCGGTAGGATCTATATGATGATGTAAGACAAAAACAATGTCTTTTAACCAATCATAAAGGATGTACTTTTCTTCAATGGGAATTAGCTCGTCATCTTCATCGATATCTACGAAATTTTAGCAATTAAATTCATATCAAGATAGTCAAAAATTGGACTATGCCATCGAGCTTTACTATCCCTTGATCCTTCACCAATTTTGTAGGTATTATTTCTATATCATATTCCAGCAAGTTAGCTATCCACTTCCCTCTTTTAGCATCAGGGATCGAGCATGAGTTAAGATGTCTATCACAACAGCATTAGGAACAAATGCTATAACATGAGAATACGAGAATGTAAATTCTGAAATCTTTGATGGCTTTGAACAAAGCATAGGCTTGCATCTCTAAGATGTTGTACTTCAGCTCTAAATTAGCTAAGGTCCTTTTGCTGAAAAATGAAATGGGGACGCTTAGTACCTTTTTTCCCTTTACGCAACAAAAACTCTAGCAATTGTATTTTTTGATGAAAATGTAAAAACCCGAGAAATTCCTTTTTTTTAAAAATTGGGTGATCAATACCAATGCTTGAGTAAGTTCCTTCTTGATCTCCTCAAATGAGTTCTTTGCTTCTACTTACCACTTGATGTAAGCTCATTTCTTCGAGTATCTTAGTTATGTCTTTTACAATCTCGGCAAAATTGGGAATAAAACTCCTCACAAAATTCACCCTTCCGGGGAAAAGATTGAATTTCCTTTACGCTTCTAGGCGAGATCTATTTTTTGAATGGCATTGACCCTACTTGGATCAATCTTAATCCCATATTTATATATAATATTACCAAGTAACTTCCCTAAAGTCGAGAGAAAAAATGCTTTTTGTGGGATTGAGAGAAATTCCAAACCTTCTACAATTCGAGTAGAATCTTTTCTAGATGCTTCAAATGGTCTTCTTCTCTCCTTGAGAAAATTGTTGTGTCATCCGAGATAGACAGCCACAACTTATCCTTCTCCTCAATGAAGGCAATGTCCATTGCTCTTTGAAAATTCGCTCCTACATTCATCATACAAAGGGAATTTGGCATTTATGAATGTGCCCCCATGGTATGGTAAAGGTAGTTTTTCTCCGGGATCTTACGTATGCACAAGTATACGATTGTACCACGAAAAATCATCCAACATAGACATCATTTGGGAACCAACAATGTTTTGCAAAATTTGGTCCATCTTTGGTAGAGGGTACTTGTCCTTCGAAGAGGCTTTATTCAAGTTTAAAGTCAATCGCAGATTACGATTTCTCCACTCTTTTTCCGGCCCGGAACCAAGTTTGCAAGCCACTTTGAGAATACGATTGGAACAATAATTTTTGGCATCAAGAGCTTCTTGATTTCCTTCTCAATCAGAGACATAAGAAGTGGATTAATTCTCCTCAACTTCTATTTGAAAGGATTTTTCATTTTCTTTAATAGGAATGGTATGTTGAATGATAGTAGGATCATACTTCTTCAAATCATCATAACTCCATGCAAAAACATCTATGAACCTTTTCATCATCTCAATATATTTATGTTTCATGTTAGCTGAAAGAAATTTTGAAAGCTTAATCATTTTTTTGCATTGCTATTGTACCAAGGTTACAACTCTCTACCTCTTCCTCATCAGCTTATATCCTAGGAGATTTGAACACATCATTCTAATCAAAAAGGTTTTCAAGGGGGTATGAGACCTTTGGGTATTGAATTATTCTTCGATTTGTAATACTTAAGAATTTCCCTTTGTTTCAACAAGCATGTTTTGTTAGTCTATTTGTGTGCTTTCAAACTCTTACTTCAATTCTATAAAATGTTTGACTTGATGATCATCCTCAAAGACTTGCCAATGAATTATGTTGTCGAGGATAGCAGACCTATGACGAACTTCAAAGTCATATCTTTCGGTGGAATGTGCGGGGATTAATAAACGGACTTGCAGGGGAACGGCTAAGGAGCCATTATGCGAGTTTTGGTCCCTAGTCTTCACAATAAATGAATATTCTTGAAAATTATCTAACATCTCCATGATCAAATTTCTATATGCCCTCATTCTCACATCCTCGGTTTGATATACACCCTCAAATTTCTTAATAACTATTTTTAGAATCTCCACAAACATAAATCTTTTGGGCACCCATTCTTTTCAAAAATTTCTAAACCCAAAAATAGAGATTCATACTCATCCATATTATTTGTGCAATAAAAGTTCGAGTTTGTAAGAAAAGAACTTACTTTCATCCTATGGAGTTGTGATCCAAATTCACACTCCAAACCCCGGCTCTCTTCTTTCTAATCCATCAAAGTGTAACAACCACCAACCTTTTGCCTTATCTTCAACGATTTGTTGATGCACTTTCTTGCTGATTTTTTACCTTTCTTTTCATCTTCTCCTTCATTAGTTAATTCATTTAAAAGAATAGCAGATCCTAATTCGAGTATCAATAGCATATATTGGGAAATTTTGAGGTTTATCCTTACTACTTACCATATAAGCCATCATTGATTTTCTCTATATAGTCTTCTTTGCTCACCAAAAAACATGAATTGCGGCATAAGTTAGGTCCATACGCATGGTGTCTTTGATATTTGCTACCCAAGACCTTGATAACGACATGCCAAACTTAGGTTTAATGTCTGCTACCACAATTTCCATTACCATTGTCTTGGTAGGGACTTGTGTAATACCAACAACAACATATTTTATTAAACCAATGCACTTAACTCTTTTTTGAATCGAAAGAAAAACAAGTCCTTATATGGCCTAGTGATCTCTAATCCCATCCTTTCCATGATCACTTTGGGCATGAGGCTATGAGATGCCCCTAAATCTAACATGGCATTATGTAATGTCGGGTCATGAATGCTAAGGCTGACATAGAAAGGAGGCACCTCTTCATTACTGCTCATTCTCAATCTTGGTCCCAAGTATATGGTTCGATGATATTCTTGAACATTAAGGATTTCAGCAACCCGAGTTGGGATTCGACTTGGGAATTCAACATTTTTAAAAATTTTACTTCTATACTCATTCACCTTAAGAATCTCTCCAAAAGGGACAGGGATTTTTGATGTTGGAGATCACATTCTCCAAACTTTAAAAGAGAAGAAGATTTTTCGGTCTCTTTGATAGGAGGAGGAGGTGGTGTATCTTTTCTAACTTCATGACTTTAGGGGCATCTTTCTAGGGCTCTGTTTTGTTTGCGATAGTGGAACATTTCTATTTTTTGAGATTGTATTGTTTTTACAGTATCTCAAATATTGCATGTTGATATCCTTTAAGATAATCGAGATGGTTCCTCACCCTTGTTTACATCATGATCTAACTCATCATGTTATTCCTTAGTAAAAAAACATTCATGACATGTTTTTCATCCAAGGAAGGAATAGATTCTTCGGAGTATTTCAAGCTAATCTTCTTCATCAACTAAATTTCTACGAAAAAGGAGGCCTTACTTGAGGTCGAAGCTGATTTCTACATTTTCCCTCGGTCTCTGCTGGTTTTGAGGTCCTGCGGCCCCGAGGGATTTCTAAAGGCGAGGTTCATGTTGTCTAGGAGGAGTAGAGACATTCACAAGCGCAAGCATATCCATCATTTTTTCCATTTTCTTCATCATGGAGTCAAATTTATCATGTCTGAGGTGGAAGGCTTATCTTATTCTTTCAATTAACTTTCCCATCTTGGACTTTTTAGAAGCTATCAATTGACCTCCACCTTCCACGGCATCATTTTTCATTTCGGCTAGTGAAGGATTCTCTTTCTCTTAGCAGGTATAGAAAATTCATAATCAAATGCCTCGGCCCATATCTCGGTTAATTTTGCTCTGGAGGAGGCTTAAGATTGATAGGAATGGAGCCATAAAATTTATTAAATATCTTGGAAAAATTTTGGACGAGTTTCATCAACAACACTTTTCAAACTATTGTACTCATTGAGGGCTTGTACGGGGAGTTGGTTCTATTTCCCCATTTTCTCGAGAATCTATCTTCAAATTCATTCCAATTATGTAGGCTTCTTGGTGTAAGGGATTTGAACCACTTCTGGTGTTGGGGCCCTTGTTTTTTTGTTTAAGTTTTGAACTTTTGGCCAAGACATTTTGAACTTTGACTCTTTTTTTGAGTTGCGGAATAAATGCACATAGCAACCGCGACAGCGCGCGGCGACTAGGAGTTGCGGAGCTACCAAGGTGGCGCGGAAGCATTTGATAGACTGGAGATCGAACGAGAGATAAGTGCGGATGAAAGAAATACGACAGAAAACGGGAAGTGGAACATGCGGACATCGAAGAGAAGGCTGGGAAAAGCGGAGTGAAGACACGGGAGAAGATGCCGATCCACGACGAGCGGGTGAATAAAGGCGATCACCCGAGTGAAGAAGGAGGTTGGTTGATTGGTTATTGTTGAGGTTGAATGGATGCGCGAGAGCGGCCCACGGGAAGGATCGGACTGTTCTTTCTATGGGTTCCTACTTTCTATGTTCTTCCTTTTACGTGTTCTCAAACCCATACGTATCGACTTGTGAGTTATCGGAGAAGAAAGCTATGTAACCATGTATTCGGCCGGAAGAATAATATAAGGAAGGATTCTTTGTCTTAATATGTTGTTCATGCGTTACGATGTGTTCACACTACTTTAAAATTTTTAAGTTGCGCATTTGTACGAATACTTGATTAGTGATCATGCATGTGTAACTTGGTATATGTGATAGATGCACTTTCTTTCTTTGGTTGCGGGTTTATTCCTTACCGAGTGATCTCATCCCCTTATGCATGTGGTCGCGGCACGCCTCGGGTGAGGCCTGCTTTGCTCTCCTAGAGACGGGGAGTGAAAATGCGGCGTGTTCCTAGACTACTCAGGACCCCTTGTTGGCCACAACTCTTGAACCTAGGGTCTTGCCCGCGAGACCCGACTTTTCGCCAACAAATGGTTCTAGTTCGGGACTTTGCATGTCTCGAGGGGATCTAGATCATGGTCTCAAGGATTTTTGAAGGAGCAATATCTGGCGACGGTGGGATGATCATCTTGACCATTTCATTACTCGACTAGCGGAGCTGATCAAGAAAAAGGAGGCCGCGATCAAGGAGATCGTTCTTTTCTCGGATTCGGCCCGGTGATACGTACGAAATTTTACCGGGAAGGTTTCCTGTCGGCCTCTACAATTGGTTGCGAAGGTTACGAGCGACGGTGCCCCCAGAAGGCGCGCGGAAGATAAACCGCGGTGGGCGCACGAAGACACAGTAGCTGCGCATCGGGTGAGACGCCCGAACTCACCGTCGCGGTGGATTTGTAGGTAAGGACCACGTTGGAAGGATACTGCTGTGGAGTTCTGCTGCTGAGTGTTACCAATCCTTCTCGAAGGCACGAGGTCATTTTTCACTCGGGGTTAAGGGGGAACACGTTGAAGGAGGTCATTGTGGATCAAAGCCACGATGGTGGACGAAGGGTTGATTGAGTTCCACAAAACGAGCATGGAAAGCGTAAACCACCCGTCGTGGGGAAGGATTGAGGGGGACCGATCTTTGTGTAGACGATGAGGGTGGGGAGCGGGGGATGGACGTTGAGGCCGCATGCAAGTTGCGGGAGTCACGTGCGCATCGGCGGAGCACGAGATCGCAATAGGTGGCGAAGAAGGGTAATGAGAGATTTGAAGAGAAGGGAGATCGAGAGGAAAAATCGAGAAGGAGGCGCCTCGGAAGACAAGAACCATGGGTTCGGATACCGGGACGAGACGGGATGGCGTGGACGTCAGGTGGGTGCATGGGGAGCCTAGCGACGCGAGAAAGAGCGATAACGACTAGCAAGGATAATGGAAAGATGCGGCCCGAAGAAAGTTCCGATGACGAATGGCACGGCGGTACAGACGGATGTTCCGAGATCGGACGACACCCACCCCCTCCCGGGCGGCCCTACGTCCCACCTTCCGCATGGCCGGGATCCAGACCTTCCCCACTGGTACTTTATCAACCTTTAAGAAAATATTTTCATTCGATTACAAGCATTCGATCGGTCATCTAGTAGTTCGGCGGCGTCGATGCACTTGAGTAGCGACGGCGTTACTAGTAGTGGTATTTTCCGTAGTGGGACCGTTACGCAACCGGGACACGGAGGTTTTATCACTGGTTAATTCTCTGCCAAGCATACATGGGCTGGATCTTTCACCGGGTACCCGAGTTCTGCGGCGAGGGCAACGACGACAGTAGAACAACATTGGTATCTGTGCGAAGCCATCCGGAGGAGCTCGCCCGGCGCTGATGCGGGGAAGCTAATAGAGTTCCAAACCACGCTCGGAGAGAGCTACGCGTTGGTTCATCAAGTGGTCGGCGCACCCTAACCACCGTAATTGCGGACGTGAAGCGGGATTTTGTCCGCGAAGTCCAAGCTTCCCCCGGGACGAAACGGCGGGGCACTGTCCGAGCGCGTGGAAATCAAGCGAGAAGGAAGGCCAGACCGCGTAGGGAGGCGATGCGGCGCTTTTAAGGATGCGATCGGGAAAGCTGAGACTACTGATCGATCCAAACCACCAAAGGGGCCCCAGTTCATCAAGGCTATGCTCCCCTTGACACGAACCCCTCTCACTCGATGGAGAAGATTGATAATCTGCGGGGCCCTGCTGGAGCTGACCATGAAGATTGAGGCCATGAGCGGGATATCCCCCGAAGGGAATATAGGGGGGGGCGCCCCCGCCAAGACCCCTTCTCGAGTAGGGTTGCAACACCGGATCGCCTGACCATGACAAAGCTCAAGGAAATTCGGCCCGACGCAGCCCGGGAACGTTGGTGCACTCTGTTGTGGATGATTTTGTCACCCTCCTAGAGACTGACCTAGGGTTGCCATAAACCGGTGCCTAGGACATCTTAATATAGAAAGGAGTCCTTTATAGTTTGGGTTGTCGGTCCAAGGGACTCACTTACTATCTCTTGTTTTAAACAAGGAAATTGAAATAGGATGAATTGGTCCCAATTCTCTTTCGGTAGAGCTGATACACGGATAGGAATAAAGTAAAGACATCGGGTAAAACTTCGATATGATAGTATCGAGACAGCTTTATTGTAATGAGGGCAGATTCAAGTATATACTATTACTGAAAATCGGATATCAAGGCGTGCGTGCGGAAGGGGAAACATGAGAAGATATTATTGACAAAAGGCGCACAATTCACTGAATCCTTAAGCCATTAATATAGCAGAAGTTATGGAAGGAGTGAACATGGAACAGCCCATATCACTTCTAGGGCTATTTAAAGCGCTTGACCAATTCCGAGGGAAGGGCACCATTTAAGATGAATCCTTCTGCAAATTAGTGAGCCACTCGCATTCTAGAACATGATACAGAAGAAAGTTTGCATGAAAAGGATGATATATTAACACATGAGAGAAATTACATACGTAATATACAAAGTCAAGAATCCTCAATACAATCATAACCCCTCCTCACTGAGACCCAGCAGACTCTCGAAACCTCTCACGAAAAGCATACAAGATGCATACAATAGTCTTCTCTGCATGCTCGCTTACGACAATACGGAACCCTAACAATGTCTTCTTTTTTGATATTTATAGAGAGAGAAACTACGGAGGGAGAGGTGAGGTATCCACACTTATTACTCTAAATTGAAAAAGAAAGGCGGGGAACCATCACGCCTTCTTCATGAATGACTAGCTATAAATGAATATACCTAACAACACTGTATACAGAAATTAATCTTTAGGGAGATAAAAATCTCCTTATGTACAAACGAAAATAATAAAATATATACATCGGGATGCTTTTAGGTGAAGAAAAAATCTGATGCGCAGTGAGGGCACATTTGGCTTTGCAACTCTGTCTGCTGTACTCTTGGCCTTTGAGCTCGAAATTTGAATCCACGAATCTTAAATGCGGGGCGAAATTCTCTGGAGGGTTACGCTGACTCTCTGTACTGTGTTTTCTTTAATAACGAGTCATTTCATGTACTGGCTTCGACTCTTTTTTTATTTAATTTCGCCCACGGGGAGATCATCTTACGAGTATGTTCTTGATCCTACGAAATGGAGCGACAGTTGATATGCTCCCCCTTATGCTTGATTTGAAAACACTGCAAAAAAAACCACTGAAAATGTTAGAAAAACCCAACTAGGGTGAAGGCGGGGGGTGATGGAAGTGGGGAATGGATGAGACGACGCAAACACGGAGTCAAAAAACGGGAACATACGGGGAGGCGGGAGCGGACAATGGAGGTTTTTGTGAATGGGCACAATAAGACACGGTATGGTCGTGAAGGAAGAATATCGGTGGATTATGAATCAAACATATAAAAACGCACGCATATATATACATATCGGCGCGAGGATATAATATGAGTGCACGGGGGAAGAGACATATAGGCGGGCGGAGGACACACAAGAGACGACGTGGCGAGTGAATTGATGGACGAGGGGGCATGAAACAATGACACGGTGGCATACGTCAGTACGCGGCGGGACGCAACGATGAATGATCAACTCAGGGACACACCAACGCGTCGGATGGAGGTAGAGCGGGGTCGGACGGAGCGGGTGGATCCCGGCTAGCCGGACATCGGCAGAAGATTGACGACGGGGAGAGGCGGTTTCCCGCTCGTACAAGGGACGCGTGGCATTTCTTGTGTGGGATCGCTGGCCTCGCGGTAAATACCGCCGGCCCGACAAGAGCGGTGCGGGGGAAGACCCGTCGGTTTTCTTGTGCGCCGGGAGGGCATAAGGCGAGAGCCCCACCTCTACGACGATCTGCGTGCAGTTGATTGAACATGGATCGGACGGTGTGACGGCGCCGGGATATAAGTGGTAAGCCCACTGCTTCTCCCGGCCCCGTGGTCTGTGGCTCGGGGTCATATGAAAACTAAGGCGGGAGGGGCTAAGCTCTAAGGGGCTTCGGCCCGATATATAAAAATGTACATTTTAAACGTTACAAAGCAGATTTTTCGGGCGGAAGTGATAGAATGAAACGGGGCACGGGGGTTTTATTCATTAAAACACTAGAAATGGATTTTGAAGAAGGTGGTGGCCGAATTTTAAATAGGGAAAGGAGATGTGCTACTCATTTGCCTCCATTTGGGGACGGCATGCTCGTTCTCGGGCATGTCGAGAACACGTAGACCATTCCAAAACTTGCATTCATTTGTTCAATTTCTGCTACGCTTTCTTTTCGAGGTAACTATCGGCATCCCTCTTTTTTCCCTTATAGAAGTTAGGAACCAAAAACAACTTATGTACGTGTATATACGAGTGGAGTGTTTCCAAATTAGGTCGAAATTGAAAATACGGCTTGAGGAATTGGCCGTTCACGGGGGCATCCAACAATTCACCCTGCGGATTTTTCTAAATAGAAAGTGTTGTTACCTCCCGACTTGACTATTTTTGGACGACCCCAGAACCATAATGGATCGAATTTAGCATGCTTGCCCTTTTACGCTCTGCGAACATCCCATCGAGGACCGAGTCTCCAATTTGGAAATTTACGTCTTTCGCGTGCTGATCAAAGATCTTCTTCATTTTTTCTCGGTATTCTATCGACCTCACGGGTCTACACGGTTTCTCGTCTCCTCCAACTCTACCAAGCTGATAAATTCTCCTAATCATCTCGTCCGGTTCCTCTTGGTTTTCTGCAGTGAAACGTGCTGCTTGCGATGCCAATTGCACGAAACCATTGCGGCCCGCCCATACACCAGCTCATATGGAGACTTGCACATTGCTCTTTTGCGGTTATCCTATTTGCCCATAGAGCAAACTTCAGCTGAGAGTCGAGTTCTTCGATTTTCCGCTATTGTTTTTCTTGAGGGCCCTTACAAGGGTTTATTGGATGATTACGCTAAAGCTGTTCCCACAGGGGAAGTGTCTGGCTGTGGAGTGAGTTAATACAATATTATGTCTTTGGCAGAAATTTACAAATGCGCGGACTTAAAAAGCTTGAGCATTATCGGTTACAATTCTTGCGGAACGACCAAACCTAGATATGATATTGTCTTCTAAAAAATTCATGATTCTGACATCTGTAGCCCTTCTTGTAGGTATGGCCTCCACCCATTTAGTAAAATAATCGTAGCTATCGGTATCCATTTATTTTGGCCACTTGATGGGGGGTGTATTTCTCCTATAAAGTCTAATCCCCATTTACGGAAGGGTTCATTTACATGCACGGGAATCAAGGGCAAAGATGCTAACTACTGTCTTTACTGCAAACCTTTGACATTTGTCACATGTTCGACCCAAGTGAAGGTATACGAATATAATTTTGGCGATAGAAACCGAGCCTTCAAGATTTTATTGGTAGTAGCTCTCCGAGTTGTAGTGTCCTCCACATATTCCTTCATGGAATTACGTCATTATATTCTGCACTTCATTTTACGTCGAGACATAGCGATAATATACCCAAAGGGTCTCTCCAATAGAGTTGTCCATTGGCAATGACATACTTACGGGATCTCATCCTTACGACTACTGTAGTTTGCCTTGTTACATCCTGGAGGACAACTAAGTGTCACGATGGTATTCAACTATTTTCTTGTACCATGAACTAGTCGGATACTTCACTTGTACTCTTTGCGTGGCCATTTCTAGTCCATGTTGCTCCTCTTCTTTTTTACGATTCTTCATTTGCCATCATGGATAAATTAATGCAGAGCTTGATGATTAGATTCGAGATAAAATTTTAGCTAGTCCATTGTCCTTTGATCAATTTAGTAGGCTTTATGTCTAAATCATACTCCTGGATTTTTTTTCAATCCATCTTCCCCTTTCTGCCCTCACTTTGTCTCCTTGAACCCAGAATGTCTTTTTCACAGTTCTTCTGTGGGAACATAAGCGATAATATGAGATTGCAAAATATAAACTGCGAAAGCTTTAAGGGACTTTACCGGGGGCATATGCACACTTCTCCAGTATATTATACTTTAGTTCAGCATCATACAACACATTTGTGAAGAATGTTATGGGCTGTTCATATCCTTCTTCATTTTTACGCAATAACACTCCCGATGATCGTGTGTGGTGAAGCGAAGGGAAAAATACCATGAATGACTACTTGCATGTAACTGGTCACATGCTAACACGGGAGCTTCGGCAAATGCTTGTTTAATTCTTTTAAATGCATCTGCGGACTCCTGGGACCACTTAACTTCATTGTCTTTTTTCAACATATTGGTAATGTGCCTAACTATCTACTGCATAGTTAGGAATGAATCTCCTTAAAAAAGTTTATTCGACCCAAGAACACCGTACTTCTTTCTTATTTCTTGGCGGAGAAATGCTATTTATTACTTCGACTCTCTTAGGATCAATTTTTACACCATCCTTAGTCACAATATGTCCTAAGAGTTTCCTTCGTCTAAAGCAAATAGAGATTTTTTGAGGATTAAGAGAAAGGTCGTACCTTGCATTTTTCAAAAGTTCTTCTTAGATGCCCAATATGCTCATCATCATTCTTTGAGAACACGTGATATCATCGAGATATACTACCGAAAACTTGTCCCTGTTCTCCAACAAAGGCTATGTCCATTGCCCTTTGAAAAGTAGCACTCTGCATTGATCAGCCCAAATGGCATCCTTGCATACATAAAGGTTCCCCATGGCGTGGTGAAGCGCGGTCTTCTTCGATCTTACGGGAAAATAGCTACACGATTGTAGCTTTCGAAAATCCATCCATCATTGACATTACGGATGCTCCCACCACCTTACGCGAGGATGTGGTCCATTTTAGGTAGTGGGTAATTATCTTTGAGAGATGCTCTATTCAAATTTCTGAAGTCTACACATAGCTTTGATTTCTCCATTCTTTTTTACGACGGGGAACAAGATTCGCTATCCATTACAGTACCTCAAGGGTACGATTATTTTCAACCTTCAACAATTTTTTAATTTCTTTCTCAATTGAGGGAAGAAGCAGAGGATTAATACGTCGAGCTTCTGTTTGTATGGCTTACGTATCTTCCCTAAGTGGGATCTTGTCTTTGTATGATATTTACATCAAAGTTTTTAGGTCCTCATAGGACCAAACTAAAAACATCTTTATAAGACTGAAATAACTTCAAATACTTTTTCTTTATATTCTTAAGAGATTCTTTTTAGATAATCTAACAATTTTTGGGATCGGTAAGCGGTACCCAAATTTAAATCTCTCATTTGATCTTCTTCTCTTGCTTTGTGCACGCTGCATGGGGACATCATTCTTGTTGAATAGTCTTTCTAGAGGTACTAGTCCTCTAGGGATGACATTTCCTTTTAAGCTGCAATACTACTGTTTCTGCTATATTCTCTTCCCATTTACCTTGACAATATTTTCAGCTTCTTCCTCCTCCCTCATCATCAATTTCCATACTGTGAATTCTCCCACTATCTCCATGAATCTCTTCATCTATTCGTCATCTTCAAAGACACGCTAATGCTTAATATTATGCAGGATAGATGGTGCGTAACGTACCTCTACTTCATATCTTAACAATGGGTTGAGGAGGTCGGAGCGTACTAGCAGCCACGACAAAGAGAGTACTGCTATTACATTTATGCTCCAGGGCATGAATCGTATATTAAATGCTAAAAATAAATTTTCTATCATGTCCCATACTTCGTTTCTATATGCTCTGAGCCGAGGATGCTTAGTTTGGCATTCGTTCTTAATGCTGTCTCACTACTAGCTCGAGTCTCCAAACACTTTCGGACATTGAATGCCCATGTTTCTAGTTGTCACCGTAGGCCCAATAACAAAAGCTTCGTACTCGGCTACATTGTTTGTAGCTTCATACTCTAATTTGAAAGCAATGGCACCCATTTTCTGTGGGGGAGATTAGCAATACCCCAGCCCCAGTTACCTTCTCTGGAATTTGCTCCATCAATGCAAAGTCCATACTACGATTTACGGCCTTTCTTGGATTGCTCGGCTTGGAATTGACCGGAGAGGGGGACTCATGTGCATAGTCTTGACTCTCTTCTAACACAAAACATGAGAAGTCACCCTCTTTATTATAAGCGGAGAATTGTACGAGCAATCGGCGGTGGTCACCATTTTTAACAAATCTAGTCTCCCTATACTGACCTCCTCTCCACGACCACCAAAGGCGGGACGGTGGCATATGTCAAGTCTAGTTTAATTGATCCCCCCAATCTTAGTACCCCGGGACCTTGACAACGGCATGCCAAAGCGAGGGCCGGGATATCGGCGACCACAATATCCATGACCACACTTTTTGCTGGGATTTGAGCTAGATTGACCACTAGATCTTTAATCATTCCCAAGCATTTGACCCTTTTCGAATCAAATGAATATAGATCTTTATATGGTCTTGTAATTTGCAGCCCTAGTTGCTCCATGACGGACAGAGGCATAAGATTGTGGGAGGCTCCGAGAATCTAGCATACAATTATGAAGCGACGAGGTCATGAATGACTAGGGACACATAAAAGGGAGGAGTTGAAGGGTCTATCTCCTCAACGTGTGGGCCAAAAGAATACCATAGGTCTTTCTTCTTGAAGATTTAGACTATCGGTACAATTTGTGGTTCGGGAATAGGCATAAAAAGAGGTGACACGAGAGTCGATATACGGAACATTTCAACAATTCGATCGGAGAACGGGAATCTTAATCTTTTCGAGCTCTTTTTGCGGATTAAAACGCGATGTGGACTTTTCTATTATTACTTCTTTTGACTCCTTATTCTCAGCGAGGACTTGACTTCTTGGGACAACGGCTCGACATTAGAAGGAGTTTGCCTACTTTTTGAAGAGGAAGGAATTTGATCATTTGATTGCAAGGGGGTATTTAGGAAATTCTTACCTTTTTTCAACATTCTTTTTTTGCTTGCTGACTCCTTACGAGCAGATGCTTATTTACGAGGTATTTCTTCCTCTTGCTCTGAGTTACGAGTCCTCTTCCTTGAGGATACGAGATCATATACGACGTTGAGCCGGGCTTCCATGAAGTCGGCGAGCGCTTGCGTACATGGTCGATCTCGGCTTCTTCATCTTTACACTTTGCACCTTTGGGCACTCCATATCATCATTATTTGAAAAGGCCCGGATTCGAATCTTCTAACCCATAAGCCGTGCATTTCCGGTGGAGTCATCTGCCCTGGTCCTTCAGAATACAAGGGGGTGAGGTGCACGATCTTGCTTTGCTCCCTTGTCTCTCTTGGTAGTATTTGCAATGGAGGCTTTCTATCGCGAGGATTATATCCTCTGTTTGGAGTATTGTAATAGTTTTTAGGAGAGTTTGCATTTTTGGCTTCCGGCTCCATCTTGACCATCTTCTTTATCATCTTACTTATTTCATCCATTTTATCTGAATCCTTTTCTTGATTAGAGGTAGAAACCTCTTCTTTGCCTTTTCTTCGGCATCTGGTTCAATTTTCACTTTTAACTTTCTGTGGAGACAAAGTTCGCTTCTAGCTCGAGCATACGCTTGTGCATCATCTAAATTGGCAGGGCTTTCTTTCTCTTAAGGAGAATCCAAAGTCAAAATCAAAGGCTAGCTATGAAAACTATCTTGGCGATGACTTCATTTGGCTTCATTTACAGGGGGGCAAGCTTAGATATAACTTGTTGAATCTTTTGATGAATTCGATACCCCTTCATTACTGTTTCTTCTTGATGGTATTTAGCTCGGTAAGGCACATTCCAAAATCCTTCTTTTCTCCCCATTTCTGAGGAAAACGTTTTCCATCCGATCCCGGAGTTGTTACAGAGCGATTACCCAATGTTTTAAACCATTTTCTAGCTTCACCTTCTAAAAGACATGCACAAATAATCTCAAAACCACATCCCAGGGTGTTCAACATTCAAATTTTCGCAAAAAGAAGACGAAGGTCTCGAGATGTTTACGAGCATCCACGTCGTTTTCACCATTGAACCTTGGCGAGAATCTTCGAGATAATCCTGTGGCATATCGTTCAACACTTGGGGTAAGGCCGAGAGCGTATTTGTTCGGGGAGAAAAGCGGGAACATTGGCCATTGGAGGCGGTGGGGGGTTGCACAACAATGCGAGAAACAAAAAGAAGGGAGAGGGTAAGGGCGGCGGAGTGTGAATGACAATGGGAATATATTGGACCGAGGAGTACGAGGTGTGGACGGGAATAGTTCTCGGTTGCGGGAGCTACTTCGGTGACCTCTTTAATTTCCTCGGCCTCGGGAGCAGAATAAGGTTCTTCCCCAAATTGAGTATTTCCCCCTACGTGGGGGTTTCTAGATAAACTTCGGGATTTTTCTGTTTCAACTTCTTGAGAAGAAGAGGGCGGATAATCTTCAACGGAACACTCGGGATTTTCAGCACGGGGGCTGACTTTCTCTCCTTCAGGACTTTTTTTATGAATAATTTTCTCTGCGGGTCGGACACGTAGGGTGTTTTCGGTTGGGTTGTATACGACCTCAAATGCGGCCTACGAGGGCCGGGACTACTAATGAGATTTATCAAATAAGGACCGATGAGAGTCGCCAAGGTGAGAAATCTGCAACTCTTCACCTCTCTGTGCTCACACGATTAGAGAGTGAAATAAAATGTCGAAAACCCGAGAGCGATGTTCTTGAATTCGTTCCCCGGCAACGAGCGCCCGAGAAAAGATGTTGTGGATGATTTTGTCACCCTCCTAGAGCCGGCCTAGAGTTGCCATAAACTAGTGCCTAGGACATCTTAATATAGCGAGGAGTCCTTTATAGTTTGGGTTGTCGGTCAAGGGACTCACTTACTATCTCTTGTTTTAAACAAGGAAATTGAAATAGGATGAATTGGTCCCAATTCTCTTTTAGTGAGCGATACACGGATAGGAATAAAGTAAAGACATCGGGTAAAACTTTAGTATGATAGTATCGAACTGACTAAGAGACCGCTTTATTGTAATGAGGGCCGATTCAAGTAATATATTACGAAATCGGATATCAGGCGTGCGTGCGGGGAAGGAAACATGAGAAGATATTATTGACAAAAGGGCGCACCAATTTACGAATCCTTAAGCCATTAATATAAGCGAGAAGTTATGGAAGGAGTGAACATGGAACGGCATATCACTTCTAGGCCTATTTAAAGCGCTTGACCAATTCCGGGAAGGGCACCATTTAAGATGAATCCTTACGCAAATTAGTAGAGCCACTCGCATTTTAGAACATGATACAAGAAGAAAGTTTGCATGAAAAGGATGATATATTAACACATGAGAGAAATGACATGCGTAATATACCAAAGTCCCGGAATCCTCAATACAATCATAACCCCTCCTCACTGAGACCCAACGGGACTCTGAAACCTCCTACCAAACGCCACAAGATGCATACAATAGTCTTCTCGGCACCCCTGACTCGCATACAATGCGGAACCCTAACAATGTCTTCTTTTTTGATATTTATGAGAGAAGAGAAACTTACGGAGGAGAGGTAGGTATCCACACTTATTACTCTAAATTGAAAAAGAAAGGCGGGGAACCATCACGCCTTCTTCATGAATGACTAGCTATAAATGAATATACCTAACAACTTTGTATATCTGAGAGATCTTGTCGAGGAGATAAAAATCTCCTTATGTACAAAAACGAAAATAATAAAATATATACATCGGGATGCTTTTAGTGAAGAAAAATACGATGCAGTGAGGGCACTGGCTGGCACACAACTCGAGTGCTTGTACTCTTGGCCTTTGAGCTCATAATTTGAATCTGAATCTTAAATGCGGGGGGCGAAATTCTGCTGGAGGGTTACGTGACTCTGCAGTGCGTGTTTTCTTTAATAACGGTCATTTCATGTACCGGCTTGACTCTTTTTATTTAACTTCTCCCACGGGGAGATCATCTTCGAGTATGTTCTTGATCCTGCGAAATGGAGCGATGATTGATATGCCCCCTTATGCTTGATTTGAAAACACTGCAAAAAAAACCACGAAAATGTTAGAAAAAACCCAAACTAGGGTGAAGGCGGGGGGTGATGGAAGTGGGAATGGATGAGACGATGCAAACACAGGTAAAAAACGGGAACATACAGGGAGGCGGGAGCAAACAATGGAGGTTTTTGTGAACGGGCGCAATAAGACACAGTATGGTCGTGAAGGAAGAATATCGGTGGATTATGAATCAAACATATAAAACGCACGCATATATATACATATCGGCGCAAGGATATAATATGAGTGCACGGGGGGGAGAGACATATAGGCGGGCGGAGGACACACAAGAGACGATGTGGCGAGTGAATTGATGGACAGGGGGCGTGAAACAATGACACGGTGGCAGACTGTGGTACGCGGCGGGACGCAGCGATGAATGATCAACTCCAGGACACACCAACCGTCGGATGGAGGTAGGCAGATCGGACGGAGCGGGTGGATCCCGCTGACCGGACATCGGCCGAAGATTAACGCGCGGGGAGAGAGCGGTTTCCCACTCGTACAAAGGACGCGTGGCATTTCTTGTGTGGGATCGCTGGCCTCGCGGTAAATACCGCCAGCCGACAAGAGCGGTGCGGGGGAAGACCGCTGGTTTTACTGTGCGCCGGGGCCAAAGGCAGGGCCCACACTCCTGATGATCTGCGCCGTTGATTGAACATGGATCGGACGGCTGTGACGGCGCCCGGGATATAAGTGGTAAGCCCCTGCTTCTCCCAACCCGTGGTCTTGTGGCTCGGGTCATATGAAAACTAAGGCGGGAGGGGCTAAGCTCTAAGGGGCTTCGGCCCGATATATAAAATGTACATTTTAAATGTTACAAAGCAGATTTTCGGGCGGAAGTGATAGAATGAAACGGGGCCCAGGGGTTTTATTCATTAAAACACTAGAAATGGATTTTGAAGAAGGTGGTGGCCGAATTTTAAATAGGGAAAGGAGATGTGCACAACACACTCATTGCCTGGTCGAGGGACACGTCGCAACTGAATGTCCTCGGTTGCGCGGCGCAGGAGTTGGACCCTCAGTTGCGGCAATCCAGGGGGGTCCACCACCAGGGGGTGGTGCGGCAATGAACCCGCAGGGAGTATACCAGCCGCAACAAACCTTTGCGGGGTTCCCATCGCAACCGGGGTCCTCCAACACAGAGTACTGCAAGATCTGTCGAACGCTGGGGCATCCACCTCGGATGTGCCCGATCCTACAGAAGTACTCCACGGTGCCGAATAACGTGTATTGCGAATTTTTTGTGTCCACGACGCACAACACTGAGCAGTGCAGGGCGCTTGACGCACTTGCGGATCGATTGGATCGTCCCTCGTACAGGGTGAACGAGGCTACAAGGGGAAGAGGTGGTGGCATGCGGGGAGGCCGAACGGGAGGACGCGGTCCGATAAAGTGCTACAACTGTGACCAGGAGGGTCATGTGGCTCGAGAATGTCCCCTTCCGCGACGACCCTGGTGTTCCCAGTGTCGGGTCAACGCTCATGCTACAGAAGACTGTCCGGAGCTCATCAAGAAGTGGGAAGAACGGGTGCGGCAGAGAGGAGCGAATCTGGTAAACTCAGAACCGCGCAGCATCGCAACCTCCGACATGCAGAACGTTGCGATAGTAACAAGGGGCGGAAATAAGACGGGCGACGATGCCCACGAGAAGGAGTCAGCACGAGTGGTTCAGCCGGCATCCCCAAAGAAGTTGATCAGGCCCGAAGTCCAGAAGAAGTACTTTCAGGAGGCGGTTGAGGCATTCGCCCAGTTGCGGAACGAGGGAGGGCTGGAGGAGCCCTGGCGGCCGGAAACTGGTGTTCAGAACGCCGCAGATGCTGTGGTCGAGGATTGGCTCCGGCTATTCCTCCGGATTGTTGATAACGCTGGGCTACGGCAGCAGCTCAAGCATGTGTTAGACGGAGCGCTGCAGGGGCGCGCAGAACCCATAAATCTGGTGGACGCTAGGCCTCAATACGTGCAACGTGTCAAGCGGAACAAGCAACGAACAGGCAAAGAATTCCGGCTTAACACGCAGGTCGCAGGATTCCAAATCAGCGACACCATGTTGGACTTGGGGTCCGACGTCAACATATTGCCAAGCAAGACATGGGAGGCTCTTGGAAAGCCACGACTTGTCTATTCCCCAATCCAACTCAGGATGGCAAACCAGTACTGCATTTTGCCAATCGGCCGACTCGAAGGAGTCGAGGTCGACGTTGCGGGCGTGAAGACATACGCCAATTTTGAGGTTATTGATATCATGGGCGATAAGGATCCCTATCCTACTTTACTCGGCATTGATTGGGCTTTTGAGAATTATGCCATCATTGACCTTAAAAAGGAGCTGATGATTTTTGAGGATGGGGAGGTAAGGGTCACTCAGCCTCTCGACCCGTATCAGGGTCCGTAATACACAGAACCGGTGGACAGTCGGGAGGATGCTCAGATGCTGGACCATCTCTACCAGATGACTGCAGGGAAGCAGGACGATTATATCAACCCGACCGCAACAGGCTCTATCAGTTGGCGGAGCGTGCAGAGCTCGGAGCTCGGATCCGAGCTTGCGTGGGAAGACTGGCAGCAAGGGGGGTATGAGACCACCACGCGGAGATGTGCCGCCATCGCTCAGGTCCGGTGGGTAGGGACTGAGATCCGCGGATATCCCACATTATCAAACATGCAAGCAGTGAATACTTTTATTGCCAAGGTGGAAGACCGGGTCCCAGAGGAAAGCCGGATACCACTCTTGGATGTGGCCCTGAATTCAACATCGGGACGATGGTGGAACAATCACCGCAACACTCTGTTGCGATGGGAGCGGGTGGCGGATGCACTACGGGCACGCTTCAAAGAGGATGAAGGGCCCTGCATTACACTTAAACATCATGGAGCTTCGGACCCGCGACAGCACTTGCGGGCGTGCGAGGAACAGTGGCGTAGCGCCAGGTACCCTGAGGAGTTGTGGGTCCACAGGTTTGTCCACTCTCTGGGTACAATTCCCCAGGCCTGGTACCTGGAGGAAGAGCGGAAACGGGGAACCCGCTCCTGGCAAGTAGTCGCGGAAAAGTTCGTCCAGAGCTTCTCGTTCGAAGGGGAGACGGCGCAGGAATCTCAGGCCCTACAAGCTGTCAAGGAGGTTCTGTTTTTACGCCATCCCGAGCCCGATGAGGGCCTGGTGGCGTCACGCTCCGGGGTCAAGAGCGAATTGGTTTGCCAACAGATTGACGGCGAACCGGGGGACGATAGTTTGGAGGACCTGAGGCATCTCTATTTTGCGAAAAGGAGGGCGAGCGGAGCGTCCGTGACGAGCCGACGACAGAAGGAGTACATTTGCAGCCCCTAAAGACAAAGAAGCTGAACATTGGAATGGAGGAGAAGCCTAAGCTGGCAACGGTGGGAGACTACTGGGACGAGGAGACGACAAGAGAAATTTTCAGCCTCCTCCGGGAGTACGAAGATTTATTTCCGTCATCAGTTGCGGATCTGAAAGGGATCAAGGGGGATCTGGGCGAGATGCACATCACACTGAAGCCGGGAGCCAGGCCGGTGAAGCACCGACCCTACCGATTGAATCCACGTATCAAAGAAAAGGTCAAGATGGAGATCGACAAGATGCTGGCTGCGGGTCTCATCTTTCCAGTAGAAGAAGCTGAGTGGGTGAGTCCCATTGTTATCCAGAACAAGAAGGACAAAGCGGAAATCCGTGTCTGCGTAGATTATCGGAGTTTGAATAATTCTTGTATTCACGATCCGTTTCCCACCCCCTTCAGCGATGAAGTTCTAGATCATGTCGCGGGAAACGAAGCTTATTCCTTCACTGATGGGTTTTCGGGCTACCATCAGGTGCACATCGCCGAGGAAGACAAAGAGAAGACGACATTCACAACTGAGTGGGGATCATTCGCATACCACGTTATGCCGTTTGGTCTGAAGAACGCACCGGCTGTGTTTTCCCAGATTGTCATTGCTGCTTTTCGGGAGTACATTCACAAGTTCCTGGAAGTCTATATGGATGATTGGACTGTTTACAGCCTGCTGAAGAAACACGCCTCCCTGTTGCGTGTTATGTTCGACCGGTGTCGCCAGCTGCAGATTTCCTTGAACCTGAAGAAATGTATTTTTGCAGTACCATTCGGCACACTCTTGGGTCACGTGGTG
This sequence comes from Pinus albicaulis, assembly GCA_034641835.2. Taxonomy (NCBI): domain Eukaryota; kingdom Viridiplantae; phylum Streptophyta; class Pinopsida; order Pinales; family Pinaceae; genus Pinus; species Pinus albicaulis. Next base: position 147,128,632 of record CM076570.1, read on the forward strand.
TGTAAGAAAGGGGTCTGCGTTGATCCCGCCAAGGTCGCGGTTATTGTCCACATGGAGGCCCCCGAGAACGTGAAGCAGTTGCGGGCACTTCTCGGGCACACAGGATACTACAGGCGGTTTATCCGCAACTACGCCAAAATCATTGCCCCTCTGGAGAAACTGTTGCGGAAGTCAGAAGCATTCGAGTGGACGGCGGAGTGCAGGAAGGCACTCGACACATTGAAGGAGAAATTGGCGACGGCACCCATACTGGTCCATCCGAACTGGGATAAGCAGTTCCATGTGCACATTGATGCGTCCGGAATTGCACTTGGCGCGGTATTGGCGCAACCCGGGGAAACGACTGTTGACCACCCGGTATACTTCGCCAGCCGCCGGTTATCGAATGCGGAGAAGAACTACACCACGACCGAGCGGGAGGCATTGGTGATGGTGTACTCTCTCCAGAAGTTCCGCCACTACCTTCTGGGCGGAAAATTTACATTTTTCACGGACCATTCGGCATTAAAATATCGGGTCAATAAGCCTGTGTTGGAAGGAAGAATCTGTCGATGGCTTCTACTTTTCCAAGAGTTCACATTTGAGGTGATTGTCAAGCCTGGCAGGTTGAATGTCGGTCCCGATCACTTATCCAGGTTGGAGACGGGAGAGAACGAAGGTCCGTTGGACGATCAGCTTCCGGATGCTGATCTATTCCGAGTTGAAGCAGTACCAGACTACCTGGCTGACATTGCCACGTATCTGACGACGGGACAGTGTCCTGAGGATTACACCCCGCTTCAGAAACGCCACTTGGTTTTCCGGGCGGCCGATTATCAATTGATCGCAGGGCAGCTGTACAAACTGGGCCTGGATGAGGTGTTGCGCAGGTGTGTTCTTGACCACGAGCGGGAAGCAGTGATGTGGGAGTGTCACAGCGGTGTTGCGGGAGGACACGTGGGTGCTAAACCCACCGCAAGGAAGGTGCTCCAAGCTGGCCTATGGTGGCCGACGGTGCATGCAGACTGTAAGGCCTATGTGAAACGTTGCGACGTGTGCCAGAGAATGGGAAGGCCTTTGCACAGGGACGAGCTTCCGCTACACCCGGTGCATGTGTTGCGGCCATTTGAGAAGTGGGCTGTGGATTTTGTAGGCCCCATCGCACCAATCGCTCGCCATTCCAAAGCCCGGTACATCCTTACCGTGACGGATTATCTCACACGGTGGGCTGAGGCAGCAGCGGTCCGCGACTTCTCGGCAGAGACTGCTGCTCGGTTCATCTTTGAACACATCATCAGCCGCTTTGGCTTCCCGCGGAGCTTGACCAGCGATCAGGGCACGCATTTCATTAATGCCACGGTCAAGTCGCTACTAGAAACATTTATGATTCAGCATCATAAGAGCAGTCCATACCACCCGCAGGCCAATGGTACGGTGGAAGCCTTCAATAAGATTCTTGAAAAGGGCTTGACAAAAATTTGCAACGCTCAGCGGGATGATTGGGATGAGCGGCTACCAGCGACATTATGGGCTTACCGGACCACGGTAAAATGTTTGACCAACCAGACGCCATTCCAGCTGGTGTATGGCCGGGAAGCTGTGATTCCTGCCGAGTTCACCGTACCCAGCCTTTTGATCGCAACGTCCCTTCACTTCTCAGAAGAGGCGTCACTGAAGGAACGACTCCAGGAGCTGCAGGAGCTGGATGAAGCTCGATTTCTTGCGGAATTCCACCAGAAGGTTGAGAAGGCCAGACAGAAAGCATGGCACGACCGCCACATCAAAACTAAAGCTTTCCAAGTTGGCGGAAAAGTTCTCTTATACGACAGCCGGTTCCAGAAGTTTCCAGGCAAGCTCCAGATGCATTGGCTGGGACCGTACTTTGTCATCGAGATCCGCGACTTAGGAGCCGTTCGGTTGGCACAACTGAATGGCACAGTTCTTCCGGGATGGGTGAATGGTGCACGCCTGAAGCCCTACCAGGAGTAGGTACCTTTTCACTTTTCATTAATAACTCTCGCAACCGAGAGAACCCGTAGAGTAGCGTAGGTGAATAACTTTCCCGCAACCGGGATGAGCATAGCTAGTCTTTTCCGTTCCTTTGCAATCAGTCAAATAAACCGTCAGTTGCGGTACCCTTACCGCAACCAATTGTGGTCGGGGCTGGCCAGTCCAGCGTGTTGCAGTGCCAATCCAACATGTCACCACGCCAGTCCAGCGTGTCGTGCACGGAGGATCCGTCCTCGTGCCAGTGTCAGTCCAGGTCATTTCCGTCAGTCCCTTTTTGTCAGTCCGTAGGATAGCTCAGATTTGGTCATAAATTCCCTTAATGGACAGTAATCATACCGTAATCATTTGCCATCAACCACAATTCCCTCCGCCGTCGAGTCCGCCCATCTCCCCATGATTCCGTCAGCAACTGTCAGAGTACACACAGGCCTGCGATCGATCGCACGATTCTCGCAGGCAAGAAAGATAGCAAGAATTAATTGCCGTTATGGAGTCTCATCAACTCCGCGCGTGCCAGCAGCTGGCCCAATTTGCATGAAGGCTATCAGCACGAAGATGACGGACCAATTCAATTTGGAAGTTGCAGCGATTCCGGAGCATTCGCAGTATCAGAGTACTCAGCACCTCGCAGGAAGTTACAGAAAAATCGTCCAAGTTTATCAGAGACGCGCTAAGATGCCGAGAGCTATTCTCTCAGTTCCTGAACCAGCATTTGATAGCAGAATTCACCGGGTAGAGTCACTGGTCGGTAAGTACGACAATACACCCTGCATGGACGCTAACTTGTCCGACCCGGCTGAGTTTCCTCACCTCCATTGGCAGACGTTCATGGAACACCATTATACGCCAGGGAGCAGCTCTAACAGTCGAATGAAGGAAGAATTCTGGGGCCTACAGCAGTCGACTTTGATGAATTTGAGGAGTCTTCCCTTCTTCGGCAACACCAGACCAGTTCTGCAATGTACCCGGTTCCTCCTTAGTCGGGTGCAGAATGGGTCCCTGTGGTTGAACGAAGAAATTCCAATACATGCAGCAGACATTAGTCGGCTTACGGGGCTATGCCAAACTGGTGCAGATGTCTCCTCTGCGGGGCAGACAGCCTCCAAGCGCGCCCGGAAGTCGGCTGATGCAGACCTCTACACCAAGTATGGTACTCGCCGGGGTGGCAAAGGTGCCAAGATAGATTTGATAAATGTACCAGCAATCCGGTTTGCTTGCTACCTGATCGCTAGCAAGACCATGCGCCATTACACAAAGGGAGAGTGCACTTTGGACACAATTTCCATTGCAGAGCACTGCGTCAAGGGGGCCAGATTGAATTGGAGCGCGTTTGTGTTGAAGGAACTCTTCGCGGCTTGCGAAGACAATTACAGGCGGACTACCAGTTTCATCTATGGGTACTTTCTCTTAGCATTCGCCATGTGGAAATGGCATCTTCCCCCTATACGGACACCGGCGGAGCTCACCATGAGCCAACCGCTCGCGATGAGATATTCCCCCTGGCAGGTGTCCACGGCCCCCAGCAGCAGGCAGGTGAACGCAGAGGCGTTCCGAGAATGGTATGGGATGATGATCGATGTGGTCGCTTCCCAGCAGCAGGTACCCCGGAACCTGTTGGATGAATACAGTGAACAGGTGTGGTTTGGCGTCAGCCATAACCACACTTTCATCCAGCTGACTTGTGTACCGCACCACACGTTTCATATGGCACCCTTGCGTTTCCAGCTGAATGATAATGTCTTCCACAGAGAGGTTTCTACATGGCCGGGGGTTGTCCAGCACGTTAGCGATAGCGTCCTCCGCTACAATTTTGATGGGATGCGGGCTGCACAGCAGCCTGCCGCAACCAGTGCCGGGGGATCTTCCCAAGTTGCGGTGGAGACGACCAAAGAGGCAGCGGGGACCACAGCGGACCTGCCTGAATCACTGGTCCCCATCGTCGAGCATTTCAACGACCAAGCCCGGAGACTCAACGTGGTAACCCAGGTTGTTTCCAGTGGCTCCCCTATATTTCCTTCTTTTAATGAATTTCGTATTAATCGGGCCCTTGGTCTCTCCAACACCGCCCCCCTCACTTCCCCCATTCCCACTTCCCTGTTCACGTCTGCCACCCCCATCATCACGACAATGGGTGAACCGGGCCCCGAACCCGATTCCACCGGGCCACCTCCATCCAAGAGGGCCCGCACTACGGCCACAGATCCCGTGGTGGACCTTACGGAGGATGATCCACCAGTCACGCCGCCCACAGCAACTTTGATTCCGGAGGAACCGCTGATTGATCCAGCAGATTTCCTCAACATTCGTCTCCCTCCCACCTCGTTCACTCCATCCACCGCCCCCTCCACCAGCAGACCACACACCACTTCCCCCAATCTGTCCACTTCATCAGCCATTGTGTCCGATTCGTTGATCCAGGAACTCTTCGGCGGTGACCACGGGGCGGAGGTCACCTCCAGTACTGCAGCTGTGGTACCACCTGTTGACCCCGTGGCCACATCCCGGGATCCCCTTGCCACTATATTTGTTCAGCCAGCCAGCGTTGGGGTTGATTCAACCGCCCCTTCCACAGAGCAAACCACGCAGCAGGACCGGCCAGAGCCTGATATGGCCACTTCGGTGCAACAGCAGACGCCGGTCCATCCTCCAGAGACTTCAGGCAGAGCAGCGGCCATGGGCCAATCTTCGCAGGAACAGACGCCCGAGCAGGGTGCACCCAGCACAACAAATGCAGAACAACTGAGTCCAGCACAGCTGTATCTGCTCATTCAGCGGGCGGCCATCAAGGCCGAGCAGATTCACACCGAGCTACAGCGGCGGTGCACCGAGCAGCGGAATCAGATCACGGCGCTTACTGAACAGCGCAATCAGCTGCTGCAGGAGAAGGCCTACCTCCAGGAGCAGGCCAACATTGTTAATCAGGCACTCTCCAGCGTATGGCCGGAGGCACGGGCTCACAATGCCCCACTCCCTGCTCGCATAGAAGAGGACAGTATAGCTTTACAGGCTCGCCAGCTCGGGGACGTTTTCACTACTATTTGCAGAGAGAACCAGGAGTTACAAGCGGCGTTAGCCGCACGGCCTACCCTTCCAGATCCACCCACTGACTATTCAGGACAGGTAACTACCAAACAGGCGCAGGCAGTTAATCTACAAGCAACTCTCCATTCCACGACAGCCGCGGCTTCTGCCCTTTTACGCAGTTTGCAGGAGTGCTCCCTCGCACTGACGGTCAAAACGCAGCCCATTGCTGCCCAGCTGCAACAAATCTCCAGCGAAGTTCGGGCGACCACGGACCCTGCAAGGTTAGATCAGCTCTACGCCCAGTCAGACGAGCTGGAACTTCACATGCAGATGACTGAGGCCGAATCAGCAGCGGCCAAGCACGTCCTCCGGGAGATTCATCCGGGCATTCGCACCCATGCTGACGCTATGCACCAGCTGGATGCCGAGGCCGAGTCCCAGCTCGCCACTCTGTTCGGGGCTGCCCCGACACCCATAGATGAAGCCGCCGCTAACCGCATCTCCCAAGACGCCGACCTGCTTATGCAGGAATGGCAGCAAGCAGTGGCGACCTTCACAGAACTTAGAGATTCAGCACTCCGTCGGGTCCCAGAGTTGGGGCCCTTGTTTGAACCAGCAAATGGCGGAGCACAGCAGGAAAGGGTGGCGGAAGAAGGAACAGCAGATCAGGGCACGGAAGCTAGCAGCGGAATGGAAATAGAAACTGTCATTTGCGATTGACTCGCGGACGAGTCAAAGAATTGTGGTCGGGGCCTGTTGGGGCCCTTGTTTTTGTTTGAGTTTTGAACTTTTGGCCAAGACATTTTGAACTTTGACTCTTTTTGAGTTGCGGAATAAATGCACATAGCAACCGCGACCGCGCCGCAGCGACCAGGAGTTGCGGAGCTACCAAGGTGGCGCGGAAGCATTTGATAACTGGAGATCGAACAGAGATAAGTGCAGATGAAAGAAATACAGCAGAAAATAGGAAGTGGAACATGCAGACATCAGAAGAGAAGCTGGGAAAAGCCAGAGTGAAGACACAGAGAAGATGCCAGTCGCGACGAGCGGGTGAATAAAAGGCGATCACCCGGCTGAAGAAGGAGGTTGGTTGATTGGTTATTGTTGAGGGTTGAATGGATGCGCAGAGCAGCCGTAGAAGGATCAGACCTGTTCTTTCTATGGGTTCCTACTTTCTATGTTCTTCCTTTCTGTTCTCAAACCCATCTGTATCTGACTTGTGAGTTATCAGAGAAGAAAGCTATGTAACCATGTATTCGGCCAGAAGAATAATATAAGGAAGGATTGCTGTCTTAATATGTTGTTCATGCGTTCTGATGTGTTCACACTGCTTTAAAAATTTTAAGTTGCGACTGTCTGAATACTTGATTAGTGATCATGCATGTGTAACTTGGTATATGTGATAGATGCACTTTCTTTCTTTGGTTGCGGGTTTATTCCTTACCAGTGATCTCATCCCCTTATGCATGTGGTCACGGCACGCCTCGGGTGAGACGCACTGCTCTCCTAGAGCAGGGTGAAAATGCCGGCGTGTTCTTAGACTACTCCGGACCCCTTGTTGGCCACAACTCTTGAACCTGGGTCTTGCCCGCGAGACCTGACTTTTCGCCAACACCTGGCCTCACCAGTAAAGCTCTGAGAAAATAATCTCATCTTGACATCCTCACGGTGAACCTCCTCCCTATATATGAAGTCATTGAACTGGTCTACATGCTCTTCAGGTGTAATCTCTTCATCACTTCCCCAGGCTTTGATTCTGGCAGAATATTTGCTCGGAAGGGCACTAAGGAAAACTGGGAGAAAAAAAGGGGCATACATAGCAGGTGCAGCAATAGGTGGAGGTGGCACACTTCCTGCCATGATGATTGGAACTGTGGCAGTTTTTGGTACAATAGTGGTAGAGGAAGAGGGACTGTTAGGAGGAGGCCTGGTTGGTTTTTGTTGTCCAATTACAATTGAACTCCAATCAGGTAAAGGAAAACCATATTTACTTCTTAGTAATATTTCAAACGGGTCTAGTTCCTTCAATCTAACTAATGTTTCCCTCTCTAACAATAACTTAGATGTGACTACTTCCCAAAACCCTTCTTTATATTTTTGTCTCACTAAGGCTGAGGTATCAATACCTCTTATTTGTAGGTCTGAGATAATTTCAGTTAATTCTTTTTCATTTTCAGACCTAAACAAAACTTACTAAATTTTATCACTAAAATTTTTATCTTCAGGGCTTCTTAAAACTTCATAGGACAAGGCTTTTGTGTGTGATGGAGTACCCAATATTATAGAACTGCCTTGAATGCCTCTGGAAATTGTGTTTGGATTATCCACAATTGTAGGTGGATCTGGGTCAGGATTACTCCTCGTATATCTCCTTTTCGAAGCCACCTTTGAACATGATAAATTTGAATGGAGTCACCAAGGTAGTTGCAGCCTCGAACAACTTCTAAGTGCCTTCTACCTTCAAGATTTCAGCTTCAGAATTTTTGGAAAAGTATATCTTCAACTGCTCGCAGACACACCAAAATGTTATCACAAAATTGCACTTGATTGGCTGTTGATCATAAAACTCTATGTAACTGTTTCAAACCAGCTTTTGACTGAATCTTAGCCTTGAGGGCTCTCTCAATGGGGTTTACGATATTTGATCATGATAGTGATAGATGACTAACTCTATAGAATTTGTATCTTGTTTTTAGAATTGCGGGTTGAAAGAATGCAAACTTGCTACCATTGGGCTTATGGAATAAACAATCAGTATTTTCAGTGCCAAGGTTTCTTGACATGGAAGATGAGGTAGATAGGGGTCTTTAAAAAAGGAAAATCACACATAAAACATAGAGTAACACAACCATTTCATCACTAACGGAAGTCAGAGCATAAACATATGAATTTTGAGTAATAGGGATGAAATATACTGCAAGTGGTAAACATAAATATAATAGATTAGAAAGACATTAAAAACCCCATGAGAATCTCAGGTCTGTCAAGAAGAAATTCCTTTGAATTATTGATATCAGTCAAAATACATAAAGCAGCAGTTTGGTGCAAAAAATCTCCAACCCTTTACTACTTCGATGATTTTCCTTTAAATAGAGATTATTATAGCATGGATGATCTACCTCTTGGTTAGATTCTTCAAATTCTTCCTATGACACATCATATAACATGAAAACATGTCTTTTAACAAGAAAATAACATCTACACCCTAAATATGACATTTCCTAATAGGACTCAAACTCCTATTTATTACATATTCTACCTTATCTTTGAGAAATAGTTACATATCAGTTACAAATAAGCATCACATGCTCGAAAACTCTATGACATATTTCATCACTACTTTACACATTAAAAACCCTCCTAAACATATGGAACAAAACCCTATTTTTCAGGAATGCAAGACCCTTATCTTCAATGAGAGCTTTAGTTGATGAGTTGTCTCTACACCACCTTATTCAAGTCATAAATTTTTGATGTTAAGGTCCCTTGACCTATTGGAGGAGTCCAGCTGTCCAAACACTACCATTATGATGCTTCAAAACCTTCAAAGTAGCTCGCTACAAAAATAGGACAGTTTTGTAACGAGCTTTCATAGCGTTGAAAATGAAGCTTCTACATCCAAACATTTTTCTCCTTTGTTTTTCCATGGTGTCAACCAAGACATGACACCTCACTACCATTAAAATTTGTCCTTGAAAATTATAAAAATTAATTCTGGAAGAAAATAGGCTGCTACAGAAATTTTTGTAACGTTTTCCTAGCTTTAAGCCTAGAAAATGCTACGAAACTGTGAAAAACTGTAGAATTTCCAGATTTCAACACTATCTAAAAAATGTGACTTCCAGTTGTAAAAAATTGGTCTTCAAAATTTCATGAACCTTCTAAAACATAATCAATCTCAACTTAATACCCCTGTGGTGTTTCCTCTTCATTAATAATCAGTTGAGCTATGGGCTCCTCAACCACAGTCATCTTTAAGCCCTTCTTCTCTAGCTCTTCATGAATCAGTTCCAATTGTTCTTGTAGGTCTTTAACCTGGTTCTTGTAGGTTCCAGTTGTTCTTAGACTGTAAGTGAAGGTTCATTTTTTTTATATGTTTCACCTCTCCTCTCAATGGCTTAGTCCATTTGATCAGTTTTTATGTGTTGTCTATGGTCTTAGAGACACTTGTGACTTGATCCTACCAAATCTCTTTCATTTTCTCAAATTGTACCATATGGACCTTGTGCATCCTTGCCTATTTCTTCAAGACTGGTATTTCATCATTTTCCAGCTTCAACTTCTCCTTAAGGACCTCAATCTCTGTTTTTTCAATGATTTTCTATTTTCCTTTCCTTTGTGTGACTAATTCTTCTTTTGCAGGTGAGGAAAGGTCAATGATGCTTGGTGGTGGTTGGACAGTTTCAGTAACCTTCTGAGCCTCTTTACTGCTTTCCAAGACCTTTCTAGCATGTCTTGTCATTGGTTTCCTAGCTTGAAACATGAATCCTGCATCTTCACCTTCAAACTCTAACTTCTTAGGCTTTTTGGCTTTCTTGAGCTTTGTTGGGGCAAAATAATTTCCTGTCATTTAATTATTGACCCGGGGATTTCATAAAATTTTGAAGCATGCATGAATTGTATGTGCTAGAAATTTTCTTTCAGTTTAGATCAATCTAACTACAAAATAATGAAAACTAATTCATTTAATCTATGAAATGAAATAATGAAAAGAAAGAAAATAAATTCAAAATAAAATATAGCACGCGCAATCACACTTGCAGGAATTGAAATTTAAATCTAAGAAATCATTTCAAAACATGTAAAGGAAAACAACTAAGGTACGTTCAATCACTCCAGCATCCAATATGAGAGTATGATAGAATCACCCTCCTGAGATGATGTATAAGCCACCGATTATACTTTAGTCTTTAAATCTAGGAAAGCAATTAAAGCATGCAAAGGGAAAAACTCAATAATTGCATAGGTTATATATTCAAGCATTTAGAAATATGATAAAATCACCTTCTTGAAATGATCTTTAAGAGCACCCAATTATACAATTGAATGAGGATCTAAATCTAGAAAACAATGTAAAATCATGTAAAAGCAAAGCTCAATGATTGCATAGGTTGAACATTCAATCACCCAATTTGGAAGTATAAAAAGTCACCTTCTTGGCATGATCTTTCCAATTATACAATTGACTAAGGATCTTAATCTAGAAAATAATGTAAAAGCATGTAAAATTAAAGCTCAATGATTGCATAGGTTCAACATTCAAACACCAAATTTGGAAGTATCACCTTCTTTTCTTGGTCTTTTAGGAACATTAAATTATACAATGAATTGATAGTTTGATCTAAGAAAGTAAACAATAGAACATGAAAGGAAACTAAATAACTGTGAGCTCTATTTCCTCAAACTTAATCCAATTGAAATATAGATAAATTTATCCTTTTGAAATGTTTTTAGAAAAGTAAAGATTACATAGTCATTCTAAAACTAATAATAAGAAAGAAAATAAACTTTAATTTATAAAAGCAAGTAAATCTCACACATTTTAGGTAGATGATCTAAAAGTATGAGAGATGGTAAATCGAGATGCTCCATATGTAAGAAAAACCAAGTAAAAATGAAGGAACATTCATGAGTAATGTGCCACAATCTAATTCTGTATTCAAAGCTTGAGCATAACTCCAATTTTACACATGAAAAGATCGAAGAAAGCTTCTCTTATTTATACAAAAAAATGAGAAGTTATCTCATTAATGAGAGTCCATGAATCTCTCCCTATATTTCTAGAGTTACAATTCAAATAGCAAGTGATAAGGCACATGTCCTCTTAGATTTACAATACAAATAGGAAATGAGACACATATCCTCATGATCCCATGATCTTCTCCATTCAAATTCGAATTTGGCCTTAGGAGGCCACAGAAGACCCTTCTAGAAGCTTATTTTTTACCTACACATGGAAACAAACTCATTCCACTTATTAGATATAAGTATGTGCATATTATTTTCTAACTTTTAACCACAAATTCACTTGAAAATACTAGGAATTAATAAAGTTTGGAAAAACATAAATGTAACCCAATAATGACAATGGTAAGGTAAATGTAATGAAATGGAGGTGGAGAGAAGGTGATTATATGGGAATATGAGTGAAAATGTAATGGAAGTAAATGACAATTTCAAGGCCCAACATACCCCCCAACTAAAGCTATTGCATATCCTCATGCAATCTATTACATTAATTCTTTTTTATCCTTTTAGCTTTGGCTTAACATTACATGACATCATTTGATAACTTCCTACTTTTGCAAAGTCTTTTAGTTGAATTGCAACATGGCTGGTTCTTGTGTTTCAACTATATTTTGTTGTTGCATTTGATTTTGATCTATGAACTTTGCATAATGATACTTTGATTATTGTTGCAAGTATATTTCTATCATATTGCATCATGGTTGGTTCTTCTGTGACAACTGTGATTGTGTTTGTATCCAATTATCTTTTAAGTACTTTTGAAAAGCCATTGTATGCTCATAATAATAATGTAATAGTTACTATCTTTTGAAAGTATGTGGGCTTTTAAATGTGATATGAATGTGGAAAAATATGAATATGAATGTACCCCCCCCCCCCCCCCCTCAACTGATGGTATTGATAAATAAATGAGGAAAAGAAGTGTTTTTTTCCAAAAATTATTATTCTAGCTTTTCAAGGAACTCTATAGTAAAAAGTTAGAAAATGACATGCCTTAACTTACCCTTTGATGGATGAGTTGCATGTGTTTACTGAAGAGTGTGGCTATTGATGTTGTTGGATCATGAAGTATGTAAAACAAAGGAATTTGATCTATTTATTTTTTCTCTTTGTGTTGATGATAAGATTGGGATATTTATTGTTGTTGATACAAATTGATTCCTGTTGCAAACTACTGAAAGGATGTAGTCTTTAATTATTACAAAATCTGATGGTACAATTCTAGTCATGCGAATAAATGGGTTGATTTCGAGCATGAATAGAAGTCATTGGATTACTGACCATTGATGAATGTCGTTAACCAATGCGAGGAAAACTCACCATTAATGTCAATGAGTGCCAAGGTACCTAAGTACATCTTGTGAAGTGCGAATAGATGGGCTGATGTCGAGCCACTTGCAAGATCTAAAATAAAGGGAAATTGATGTATTCCCATTCTTGTTAACGAGATAAATTGGCATTAATGCATACAAGCCTCAAGGTACGAATAAGGACTCTAGTCTTGGACCTAGATAATGTGCAGATGTCAATAGCCAAGACTTGTTAGAAGGGAGGCCTTAAGGAATCCTCCATCATCTAACACGAGCATGAAAGAATAATTTTTGAATGAATATGGATGAAAACTTTTGCAGTGGATCAAGGTTTACTTGACAGAACGAAAATGGAAATGAAATGAATTAGCTTTGTAGAGGAGCCGAATGGTTTTATTGCTAGGTTAGTGAAAGCAGGGCAGGAAAATATAATGACTAGGGAAAAAATAAAAAAATGAGCAGTGAGGGAAAATGAGACCAGGATTTTATTGAATGACTAAGTAGAAATGCAATAACGAATGTAAAGGGAAATGAGGTGAATGTTTTTTCACTGAGGAAGCATGGATGCAATGAAGACATTGGCATCTTAAAGGCTTGCAATTTTTGGATCTGATTTGCATTAGCATGTGCTCATGTATTGATGTTGCTTTTTTTTTTTTTAATCATCTTCTTCTAAAAGAAATGTGGTCTCTGAGAGAGACACGATTCGCTTGTAGTCATCTGTCCTTCCTCCTAGAACCTGCAAAATAAAACTAGTACTTCTTCTAAAATGGAATGTAAGAATATCAAAAGAGAGAGGTGATCAATTTCTCTGGTTATGACATTTAGACAAAAAAACTGAGAATTGATACTAATAAAACAAGTTCACGAAGGAAAACCAAAAGAATTTATACCTGTTTCGAAATTAGTGCCTCAAGTTACCTATTATGTCTTTTCAGAAATTCCTTCATTTTTTAATGTTTCAAACTCTGATTATATTTTTCTCATTATGTAGATCTTGTCAAGATATTTCCAACGACGCTTGAATCGTCAAAATCTGATGTCGGATGAGAAAGTTAGGCTAATTTAAATTTTGGGTGAAACAGTGAAGTTTTTCAGCTACAAAATTGATGTTTAGTTGCAGAATGTGAATAGTTCCGTAGTTAAAATCCTGAAAAGAAAGTTAAGTATACACGACTATGCAAATAATCAGTCTTCAGCAACTCCTCCAGAAAAACGAACAATACCCTACTTATTTTATTGATCCAATAATTTTTTTTATTTTTTATTTTTTAAGGAAAATAAAAAATAAAGCTGAATTTAAGAAAAAATGAAGTTTACAATATTGAGCTGGGGATCTAAGAAATATACAAAATTGTAAATGTGGAGACTTCAAAAAGCCTTAAGAAACAATGACCATTTTTTTTATTAAATATTTTTATTTTTATTTTTATTTATTTATTATTTTTTAATTATATATGTTACATTTTTTTTAAATTTAAAAATATATACATATATATATTTCTTTTTAAACAAAACAAATAATAAAGAAAATTAATTTGCAAGAAACGCTCATGAATCATGGCAATGATGAATGAATGTTTTTCTGTGATCAAATCCCACCTTCGCCATTTTATTTTACTTCGTGAATCTATGATCTGGCAGCTCACAACTTCTAGATGCTATGGGAGTTCCTTTGGATCAAGGGCCTAGGCCATTATTTTCTTCAAATAACATAAGTGTGGGTAAATGCTTCGTGACAGTTGGTGCTCTTTATATTTGTGGTCAAATTGTTCAGGAAAATAAAATATTGTTTGAGGGATTAGTTTTACAACTAGTTGTTAGATTGGATCCGAGATCTAGAAGTTCTTCATTGTCTCTGCTTCGGTGCTTATCAAATCGATTAACAATCACCTTCGCATCTGCCATTATAACACACAATGGAAGTGATTGCCTGAAATCACAATTGATAACACAAAATGAGATCATTCATTTGGGAGTGGATGTGTACGGTGGATTTTTCATGCCACATGGATCCATTAGATTTTGTTTTCAATTTGGATTCTTCTTCCTGGAGATCAGAAAAACCATATCATGGGTGAAATAAAAGTAGAATTTAATTTGAATGTCGTTCTCAAACTTTTCACTGTGCAAAAACCGTTTTTTCCTCACGTAGTCTGCAAAATAGAGCTCCGAAGAACCCTGATTTTCTCCCAAATGGTTGGAAAATCCTGAAAATCACTCTAAAGTTGCCTAAATTCCCCCGTTCCTGAAAAAACCCATGTTTTAGTTTTTTCTAATTCGCCTATGTTTGCTCAGAAAATTCGTTTTAAAAACAGGTGTCAAAATAGATACACATTTCTTGGCTTTTTCTCAGGCAACATAATTAATTGCTAATTGAATAGGTTTCAATTACCACATGCATCGAGAATTTGATTTCAATTCGAAATCAAACTCCAACTTCCTGAAAAAATGGATCTCCGCGCAATTTTTCTTGATGAATAACACAATGATGTTGTGGTTGCATTGTGCTTGCAAACTGTTGTGGTGCAAAGTTCCCATTGTAATCTGCCCTAAAATAGATGGTTGCATCATCTGTATCTGTATCTGTTTCTGTAGCTGGAATTGTTTGCTAGCCATGGTCATCATGTTATGGTTGCATTGTGCTTGCAGTTCCTTCCTACATAACGGGAGCCACTGGATACACTGTATCTACAATGGTTTCCAAAACCAAAATATCGTTCTTCTAAACTATGGAATTGTCAAACGATTCTGTAAATTACATTAAAAAAATCTCAATTTTGTTCGCAGATGTAAAAATTAAACTCTTCATGTGTTGGCTCAGTGCTGCAATATCAATGGGGTTTTGGTTGTTGTCTTTTCTTGCAATGTTTCTGGTTTGATTGTTGGTTCTAGGCACAAAAAATTTCATTCCAATTTCATCGAAATTGATACTGAGACTTATCCTCAGTAAGCCACATGATTTTCTCATAGATAGAGTCCCAATCATTGGAAACAACTTACGCAGATTGAAATGATGCAGTGGATAATTTGGTAAAGAACAAACAATTCAGATTTTTGAATTTGCTAAATTCTATTTTCCTTGATCAAACCCACCTAAAATTTCTTTGTTCTTTTGGAAAATTTAAATCTCAAGATTAATTGAGCAATTCTTTTCAGATGTTATCTTTTGCCTCTTTGCAAATTTTAAAATCCATTTTTAATAAATGTTGCATGCACTTATTCTTTTTATTTGCAGGTTTTGCCGAAGCGAGCATGAATTGGGGTCTTGTTTTTCAATTACCTATTCAACTGGTTGGAATAAGTAATAAAATGATACTAATGGATCTGACTTTGTTTGGAATCTATGTTTTCTTGTTTTTTTCGGCCCTTTGTTTTTTATTTTGTGTATTAAATTTTTTTTTATGTTTTTATTATTATTTTTAGATTTTTTTTCTTATTGTATTTATTGTTTTTTCTTAATGTTTTGTTTGGCAAAAAAAAATCATATATGTTACATCTAACATATGTATATATATATATTATTTAAACAAAACAATTTAAAGAAAATGAATATGACGATTTTATTTTGGTTTTTTTATATATATTTTTTTTTAATTTTTAATTTTATTGAAAAATAAAATCAAATGATGAAAATAGAAGTTAACTGCAGAATTGCATTTGGTAGCTAATAATTTTTATGATATACTAACAAAAAAAAATTGTTTTTCTCATCCTCCAAGTCACTCGAAGTGTAGAAGGAGAGCTTACTTGAGATTTTTTTATTTTGTTAGCATGGTCAAGATTTTATCAATCAATTTCTATGTAAATTTTGCAAAAATTAAATGAAAATGATTGATCACATACCTTAAATTATCGCTTTTGATCTTCGCTTGTGCTCCTTGTTCTCAATCATTTTTCTTTATTGTAAATATTTCTTGCCAAGGGTTAGTAAATGGGTGGTTCTTACTACACCACAAAACATCAAATTTATCCTAAGAACTATAAAATTTTATTTTTATTTTTCCTATCTATCTAAAAAAAACTATTTTTATTTTTATTTTTAAATATTCATGCTTCCAATGAAGCCATTTATGGATTAGAATCTTTCAAATATTCATATCCAAACTTGAAAAATGTACCTGATTGTTTGTAAGGATATGAAAAATCGTCTTGATCTTTTGATTTGCCGCAAGGATCTCTTGAAGAATTGATGAATGTTGTGGCACAATCACTTTTTGATACCATTCCTCAATGTAGTCTTTGGGCTGCATTCTAGATCCTCTATCCATAAATGGTTAGTAAAAAAAATAAAAACAAATAAAATACACTCTAGACTGAAAGTTAGTTCCTATGCACACTTCCCCGGCAACGGCGCCAAAATGTTGGGGCAAAATAATTGCCTGTCATTTAATTGTTAACTCGGGGATTTCGTAGACTTGTGAAGCATGCGTGCATTGTATGTGCTAGAAATTGTCTTTAAGTTTAGATCACTCTAACTAAAAAATAACGAAAACTAATTCATCTAATCTATGAAATCAAATAATGAAAATGAAATCCAACTAACCTATGAAGTCAAATAATGAAAAGAAAGAAAACAAATTCAAAAGAAAATATAGCGCACATAATCACACTTGCAGGAATTGAAATTTAAATCTAAGAAAGCATTTCAAAACATGTAAAGGAAAACAACTAAGGTACGTTCAATCACTCCAGCATCCAATATGAGAGTATGACAGAATCACCCTCTTGAGATAATGTATAAATCATTGATTATACTTTAGTCTTTAAATCTAAGAAAGAAATTAAAGCATGCAAAGGGAAAAAATCAATAATTGTATAGGTTAGATATTCGAGCACTTAGAAATATGATAAAATCACCTTCTTGAAATTATCTTTAAGAACACCCAATTATACAATTGAATGTGGATCTAAATCTAGAAAACAATGTAAAAGAAAAGCTCAATGATTGCATAGGTTGAACATTCAATCACCTAATTTGGAGGTATAACAAGTCACATTCTTGGCCTGATCTTTCCAATTATACAATTGACTAAGGATCTTAATCTAGAAAACAATGTAAAAGCATGTAAAAGTAAATCTCAATGCTTGCATAGGTTGAACATTCAATCACCCAATTTGGAAGTATCACCTTCTTAGCGTGATCTTTTAGGAACATTTAATTATACAATGAATTGATAGTTTGATCTAATAATGTAAATAACAAAAAATGAAAGGAAACTAAATAACTATGAGCTATATTGTCTCAAACTTAATCCAATTGAAAAACAGATAAATTTATCCTTTTGAAATGTTTTTAGAAAAGTAAAGATTACAAAGTCATTCTAAAACTAATACTAAGAAATAAAATAAACTTAATCTATAAAAGCAAGTAAATCCCACACATTTTAGGTAGCTGATCTAAAAGTATGAGAGATGGTAAATCGAGATGATCCATATGCAAGAAAAACCAAGTCAAAATGAAGGAACATTCATGAGTAAGGTGCCACAATCTAATTATGTATTCAAAGCTTGAGCATAACTCCAATTTTACACATGAAAAGATAGGAGAAAGCTTCCCCTATTTATACAAAAAGATGAGAAGTTGTCTCATTAATGAAAGTCCATGAATCTCTCTCTATATCTCTAAAAGTTACAATCCAAATAGGGAGTGATAAGGCACATTTCCTCTTAGATTTCAATACAAATAGTTAATGAAACACATATCCTCAGATCCCAAGATCTTCTCCATTCAAATTCGAATTTGGCATTAGGAGGCCACATAAGACCCTTATAGAAGCTTCTTTTTGACCTACACATGGCAACAAACTCATTCCACTTGTTAGGTATAAGTATGTGCATATTATTTTCTAATTTTTAACCACAAATTCACTTGAAAATACTAGGAATTAATAAATTTTGGATAACATAAATGTAACCCAATAATGACAATGGTAAGGTAAATGTAATGAAATGTAGGTGGAGTGAAGGTGATAGTATGGGAATATGAGTGAAAATGTAATGGAAGTAAATGACAATTTCAAGGCCCAACAAGCTTCTTTCCTCCCTCATCTATATCTTCAGCTTGGACTATGGGAGTTTCTTCAATATCAATAGCATGCATAATGTCTTCTAAGTTACTTTTAGCCATTGTTTAGCTTCATGTAACCCTCTTGCTACCATGTTTTCTCACTGTTGGCTTTTGTTTTGTAGGTGTAACTTTTGGTTTGTAGAAATTTATAAACTCAATAATGCATTTCTGGATTCTCCTGATCTAACAAATTAATCTTATGTTAAATATAGAATCCTTCCACTTAAATCACCAATTGCAAAACACATATGAAGCAAATCAATTGCACATAACAAGATGTTTACCGGGAAAGCTTAAAGCTAAAAACCCCAACTATCACATATTATGTATATCAATGGAACATGTAACAATATCATAAAAATTTTAGCTTATAGAGATTTCAGTACAATATACAATTGTCACACACTGTCATGTAGAAATTTGCATATCCATGCACCAATTTCTTGCCTCCTAACAGCATGCCTCCACTGCGCAATCCCTGCTGAAGAAGATCCTTGAATTAATTCCACATTACCTTGCTTTAACAGCGCAATCTCGATACGCATCGCTAATGTGTGTCTAGATGCATTTAATGCATCAATATAGTCACAACTGATAGTCCATATCACCATTTCACCTATCTCTCCACTAGGTCTCCACTAGATCTGACATGCAAGTAGTTAACTGTTGTATTTCTTGAGTTGCAAGTAAGACACTACTTATGAATTAATTAAATATTTAATTCACTCATCTATCACTGTTTTATGTTCAGTTACAACTAGCACAACTGAGTTTAACTCACTGAATTGAGTTAAACTAAATAACAACTCACATAACTATTCTTCCAACTCTGTTACAACTCACCATTGTCAGTTATAACGAAGTCCTCCATGCATGAGTCACCAACCACCCTAGGAATTGTGTAGTTCCTTCAGCGGAATGATGTGCCACATCTGTTCACTGAAATAAAGAGTTTCAAGAGAATAAGTTACTATTTATTGTCTGATTATTATTAAGGGCTAATAATAATCAACATGCATTCTATTTTTAGATTAGCGATCTATAAATAGACTTCGCCCATCTTCTAAAAAATGAAATTCATCCAAAGATAGAATTTTCTCAACCATCTAGAATCGACATCCTGTTAATTTTAGAATATGCTCACCATTCTAAAAATAGACATACACCTAAAAATAGCATGTGTGTGCCCCACCTAGTTAAGGTGATTATTTTTCACTAGGATCAAGGAGTGATGTTTCTGAATGCCACTTTCATTATTTCTTGTTGAAAACTTCAACACTCCCTCTCAACAAGAAAGGACTATCTTTGCATGCACCCTAAAACTCCACATATCCTCCCTGCAATACTTGCATGCAACACTTCCCAAACTAAATAGCCTCTAAACAATTGAATCAATATAATGCATCTATCATCAAAGTCTTCTGACCTCTACTTAGACATTGCATATGTCTTCAATCACCACTGTGTTGTTGAACTCTGCACCCATGCACTCTTCACTTGCTGTCAACTCTGGTCTACACTCCAATATCCGACACTGTCACTTTGATCTGACTGCATCAATCCAATTGATCATGCTATTGTTGCTCTTTGGGCACCTTGTAGCTAGGTTCAATTCATGAGATCCACACAATCTCAATGAATTCTACCTAGAAATCTCCTCTTGGGATTATTCATGCATGTCGCCCCACCTCTCACTTGGTGGTATAACTGCATGCACTACCTCTACCCATCTGGCATGAAATTTCTCGGCATGAGTGGTTTCTCCCACTCCATGATCCTCATCTTGTGGCTGCTCCACATCCCGAGTTTCACTCTTACCTGCATGCAAATCCTGCTCCCTCTCAAGATTCAATTGCATGTCTTCCTCGCACTTCCAAATAGTAGCAAGCTCCGTAGAAATTCCATCTACTTCAAGTCTGTAGAGATTCTTAACTCGAATCCCAACCTTCTTGGCTTGCCTTTTTTCTTTGTGTCATAAGAAAACTTTTCCCTCACTAAAGACAACATCATAGCCTCTATCCTCTAACATTGTGACTGAGATTAAATTCTTCTTTAAACTTGGAACATGCACAACATCTTTTAAATGAAGGAGTTTACCTGACGCCCTCTGAAAGGTAATGGTACTAATGCCGGTCACATTGTATCATCCATCATCGCCCAACTCAACATGCATCTGGAGATCTTTCTCCACCAAGTCATTGAAAAGTTTCTCATCTCCCGTCATGTGAAAGGAAGCACCACTATCAAAGTACCACCCCGATCCCAATGCAATAGACACCATGCATGCGATCAATGAGAAGTCAAGCTCAAATTGTGAGGCAAGAGCCTCACCTGCTGCAGCTCCAGCAGCCATCTTTTCCTTCTTCTTATATGGAAAATCTGTGGCAATATGTCCAAACTCGTGACATTGAAAATGCTTCACTTTGGAAATGTTGTGCTCCTTACCATCTTCACGGGCCTCAGATTTAGAATGGAATTTGTTCCCTTCTTCTTCTTCGCCTTGGTAGCCAAAGCACAATCCTCTTCATCATCATGCTTTGATGAATATCCATCCCTGGTGGTCTGCCTTATCCCCTCCTGCACTAGATCCGACCACAGTCGCTCCCAATCCAGCAGTTTCTCCCATCCATTGGCAGAGTCTTGATAACTGTGCCAACTCTTCAGAAGCCCAAGGAGAGCCAAGCTCAATAATTCATCATCCACAACATTTACTTCTACACTCCCAAGCTCATCCCTGCATTGGAAAAACTTTTTAAACTATACTGGAATAATGTCGTTCTTCTCCATCTTGACTTTTCTGAGTTTATCCTTCAGCGCCATTCTCCTATGGTCGCTGATGCTTTCAAAAATATCTGTAAAATCTTTACACATTGCAAATGGAGTGGCTTTCCCATTAATTCTTGAAACAATATGGTCTTTCACACCTTCCAACATAATCCTCCTCACCCTTACTACTTTATTTTTCCATGCGTCAAGTACTGTAGCATCCGCCAAAGTGGGCTTAAGAACATCTCTATCAATGAACTCCTTCAAGCCATTATCTTCCAGCACCGCCTCCATCCTATCCTTCTAGGCTATGTAGTTTGATTTGCCCTCGAGTGCATACTCAAACTACAACCCATTGTAATCCATTTCAATGTATGCTCAACTGTCGCACCAAGAAATTCTTGCAGCAAATTCGAATTTTCCACCAGTACAAAACTCAACATTGCTTCAATATTGCAATCTCCAGTGATTAACATTGTTCCGATACCATGTAGAAATTTATAAACACAATAATGTATTTCCAAAGTTTCCTGATCTAACAAAATAATATTATGTTAAATACAGAATCCTTCCACTTAATTATTTGCAGAAATTAAATCATCAATTTCAAAACCCATATGAAGCAAATCAATCGCACATAACAAGATGTTTTACCAGGAAAGCTTAAAGCTAAAAAACCCAACTATCATATATTATGTATATAAATGGAACATGTAACAATCTCATAAAAATCTCAGCTCATAGAGCTCTTAGTACAATATAAAATCATCACACACTGTCATGCAGAACTTTGCATATCCATACACCAATTTCTTGCCTCCTGATAGCCTACCTCCACTGCGCAATCCCTTCTGAAGAAGATCCCTTAATGAATTAGACCTTACCTTGATTTTGCTGCGCAATCCTCATAATCATCTCCAATGTGTGTGTAGATGCATTGAATGCATCACTATAGTCACAATTGATAGTCCATCTCACCCTTTCACCTATCTCTCCATTGTGTCTCCACTGGATCTGACATGCAAGTAGTTAACTATTGTATTTCTTCAGTTGCAAGTAAGACACTACTTGTGAATTAATTAAATAATTAATTCACTCATCTATTACTAGTGTATGTTCAGTTACAACTAGCACAACATAGTTTAACTCACTGAACTAAGTTAAACTAAATAATAACTCACATAACTATTCTTCCAACTCTGTTACAACTTGCCAATGTCATTTATAATGAAGCCCTCCATGCATGAGGCACCAACCACCCTAGGAATTGTGTAATTCCTTCATCCTGCTAATGTGCCACATCTGTTCGTTGAAATAAAGGTGCTCCAAGAGAATAAGTTATTATTTATTCTTTGATTATTATGAATGGCTAATAATATTCGACATGCATTCTATTTTTAGATTAGTGATCTATAAATAGACTTCGCCCACCTTCTAAAAATAGAAATCCATCTAAATATATAATTTTCTCAACCATCTAGAATCAAAATCCTACTAATTTTAGAATATGCTCACCATTCTAAAAATAGACATACAACTAAAAATAGCATGTGTGGGCCCCACCTAGTTTAGGTGATGATTTTTCACTAGGATCAAGGAATGATGTTTCTGGATGCCACTTTCACTATTTCTTGTTGCAAACTTCAACAGGGTTAATCAACCTTCTGCAATGGCTTTGTCTCTAGGATCACTGGCTCAGCTTTCTCTTCCTTTGAAGGTGATGGGATATCTCTAGGTTTGGGAGTCCTTTTAGGAGTGATAACATCTAATTCAAAACCACTGACAAACAGAAAATATGACTACTCTTTGCCTAATATCTTTAGCTCCTGTAGAACCAGCAACTTGATTAAACCATGATGAAAGAGTGAGGTTTCGTTTCCTTCAGATTTTGCTTGAACTTCATCTAACATTTTAGCTAAGCTTCTGTATAAGTAAAAAGGTAAATCAAGAGACCTCTTACCAAAAAAATGTAGCAGAAGCCTGAGGTGGTAGGAATAAACCATATGATACCTCCCTTCATAAGTGAAGTAATTATGAATTATTAGGAGCAGCTTTGAGAAGTTGTCTTTCATGTAGCTCCTTGGGATGGAATTTGTGAGATCAATCTTACTATGCTCTAGCTTGATAAATTCCTTACAGTCTTGCATGGTGAACTTGAAGCCTTTGAACCATTGTTCTCGTCCTCTAGGGATTCCTTTTGCTACTTCAATAATCTCTGGTGTTATAGTAAGGTTCAACATTCCCACTTTTGAAGTTGTCCCATTGAAACTAATAGAAAATTCCTTAGAAACCTACACATGGTACCCTTGCAATATTTGGCAAAACTGCAAACATCGTGTTCTTCTGAAAACTTCTAAAGCAGTTGGATCTTCATTAATCAAACTCATGTATGATTTCTCATATCTGAGGTAGTTTTCTCCTTTTTTGTTCTTCCTCTTTGCATCCATGTTTATTTTATACCATCTCTGCCTTGCTTGATCAGTGACACCTGCAACTTTTGAAAATGCGAGCAACCAACTTGGCTTGGTGAAACAACTCTCCAGAACTCAGTAGCATGCGAAGATGGAGTAGAGGATGAAAAATGACTCAATTAGGTAATGTTTTAAAGTTTTGATGACTGCCTATGGCTTAATCATGACTCATACATGCTAAAAACAGTAATAATGACCTCAGCCATGACCATTGTACCTTGATTTAACCCTAACTGACCCGAATGATATCCACCCTAACACTTCTAATCATTGTCTGACACCTTGCACCAAATTTGAAAAGAAAAATAGAATAACCCCTTTTTTTTGCATAGTTAGTTCACTTCTGGGAGTTTCGCTACGAAAGTATTAGTAGTTTCGTAGAGAAAACTGCCTTTTTACTGTGTAATTCGCTATGAAAACAAGAAATCTTGGCTAAAGTGACCTTTTTGAATTCAAAAGCTTGGGAAATGGAATATGTTAGCAAATGATGACTGATGGGACATGATATGACTTGAATTAGGGTGGGTTTAGACCTTAGGATAGGCTAATATGAACAAATTTAAATTTTCCTAATGAACCCTATGACCATACCTTTTACAAATGAACTTCTAAGACTATGTCAAATGACGTTTCACTTTTTCTAAGTGATAACACAACCAATGCAAAAGTATCCTCATAATTAGTCCCCTCAACTTGTGAGAATCCCCGGGCTACAAATATAGCCTTTTACTTCTCCATACTCCCATATGCTACCTGCTTCACCTTATAAATCCATCTAGATCCAACCACTAATTTCCCAACTGGTCTTGGGAATACTTACCATGCACTATTCCTGCCGATGGATTCATACTCCTCAACCATGGCATCAACCCAAGTTGGTTACAGCATTGCTTCCTCAAAATAGGATGGTCCTATCATAATACACTTTCTCATAAGAGCCATGTATCCAGTAAACCAGTCTGGAGACTTTCTTTGTCTACATAGAGATGTAGGTGCTCCTACATGTTCTGCTGCATCAAGTCTCAATTTGTCAGCTTCCGTGGTGCGCCTCCTACCATGTTTGGTGGATGGATCTGCATGAGTGGTTTTTTCCACTCCATGATCCTCTGCATGTGGCTGCTCTACATCTTGAGGTTCATCCTTTGGAACCAAGAGATCCGCACCTGCATGAAAATCAAGCTCCCTCTCAAGGGACAATCACGTGGCTTTCTCCTCATCAAATTTTACATCCTGTCTCACAAAAGTCATCCTAATATTTTTCAAATACACTCGATAGTCGTGGGGAGTATTAGTGTACCCCACAAATATCCCAATCTCAAATATGGGTTCTAGCTTCTTCCTGGAATCTTTGGTCAGATTGAAAAAAATAGATGAGCCAAAAATTTTAAAATATGAAACATCAGGTTTCTTACCAGAGAAGGCCTCCTCTGGTGTACTCATTCCAAGTATCCAATGAGGACTATGGTGCTATACAAGTACCCTTGTGTTGCATGCCTCTGCCTGAAGATGAAAAAGTAGGCCTTGATCATGTAACATCGCTCGTGCTACACCCATAATTGTTTTGTTCTTTCTTTCTGCAACCCCATTCTGTTGTGGGTTATGAGGCACATTCAAATCTCTCTCAATTAATTCTTTGCTACAAAATTTATTGAATTCATTGGAGATGTACTCACCACCATTTTCACTTTTTAGAGCCTTCACATGCTTCCATGTATCTTTCTCAACCAGTGCTTTGCACTCACAAAAATTTGAGAATGTCTGATCCTTCTTCTGCATGAAGTAGATCCAACACTTTCTAGAAAATTCATCAAAAAAAATCACATAATACATGTGCTTTTCTATAGAAGCTGTAGAGAATGGTTGACACACATCTGAGTGAACACTCTCAAGGATTTATGTTGCTCGGTTCTCCTTATCATGAAAAGTGGCCTTTGCATACTTCCCCATGGTACATCCATTTCATGTGTCTATCTACGTAAGAGCACCCTTTGGAAGCCCCATAGAAATCTGCAGCATGACCTTCAAAGAACCATGGTGTAGATGGCCCAATCTTCTATGCCATAACTCACCCTCATCCCAGCTCACCACTCTGTCTTCTTTACCCATCAATGTTGAGTAGCCATCTACATCAATTTTGTAGAGATTCTTCACATGAACCCAAATATTCTTAACTTGTCCTATGGCTTTGTGACGAAGGAATTCTTTCCATTCGCTGGAAACCACATCATATCCTCTATCTTCCAATATACCAATTGAAACTAATTATTCTTCAATCTTGGTACATGCATGACATCTTTTAATAAGAAAGGTTTACCTGACTTTCTCTAAAAATTAAAGCTACCAATCCTGGTAGCGCTATACCTCCCATCATCGCCCATCTCGATGTGAATCTGAAGATCCTTCTCCTCCAAGCTACTAAAGAGTTCTTTTTCTCTTGTCATGTGGAAATATGCACCACTATCCAGGTACCACACTGATCCCATCACACTAGAAACCGTGCATGCGATGAATGAGAATTCCAACTCGAACTGTGAAGCCAAATCTTCACCCGCTGCAGATCATGAAACCTTCTTGTTGTTCTTATTATTTTGTGGACAATTAGTGGCATCATGTCCATGTTCATGACAGTGAAAACATTTCACTGTAGACGTGTCACACTTCTTTCCTTCTTTGCCTGTCTCAGATTTAGAATAGGATTTATTTCCCTTCCCCTTATTTGCCTTACCAACCAAGGCACAATTTTCCTCATCATCTACCTTGGATGAATATCCATCCCTGGTATTCCACCTGAATTATTCTTGTACCAAATCCGACCAAAGTTGCTCCCAATCTGGTAGCTTCTCCCTCCCATTGACAGAGTCCTGATAACTATGCCAACTCTTGGGAAGGCCTAGAAGTACTAGGCTCACCAAGTCATCATCTGCTATAATAATCTCGACACTCCCAAGAACATCTCGACATTGGATGAACTTGGTTAAATATTTCGGAATAGTGTCGCCTTTCTCCATTTTTATTTTTCTAAGCTTGTCCTTCAGTGCCCATTTTTTGTGGTCACTTCTACTCTGACACAAATCTATCAAAGCCTTCCACATTGCATATGAAGTCGCTTTGCCATGGATACTCGAGACAATGTGATCTCGAACTCCCTCTAATAAGATCCTCCTTGCCTTTGCAACCTTCTTTTTCCAAGCATCAACAAGAGCAGTGTCTATTGTTGTGGGCTTGGGAATATCATTATCAATGAATTCTTTCAACCCGTTGTCCTCCAGAACTGCTTCCATTATGTCTTTCCATGCAATATAATTATAATTTCCCTAGAGTCCATATTCCAATCTTAGTCCATTGAAATCCATCTTGATCCTCCTGTCACACCAAATAATATTTTTGAAAATTAGAATGTTGTTCAGAACATATTCATTTTCTTCTCCACTATAGTGATTTACTGCGCTCCGATACGATATAGAAATTATACAAACAATATGTATACCAATGGATTCAATCTGATCATGCGATATGCTAAAGTAAGTTACTGAATCCTTCTACAAAATAATTTGCGGAAAATAAACACGATCGCACAATCAAACCAAGTAAAATAAAGAAGCAAATCAATCCACACCACATATATTTTTCCTAGGGAAAGCTTGCTACTAAAAAACCCTCTATATTCTATTATATATTTAACCAAGGAATCATGAAACAATACAATTCACTCTTCTCACAAGATTATTTTGCACTCTACCAACTGTCTCACACTGATCCTGACAAAATCGACCAACACTTAGCCAATTTCCTGCCTCTACTCAGCCTGCCTTTCTTGTTGTAATATCCCTTTTTCAGGCAGCTACAGATTGGGAATTATATGAGTTATTACCAATTTGGAGCTATAGAAATATTTCTGATACATATTTCAAAACACTTAACCTTCAGTTAAATATGCAGCAGCAACCTTATACAACGTTTTATGGGCAAAAAGGTGGGGAAAAGTGATGATTTTGGCCCTAAAATGATTATATTCAAAGATATGCATAACAATAAGAGAAATGGCAGGAGTTTATTTTATATTAGGTCATGAGGTACCTATTCTCCTAATTTCAGCTCAAAAAAATAAGTCTATCTAAGTTAAATAGTTCCTCCTTCTCAAACTAGGCTTAAAAACCCTGATTTCCCATGGCTAAAAAGATGCAGAAAGTACTGAAGCTTCTACAGTGTGATTTTCTGAATGGTTTAACTGAAATAATGATGCAAAATCAGTATGAAAATCTCATCATATGATTCAATGGCTTTATATGAGAAAACACAGATTTATACATGAAGAAAGGCCTCAAAACTCAACAAAATGCTACAAGGAGATGCCCAATAAACCAGACAGCGTAATATTCAGGAAGATGAAGTAGTGTTTCATTATATTTTATATCTAAAACATATATGAATAGAAAATCATAGATCAGAATGGGATCTATATGCAAAAAGAGATTTTTAGTGCATTCCCCTTGGGGATCTCAGCAGAAGATGAATAACAATGAATAGATTTGAGATCTACACCATAGATCTGTAGTAATCTTCAAATATTTTTGAAGAATATGATGCACATC
The DNA here is from genome assembly GCA_034641835.2 of Pinus albicaulis. Classification (NCBI taxonomy): domain Eukaryota; kingdom Viridiplantae; phylum Streptophyta; class Pinopsida; order Pinales; family Pinaceae; genus Pinus; species Pinus albicaulis. The sequence goes on from CM076570.1 coordinate 147,156,602, forward strand.
AGATCAGATCTGAAATAGGACATGGACTGGTTGGCCAATCCATGGATCACCTCAGTGAAGGAAAGGAGCCCTTTAACCGAAGATCTTTCCTCCAAACTGATGCAAAACCCACACTGCAACTCTTCCTGCAAAAAGGACGCAGTTTCCTCAAGGGACTGCGTTGAAGAAGTGGATCACACTTTGGCCTGATGCCAGGATAAGAATCTGAAGCCCCAAAATAGCTATTGCACTCTTTCCAGTGATTTATATGACTTCCCCACTGAAAATATGCAATAGAACTCTTTAGATATGAATAGATCTGATTCCACTTACTGCAACTCACAAGACAGCTCAACCCTCAACATGAGCAGCGCTGTAATGTAAGGTGAAGCTTGGCCAATATGCCGGATAGTGGATCAATGCAGCACAATATCCTCCAAGAGACCCTCAAGGAAGGAAGAGGAATTCCTAAACAGGAAATCCCTCTCTCTCTAGCTAAACAGCCAAAAGATTTTGAGTTTCTCAAGCAATCTCAAAATCGAAATAGCATCAACAACCTTTTCCTTGAGCCTTATCCTTCCTTTTATAAGATGACGATGTGAAAAACCCTAAACCACCTTGAATCACTTAACCCCTTTCACATGAGGTCCTCCTTCTAGAACTGTGTTGTCCCTTTAGGAGATACATTGAACCTAGACAGCGTTGTAGATTTGGTCTTGTTGACCTAGTCAATTAGCTCAAACTTTTTTCACACGCAAGTGGATTTTATTACAAAGGCCCAGATTTATCCCTTTTCACATTGGGCATTTATTTATTCTTTGATTTAAGGGGTTTTTCTTGTCCTCCTTTACATTTTATTCATCAATAAATAAAACCAAAATAGAATGAAATGTTCCTATTAGCTTGGGATAATTAGGAACATTACAGTCCTCCCCTCCAAAATTGTTACTTGTCCTCAAGAAACTGCAAGGTGAGTGCTGCAAAATCTCCTCCTTGGTGACACCAACATAAGATAATCTTCCTCCATAAGCCAAGTGCTCACCAATCCATCCATGTCTTCCTCCTTCAAGGTTCTCATGAGATGCAAAATAACTCATCCCATAAGGAGACAATAGATCATATGAAACAAACATGGTTTGCCCCCATGCTCTCCCTGAAACAAGAAAACATAAATTACATGGAGAGTAGCCATCCCATGAGGCACATGCCATCGTTCCTCCTTTCTCCATACATCCCCATAAAATTACAAGTACATTATCAAGATAAGGAATCAAAATAATGTGCTTGAAAACATAAAATTACACATATGGAGGTGGGTCATAGACCCACATGTGGAACCAATGCAAGGCATCCCCTGCTTGCATCAAATGTAGATATGGTAAGTGGCTTTCCCACCACTTACTTGCTGCCCATGCCATATCACCATGGCTGAAAGTGTGATATATGTTTGGTGCTTTGGGGAGGCACCCATCATCTTGCAAAAGCTGCATTTTCTTCTCAAGGGAGTGGCCCAATTCAGAAATTTTTGGGGCCCAATATTGGCCAAGAGGCTCACATGATATAACACTCCTCCTTGGAGTCATGGCCTAAAAAAACATGGGGTAAGAGTACATGAAATCAAAATATAAAACATATGCAACATGATCATTTTTTTCACCAACAATCCTCCTCCCATCAATGGAGTGGTGCATGGATCTATTCTCTTCCTCAAAAGAAGAAAGAGTGAGCTGATTTGACTTTTCCATTTTGACCCCTTCCATGCCAAAGGTGTTATGTGGAAAGTCTCCCTTCCCATGCTACTTCAAATAATAGCATAATAAGTGGCCACCCCACCACCTACTTGTTGTAATAAGCTTCTTCAAAGCTTGAAAATAGTGGAGGATAATAGGTGTTGGCTGAATATGATTCAAACAACACATGTCATGCTCCAAATTCTCCCTTGTGAGAGATCCCTTCTCATGACATAAGCCCAATACATGACCTTTTGCATAAGAAAACACAATATATAATACAGCAACCATACAAGGTTCTATCCTCTTCTTGAAATACAAATGATTTTGGGAGATTTCATTCCCAATGGATTCATTCAACCATTGTACCTTTCCTCCTCTCATGTTTACAGTAAATATTGGAGCATCATTAACATCATGATAAAAACATGCTCTCTTATGCCATCCCATGAGAAGGTTACATCTTCTCCCAACCCAAAGTACATACATGATTATGAGATTCATTCTAAATAGAAATACATGTACATACATCATGGATACAAGTAGATGTATGGACATGGAATTCTTCATGGAGTGTCCATACTTTCTTCTCATCAACCAAAAGAAACATGCCTTCTTATTATGCATTATTTTCTTGAAATAAAAGGCATGATGCAAGAAATTCAAAAACCTTGGGTGGTACCCAAACTCTCCCAATAGGAACCAGTGCAGGGAATCTCCTCCCTACTTCAGATATAGATGTGGTAAGTGGTTTGCATGCCACTTACTTGCTGCCCTCATCATTTCACCATGGCTAAAATTGAAATGTATATTTGGAGCCTTAGGGAAGCACCCATCATGTTGTAATACCTCCCTTAGCCCATCAAGGGAGTGGCCATCTTTGAAAATAATCTTGGCCCATAGTTGGCCATGAAGCTTGTAAGGTAAAACACTCCTTTTGGGAGTTATGGCCTACAAATGTAAAGTAAGAGAATACATGCAATCATGAAATAAGATTTTATTTACATAAGCATGCTTCTTACCCAAAGTCCCCAATGTTGTGTTGGCTTCCCTCCTAGAGAGAGATGATATTGATGCACAAGGTTGAGGAAACACTTTTCCATTCTTCTCATCATGGGAACTCCTTGGTCGAATTCCTTCAAGTAAGGAGACATCAAGGCATAGATCATGGAAGAATGTATGGACTGATGTGTTCTTGATTTTCTTGAATAGATCTCTTTTCCTTCTTCTTGCATCATTATGCTGAGATAAAGAGGGACAAATTTTTCTTACCATGTGAAGCTTGCCCTCCTCTTTGCCTTCTGCAATCTTCAGGGTCTCATCCCTTGATAGTGATGGCACATGCTACCCATATATGGTGCCATAATCTTCATATAATTAGAACTCCTCAATGAGAGATGACTGAATACATAAGTGGGGAAGACCCTCCATGCTTCCACTGCGCAATCCAGTCACCTTCCTAGGTGTTTCAACCTTCTACAATGGATAGGAATGAGGCTGGCCCTATTCCTCATCTCCTCTTTGTGTCCTCATGGTTTTACACCCTTTTCATTTCAAGGGCTTTTGAAATTCAATCCCTTTCAGATCTTCAAGAAAATACCTCTCATCTTTGTCCTTTGAAAACCATTGAGGTTCTGGATCTGCGGGTAGAAGTTTCTCTTTGAGATAGGGAGTGCTCATTGAGAAAGAGGCATCTGGAAAGGAGAAAAGGTTTCTCACTTAAATATGTCTACCATTCATCATTTCTTCCTCCATTTCTTCATGAATGAAGCTGCAATCTGAATCCACCCATGAGGAATGGTGCCTCCTTTCTTCCTTACTTCTCTTGCATAGCGCAGTGCAAATTTTTTTCTCTAACCCAGCAGCATACAGAAATGTAGATCTCTTCATACAATGTGCTGAAATGATGACAGATGGATTTTTAATTATACCTTGGTGGGATGTAGAAGCAAGAGCTTCTTCTGCAACTGTGTAGTCTTCCTCGATTACTAAAGGCTGCTCTTCCAAGGTTGTGCCAGCGTTGGTACAAGTCTCCACCCTTTCAATCTCCTTGAGATCATCTTCAATACCCTTCATATTCTGGAAAAGGAGTAGGGAGATCTCCTCTTCTGTCATTCCTCCAAGTGGCGAAGCCATGCTCTTGTTTTTTCTGTAAAATGCATATTCTTTGTGAGGTTAGGAAGTGCATGTATCTTACTCTCCTTCTTGAAACCTTCTATAGGTCTCACTGCAACTTTCTTCTCCTTGAAACCCTTTAGGTTTTTCATTCTCTTCTTCTTTTTCCTTTGTCTGTCTATCCTCTTTCAAGAGGATCTTCATGGATCTGGAATATCATTAGGTAAAAATCATATTATTCAGAATTTTAAACTCTGATTCTTACTCTACAACACTTTGGCTTGAAGCCACAGGCTAAGCCAAAGATCTTGCTTTGATACCACTGTAATATCCAATTTTCAGGAACAGCAACAGATTGGGAATAATCTGAATTATTTACGATGTGGAGCTATAGAAATATGTCTGATATAGATTTCAAAAAACTTAACCTTCAATTAAATATGTAGCAACAACCTTATACAGCGTTTTATGGGCAAAAAGGTGGGGAAAAGTGATGATTTTGGCCCTAAAATGAGTATATTCAGAGATCTACATAAAAATAAGAGAAATGGAAGGATTTTGTCTTATATTAGGTCATTAGGGGACTATGATTCGAATTTCAGCTCAAAAAAATAACTCTAGCTAAGTTAAACAGTTCCTCCTTCCCAAACTAGGCTTAAAAACCTTGATTTCCCATGGCTTAAAAGATGCAGAAAGTTATGAAGCTTCTACAGCGTGATTTTATGAATGGTTTAACTGAAATAATGATGGAAAAATATTATGACAAGTTCATCATATTATTCAATGGCTTTATATGAGAAAACACAGATTTATACATGAAGAAAGGCCTCAAAACTCAGCAAAATGCTACAAGGAAATTCCCAATAAACCAGACAGCGTAATATTCAAGAAGCTAAAGTAGTTCTTCATTATATTTTATATCTACAATAGATCTGAATAGAAAATCATAGGTCAGAATGGGATCCATATGCAAAAAGATATTTTTAGTACATTCCCCTTGGGGATCTCAGCAGAAGATGAATAACAATGAATAGATCTGAGATCTATACCATAGATCTGCAGTAATCTTCAAAAATTTCTAAATAGTATGATGCAAAGAATATCATATCTGAAATAATACATGGATTGGTTGGCAAATCCACGAATCACCTCAGTGAAGGAAAGGATCCCTTTCACCGGAGATCTTTCCTCCAAACCGATGCAAAACCCACATTGCAACTCTGCCTGCAAAAAGGATGCAGTTTCCTCAAGGGACTGAGCTGAATAAGTGGAGCACACTTTGGCCTGATGCCAAGATAAGAATCTTAAGCCCCAAAACAACTATTGTACTCTTGTCAGTGATTTAGATGACTTCCCCACTGAAAATATGCAATAGAACTCTTCATATCTGAATAGATCTGATTCCACTTACTGCATCTCACAAGAAAACTCAACTCTCAACATCAAAAGCACTGTAATGTAAGGTGAAGCTTGGCCAAAATTCTAGATAGTGGATCAATGCAGCATAATCTCCTCCAAGAGACCCTCAAGTAAGGAAGAGGAATTCCTAAACAGGAAATCCCTCTCTCTAGCTAAACATCCAAAAGAGTTTGAGTTGCTCACACAATCTCAAAATCAAAATATCATCAACAAAATTTTCCTTGAGCCTTATCCTTCCTTTTATATGATGAGGATGTGAAAACCCTAAACCACCTTGAATCACTTAACCCCTTTCACATGAGGTCCTCCTTCTAGAGCTGCGTTGTCCCTTTAGGAGATACATTGAACCTAGACAACGTTGTAGATTTGGTCTTGTTGACCTAGTCAATTAGCTCAAACCTGTTTCACACACAAGTGGATTTTATTACAAAGGCCCAGATTTATCCCTTTTCACATTGGGCATGTATTTATTCTTTGGTTTAAGGGGTTTTTCATGTCCTCCTTTACATTTTATTCATCAATAAATAAAACTAAAATAGAATGAAATGTTCCTATTAGCTTGGGATAATTAGGAACATTATACTTGTGCAATGCCTGTAGAATTAAATCCCTATTCTTTTAGAATTTCAACCTTCTAATATTACACAATGCTCATGGGAAATCCTATGGGTGTATTATTGCATGCAGATAGTTTTCTAATAATACAACTGATAGTTAACATCCCTTTAACCTCTGTCTCAACTGGGTCTTCATCAGAATTAACATGCATGCAGATATTAATAGTAAATCATCAGTTAATTCACAGATCACTACATTGTGAATTAAATCTGATTTAATTCACATGACCTCTCATTAGTGCAACAATTAGTTACAACTAGTTAAACTGATTTTAACTCAATTAATTGAGTTAACTGATTTCTCATGCATTAAACTACTACATTAACTACAACTTCGACTCTAAAAAAAATAGAATCACTCTACATGCATCACCAACCACCCTTAACTCGAATTTCATGAGCTAACTGAGTTTATCACACTCATTTAACTATTACAAGTGATTATGAGATAATATTACAATTTATTGTCCAATTTAATTAAGGGAAAATTAAATTAGACACACATTTCTTGTTGAATTTTCAACAACCAGTATGTTCATCACTAGAATTTTCATGGGGAGCTGGGTAAGAGAAACTACCAAATATTTGATCACTCTTAAACACTTGACCCTTTTAGAGTCAAATGTGTAAATATCATGGTATTTCTTGGTGACTTCCAATCCTAGTTCATCCATCACTTTCTTAGGCATTAGATTGTGAGAGGCCCCAGAATCTAATATGCAGCTATGCAACAATTTGTTATGAATATTGAGTGAAAGATAAAAAGGCGGAGAATTATCATCATTCTGATCTTGTACATGGTTGCCCAAGTAGATGGTAGGATGTTCATCCTCTAAATTGACTGAGTCAGGAGAAAGAGATGGATGTAACAGAATTTTAAATGACTCTTTGTAGGTTGGATTTTTCAACAATTCAAGGAGCGAAACCAGAATCTTGATTTTATTCAATTCTGACTTGAAATTGAAATTGAGAGGAACCAAATCCTTATTTTCTGCATCAGTTTTAATTATTGGGGCAAGATTAGGCGATAGAGGTACATCATTAACTTTTGCCCTTTGTTTGGAAAAATGTTTGTTAGAATCTTGTTTTTGTTGGGGTTGTTGGACAACCCCTTTAGACCTAAAAATATAATTTTTTATTTGATTTCCAGCCTTCTTTTTCTCATTTTGGACATGAATATGAGCATATTCTTCATCTGAAAATAGATTTATCCTATACTGATCTTCATACTCTTGCAAATTCAAACAAGTTGACTGTGATGTATCCCAAACTAAATTTATGTATTCATCTTCTTATTCTTGTTCTTGTTGACTTTCTTCAGCAAAATTATTCAGTGGAGGCTGAACATTTTGATCATCAAGATTTCATCTTGGGTATTGTAATATTTTTTGAGGCTGAAAGGCTCTCCTAAAAGGATCCTGATTTCTATTTTCTTCATTTTTAATGGGCCTAACAACATGCCTATTTTATAAATCTAGTTTTGTCGTTTTGGAAGAAATATCGTTAATCAAATTAGACATTTGATCAATATTTTCTTCAATTGTGAAAGTTTTATAGGCAGAAGAGGGTTTCTCCTCTTTCATTTTCTTTTTATCCTTTTCTCCCTTCCCCTCTTCTATTTTAAGTTTATTTGAGGCCATAATATTGGACTGCACTCCAATAGCGACCTTTTGCATGCCTACCAATGTTCATGGCTTCTCAGATCTCAAACACAATGAAAACTTGGAGTCTATGGCATTGGAAAAGGTTATCATGTCTATGGTTTCAGGAAGTTTGACTTCTACACGAATATTTTGATAGAATTTATTGAATCTCTTTGTAAATTCTGCCAATGACTCATTAGTCTTCTTCTTTAAAGCTCCAAAATCTGTAAGGTAATAAAATTAATCCTTACGATCACCCCATTGTTTTAAAAACACCTCCTCAAAATAATCTATTAATGTTATTGAATTCGGTGACAAATTTCTGAACCACTTACGAGCTTCTCCATCCAAGCTCTAAACAAAGAGTCTTGACTAGACATCTTCATGTCAATGTTTTGGTTATCAATATAAATATAAAAGGAAACTAAGTGTTCTTCAATAGATACTCCTTCTCCCTCTCCTATATATTTGGGCAAATATTTCAGATAATTCACTTGAGGAAGAGGATGCAAAGGTTGTGGAAGAACGAGTGTTGCAGATCTTGCAGCAACAATCTGTTGGATCCTTGTAGGAGGAGGCTGAGCCATGACTTGCCAAGGAACAAATAGTGGATGACTGACTGATATGGATGTTTGAGTGCTTGAAATTATAGTTTGTGGAGTTTTTATTTTTTTTGGAATAGCATAAGACTGAAGTTCTTGGGTTAGTTCTTCATGCTTTTGAGCTGAAAACAATGGATTTTCAAAAAGATGAATAGAAGAATATTTTTTTTCAACCTCTCCAGGAGAATTAGATTCAGATGTATATTCTTGAATCAGTGGGGCAACTTCAACCTTTTTTTGTTGAGGTAAAAATTCAGAGAGATTAAAGGTCAAATTTTCAGGAAGATTACCTTCTCCTTGATGAGAAGAGTATGAGCCAATAAATGGGTTTTGAAACAGGTGAGAATACACTTGTTGTGGACTAAGAGAGGACTGATATTCAGGATGAGTTTGAAGAAATATTAAAAAAAAATTAATATATTCTTTAGTTAAAATAGCCCTATCTAGGTAGGGTGGAATCTCTAATACCTATTCTAATTTCCATTATGTCAACACAAAGGCTTTTGATTCTTGATTCTCTTCACTAACACCTAAAACCTCTAATTTTTCTTCTTTCACTGGAGTAATACTTATCTCTGATTTACTAATTGATGAATGAGAGGTACTTTCAACTGAATTTAAGCTAACATAATCTACTTTATCTTTTATAGATGCAACTTCAACTTGAAATATTTCAGTAGAACCCTTTGAAACTGAAACTTCTTTAGGTTCTAAGATAGATGATGGTACCTTTCCTTTTGGAATGTACTTTGAATGTAGCTTTTTCACCGAAACTGATGTAGCATCAGTTGATTTCTGTTTCCCTCTTGCATCCTTTATGATCTTATCTAGGTCAGAGACTAGAATCACAGGAGGTGATCTCTGACTTCTTCTTGTAGTAGGCGGTCTTGAAACCCCTCATCCTTGTTATGGAGTCACCAGGTGAACTAATTAGAATAAGAAAAATGACTAGTTTTTATTCACCCTTAAAAACTAGTACTAGGCATTCATGCAAGAAACTTGGGAGAATACTGAGTTCGGAATATTCATCTCTCGGCAGACGCACCAAAATATGTTAGCGGTGGAATCAGCACTTGGATGGTAACAAGTGTTTAACTAGACACATATTAAGCTCAATGGTTTTTCTTATAGTTTTATTATGATTTGGAAAGTGGTTGAGATTCTCACACACTGGAAAATAAAAGGGTTTTAAACTGATAAACCACTCACACATATAAGGGTACATATGTTTGATATTGTAGCACGGATAAGTTTGTATTCTAATGGTTAGGAGAATATGCAAGAACAATGGGTCGATAGAATAGAAGTCTGTTGTTAAGAAGAAAAGAAGAAAAAAAAAATTAGACCTATAATTTATTGATGAAAGAAGGCTTCTTCAAGACTTACAAGCATCTCATCACACATTTGAAGTATTTCTGTTATAAGGAATGCTTATGAATAGACTTACAATGCACATTTTATCCAGAAAGCTTGTAAAAATGAGACTGATAAAAATAGATAATCATGTACAACTATATCATAAGACTGATAAGAACAAGAGACAACATATGTAGATCATAATCTAGAGTTGAAACTGTATGATATGAAAACACATAGGGAAATAGAAAATACACACATAAAATCATTCATAGTTCCTCAAGAGTGTATCTGGATATTATAAGTTCAAAAATATACAACATAGGATGAAATGAGAAGGAAAACTCATGAACCCTTTTCTGATTGATTTTCATAGTATATATACAAAAATGTGTTATGTTAAAGCTTCCACAAAAAGTGCAAGTCTGTTGTAGGGATTTTATTACAATATTCTACATATAGTAAATCTTATCTTAAAAATAATAGAAAAATGGTCTGAAATAAAATATATGGTTTACACATGCATGAAGAAAAAACATGATAATCATGAAGATCGAAATGGCTGAGCTGAGGTGGCTTACTGCTCCTCGTTTCCTGGAAAAATTTCCTCCACAAAAAGTGAAACCACTAATTGAAAATGACACCTGGATCTTTATCCACAAAAGTGCAGCAGTAACCAATTAAAAATGACATTTGGAAGATAGCTTCACTAGATGACACTTGGAAAAAACCATTACCAGTGAGGCTACATACATTTTTATCACCACTTAGTGTCATTCCTCAAAACCAGAACAAAAGATACCTTTTTCTCTTCTTTATACAAATTCTGAAGAAAATATTTACTATTTTGGAAAAGGTAGCTATTTTTGATAACTTGTAGATAGGAAAAAATGGTATGATTCTTTAGATTTTCATTATTTTAGATATTCAATCATTAAAAATCTAGTATATAAGCCAAAATATTAATAGCTCCTGCCTTATTGACCCTCTTATTTGGCTTTCTCTTTTGTGCCTGTTTTTTCTTCTGATCCTTATTCTTCCCCGGATCATCTTCTGGATTTTCATCTACGTTTATTATCTCATCTCTGAGAGCAGGATTGGCTATGAGCTTGCTAGATAGTCTCAACTTATTCTTTAGTCTGGTATGAGGCCTTTGAATATATGGATTAGGAATGTATGAAGGCCTCCTTCCATGGATAATTCTGCTTTGCTGCCACTCTTCAAACTTTGTTTCAGTAAAATCTATTTCACTACTCTCTTCCTCAGATGATGAGTATGAGTGGATTGTCACTTTCCTCTTTCCCTTAGCTGATGAATTGAGAGATGAATAAATTTGGGCTATAGTTGGTTCTTCTGCTGTAGTTTCTGAAACTTTATTTTTCCACTTAGCTGATGTTTAGAGAGAATAAAAGACTTGTGCCATTGTTTTTTCCTCTATTGTTCGAGTGACATTTTCTTCTTCATGATCTTGTCTAGGCTCTAGAATAGGGCTTGGTGTTAATGTTTCAGGGGTGACTTCCACTGAATATCCTTCTGTCAGAATGAGTTTTCTTTTGCATTTATTATTTGAAGAGGAAGCTACATCTTCCTTGCCTTTGGAAATATCATTCTTGTCAAGTATAATTCCTTTTTTTTTTTAGCTTGCTTGCGTGCTCCTGCCTAAAAGAATCCAAGGTTTGTGGCTCCTTAGATAGTCTTCTAGTATAAAATTCCTTTGCTGGTTGCATCATAGGTATAGGAGTGGTGGTTTGAACTCTAGCTCTCCTAGCTAAGTTCCTTTTTTGTCTGCTTGATGGTGAAGAATATTGACCAGTTTGTGAAGGGGTCAATACAAGTGCAGGGCATGACTGTTCCTCCTAGGTCTTCTGTCTTAAGGCCTTCCTACCTTTCTCCTTTAATTAACAGTATTTAAACCCTCATCTATTAGGAACTTTTCCCATGTGGTTCTGTTCTTCTTTAGATGAAAAACCCCCATCATTTTGATTAAACCCCTGTGATAAATATTCTAAGGATAATAATCTGGGGTTCCTTTTATTTTTTGAGACATTTTCAACAGAGATTTATAGAGGAATAATGGGAGGTTCATAGGTTTAGAGCCCGAAATATGAGCTAAAAACCTCATCTGATATTGATGCACAATGGAAAACCTGCCTTCACAGGTGATATAATGTTGCACTGTGGTAATAACATTTTTCCATTCAGGCCTAAAATAATAAATATGGACAATAGGGTCTAATCTACATTTTTGTGCTCAGACTTAAGATATGGATTTAAATCATCTTTAAGAAAAAAAAATTATTTTATACGATGACTCACCTATAGCTGATAGTTGGGTAGCTCATGATATGATGGTCTCTGTTATCCTGAAGGTCCAAGACCCCAGCTTCACCTGCTTTCCATTGAAAGACTCAGCAAATGCCTGAGAAACTGTAACGTTTTCTCTTGAGAACTTCTTCAAAAACCGATACCATCCTACTGCTTGGAACTGTGGCTTTACACGGTGATCAACAAACCATGTATTAGTAGGTTCTAAATGGTTTACCTTACCACCCTTACCCATTTCATTAACAGCTAAGTGAACTGCTAATGCACGCCTGTAAAACTATGAAAAACAACCAGCCACGAACCCCTAACTGCTTGCACAAGGTAATAAATTCTTGTTGGAGGATTAGAAAATTCTTCCTGTATCTTTCTCAGGGTAAATGGGAAACATATATCTACATGCCCTTAATCATGGTGAGGGTAAGTGACACAAATCAAATTATTTAAATTTTGGTGCCAAATCATTCCACTTAACATTTCACTCCATTGAATAATTTAAGTAATTTCTACTCGTAATTCAACCTTGATATATTTCACCTTTAATGAGTAGCATTAGACTAACTAGCCTTATAAAATAGAATAGCCAACCCCTTTTTTTAATGAATCCTCCAATTAGAAATAACGTCATTTCAAAAAGGTAGTACCTCTTATTTTAGCAGACCTTCAATTATTCCAAAGAGCAGTGTCTTTTCACCTGAGTAATGAATTTTCACCTCCTTCTACAAATTCTGAAGGAAATAGCTACATTTCTGGAAAACGTAGTTATTTCTATGTTGCTTATGAAACCAAATTTTCTGAAGAAAATAGCTGCATTTTCAGAAAAACATAGTTATTTCTCAGTATCAGAGCTCGGAATCTCCACAGTTCTCATTTTTTAGTCTAAAAAATGAGAACTGTGGAGATTCCGAGCTCTGATTCTGAAAATCTACACCACAGAAATCTACAATCCATTATAGTTATTTCTATGTGATTTATAGAATAGTTGATGACTGTGACATTTTGTCCTTAGCCTTGGATATAAGATATCATTATGAATAAATAATAATTCTCAAACTAAATCCATGACCTTAACTACTCAAAGTAGTTAAAAGACTTGTTTAAAAGAAAATCTACTCTAATAACTCTAAGACACAAATAAAACGATTGGACTCAAACTTTTTGGATTTTGTTAAAAATGATAAAAAAATTTGACACATTTTAACCCTCTAGGGTCTTCAACAATAGGCTAGGGGGTGAGAGAGGATCAAAGACACAAATACAATGGTGACCAGAGTTTGAAAATTTGCAGTGCTAACAGACGTTTAGAAGAAAAATGACCAACTCTACCACAATCAGAGCATTTAAAGGGTAAATTACCTTTAGACTTGGCAGAAGCCCTTTTCATATTCCTTATAAATTTATCATCCTCTAGATCTGATTTGTAAGTCAAGTAATCTTAGGCCTAGTGTTCATTTGTTTTTCTTAAGACTCTAAAAGTAGCTTCCTTTGATTTTGAATTCTCTTTTCAAATCCTCATTCCATATGTTGTTAGGATTCCATGTAGTTCATCCATATTTAAATTCTATATATATTTCATCTCCTATATGGATAAAATATTAGAACTGAATGTCATGGGAAGAGAAATAAACACTTTCTAAATAATTTCTACTTCTTTAGTACTCTAATAATGTTTACAATTTCAACCACTTGAAGAAAAAATCTTGCAATATCTTCATCTTATTTCATCCTTAGAGTTTCAAAATACATTCTATGAATTTGAAGTTTAGCTATCTTTAATTTCTCATATCTTTCATAGCTTATTTGAAGCCCATTGAATCTCATGGGAAGAAATATCAACACTTTATAAATAATTTATACTTCTTCAGTATTCTAATAATTTTTATAATTTTATCTACTTGAAGAAAAAATATTGCAATATCTTCATCTTCTTTCTTCCTTATACTTTAAAGCTACATTCCATGTGTTTGAAGTTTTTCTCTCTTTACTTTCTCATCTCCTTCATAGCTTATTTTAAGCTCATCCTAGATATCCTTGGAAAATTTACACTATATCACTTTAATAAACTTAGACTCGGCAAGACCACATAGAATTCCATTCATTACTTTTTCATTGTTTGTAAAGGCCCTTTCCCATCTTGATATGTTGGAGGAGTTGCTAAAACTTTGTATATATCCACAAAAAATAGCTAAATATCAACACCGAGAGACATCAAATAGGCTACCATTCTTACTCTCCAGAAAGCATAATTGTTTCCATCAAAGAGTGGCTCTATGTTTGCAAAGGATCCATCCTAACTTACCATAGGTCCCCTTAAGATATACCTTCCAGTGGTTAAATTTTCTTTGAAGGAACCAGCTCTAATACCAATTTTTGGGTTCACAGTTATATTTAAAGGAGGGGTGAATCAGTATAATAATATTTTACTTAATTAAATCATTTAGACACAATAGAACATCAATCACATGAGATCATTTAACACATCATATATGTGGAAACTCATATGTGATAAAACAACAAAAATATTTTTATTAATTTTTGTTATACTTGCACTGACCAATATTTCTAGAAACGCACCTGTAGAAGACACCAATCCCATCTAATTTGCAAGCATCAAATTTTAGGAGACACCAACCCCCTAAGATTTGCAAGAACCAACTTGCAGGAGACACCAAATCCCTCATACTTGAGGTAACAAACTTGTATAAGACACCAAGTCCCTCAGACTTGAGGGAACCAACTTTCAAAAGACATCAATCCCCTTAGATTTTTGTTCCAATTTATTTTTAAGTAATTATTTTGATTCACCTTCTTTCTCTCTGAACTTCACTATTTTTTTCTGATTCACCATGTTCCTCTGAAATTATTTTAGTCACATTCATTCCTGTATGACCTTTAATCTTACATCAATAGCTATTAGAGATATAAACACTTTATAAATAATTTCTAATTCTTTAGTACTCTAATAATGTTTACAATTTCATGTACTTGAAGAAAAATCTTGCAATATCTTCATTTTCTTTCACCCTTATACTTTCAAACTATATTCTACATGTTTGAAGTTTGGCTCTCTTTAATTTCTCATCTCCTTCATAGCTCATTTGAAGCTCATCCCAGATCTCTTTGGAAAGTTAATTTACACTACATCACTTTAACAAAATTTGACTTAGAAATACCACATATAATTTCATTCATTGCTTTTTCATGGTTTGTAAAGGCCATTTTCCCATCTTTATATGCTGAAGGAGTTGCTACAACTATGTATCCATCCACAAAAAATATCTAAATATCAACACTAAGAGACATCAAATAGGATATCATTCTTACTTTCTAGAAACCATAAATTGTTCCATAAAAGAGTGGTTCTTTGTTTCAAAAGGATCCACCCTTACTTTCCATAGGTCCCTTTAATATCTATCTTCCAGTGGTTAAATTGTCTTTGAAGGAACCTACTCTAATACCAATTGTTGGATTCACAATTATATTGAAAGGGGGGGTGAATCACTATAATAAAATTTTACTTAATTAAATCATACAAACACAATATAAAATCAATCACATTAGAGCATTTAACACATGATATATGTGGAAACCCATTCATGATAAAACCACAAAAAATATTTTAATTAATTTCTCTTATACCTACATTGACCTATTGTTACAATATTTGTAGGAACCCACCTACAAAAGACACCAATCCCATTTTATTTTAAAGCATAAAATTTTAGGAGACATCAGTCCCCTAATATTTGCAAGCACCAACTTGAAGGTGACACCAATTCCCTCAGACTTGAGGGAACCAATTTGCAGAAGACACCAATCCCCTTATATTTTTTATCCAATCTATTTTTTAGAAATTATTTTGAGTCACCTTATTTTTCTCTAAACTTCAATATTCTTTTTCTGATTCACCATGGTTGTTTGAAATTATTTTGGTCATTTTAATTCTCAGATGATCTTTAATCTTACATCATTATCTATTATATATGTATCTCCTAACTAACACACTAGTTCACACACTAAACTACACTATTTCATTACATTTTAAAACTAGATATTTATTCAGAGGGACTCTTGTTAATTCTTCTTTTTTCAGAATCCTTGATCTATAATCTTCTTCTTTTACTCTTTTCTTCAGAAACTATCTATTCTTTCTTGTTTAAATAGTAGACCTCTTGAATACTGCACAACACAACTCTTTTCTCTCTTGAATGGCCCATGCCTCATGTTTAAATAGTTTTGTTTTGTATCTAGCTTCATGCTCTTTTGATTTGAGCTCTTTATATCACCTATATACTATTTTTTTCATGTTTATCTCCCTTCCATCCATCCACTTTGAAACATAGGTTCTTGAGCACCTACATATTCCCATATATGTGACCACATATTCTGTGCAAAACCATGGCAAGTTGGAACCATAATCATTCATACTAGACACAAGATACCTGATATTATCCAATGTCAAATGTTCTTGTACCCTTTTCTTGACAATCTTCAAACTTTTCATCCCATTATACAAATTAATGAATTTTCCCTATCATACTGGTACATTGTCTATCAAAGTGCTTCAATGTTGATATTCATTCACAATAATTGATACTTTCTTCCTACCAACTAATGGATTCTTCAAGTGATTTCCCATTATCTATACAGTTGATGACAATTTCCCTATCACACTGAGATACTGCATACCATATTCTTAAAGGTTGTTATCCATTCCTAGTACTCATTACTCCAGTATACCAAACCTATACATGGCCCACAACCACAACGTTTTGGCCTTTTATCCAAAACAAATAACATAGGAAAACCTTTTTAATCTTGATCCTATCATGAGTCCCAAGACCTCTAGGTATTCCACATCAAATCATCATGGACCAGTCACTTTCCACCACATGGTCCATCTACCATGTCATATGCCACATGTTTCACTTGAACGTTGCCACATGTCGCTTTATAAAGCCTAATTGGATGGCCAAAAAATAAATTTTCCTATAGCATGTGAGTCACCACTATAACAAAGTCATTAGCTCTACCACTTGTCATCCACATGGAAATTCCATGTCATCTTTCTACCATGACATACCATAAAATTGACAAATTTATGAAAAAAATTATTATTAAAGTATTTCGTGCCTAGTACCCCAGTATGGGACCCACTATTCTACATCACACCAAAAATATACTCATATCATACCAGGATTCTCAGTCAATAAATAATTTGTTATGAAACTAGCTCAAAAATAGAATAAAAGAGAGATCAATGCCTTAGAAATCAGCCACTTCGAGGGGGAAGCCTCCAATACATTACATAAATGAACATTTCTTGGATGATTCTAATGAAAAAACCTCCTTTCTATATATAGGATTCCATGGGGTCACAATATAGTCCTAGCCGACCGAACAATAATAATGTAAGGGTGCAATAATAACAATAATGGGTTTTATGGGGAAGAATAATAAGAATATGGGGGCTACAAGTGTTCAACAATAAAAATAAGGGGACTACACTACCAACAATAAGGGGCTACACTAGTAATATAGGGACCTAACATGCCCCTCTCCCTCTAAAAAATTTTTTCCTCAATGCTTGAGTAGCTCTGGATGCTTCTATTTAAAATTCCGATCCTCCCATGTCGAATCTTTAGTGGGTAAGTTCTTCCACTTGATGAGATACTTTGAAATTGATCGGATTTCATAGTTGTCGAGTTCTTGTTTCCGTGACTGCTTTAGGTTCCAATATGATTTTTCCTTCCTCATCAAGTTCTGGAAATATTTTTTGAACTGGAAGTTTCTCACTTGTAAACTTCTTAAGCATGAAACATGGAAAAATGGGTGCACTCAAGACAAAGTAGGAAGCTCCAATTTATATGCCCTAGTATCAATATTTTTCAACATCTTCTACGAACCATAGTACTTTAGTGACAATTTATTATCCTTCTTAACTTGCTTGAGGGACATTTGTTAGTATGGTTGTAGGCGTAAAAATACTAGTCTCCTACATCAAAAATCCTTTGACTGTGATGTTGATCTACCTATTGTTTCATTCAATTTTGTGCCAAATTTAGTTTATCCTTTAAGTGTTGGAGAACTTGTTGTTGATGCTCGATGTGATCTTCCACTACTTGAACCTTGTAAATTCCTCTTAAAGATCATGTGATGGACGATGGATGATATCCATAAAGTGCAATAAATGGGGTTTTTTTTGCTGAAGTATGGAAGGAAGTATTATACCACCATTCAGTCAGAGGTAACCACTTGATAGATTGTGTTTGTTTATTAGAAACAAAGAAACAAAGATATTCTTCCAAAAAAAAATTCACTATCTCAGTTTTCCCATTGGATTGAGGTTGATAAGATGAGCTATGAGCTAGTTGAGTACCCAAACAAGAAAAAAATTATGTCCAAAAAATTCCAGTAAAAATGGGATCTTTGTCGCTTACAATAAACTTTGGGTTTCCATGTAGCTTTTGAATTGTTTCCATAAATGTAGTAGAAACTATACTTGATTTAAATGGATGAAATAATGCACAAAAGTGTGCATACTTGGTAATTCTATCAACTACCACCATGATGACATTCTTTCCTTTGGACTTAGGTAAACCTGTGATAAAATCCCATTGAAACCTCCTCCCAACGTTGACCTGGAATGGATAAAGGTTGTAGAATACCCGGGGTCTTAATTGTCTCAAATTTATGTTAGAAAATTATATATTACAGAGCAATGCAACACATAAAGTATGCGGAAAATACAAGCACACAAAACACATAAAACTAGAGAGACATAGATATACGTGGTTCACCCAGTTTAGGCTACGTCCACCCCGAACAGCCAGTCCTTCCTTTCTATTATCCAGCAAAATGAAGAGACAAAACCTACAACAGATCCACTGTAATATCCTCTGTTCTCTCTCACAGTCTCCCTATCTATTTCCTGCTCAGAGAATACACATGTAATACATAGCCGCAATATAATACCCTCATACAAAGAGAGGGGTTGCCTTCTAGGGAAAAAAAACCCTAAACTAAACATAACTTATACCGTCAGATCATCTTCATAATGAATGGCCCAGATTGACTAGAAATTACTATACTTTTACAAGGCAATTTTAAAACTATTTTTAGATTCGGGGGCACTGCCCCCAAAACCCCCCGCCAGGGGGGGCGGGGGGGGGGGCGCTCCATAAAGTCACTGTCTCCCCCCCCCCTGGACCCCCCACGGCAGCGATTAATTTGTGGGCGGCATTACCACCCCATTTAAGGTACAGGGGTCCAATGCTGTGATACAAAGTAAACAAGATAATCAGGCTCCACCCAATAATCTCCCACTTGGAGACTGATTGTAGCAACTCCATCACTGCTTCATTTGCTATACAATTACTCCGCTTTGGACCTAGTTGTTTCTCATCTTCAACGTCATCCTTGAAGACCAATTGAAACTAAGCAAATTCTCAGTTTCTCCCTGGTTACAACTTTTGTTAGCATATCTACAGGATTCTGGCTAGTGTGTATCTTTTCCAACTTCAACTCTCCATCCTCCAATACTGATCGTATGAAATGGTACTTTAGATGTATATGTTTAGTCTTGTAATGAAATGCTGAGTTCTTTTCAAGATGAATGGCACTTTGGCTATCACTTTATAGCGTGCCCATATCATGATTCTTACCCAATTCATCCATAAACATTTGTAACCAAATCATTTCTTTATTAGCCTTTGTAGCAGCAACATACTCTGCTTCTGTTGTTGAAAGTGCAACAACACTTTGGATTTTTGAAACCCAACTGACAGTTGTTCCACCTACAGTAAATACATATCCTGTAGTGCTCCTCCTGTTATCTTTGTCACCTGCCATATCTGCATCAACATATCCCTGTAGAGCAATGTTTGAACCACCAAAGCATAATGCTTGATTTTTGGTACCTCTCAAATATCTGAGAATCCATTTTACTGCCATCCAATGTTCTTTTCCTAGATTATTCATGTACCTGCTTACAACTCCCACTGCATGTGAAATATCAGGCCTTGTACAGACCATTGCATACATTAAGCTTCCAACTGTTGATGCATATGGAACTTTAGACATATAATCCATGTCTTCTTGGGTCTTTGGGAACATCTCCTTACTAAGTTTGAAATGGCTGGAAAAAGGTGTACTAATTGGTTTTGCATTGTGCATATTAAATCTTTTCAACACCTTTTGTATGTACTCATTCTGAGATAGTGTTAATTTTTGATTTTTCCTATCTTTGGTTATTCTCATACCAAGGACCTGTTTTGCAGCTCCCAAATCCTTCATTGCAAATGGATTTGCCAATTTTTGTTTGAGCACATTTATTTCCTGCATGTTAGACCCTACAACAAGCATGTCATCTACATACAATAAAAATATAATATAGCTGCCATAATTTTTATTTTTTACATAAACACAATGATCAGAGTGACATCTATTATAACCTTGTTCAGACATAAACTTGTCAAATTTTAGATACCACTTCCTTGGAGCCTGTTTTAAGCCATACAAGCTCTTCTTTAACCTTCACACCAATTTTTCTTTCCCTTTGACCTCATATCCTTCTCGTTGCTGCATGTATATCTCTTCCTCCAAATCTCCATGGAGAAATGTTGTCTTTACATCTAAATTTTCAAGATGTAAATCTTCCGCTGCTACAAGACTTAAGATAGTTCTAATTGAAGTCATCTTAACAACAGGAGAAAGTATTTCATCAAAATCAATACCTTTCTTCTATGCAAACCCCTTCACCACAAGTCTAGCTTTGTACCTATGTTTTCCTCCATCTTCTTCCTTCAGCCTGTAAACCCATTTATTCTACAATGTAGTTTTACCCGTAGGCAACTTGACTAAGTCCCAAGTCTAGTTATGCATTAAGGAGTCCATCTCTTCTTCCATGGATAGCTCCCACTTTTTCCTGCTTTCAACCTGCATTTCTTCTTCATAACATTTGGGTTCACCAGAGTCAGTCAGCAATAAATAATATAATGAAAGAGAGTATCGTTCAGGGGGTCTACTTATCCTGGCAGATCTTCTAACACCACTTTTAGGTGTTTGAGGTGCCTATTTTTGTGGTGGTGGTTGCTGCTGCTGTGGTTGTTGATTATTATTATTTTCAGGAACCTTTACTTTTTCAGTTATCTCATCAAGAACTGCGTATTCATTGCTTTCTTTTTCCTATTTCTTTTCCTACAACTGGTTCTTATACAAGACATTTTCATTGAATATTACATCTCTGCTCCTAATGATTTTGTGATTTTCATAATCATATAAGTGATAACCAAAATCATTAACACCGTATCCAATAAAGGTACATTTCTTTGATTTTGCCTCAAGCTTTTTTCTATTTTATTTATTAATATGGACAAAGGCCTCACAACCAAAATGCTTTAAAAAAGAGTAGTTTACCTTTTTACCTGTCCATGCTTCCTCTGGAATACCACCATCCAAGGAACTTGAAGGCCCTCTGTTTATTAGATAAACAACAGTGTCTACAACATCTGCCCAAAATTGTAAAGGCAATCCTGAATGCAATCTCATGCACCTTGCACACTCCATGATTGTTCTGTTCATCCTTTCATACACACCATTTTCTTTTGGTGTTCTTGGAACTGTCTTCTCTCTACGACTTCCATGCTCTGAACAGTACCTATCAAACTCTTTTCTACAATATTCACCTCCATTGTCTGATCTGAGACACTTCAACTTCTTTCCTGTCTCAAGGTCAACCAAAGCTTTCCATTTCTTAAAAGTATCAAATACATCAGATTTATTTTGAATACAATAAATCCAAGTTTTTCTAGTTTCATCATCAATAAACATAACATAATAGCGAGAGCCACCGAGAGATGATACCTAAGCAGGTCCCCATACATCTGTATGCACAAGCTCCAATTTTTCTCTCTTCTTTTCTTTCCCAACTCTGAGAAATATGACTCTCTTTTGTTTTCCATAAATGCAATTTTCACAGAAATCCAAATCAACATTCTTCAAACCTAGCAACAAATTTATTAAGTGAAGAATCTTCATCCCCTTCTCACTCATGTGTCTGAGCCTATGATGCCATAATGCTACATCTACTCCTTTGGAAGTTAAAGCATTAACAGAGTTAGAAATACCATTGCATAAATACAATGTACCAACCTTTTTGCCTTTTGCTATTACGAAGGCTCCTTTGGTGACCTTCCAAGCTTTATTTGTGAAAGTTGTCACACAACCTTCACCGCCTAACTGCCCTGTTGAAATCAAATTTTTCTTTAGATCTGGAACATGCCTTACCTCCTTTAATAGCCATTGGTTTCCATTCTGCTGTTTTACAAGAACCTTACCCATTCCAACAATTTTACAACGTTTATCATCACCTAAACGAACTTGTCCAAAATCTCCTTGAACATAGTCATGAGAATATTTCTTATCACGTGTGGCATGGAATGAGGCCCCTAAATCTACTACCCAAGAATCAGTAAAATTTTTGAAAGAAAGAATCAAATCATCTTGTAACACATCACCTGTCACATTTGCTTCATGATTGTTTTCTTGTTGTGCATCTCCTTCTTTTCCCTTCCGAGATCTACAGTCTTTCTTTAGGTGTCCTTTATTTCCAAATTTCCAGCACACTATCCCTGATCTGGACTTGGATCTGCCTTTTCTTGATTTACTGTGATATCCTAAGCTCTTTCCCCTTTCCATTCTCCTTCCCCTAGACTCTTCACTCAAAACATTACCCGATGTCTCACCGGAGCTTTTCTGTCGCATTTCCTCGCTAAGGATAGCACCGACAACATCATCAAAATTTAAAGTACTAGATCCAGAGACAGAGTTACTAATGACCATTACTAAACCATTCCAACTCTCTGGAAATGAGCACAAGAATAACAGATCTTTGACTTCATCATCAAATTTTACCCCTACAGAACTTAACTGACTAGTAGCTGTATTAAAATCATTTAAATGGTCTGCAACAGATCCACCTTCTGACATCTTCATATTAAATAGTCGTTTCATAAGAAATAACTTTTTTGAGGCTGAGGGTTTTTCATATAGCTTCGCCAACGTCTGCATCAAACCCTCTGTTGTTGTTTCCTTTGAAATATTGAAGGCGACTAACGCCGCAAGGCACAACCGCACTGTTCCGAGTGCCTTTCTATCGAGAATGTTTCATTCCACATCTATCATGTCCACCGGCTTCTTTGTTTTTCCACTCAATGGTAGGTACAGATATTTCTGATACAGATAATCTTCCATATGCATCTTCCATAGTGGAAAGTTTTGGTTGTTAAATTTCTCGACCCTAAACTTACCATCTTCCGCCATTTCTCCCACTCAAACCAGGAACCCTTCTTTCCTGTGAGTTTATCAGCAAAGAAAAAACACATAAAACCAAAGAGACACAGATATACGTGGTTCACCCAGTTTGGGCTACTTCCACCCCGAACAACCAGTCCTTCTTTTCTATTATCCAACAAAATGAAGAGACAAAACCTACAGCAAATCCACTGTAATATCCTCTGTTCTCTCTCACAGTCTCCCTATCTATTTCCCGCTTAGAGAATACACATGTAATACATAGCCGCAATACAATACCCTCATACAAAGAGAGGGGTTGCCTTCTAGGGAAAAAAAAACCCTAAACTAAACACAACTTCTACCGCCATATCATCTGCCTAATGAACGACCCAAATTGACTAGAAATTACTATACTTTTACAAGGAAATTTTACATATGTTTTTAGATTCGGGGGCGCTGCCCTCGAAACCCCTCACCAGGGGGGGGCTCCATAAACTCGCTGCTGCCCCCCGTGGACCCCCCACAGCAATGATTAATTTACGAGCGGCATTGCCACCCCTTTTAAGGTACAGGGGTCCAATGTTGTGATACAAAGTAAACAAGATAATCAGGCTCCACACCCAACACTTTATTTTGTTGGCAAGCCAAACATTCTGCCACAAAATTTTGAATATCATATTTAAGGCCATCCCAAAAAAGTTATTTCTTCACCCTGTGGTAATTTTTCAAAAATCTCGAGTGTCCTCCTAAGGGAGATGTGTGCAATTCAAAAAGAAATTTTTTTTTTAGTTGGGAATTATTATAAAGATATAAGTGATCTTTTTACTATAAGGAATAATTTTTCCAACTAAATGTATCAGATGTACTAGGATCTTGTTGTAACTTTTGAATGAGTGTCCACACTTCTTCGTCATTCTTCCATTCATCCCTTACTTTGGTTATCCAATCTAGTTGGATAATAGAAATGGTGCAAAGCAATGATTCCACCTCTTCATCCTTTCTTGAGAGTGCATCTGCAAAAACATTTAGCTTACCCTTTTTGTAGATGATTTCAAAGTCATAACCCAACATCTTTGTGACCCATTTTTTCTCCTCTTATGAAGATATTCTTTGTTCCAAAAATGTATTTAAGAGTATCATGATCAGTTTCTACCTTGAAGAGTCTTCCCATTAGGTAAGTTCGCTATTTCTTTAGTGCATGTAGTATTGCCAACATTTCCTTCTCGTAAATAGCTTTCTGTAAATACTTTCCTTTGATTACATGACTTT
Organism: Pinus albicaulis; assembly: GCA_034641835.2. Taxonomy (NCBI): domain Eukaryota; kingdom Viridiplantae; phylum Streptophyta; class Pinopsida; order Pinales; family Pinaceae; genus Pinus; species Pinus albicaulis. Next base: position 147,180,949 of record CM076570.1, read on the forward strand.
CAAAAGAAATGGGTCTTCCTTCTTACATTAAAAAAGCACCAATTCCATTTCCTAAGGCATCACTTTCCACAATAAAGGTTTTTGTGAAGTCTGGTGTAGTTAATATCGGTGCTAGGAACATTGTCTCTTTAATATGTTCAAAGGCCTTAGTTACTTCAGGATTCCATGAAAATGCATCTTTCTTCGATAACATTGTTAAATGTGCTGCTATTCTCCCATAATTCATAACAAACTTGCAATAATACCATGTTAACTTGAGTAATCCTTGAAACTACTTTATGGTTGTGGGGACCTTCCATTCCTTAATGGCTTCAATTTTGTTAGGGTCTACCTTAACACCCTCATGAGATATAATATGACCCAAATATTCCACCTCTTGTACTCCAAAGAAACATTTGGAGGTTTTCACATATAATTGTTTCTCCTCCAATTGTTTGATCACCCTGTTGTAGCACATGTTGAACATGATCCTTCCAAGACTCGTTGTAGATTAGTATATCATCAAAAAATATTAACAAAAAAATTCTAAGGGTGGGTTTGAAAATAGAATTCATCAATCCTTGAAATGTAGAAGGTGCATTAGTAAGGCCAAAAGGCATGACCAAAAATTCATAATTACCCGCATGAGTTCAAAATGATATTTTTGGAATATCTTCAAACTTCATTCTAATTTGATGATATCCTGAATGAATATCCAACTTGGTAAAATAATTTTCTCCATGTAATTCATCCAATAATTCATCAATCACATGAATGCAAAAATTATCTTTAATAATGATCTTATTGAGATCCCTATAATATAGACACATGCACCATGGTCCATCCTTCTTGTGCACCAATCCTACCAGAGTAGAGAAAGAACTTTGACTAGGTTGAATTATACCAGCCTCTAACATTTCTGCATCATACATTCAATTTCTCTCTTTTGGACATAAGGAAATTTGTAAGGCCTAATGTTTGGAGAAACACATCCTGGAATAAAATGAATTGCATGATCATGATCACGAATGGATGGGATTCCTTTGCGAGTTTCAAACACCTTGGAATGATTGTCCAAGACTTTTTGGAGATCTGGAGAAAAATATGATTTTGATGTTGGAACTTCTAGTGAGAATAATTGTGAAATTATGCCTCATTTTTCTTTCTTCAGAAGCTTTTTCATGACATTAGAGCTTATTATCTTCCCTGGATTCCATGTAATACCCCGTAATTCAACTTCCTTTCCTTTCGGAAAAAAAAATCAAGAAAATTTCTTGAAAATTAAAAGCTACCATCACCAAAGATTGTAACCATTGTACTCCTAGTACAACATCAAAACCTCCCATTGGAATCGAAATCATTAGAATATTAAATACATATTCCCCCATGGTTAGCTTGATATTATGGCATTTTCCAAAGAAATTTATAGTTCCTTCATTTGCAACCATCACTTGACACTCTAGTGCTGGGTATAGGAAGCAATTCAATTCCTTAGCTGCCCTACAATGAATAAAATTATGGGTACTACCCGAATAAATCAACACTATCACCTTTTTCTTCTTGATATGCCCTTCTATCTTGATAGTTTGAGGAGTGGTAATTATTGCCAATGCATTACAGAATATGGTCGAACTCATTTCTTCTTTCACTAGGGTTGGTTCCTGGTGTATATCCTCTTCTTTTGAAGTTTCTTGTTCAGTTTCTTCCTCCTCTTCACAATCTATGTAAAATAATTTCTTTTCATCACACTTATGGCCTTTAGTGTATTTGTTATCACAATTGTAGCAAATTCATTTTGCTCTTTTTTCTTCCAATTGTTGTGGTGTCAACCTTGTAGGTTGTGGAAGTCTAGGACTAGAAATACTTCCATCTTTATAGATATGAGTGGTATTTTTCCTTGTCGCCATAATTTTACATTCATTTTTTCTTTCCAACCTGAATGCCTTCACTAATGAATCAGGTTCCCGAAGGCGAACCTCATGTTGAATGTTATCCTTTAAATTCCCTATGAAGGCAACAATCCCATGTTCCTCTGAAATATCAACTACCCTTATATTTAATTTTTGTAATTCCTCAATGTGCTCCACCACTGAACCCTTTTGTTTATATTTATCGATTGGATAAATGAGTTGTTGCTCTTTGTATCCTCATAATGTGCTATCATTTCCTCCATAAAGATTGACCAAGTGACAATTTTTTTATGGGAGCAAAGCCATCGATACCATACAAATGTATTTTTTTCTAAATATAAAGTTGCAATGTATAAATTTTGTGTGTTTTGCACATTATTGAGATCAAAATATTTCTCCATCTGTAGTATCAATGTTACGAGATCCTTGACATCAAATCCTCATATCGATATTTGGAATATGGTGGGTCTTCAATCTAACATTCGAGTTTATGAAATCACGATTAACATTTATTTTGTTCTCATCATGAGTTTCCTATACTATATTTTCTCCATTAGGAATCATTTCTTGTATCAAATTTGTCAAACCTTCCTTCAAACCTTCCATGTCTGCTTTTAGATCATTCTTCATGTCTTCCATGTTGTCTTTAATTTTTGCATAGATCTTAGCTTCCATGTCATCCATATTAGATTCCATGTCATTCTTCAAACCATCCATCTTAGCTTCCATTCATCTCTTCAAACCATTCATCTTAGCTTCCATGCCTTTCTTCAAAACTTCCATTTCATTTTTTGTTGCTCTTTGCGAGAATGAAATTTGGTACACTTGCTCTTGTAATTTTGATATGTCATGTTGCACTTCTTCCTCTTCATGAGTCATAGTAGAGCTTATGAAGGCTTAATAGGTGTTGAATTACTTTTAGTGGCAATTTTAGAACCCAATACTGATATCTATGTTTCAATATGCCCTTGGAATCACTTCAAACTGATTTTTCAAAGAAGACTTATGCAATTTGAAAAAAAAATATACGCCTTTTTCTTCCTTTTGAGGAGCTCGATATTGAAAATGAATTATATCTGTGATTTCAGATCTTAAATATATGAATTGAGATACTATAGTATCCCTCTGAATATTCTTTCGAATGCCACAGGTCTGACCTAATTTGGACTCTTCAAGGCAAATTTATGCCAAATCTCGCACAATGACCTAATTATGGACTGCTTCAGTAGAGTGAACTTTTACGACACGCAACGTGTCATTGTTTCCTCCTTTGGCTCTATAATTTATACATAGGAGACTATAGTCTATTTAGTTTTGGCCACTTTTTACAGAATTACAATCCAATGCTCAGAGAGAGAGGTATGACGGTTTTCCCAAGGTCACCTCTTTTAAATGAAATTCGAGAGCCTACAAAAACTCTAACTTCCATAGATCATATCTCCGAAAATATTGCGAACCAAAATCTAAAATTTTTACATGATAGTCCACAAGATTTTGGATTAAAGTGGTAAAAATTTCAGCTTTTGAAACTTCCTAGAAAAAAATTATAGTGAAAATACCACGATGACATGTTTGGAGTAGCGAAACCCTAGAATCCAAAGCTCTCATACCAAATGTTATAAAACTAGCTCAAAAATAGAAGAAAAAAGAGATCAATGCCTTATAAATCAGCCACGTCAAGGGGGAAACCTCTGATACATTACATAAATGAATGACTCTTGGATGATTCAAATGAAAAAACCTCCTTTCTATATACAAGAGTCCATGGGGTCGCAATATAATCCTAGCCGACCTAGCAATAATAGTGTAAGGGCACAAAAATAACAATAGTGGGGTTTATGGGGCACAACAATAATAATATTAGGGCTAGAGGGGTACAACAATAACAATAAGGGGGATACACAACCAAAAATAAGGGGCTACACTAGCAATAGGGACCTACAATAATTTGGTGCCTGATATGCTTAACATAGATAAACCCATCTGATACCTTCTAATTACCCTTTAATTAACATAATCATAATTTAATCATTAGGGTAATTTTGAGGTCTAAAATGGGCTTCCTAAGGAAATTATAAAATAATAGTGGAAATAATCAAATAATATTTGATTACATCATCAAATTTTAGAGGGAAAAAAAGAAAAATTATTTTTTCAACTCGTATTTTCAACTTATCTCCCTATGGGTTTACTCAAATTTTGAGTGGAAATACTCGTTGGATACAAAATTTGATTTCTCATCCAAGGAGTGCCCATGTTGCATACTTTTGATGGACCTTGCTACACTAAAAAACTGAAATACATGAAAAACGTGATTGCAAACACATTTTTTCATGAATTTCTCATTTTTCGTGTAGCAGGGTCCATCAAAAGTATACAACATGAGCACTCCATGCAATCACGTTTTTCATGAATTTATCATTTTTCGTGTAGCAGGGTCCATCAAAAGTATGCAAAATGGGCACTCCTTGGATGAGGAATTAAATTTTGCATCCAACGAGTACTCCCACTCGAAATTTGAGTAAAACGATAGGGAGATAAGTTGAAAATACGAGTTGAAAAGTAGTTTTATTATTTTATTATTTTTTATTATTTTTACTTTTTTACTCCAAAAATGGTGAATCATCCCCCATGGTTGATATCATCATCTTGAATCCTATTGGTTCCTATAAAGATTATTTTTGTTGTACATTTTTCTTAGGAGGCCCATTTTAGACCAAAATTCCCCTAACGAAAGGATTAGTGGGAAATATTAATAAAGTGATTTTTGTGAAAAAATTGTTTGATTGTAGTGTTGAATTTTGTCACTTATTTTTATATATATTGGCACTTCCCTATCCATTTCATTGCTTAGAAATTCACATGGTACCTGGTATCCTTTAACGTCACTCGTTGGCATATCAGTGTAAAATAACATTCATTAGATTCCAGAGTCCAAGCTTTTCAGTGAAGGAATATTTGTTGTTGATTTGATTCATATTTCTCCTCTATTTCTTAATTTGTTGCACGTTGATTGGCATACTCAACACGTTGTTGTTGATTTTTTTTGGCTCCCCCTAACGCTGACATCAATTATAACACTATGATCATAAAATCATAGTTATGTAAAGTTTATAGAATTATTACAAAAGGGGTGGCAAGTTGGGGAGGGGGGATATACTATATGATCTGAGAGGAAAAGAAGAAATATCTTATTCTTGGGGTTTTAAAATATCTACTAATAATAAACTAGCTTATCTAAGAATTGATGTAGGAACTAATAATAGCACTAGATCATCACATAATTACCTCTATTATAGTGGTAGGTTGCTCCAATGTACTCATACAATTGATGCACAAAAACTATCAACCTACCAATCACAAAATAACATAAATTTTGGATAGGATTTCATAAGAGGTATCAAGGTTCCACAAATAAACTTCTTATAGGTTCGAAGGGAGAATAATTACGAAGTTCATGTTCTTGTAAATGAAGCCACAATGTTAAAAATTGGGGTTCTAAGGGTTAAAATATCATTGGTTTATCAAACCATACCTTAAGTAACTGCGCTCATTAAATGGGAAGTACCATCAATCTAATAAGACACAAATTTTCCCTAGGGGTTAGATCGATTCGAAATCATTGTGATATAAATTCTTTGCGAAGTACATGGTTCAAGGTTCAAATCCCCCTGACTATCCATGTGGGTCATGCATTGGGACGCACATGGGTTCACCTAGAGGTATAGTGGTAGCAGTCATAATTGACCCCGTGTCACGTAAGCATGAGCCCGGTCCAATTGTCGATTCCTCTAGATATAATAAAAGGAAAAAAGAAAAAATACTAGTTGTTCAAGAGTCAACTCTACTACCCAAGCTTAGCAATAAATATGATGAAACTAACACTTTATTTTCACATGCTTAGCTTGGTATGAAATATTGTTATTAAATTGGCTATGGTTTCTTAGTGGAGGTGGGATAATGGTGAGCCATAATAGGGAGATCAAGGAGAACACATTGGATTTGTATCCTTGTCAATACCAGTCATTGGGACTACTCTGTAACAATTTCTAGGTGTGACATTACCTTTAGGTTGGTGCATGTAAACTTCTTTATTTCTCTATATGTGGTGTGTGGGTTCAAAATTTTGCAAGATTTATGTATATGGTTTTCTGTGTTTTTCTAGTGTAGAGTTATTTTCGGGTAGGGTCTCCTCTCCATTTTGAAACACTAAGATTTTATTTGAAAAGTTTATTTCTAATCCTCTTAATATTGTTATGTAGATTAGGAATCGTGGTCTCTAGCCTTGTTTCCCTATGATTGTTATTGACTATTGAGAGGATCATTTGAGTTTCTAGTTACGTATGTTCCTTGTAAGTTGGTTCTAGTCTTTTACTCCACAAAATTATCCTAATTTCACTATTGGTAATAAGTATTATCAAGAGAAACAATAATGAGAAGGATTTTATGGTCTCATGAGGTAATAATACAAGGTAATGAATCCTCCATTTTCATAATTACAACCAAAATAGATAAAAATAAGTAGTAGGTAGTATTTGAGCTTGCTTCCATTACGGGGAATCTAGTCCAATTAAAGCAACAAAATGTAAAACTTGAGGAAAAAGGTGTTTCATTAAGCACATAAATTTGAGCAAGGAGAGAAGTCTACCAAAAGTTTAAAGTCATGGAGATAAATGAATAAGAATCAATGCCACTTAGTGATTTGAACCTATAATCTCTTAAGAAAAAACATTTTTTTTTAACCGTTAAGCCTGCTCAAACTATACTAAAAAATATTATACTAATAAAAATATATAGAAACTCCTTTTTTCCCCAAGTAAAAATCGTAAATTTCATTATATAAACATTGAAAATTGCATGTTGTAGATGCTTCAAAGGATAATATCTAAAAAAGGGTGAGTCAAGGTTGACCACACCATTTTAACATGTACCAAAATATGAAGATGGAATGGTGTCAATCCATAAACAAAAAATTAAAATCATAAGCGATCATAATCAAAACATATATATAGTCAAATATCCAAAAAATTCCATAATATGATGCAATGGATCATAAAATTGCTACATCCTGAGGCTGATGGTCAATGAAAGTTCAATGATAATATTGATAGAATTCCTATCAATTCTAGTCATATATCATCCAAGAACCAAAAACTTGTTGCGCTACCTCTTTGCATAAAGTGTCATAAACTTGATTTTTTTCCCTGTAAATATGACGACATATCACATAATCAAATTGCTATTTTAAAGATAATACTTCTTCCAGCAGATTCTTGAGTGTGTGCTGACTGTTGATTGAATTAGTTTATAATGATTTTATAATATCCAAAGATCTGAGTTGTCATCAACCTTTCCCAAGGGAAAAAAAATAAGAAAATTCCTAAGAAACATATCCCTGCATAATTGTTTGTACCCCTTCCTAGTCCCATTTTCATTTTGAAAGAATGTTCTTCATTTAAGAACAAAATTGCACCACCTCCACAACCATCTTGTTGTGTTGGCCCATCAAAATAATATTAGGGGAGATATTTGTCTATATTTTCAGTGAAAATATTACGATGCCTCTGATTTAGATCATCCTCAGGAATCATATTAATGATCTCCAATGTTAGTGTTGCGATAGAGGCCAAATGTTTGATTTTTTCCTAATTTTTTTTTTGGTTCCTGCCTAGCTAGTTTCCCCAACATACTAGAAGAGGGAGATTCCTAATTTTTGTAGGGTGTGCCATTTCCCACCGTGCTTCTCAAGCTAAAATAAAAGTGTCTCCCCACTGTCTAATATTAATTTCCAAAGCTTGATATAACAGGTTCCAAATTTGAGTTAAGAAAGAGAATACAATAAATAAATGAGTTATTGATTCTTCGCTATCTTGCCACAAAACACACCATGATGATCCTTGAAAATCTCTACATTTTAAATTTTCCCCCGTTGGGACGTTATTTTTCAAAAGACACCATATGAGAATATTTGATTTAGCCGGGCATTTAATATTCCATAATGGACACCACCACCAAGAAGAAATTTCAAGTTCATGATTTGCAAATATAAATGAATATCCTTATTTTGGGGAATATATGACATGGGAGGATGAGGAACATATGATCTCATCTTCGTGATCACAAATTCTAATGTGTGATGTAGAGAGAGCATTGGTAAATTGTAATCAGACCTGATTCCAGTGATTAGGAAGTTGAAGCTCTTGAATGGATAACCACATTTTCCCAAGTAAAGTAGATTTTACCCTATCAGCAATCTAATCTAGGGTTTACCTCCCTGATTCAGTAAGGAATTGGATCAAATATGGAGGGATAATATGTGCATTACCACTTCCATTCCATGCATTTATTCCAATACGAACCTTCGCTCCAGATCTGACTCTCCATGCAAATCCTTCTCTAATATATCAGAGATGATTTAGGAGAGCCCTCCATATCATTGAAACATCTTACTTGTTCCAGTTTGGTAATCAGATCCATTCCTCAATTGGGAGAGGGATAATATATTTCATGATCACTACTTATGTCCATATATTGTCTGATGTTATCAACTTCCGGCCCAATTTTGTTTCCAACGCTTTAGATAAAAAATAGATATTTTTCATCCCCAATCCCTCCACTTTTGGGGGAGATCAATGTGGTCCCATTTGACCCATGCAAATATTTTTCCTTCCTTCTTGCCTCTCCATAGGAACCTGCAGAAAATTTCTAGATTTTTTTGTACAATTCCCTTAGGGATCCGAGATAAGGACATCCAGTAAATAGGAATGGCATCCAATATAGATTTGACAAGAACTAATTGACATGGTCTTAACAACCATATGTGATACCATACATTCATACGAATCTCAATATTTTCCACGAGCCACATCCAATCTACAATTTTGTAATTATTAGGCTTAAACCTGAAACCCAAATATTTCAATCCTTCCTCAAACTCCAGATGACGATAGGGAAATTGATTTTGTGCATAATTCAATTCATACTGGGAGCAGCCTGTAGTTGATACCGTAGACTTCTCCTGATTTGTCTCCATACCTGTAGCTTTACAAAATATTTGAAGGATGTTATTAAGAGAAAAATAATCACTAATATCTCAATTCAGAAATATGAGGGCATCATCTACAAAGGGTAGATGAGTCAGAATAATGTTATAATCAATATTTACTCCTTTGCATCTCCCTTGGTTCCTTTCCGCAGATATCATTCTAGTTAAGCCTTCCATTACTAATAGAAATAAGAGTGGCAATAGTAGGCATCCTTTCCAAAGACCATATTTAGTATGAAATAAATTCTTTGCAGAACTGTTAATGATAATACTAAAAGAAACAAATTTTATACACCACAGTCAAATTAATAAAATAATTTTGAAATCTTTAGTGAGTCAACAACATCCAAATTAACAACCATCTGGTTCTGTCATAGACCTTTGATAAATATATCTTAAGAATCAAACCCTTCAACTTTTTTAATTTTAGGGAATGGAGGCCCTCCTACGTAATGCCTATCGCTTTGTGAATTTGATGATTCTAGAGAAAGGAAAACTATTATTTGGAGATATTATGAGATAAAATAGGCTTAATATGATTTTCAATAATTTTATAAATGATCTTATATATGAAATTACATAGATATATAAACTGTAAATCATTAAAACTCCTAGGATTATCCGATTTTGGGATTAATGCAATAAAAGTGGTGTTGAATGCTTCATAAATTCTTCCCATCAATCTACATTCCTCAACCACTTTTAGTATGTCCTATCACAATGAGCTCAAAGAAATATAGGAAAACTTCAGTCGGCCATCCATCTGGGCTAGGGCTCTTATCTTTTTTAAACCATTTCAAAATAGCCTCAAGCTCACCCATCGTAACCAGTGTGTTTAATTATTCATTTGCTTCATCATCTACAAATCACAGGAAGAGTATGGAAACCCTGATGATTTCAGCCAAGGACGCTTCCCTTGGTGCTCTTTACAGAGAACTAAAGTGTTGAGTATCCAGATTTTCCATACTCCCGAAATTATGAACAGTCGAATCCACCTTGTATTCCACGGACCAAATTGTGTTGATATCTTTCTGACCTCTCCGAAATTGTTTAAAGGATTTTTTTTTTCATCTCCTTCCTGTAACCAGATACCCCAGCTCCTTAGCTAACTTTTTTCCTCCCTTTCCTCCAACTCAATAGGCTTCTGCTTCAACCTTAAAATATTATCTGCCAAATTTTTAGTTGTTGATTTATCTTCATTGAGTGAGCATTAATTCTAAGATTCCTTTACAATCCCCTAAAACTAGACATCTTTCATCCATGTAGAATTGAATTTAAAAGGTGCTCAAGGCTTTAGGGATATACCAGCTACTTCTAAAATGATAGGATAATGATCTGATATGCCACCCGATCCTACCCATTGTCTCACTGAAGACAATTTTTCCATCAATATTTTCTTAATTGGAAATATTTATAGTCGTCTAACTAACATAGCATCACTTGTTCTTTGATTCCTCCAAGTGGGCTTGAGGTGCACCACTTCAATATCAATAAACTTTTTGGCTTCCAAAAAATGCTCAAAATATCAAATGAGCAAGTCCACCTAAGCATGAATCCCCTAGAACTCAACATAATCCATAGATAAATTTAAATCTCCAGCCAAAACTCTATTATCGGCTTGCATGAACGACATCCTCATGATATCTTCCCAAAAGGAAATTCGATTTTGACAGGGACCATAAACATTTACCATCCTCACTTCCATTCTTAATTCTTCATAGAACACATCCGCTGTAAGTTATCCTTCCCTTCCCCACATATTTATGAGGTTAATTGTTCTGCAATTGACACCTATGGAAATTTCCCCAGGTCTACTTCTAGTGTCTAATGCATGAAAATATGAACCCTTTAGTACAAATTCTAAAAAGTAAACTACATCCACACTATTCCCAGTGTTTCTTGTAATAATATCACATCCAACCTTTCAAATTCAAATAGTCTCCTGAGAAATAGTTTTTTAATAGGTTAGCCATCCCTCAGCAATTAAAGGACATCTACTTCATTGAGAAACAACATTGGGGGTGCACTTTTCTCTAAGAACCCCATCTAAGAATACTTGTCTTCCCTCTGCAACACACGTATTGGCTTTATGAATGGGTTTTAAAATATAGCAAAGTATTCCCTAGGCATTTTCGGAATTTTAGAAGGATATGATTGTCATGTACCCCCACCCGACACAACAGGGATTTTGGATAACAGCCTCAGACTATATCTATGACTAGTATGAGAATCTGTAGATATTTCTATTGACAAGGCTTCTAGGGCAGTGGGGTGCAAAAGGGAAGACATGGAAAGGGGTCAAACAACATACAGGAATAGAGGCAATGTGGAAATTAATAGAATTAAAATTGCATAAGGATAACACCACCATCTGACTAACAGCATGAACAAATAATGAAGAGAAAAGAGATGGATTCAAATAATTTATAGGATCATAAGATGAGAGAGAGAGACTGGTACCATGGAGGGGAACTAATGGTGAAGCCCTCGCATGAATGACCATTGTTGTAGAACTATTTTTCTTAGATGCTCGTCAACCTCCCTCCCTACCCATTGCATTTAACTGTCAAGCCAAGTTTTTTTGAGGAGTGTGTGCCATAGCAACAATATATTATTTTCCTCCCTGCAGTTCAACGCTTCCCACATGATCGTCTCCACCAATATTTTCCTTGGAAAGTAGGGGGCATTCCTTAAATATATGGCCCACCTCATTGCTAGTATGAAATTTCTTGGAAGGTGAACCAAAAATCTCACTTAAGTCACAGGTGACTAGTGACCCTAACAAAAATTGTGGTGGATTATACTTCAAATCTGCAACAAAGATGTGAGAAAAACCCATAGAAAAATAGATATATGTGATCTAAAATAAAATAAAAAAGAAAAATAAATCTGATGTAATAACCCAATCATGGAAAAGCTTTGAATGAATGAATATTTTATTAATAGCACCTGGTGAAGGAGATTTAGAAAGGGTCGTAAATCCCCCTCCGTGGGATGGGTCCTCTGATGTCATTGTCTCTTTAGTATTCAGATCTTTCGATCTCAATGAGTGAAAAACCAAACAATATGTAGAACTCAAATGGGAGATCAAAATTATGAGACAATAATGTTGACTATGATAATGATCATGGTGAAAAATGAATGAAAAACCCTCTTATTTATAGCAAAGTATTGGGTTGATCTGGAAAATGGAGAATAATAAAATATTATTGACCAAAATCTAGATCTAACTACTTGGAATACTTTATTATATGTTTGGAGAGGGAAAATATATTCAAAATGGTCAAATATATTTATTTAGAAATGATTAACATATAAAATGATTTATTAATTTTTTCGCGAATAATAAAAAATGTGTGAAAATGGAATTTAATTTTTAAATAGTGATTTAAAAATTATTACCAGAATGGAGCTAAGGAAAAATAAATAAATAGTGATTTATTTAATTATTCCTAGGTGATTTGTTCAAATGTGACAAGGAATAATTATCAAAAAATGATTTAATAATTATTCCCAGAAAAAATTAAATAAATAATAGTTTATTTAATTATTCTCATGGGTTTTAATCACAAATAAATTAATGAAAGTGGTTTATTAAATTATTTCCTATGGTGTAAGTGATTTTACTATGGTAAAATTAACCTTACATGGTGTTTTTCGATCCACCTAGCTATAAATGGCTAGGTGATGATTTTTTGGTGATAACAGATTGCCCCCCATCTTACAAGTGTTAGGAGAAAATCGTATGACCAAACTATGTTGTAAGTTACACTTCCACAGGACACAAAAGGGGATTCATACAGAGATAGAGAGAGAGGTGACTGAAGCAATGCAAGGAAGGAAAAAAATGGAGGGGGCATGACCTACTAAACATATATGAGTATCCTTTTATTTTGGAGTACATGATCTCAAATGAGGCAGGGGAGGCATACCCATACCCACTGAGATAATTGAGTACAAAGAATAATGGTGAGGCCAACAATGTGGGACTGAGCTACACAGTACATAATACATCATCAACTGACATCGATGGGTCAATACATAATACAATGGATCACATATACATAATTCACCTGGAAAAACATAGGTCAGGCTTGAATACAATAACATATAAGTACATGAGAAATAATTTCGCTCAATATGACATGGGGATGAGGCACCACAACCAAAGAATCCCTGCTAAATAGGAAAGGGCTATGAAGACCTGAATGGATCATTTGATGAAGACATTCATGTTGTGGATGCTACAAGCACCTGGAACCGAATCGATCAAATCTGTGAAACTACATTTGAGGTTGGATCATAATGTGAGGTCATATGAGCATGTGAGGGGCTACTATAAAGGCCACCCCCTCATGAGGTATGGAACATCTCACACGCACCCGGGAATCACTAGTACAATCTGTTGGATCACCAGACCATCAAGTGTACCATTCTCAATCGTGCAACAATGAGTTGGAGTCGAGCACATGAGAAATAACCAAGTCAAATGGAAATAATGATTCCCTTTTCTTGATCCGAGGAACTGAATAATGATTAAATTTGGAACCAAAGTACACCACCCTCTAGACCATTATTCTAGAATAAATGTGTTGAAGTTGACAGAAGAAGGCCCGCCAAAGTTGAGGCAATGAGGAATCCTAAACCAAGGCACGAGGGATCATATTAGAGTGACTGATGGACTGACACCAAAGATAATGATGGAAGGATATATACTGAGAGGCAGACTAACAACTTCCCTTGTCAGAGCATAAATGCATGGTTAACCTAGCAACGACTGACTCAATTCCAAAGGGGATGGTCAAGTACTAAGAGGGAATATTTTCAATGAGGGAACAATATAGTTGGAGACTAAAAGGAGAAACACGAGATGAATTCAATGCAAATATGGATAAAATATTGTAACATGACACAATGGGACTCGAAACAGACTCCATGAATGCAAGTGTGACTCATCTTGGATGATCTGAACAAGGGTGACTCGATGATGCTGCCACATAGGATAGGCCTAGGGGGACCACAAAAAACTTGAGTAAATCAGAGTTACTCATGAAGAAAATGGACACATGATTCAATGAGTGCTAAAGAAAGTCAATACCAGAGTATAGGTGGCTCCTATTAAGAAATATGGTTTCAATTGGTGGTAAAGTGGAACTTCGTGGAATAAATGGCTTCCAGGTGAAGTATCAAATTACCAAAAATAAAGGAAGACCCACTATAAATTTCGGTGAGATATTTCCAATGGTGCTTACGGTTTGTAAAATCGAGCTACGGATTGGTCACAATAGGCGATGGAAAAACTATGTTTTTTCCTATAAAGGGCTTCTTGCCACCAAATCCAATTCATTTACATAGTAATGTTTGGAGAATTTGGAGAGGAGGAGAAGTCCCTAAATATTGTGAAGATCATAGTGGGCAAACCAACCATCATAATTTGGATCTGTGACTTTCATGTAGGTTGCCTTACTTATCAAAATATTGTAGGTTTTAACCCTATATAGAAATTATTTGCAAACGAATCTTAAAACAGAAAATAAACAATAGCGAGAGCATAAAACATAAAACAAATAAACACAGAGATTTTCCCCTGGATCCCAAAACGGGACGACCAGCTTGATTTGTCATTATATTTCTTTTAGTGTTACAACATATATATATATACATGCCTAAGCATACATAAACCCCAATCCATTAACTCTGGATTAGAACATAATTGTAGTTCCCTTGACTGGATCTACAAAATACCAGGGGCCGAAAACCATCGTACCCCAAAACCATGTGCAAACCCATGCACAAAACCATGGGTAGATCCACCCACTAGAAAATAAGGACCAAAAAATTTTATGTGATTAGTCGTGGAAATAATATAACACATACCCAACAAATATGGCCTTAATTCTTCTTGGAAGGGTGGTTCCTAGTGAAGACTTAAGGTAATAAAGGAATACAGGAAGGAATCGACTAAAGGAGGTCTAGGATCATCCCCACCCATCAATTCAAACATGGGGATTTAGTCGTAAGTGTGTAATAACATAGAGTAGGATGGTTGAATATATGGTATCAAGCATCTACAATATATGATGTGTATATTCCTCGTTGAAGAGTCTAGTAGGACAAACTATCCAAGGAATTGAAGGATAATCAACCATACCTAGATCGTTGGGGTCTAGGCCAAGACTTATGTTAACCAAATGGGAAAGTGGCCAGGGGCCATCATGCCCCCAATCATGGGATACTTCCCCCCATCATGTGATGATGGAGGGGACTGATTAGGTGGGAAAAATGCCCCCTAGCTGGATGAGTTTGTGGAGTTCCATTGTGTTCCAAGTGCTCAAATAATGGATTGAAGCATTCGGTCCCATTGGCACTATATCCTCAATAGGATGATGAGGAGATGGAGGGGTATGTGTGCTTCCCATTATTGTATGGATGGATGTAGCATTCTCTGGACATGTTGAATGTATTTATAATAGTTGACTCTAAACACATTTCTATGATTTGGTTCACCATTTTTTGATGTTATGGGTGTCTTCTTATGGGAAGAACAAATAAAGAATGCAGTAAGACAAATGAAATGATGGATTAAAAATCTCGTTTGGCACTACATATATGAATCAAATGGACTAAATTTTTGGGTTCGCATACATGGTGTCTCTATACCAAAGAGTGGCTTCAGATGTAATTAATTAATGCTCATCTAGAAAATAGTAATTTTGGTCAACAACAATGTCTAAGGGACTTGTTTGTTGATATAAGATGAAGGAATGATTAAATGGATCATCCCTAGAGTGATCTAAAGTGTTGTGAGACCCTAAAGGTTGTTCTAGGTGGGGAAGAATAATGGAACAAGAGTCGACACTACCACATGCACTAGGAGGGTTGGGCGGAATTGCTTCTCTTGGACTCTCAAAATTGGATTCCCCCTTAACCAAAGATTGGGTGGCAATGTAATGGCCACAAGGTGAATGTGGTTCAAATTCATGGGTTCAAAGTAAGGAGTTATTGAACCAATCGACCTCACCATGGATGAAGTCTTTGGACTCCACAACATACTGATCATGGGTTTTTTGTGGAAGGAAATACACACGATGGTGCATATCATCCCAAAGATAATCATGGGTGGCCATGGCCTTCATGATGTCTTCATCTAAATTAAACATGGACCAATGGGAG
This sequence comes from Pinus albicaulis, assembly GCA_034641835.2. Classification (NCBI taxonomy): domain Eukaryota; kingdom Viridiplantae; phylum Streptophyta; class Pinopsida; order Pinales; family Pinaceae; genus Pinus; species Pinus albicaulis. The sequence goes on from CM076570.1 coordinate 147,197,056, forward strand.
GAGGAGAGACCACATGATGTGGAGGAACTACCCGTAGCATCATCATGAGAGACAAGATTCACATGTGCATCAACAACATGAGGAGAAGAATGAATAGTAGATGGAATATATACCGATGTTGAGACCCGAGTATCCGACGAAGAAGGTTTGACCAAATCACAATAGGGAACTCTGGAGGATCCCCCATACAACGATCCCATGGATCATAATAGGTAGAGAATAGGAGCCATTATATCTATCATCTTGACATCAGGATGAGGGATCACAATGTGTGGTGAAGGGATCTCCTGTTCTGGCACAAAAATTGTACCACAATTTGTAGGTAGAGAAGAGGTGGATTCACTATGAACAACCTCTATTTCATGAAGAGCCTGACATGTATCAAGAAAATCTTCAAGACGAGGATAGTGGTGAGAATAGTGGCCAAAATTGTCACACAAATCATAAGGTTGATTCGTGCAAAATGATTTGTTTTTATTGGCTCACTTAGCTAAGTTAACATGGACACATAGGATGCTAGAATCGAGAAAATTATCAGTGACAACATATTTGATATGAGGGATTTGATGACAATTATTGGTGTCATTCCCAACAACATCACACAAAGTGCATGGAGGTGTTGGCTTTGGAGGCTTAGGAGGAGCTGGAGCTTTTTCGGGTGTCTTGTCTTTAGTTCCATTTTTTTTGTCTTTTCCCACCTCTCCAGATACTTTCACAATAGGTGTAGGTGCCTACTGAGGTTGATGTGGAACTAAAGCAAAGGAAGGGGAAGGAACAACAGGTTGTACTGGGGTTAAAGTTGTGTAAGGTTTAAGTTGATCAGGTGGAGTGTTTGCGGGGGAATAAAAGTATCAGACTTTGATCCCCATAGTAATGTTAGGTAAACTCAACGTAGCCATGACATGGACAAAAAAAATTCCTAGGGCCAGAATAAGAAAGGTATCTGAACCAAAGGATAATGGCCTGGAGGAACTGGTCCTGGATGGTTAAGGCCTAGAGGAATGGTTCCTAGTTGGAATCAACTAGGAGAGACACCCATAGAAGTGTAATATTCCTAATTAGCTTTTAGCTAGTTAGAATATTAAATTTTATTTTTGTCAATAAGATAGAGGAATAAGAGGGTAGAGGGACCCATAAATCTCTTTAGTAGGAATAAAACCACTTCTAGTGTGAAATCAGATCAGTGTATCTAGTTTAATAAATCACTCCTTGGTGTGAATGGGGGTCAATGCATATGGATGGGGTCAAGATTGACCAAATCAACATCACAGTCATGGAGGTAGTGGAGAGACATTGGAGGACATTTCAGTCATAATGGGAGGGAGTCTCCATGAGAGTAGCATCTTTAATGAGTGGGACCAAGCGGGAGGAGGCTCAAAAATCATATAAGGAATGGGATGGTAGCCATAAGGGGAATTATAAATATTTTTTATGTTTGGTATTTTATGACTTTCTGTACACTTCAGCTATTTAGCGGAGTCCTTTGTGCTTTTTGGCACAAGGGTGTTTCCGAGCAGAAATCCCACCCTCATCCTCGGGGAACTTCGAGTGCCCACTCAGGAGAGGTTCTTTTGAGCTTCATTCCATCCTCTGGAACCAGGACAATCTTCATCCACCTTCAATAGCACAATCTCCTTCAGGAATTGCGCAATCCAGGAGAGCAGTTTTAGTGGAGGGTTGGTAACCCAATATTTTGAGATTGTTTTCTAGTGACGGGAGCATCCCTTAATTTCATCCGGAAAGTCAGTGAGGAGGAGTATCATCCATTTTTACATTAGATCAGCCACCTCCCAATAGTTACCTAGATGCAGAGAGTATTTCAGCCCTAGGTTTTCATTTTTCATCTTGTGTATTTCCATAAACCCTTTCTGGGTTATCTTGGAATTGTGCTAGAAAGCCTAGATCTCTAATCCCAACATTTTCTGACTATATCAGCAGATCTATGCATTCATAGTTTCCAAAATCATATTTCCAGTAGGATTGCATAGTCATGGCCTCCCAACAATTTATGTAGCAGTAGTTTTTCATGTCTTGATGTATAGGGTCATTTAGGGCTTTTTTGCCTAGCTTGAGTGTATTTTCCTCAAGATCTTGTACTTCATTTTATACCATCATATATAATAAAATGGATCAATGATCTGCTCATGTTTTTATGTGTTTATATTTACTGCATTTTCTATTTTTATGTTCAATATTCTTGTTTTTCCTAATTTGGAATATTACAGTGGTATCAAAGCATAATCTTGGCTTAGCCTGTGATGCATCACATCTATGTCATAAGAAGAAGAAGAACCTCTCATAGAAAGGGAGAAGTGGTATATTAATAGAGGTCGAAGCTTTGATTACACAAACAATGAAGAAGACAAAGGCAAGATAAAAATATCAGGAGAAATGGATGAAAAGGAATTTCCAAATATTCTTCTCCAAACCATACAAGATATTGCCAAGGAAATCAAGATGAGAATGGAAAGACAAAAGGAGACCCCAAGAGGGTTTCTACATGTAGAAAGCTCTGGCACTTCACATCACTGGTGTGAGCAACGAGTATTGTAGCAATTTTCTCAATGATCCACCATGCCTACATTCCTAGCAGTGGGAAATGGGGGTGGAGGACACCAAGAACAAGAGGCTCTTGGTGATTTCTTTCTAGAGTATGAATCTCAATCTCAAAGGTTAAAAGAGGATCTAAACTTCCAAGAGTTCTATCAGATCAAGGATAATAGGAGACCTTGTAATAAAAATATAAATGGAGAGTACATGCAGAACAATGATCTGCAGTGCACTATAGGTAGATTCTTTCTTCCTTCTTTTGATGGGCCATCCAAGTGCACATCCAAGGCTTGGGTGGAGAAAATAGGCATATATTTCCACTTGAACAAAGTACAATAGATTGAAGCTATTAATATAGCAGCGTTGGACCTTGAGGGTGAGGCACATGAATAACGGTTTCATATTCTATCTATATTGGGGCATGCAAATGTGACTGCATATGCAGAATTCACCCAGACGTTGGTAGAAATATTTGACCGAAGAGATCTAGAGGCACATTTTATTGAGCTAGCCAAGCTCAAGAAATCAGGAAATGTGGAGACCAATATCTTTGAATTCCTAAAACTTTCTATCATGGTGCCATACTTATCTATAGCTAGGAGATTATATATGTTCATGATAGGCTAACAGAGCCTCTGCATGGGTTGGTAAAGTCCACCAGACCAACTACGCTCAAAGATGCCATCGAAAGGGCTAGGGACTTACAAGATGATTTTCCAAGGGCAAGAGTTCCATTTCAGCAAAAGCCCACATTTCAATCAAAGGGGAAATATGTGAAGGTTCCTCCCCCAAGGGAGAACCAAATAAAATGAACTCTTAGTGATGATTTCTGAAGAGATTTGAGGAGGAGGAAGATTTGCTTCACTTGCCAAGAACCATTGGCACTAGGGCATCGATGTGCTACGGGAAAGGCACAATATATTGAGGTATTCTCTAATAGTGAAGAGGAGGAAGAAGAGGAGCCAAAAGGAGACATCATCGTTGTGGCACTAGGAGAGGATCCAACACCACCAGGAGGTGAAAATGGGGCATTTTCTCTAATTAGAGGGGCCCTTGCATATTTGCGGGGAGTGCCCAAGTATCTAACCTTGATATTGTGAGGCATAGCTCAAGGGTAGCAGGTGTCAGTATTGATAGAAAGTGGGGCTACCCACAATTATATTCATTCTCAGCTAGTGCAGAAGAGAACCATACCTAAAAATTATTTGAAGGATTCTCAGTTTTGGTTCCAGGAGCTAGAACCATGCAATGTGTAAAGTATGTTACGACATTGTTTTTAACCTTGGGGAAATACACTTTGACTGATCAATTCTTTTTGGTAGATATTCCTAACAGCAATGTGATATTGGATGTGCATTGGTTGATTACACTAGGGAATTTCACCACAGATTGGGAAACCTTGCAGATGGAATGGACAGATAAGAAGAGTGGTAAGCATCAAATGATCAGGGGCATGCACACCTATCTACCTAAAGAAGTCTCTGCACATAATATGGAGACTAATTTGCAAAAAGGATGAAAGGATAAATTAGTATACTCAGATATGAAGTCTACTCTAGACCATGGTTTTACAGTATTTGGAGGCATTCCACCAAGAAGGCCCCGAGACTGGAAGTTGGTTAAATAATTCTCACAACTAGTGGCACCACTCATAGATCTGGCTAAGAAGGAAGCCTTTGATGGGACAAATACTGCGTAGAGGGCCTTTGATTGGCTCAAGGAGGAGATGAATATTTTTCCAGTATTGGTATTACCAGATCTCATCAATCCTTTTGCGTTGTAATATGATGCTTCAGGGGTAGGTGATGGCACAATTATGGAGCAAGGAGGCTATTCCATAGCCTTTGAGGTTCAAAAGATACTTCCACATAGGAAGGTACCTTCCATATATGGAAAGGGGTTGTTGGCCATCATGGATGCATTGGCCAAACTCAGGAAATATTGGATGGGAAACAACTTCCAAGTGAAGATTGACCATCATAATCTGCAATATTTTCTTGAGAAAAAACAGCTGCAAGAGAAGCAGCAAAAATGGGTTATCTCCGACATATGACTATGAAATTGAACATGTCAAAGAGAGAAGAGATGAGGTAACATATGCCTTATCACGGAAACCAGTAGCAATATCATTGATGAGTGTGGATTCATATTGGGAGTCTCGGTTGTTGGTGGAGTATTCCAAGAACCACTTCACATGTAAGGTACTTGATAGGTAGGTTACCAATGAGGGGTATAGAGCGATGGATGGGGTCATCTACTAGCAGGATCAGATCTCTTGACTAGAGATTCTAAGCTCAAGGAGAAAAATTCTACATACATCACATGATTCACCCCTTTCCAACCACCAAGGTTTCACAAAGACATATCAGGCCACCAGGGAGAGATTGCAGTGGGAGGGTCTCAAGGAGGATTTGCTCCAGCATATCAGGGAGTGCATATTTTTCCAGAGGAATGAGGAAGAAAAAAACCATCCTGCAGGGTTTTTACAGTCACTTCCTTTTCTAGGAGGGGAATGGGAGCCCTTCTATGGACTTCATCACCATTTTTCCAACAACACATGGTAAGGATTGTATCTTCATAATAATTGGTCAACTAACAAAGAATTTACATCTCTTTGTCATCTATTTACAATGCATTGCTTCACAAGGGGGCAAGATTCTCCCTACACTTCATGGTTCTCCTAAGACTATAGTCAGTGATAGAGATAGCCACTTCCTTAATGGCTTTGGGTAGGAGTTGTTCTGTTTGTGGGGTACCAAGTTGATAACGAGTACCAGTCATTACCCCTATAAAAACAGGTAGAAAAAGGTAGTAAATAAGTGTCTAGGAAACTACTTTCAAAACTATGTTCCATAACAGTAGAGAGCATGGTTGTGATGCCTCCACTTGGGGGAATAATTTTACCATATAACATTTTTTATGGCATTCAATGTGTCTCCATTTTTGGTCCCATATGGTGATGATTCTCTATCAATTGTTGCTAGGATGGTTGGAGCAAGCAAGGTTCCTAAAATCCGGGATTGGATCCAAGAGAGTCAAGATATAGGTCGGTCTCTTAAGGACAACATTGATACATCCCAAGATCAGTAGAAGTTTTATATAGATCATGGGTGGGTAGAGAAACATTTTGGGGTGGAAAATTTGGTCTATCTCCATTTTTAGCCATGAAAAACATCTACATTGAAGGAGAAGGGAACTGTGAAGCTCTTCTATGGGCCATACAGTGCGATCCATCTTGTTGGGGGAGTAGCATATGGGTTGGAGCACCCCATTGGGAGTAAGGTCCCCAACATTTTTCATGTCTCATGCCTAAAAAATGCCATTGGAAAACATGTAGTTTCCACCATGGATCTCCCACCTCTTTATGATGTGAGCCATTTGTTTTTATCACCAAAGGCTAACTTGGACACTTGGGAGGGGCGGCTAAGGAACAAGTTGATTGGAGAATAGTTGATTCAGTGGAGGAATCTACCAGATGAGGATGTTACATGGGAAGGAGAGAAGATTTTGCAACATCCATCCTTGCAGTTGCTTGAGGATAAGAAACATTTGGGAGGGGAGGATTGTAATATTCATAATTAACTTTTATCTAGTTAGGATATTAAATTTTTTTTTGTCAATAATTTAGAGGAATAAGAGGGTATATGATGCAGGGGCATTAGGCACAATGAAGCACTTTGTATTTTTTATGAAACCTAGGGGTCTCATATTTCTAAATTTTCTTGTAATTATTAGTATTTTTGAATAAAAAGTGAGAATTGTAAATGTTCTCTAATTGCAGAGAGCATGAGAGAATTGTTTAAGTTAGGAATATGAATAGACAGCCAGAGGTATGAGTCAATTTAGGTTCAGTTTAGCTATTGAGTCTAAATTTAGGAATTGGGAATGTTAAGAGTTTGTTGAGTTGTTTGGAGACCTGAATCGATTCAAGTCATCCTTTTGGTATAAATGTAATCATGAAGAGTTTAGATAGGTTCAGAGGTAGAGAGTTGTTCAGAAGATACAGAGTAGATTGTAGAGGCCACAGAATAGAAGACCTGGCCAGAACAAGGAGAATCTGTAAGTAATTCCAGTGGTGTATATAATATGAATCGCTTCAGCATTGTATCGATATTGTTGGCTTAAAATCTGGTTAAATGAATCCTGTGCGTCATCGAAGAAATAGACTTTCCTGTCGATATTATGTCTTGAATTGTATGTGCCTTGATTGAATTGAGTTCTGCGTAAATGAAATCGAATCTCATTAACCCAATTTATAAGAACCAGCACGAATAGGCTCTGTGTGGATGTTCTGCTTTAATTAGCGAAATTACCATGAGTTTCATTCCTAGCATTTGAGGGAGATCAACCACTGAAGGGGTAGATCTCATTGAAGGAAGTGGGATCGGAGCATAGTGATTCAGTTACAACTGAATGAATCAAGGTTAGTGAATGAAACATTGTTTCCATGCAGTACCCAATGAGGAGGAATTTGGGCACTCTGCTGTGATTACGTAGTGAGGAGAGATTGGACTTTGAAACCATAGTTGGAAGGTTTCAAAAACCCGTGTGCGTATAAACCGGAACCACGAGTGGATTGGAATTGAGGAACTGTGGATGATTGCTATGTAGCTGAATGTGATTACGCTGCAATCGAACTTTGTTTGATCGAATTGAACTAGGCAAAGTCAGATGGTAGTAATGGAACAGAATCTGCGAAATCGTTGAATGAAGAATGTGTAGTATAGAACCTGTTCGAATAATGATGAGGAATTGAAATGGAACTTGGAGCCAAAGAACGGAACCATGAACGAATGGCAAAACCAACGTTCGAGTAACAGTGGGTTTCGTGTGAGCGAAAAGTGGTGAATGGTATTCAAATAAAAAACGAGATTCCATTTATTGTTGGACGCGTGTCCTAGAGTGGTATTGTAAAACCACAAATCTCGCACATTAAGATTCGGAAGCCAAAAGAATGTGATATGCGCGAACGTCATCCGATCAATTATGGATGCAGATCCATGGTGGTCGCACTCAAACCTGCAAGCGCGATAACATAGAAGTAGACCGTGTAAATAGTGGGGCCGAGGATACGTAGGTATGTTATCGCTTTTATATTAAAACTAAGCCAAGTCTTGTTTCAACGTCCTAACGTCCAATAGAGGATATAATGTATATTAATGCTCTTTAGTTGATGTAAAATTCACAAAGGGCGCACACTTAATTTCTGGATATGGGGGTATGTTGGTGCGGGCCTAGACTCTAATACATGGTGATGATTGATATTTAACCAAGGTCCGAGTGGTATATTGTATATGGTTGGAATTGTATGCGTGAATGTGTTGATTCCATTGAAAAACTAACGAGCTAAGGTGCGGTACAATGTTCTATGAACATTCAAATAAAGATCATAGACATATATAATTGGGTCAAGATCTAACCACTTAATATAATTTCTTGACAGTGGTTGTTAAGTTGCGGCGTAATAGCTATCCGCACTGAATATATAACTTACCCAGGTTGAATTCTTATATAGTAAGGGGAAGCTTGTAGTTGGGTTTCGATTAAGTCTGAATAGTTGATCGAAAAAAAATCATTATGTAGGGTATTCAATGGTTTTATAGTCATTGGTCGAGTGATAAGCTTCCACAGGAGAATAAAAATTATTTGAGCAAACAGGAAAAGGAGGTCTATATACACATAGAGAACATAAAGTGGATTTAGAGGTAGCCCGGGCATCAAAGTGGTATCAGAGCATCAGGAATAACTCTTTTTGTTAAAGTTCAAGTCTGGTGAATGCATATATGAAGAGAACCCAGACTTTTGAAAACTGATAAAATTTGCAGCCTGCAGGGATACAGTTCATGTGATGAGAGGATGAAGAAAAATTGAAGTTCTAAATCTGTTGAAGGGTGATTTCAGATTTGAAGAAGGAGGATCAGATTCTAAGATCTGATAAGCAGCAAGGATACACAGAATCACAGTGAACAGGATTTGTAGAGTGAGTGGAAGACAAGATCATACAGAGATCTTGCAAGTAAATAATTTTAAATCTGATTTGAAATTGTAATTGCAGAATTGTGGTTGCATAAAATTGAAGACAGAGTTGATGATGATGACGGTGAGCCTGATGTTCAGCTAGAGGCTGGATAAAGAGGACAAGTGCAGTGTTCTCAAGAGAAGGTGAGAAGTGGTTAACTCTGGTTTGGAGAATTGTTTGCAGAATTCTGAGTGCAGACAATTGACGAATCTCAGCAGAAGCAGATCACATCTTTGAGAGCTGTGATAAAAGAATCCAGCAGAGGATTCTGAAGTGAAGAGTAAGGTGTGGCAGAACCTAGAAGAATTCCCAACAGAGGTTGGATGAGAAGAGGACAGATGAGTTCTTGAAAATTTGCAGAGTGAAGCCTAAAGAGAGTAGAAGAGAGTGCTCAGAAGGTTCCAGCATACAGGGGACTAGTACTTGCCAAAAGCCGGATCCGGAGGAAGGGGTTGGTGAGGTGAGTTGCAGCAAGAGAGCTTGTTGTTGCAGAGGCTTAGTGCAGCTTGTAGGATAAAATGGCTACTGATAGCCACAACAAAGATTGCATAGGTTCTGAGAGAGGTCACAGCAGAGGAAAGAAAGAAGATGCCAAAGCAAATGTCATGAGGAAGAAATCCACTGATGAAGAATGGTGGAAAGAGATAACTGAAATTACAGAACAGTTTTATAAACTGGAGAGGATGATAGGAGAAAGCCAGAGAGTTGGGTGGCTCATCAGGAAGAATGTGAAATGGAAAATAGTACAGTTGAGGTTGAGGCAAAAGAAGATTGCCCTCTTGAGAGAAGAGCTCAGAGCAGCTGAGGTGAAAGAATAAAATTCTGCTTGTGAAGCAGAACAGAACACAGATGAAGAGTGGAGATCTATAAGAGATCTTGTGAGACATGGTGAATACTTGAGGCAGCAAGAAGCTTGTCTTGCTGAAGAGGAAGTCATTGAGGATTTCCTGAGTTATTGGACCAGTCCAAGTGATATAAGGGCTTGCATTTTTTAGTCTGAAAAATGTGAAGTGATGACAGACTCCACAGAGGAAGAAGAAACCAGAGTTCTTGAGTCAAAGATGGAATTTTAAGATTCCATGTGAAGATCTATTCAAGAAGAAGTGCTTGAGGAAGCAGCCAGGACTGAAAATTCTTGTGAGTTGGAAACTAAAAAGTTGTGTATGTTTGCAGGTACACCACTGGAAGATGAACAAGCTTCAGAGTTTGTTGATGAGAAGAAGACATTGAATCTGAAATCTATTCAATTCAATGTTGAGATAGTGAAATCTTAGGGAGAGATGAAGACAGAAGAGTCAAATGAATATATCCAGTAGAATGTTGAAGCTGGGAGAGAAGGGCCAGTAGAGGATTGGTCAAGAACAAGCAGAGGTATAAAAGGTTGTGTAGGGTTCCCGAAATCTAATCCTACTGAAGTTTTGGAATTGTATAGGAGGTTGGATTTTCAAAGAAGAGATTTGGAGAAGAAGAGGACATATGCACAAGCTGATTTGCTAGGGAAGCAAGGCAGGAATATGTTCATGGATGGATTTCATGGAGCAGATGATGGAAGAAAAGTGAGACTAGCTGACAGTCTCATGAAGGATGTAGATAAGCATGATGGGGTGCTGACAGAAGATTTGGAAAGAAGTTCTGGACAACATACTGATGTGTTGTCAGAGAAGAAGAAGTTATTGAGACCTTGGAATTTTACTGTTGATAATTCATGTGTTAATAATGCAGAGAAAGAGGAAGAACAACAGTTGGAAGTTGTTAGAGAGGTGAATAAGAAGAAAACTATGTTGGCTGAAAACATAAGGAAGGATCATCATTTTAACATGGTGATTGGATCAGTGGAGATGAATCTGGCAGTTGAAGAGAAATATGATGAGGAATTTATGAGTCTTGAACCAGACTTAGAATTTATGGGAGAAGGATTGGTGGCTAGGTCATCAATTGAGACCATTGGGTCTCATGGTTGTAACACTGAAATTTTGTTTATGTGTACAGGTGAAGCAAAATACAATTCATCCTTTGGAATTATCTTGGGAGAAGAAAACCTGTTGTTGAAGGAAGATGAGACAGCCATGTCTCACATGCAGGAATTTTTCACTGTCATTGACAGAGAAGAATTGGTTAGGCTAATGGGCCAAAAACAGCCTAGAGAGAAGATTCTAAAATCTGCTAAAGTAAGGAAGAATCAGCATTCCATGTTGACAGAAGATGAAGATACAGTGGCTAGAGAACTTGATTTGATTGCTGGATTCAATCAAGGAGATGAGAGGCAATTTCTGAATATTTCCCACAAAGAAGAAGAAAATGCTAAGTTTAACTTACAGCGTGCTGAAGATGTAAAACAAACACATGAGAGATGGCTGAAATGTTTGTTGGAGGAAACATTGGCATCAGAAAAACCCAAGGTGGCAGCTAAAGCAAAATGGAGAATGACATCTGCAAAAGAAGAAACAATCCCATCAAGAATTTTGAAGATAGTGACAGCAGTAATATTGAAAACAATAGAGTTTGAAGGCAGCAGTGAGTAGAGAAGTTTCCAGATAAAATATGGACTGGACAGAGAAATGAAAACCATCAGAGAACTGATGACGAAGATGTCTCAAAAGCAGCAGATAGTAGCAAAAAGGCAGGAGAGTTTCAGCAAGGGAAGGACAATGAAATATTGTGAAGGTATAGCTGGAGAAGATTAGTTGAAGAAGGATGCAGCTGTTGGACAGTAGAAAACCATAGTATGGGATCTCAGAGGTAGAAATTAAGGACACATGATCAGGAGATCATGAACAAATTGAACCTTGGGATTCTGATGCAGGGGCATTAGGCACAGTGAAGCACTTTGTATTTTTTATGAGACCTAGGGGTCTCATATTTCTAAAGTTTCTTGTAATTATTAGTATTTTTAAATAAAAAGTGAGAATTGTAAATTTTCTCTAGTTGCAGAGAGCATGAGAGAATTGGTTAAGTTAGGAATATGAATAGACAGCCAGAGGTATGAGCCAATTTAGGGTTAGTTCAGCTATTGAGTCTAAATTTAGGAATTGGGAATGTTAAGAGTTTGTTGAGCTGTTTGGAGACCTGAATCGATTCAGGTCATCCTTTTGGTATAAATGTAATCATGAAGAGTTTAGATAGATTCCGAGGTAGAGAGTTGTTCAGAAGATACAGAGTAGATTATAGAGGCCACAGAATAGAAGACCTGGCCAGAACAAAGAGAATCTATAAGTAATTCCATTGGAGTATATAATATGAATCACTTCAGCATTGTATTGATATTGTTGGCTTAAACTCTGGTTAAATGAATCCTGTGCGTCATTGAAGAAATTGACTTTCCTGTCGATGTTGTGTCCTGAATTGTATGTGCCTTGATTGAATTTATTTCTGCGTAAATGAAACCGAATCTCATTAACCCAATGTACAAGCACCGGCGTGAATAGGCTCTGTGTGGATGTTCTGTTTTAATTAGCGAAATTACTATGAGTTGCATTCCTAGCATTTGAGGGAGACTTACCACTGAAGGGGTTGATATCATTGAAGGAAGTGGGATCAGAGCATAGTGATTCAGTTACAACTGAATGGATCAAGGTTAGTGAATGAAACATTGTTTCCATGCAGTACCCAATGAGGAGGAATTTTGGCGCTCTGCTATGATTACGCAGTGAGGAGAGATCGGACTTTGAAACCACAGTTGGAAGGTTTCAGAAACCCGTGTGCGTATAAACTGGAACCACGAGTGGATTGGCGTTGAGGAACTGTGGATGAATGCCGTGTAGCTTAATGTGATTACGCTGCAATCAAACTTTGTTTGATCGAATTGAACTAGGCGAAGTCGGATGGTAGTAATGGACAGAATCTGTGAAATCGTTGAATGAAGAATGTGTAGTATAGAACCTGTTCGAATAATGATGAGGAATTGAAACAAAACTTGGAGCCAAAGAATGGAACCGTGAATGAATGGCAAAACTAGTGTTCGAGGAACAGTGGGTTTCGCGTGAGCGAAAAGTGGTGAATGGTATTCAAATAAAAAATGTGATTTCATTTATTGTTGGACGCGTATCCTAAAGTGGTATTGTAAAACCACAAATCTCGTGCATTAAGATTCGGAAGCCAAAAGAACGTGATACGCGCGAACGTCGTCCGATAAATTATGGATGCAAATCCACGGTGGTCGCACTCAAACCTGTGAGCATGATAACATAGAAGTAGACCATGTAAATAGTGGGGCCGAGGATACATAGGTATGTTATCGCTTTGATATTAAAACTAGGCCAAGTCTTGTTGCGACGTCCTAACATCCGATAGAGGATATAATGTATATTAATGCTCTTTAGTTGATATGAAATTCACAAAGGGCGCATACTTAATTTCTGAATATGGGGGTATGTTGGTGTTGGCCCAGACTCTAATACATGGTGATGATTGATATTTAACCAAGGTCTGAGTGGTATATTGTATATGGTTGGAATTGTATGCGTGGATGTGTTGATTCCATTGAAAAACTGACGGGCTAAGGTGTGGTACAATGTTCTATGAACATTCAAATAAATATCATAGACATATATAATTGGGTCAAGATCTAACCACTTAATATAATTTCTTGACAGTGGTTGTTAAGTTGCGGCATAATAGCTATCCGAACTGAATATATAACTTACCCAGGTTTAATTCTTATATAGTAAGAGGAAGCTTGTAGTCGGGTTTCGGTTAAGTCCGAATAGTTGATGGAAAAAAAATCATTATGTAGGGTATTCAATGGTTTTATATTCATTGGTCAAGTGATAAGCTTCCACAGGAGAATAAAAATTATTTGGGCAAATAGGAAAAGGAGGTCTATATACACATAGAGAACATAAAGTGGATTTAGAGGTAGCCCGGGCATCAGTATATGGACCCATAAATATCTTTAGTGGGAATAAAACCACTTCTAGTGTGAGTGTGGATCAGTGTATCTAGTTGAATAAAGCACTCCTTGGTGTGAATGGGGGTCAATGCATGTGGATGCGTTCAAGATTGACCCAATCAACATCATAGTCATGGAGGTAGTGGAGAGATATTGGAGGACAACACAACCATAATAGGAGGGAGTCTCCATGAGAGTAGCATCATTAATGAGTGGGACCAAGCGGGTGGAGGCTCACAAAGCATATAAGGAATGGGATGGAAGCCATAGGGGGTATTCTAAATATTTTTTATGTTTGGTATTTTATGACTTTCTGCACGCTTCAGCTATTTAGCAAAGTCTACTATGTTGTTTTGCACAAGGGTGTTTCCCGCTGAAAATCCCACCCTCATCCTCAAGGGACTTCGAGTGCCCACTAAGGAGAGGTTCCTTTGAGCATCATTCCATGATCCTGCATCAGTCCAATCTTCATCCAACCTTCAGCAGCATAGTCTCCTTTAGGAATTGCGCAATCGAGGAGGGCAGTTTCAGTGGAGGGTTCATAACCCAAGTTTTTGAGCTTGTTTTCCAGTGAGGGAACCATCCCTTCATCCGGAAAGTTAGTGGGGATAAGTATCAACCATTTTTACATTAGATCAGCCACCTCCCAATATTTACCCAGATACAGAGCGTATTTCAGCCCTAGGGATGCATTTTTCATCTTGTGTATTTCTAGAAACCCTTTCTAGGTTATCTTGGAATTGTGTTAGAAAGCCTAGATCTCTAATCCCAGCATTTTCTGAGCACTATATCAGAAAATCTATGCATTCCTACTTTCCAGCAGGATTGTGTAGTCATGGCCTCCTAGCAATTTATGTAGCAGCATTTTTTCATGTGATATTGATGTATAGGGTCATTTGGGGCTTGTTTTGCCTAGCTTGAGTGTCTTTTCCTCAAGATATTGTACTTCATTTTCTGCCATCATATATAATAAAATGGCTCAATGATCTGCTCACGTTTTGATGTGTTGATATTTATTTCATTTTCCAGTTTTATGTTCAATATTCATGTTTTTATTAATTTGGAATATTACAAGAAGGAAGTGATCCTTGAGGAATTATACCTATATTTTGGGTTGACTTGGGAACAATATGTTGTGAAGGCATTGGTTGTTGGATGGGCATACCAGATCGCTTGTGATCAGCCCGTGATGCTTGCATCATGCAAACACTAGATGAGCTAGGCTCAAAAGGGGTAGGTGGTGGACCATAGTAGGCACCAAGCAAAGCAGAATCTTTATATGTTCCACGTGAAACAATGGTGAGGGATGAGACAGAATTATTGTCAGTCATGGATGAATTTTTTTACTAAGGAGAATTATATGCCTTAGGATCATATTAAGTTAGTTGCTCAATGGTGACGATATTTACTTTATGGGGAAAGCACATCTTACGAAAAACTATATATGTTATAGCTAACATGGCATAGGTGTAACTACGACCTAGAAGGATGTTGTAATCAAATGGGGCATCTATGGCTTCAATATCAATGGAGATAGTTTTTCCGACAACAGTGATAAGAAATTTGTGAAGTAAGCCAAGGGTCTAATATGGATGAGCATCCCATGCATAGAGAGTGATGGTGGATGGGGACAGGTCAAGTGAACCAAGTTGTTTCCAAACACGAGTAACCATCACATAGGCAAAGGCGCCTTCATCTATGATACATCGTTGAACAGTGGCGTTTCTTATTGAGATTGGTATTTGAAAAGCAATAGATGAAGGAAGTAGGAAGTTGGGGATGTTTCGAATGATCAACGTCAAAGACACGACCTACACTGTAATGGCACTTCCTCGTAATCCAATTTTTGAAGTCTGGAATAACCTCTCCACTGAAGCATTGAATTTTCCACAAGTCCTTCCCTAATGTCAAGATGAACCAAAATGCGAGAAAATGAAATTTTTCCAGTCTCCTAGAAAGACTTATCATAATGGAAAAATATCCCTAAACCATCCCCAATCCTCCTGAAAAACATCTCCCGAAAATAATTTAAGGGAGAATCTAGGCAAGCTAACCCATATTGGTCCCACCCCTAATTTCTCCCTCTTGGGATCGAAAAGAGGGGACCATATTTTCAACATAATGGGTGCCAATTCAATGTGCCAATATTTGGTGAGAACCCATAGCATGTGCTCGACCCTATTGAAACGAAGGGAAAACCAACGTCCAGTGATTGTAACCACTGATGACAAGACATCTAACACTTGAACCCATACTCTCATAACCCACTTCCTCAGACGAACCGACGATTAATTTCTCCCCCGGACTCTTCTCACCAGAACATGCTATGTCGTATCCATCACTTCATCTAGCTTAATATCTTCACCAAGGACTAGCAGGCGCCCCCTCTCTTTTTTCCATAGAAAAAATCAAAATTTTTATAAATAGTAAAAAGTTACATCGTAGATGTTGTAACATTCCATATGAGAAAACGCCCAACAAGGTGGCTGACAATACTAATGAAGAGCAGGCCCTAAACATGGTCGGACGCAAACAACAAGGATGTGTCAAAACATAACAATAGAGGAGGAAAGAAGGAAAAAAATGACAGCACAAAAACCCCAGCCATCAAAAATGGGGAGAGTAACGCAGGTCAAGATTTTCTTCCTTTTTTCTTCTCTAATTTACGCTACTCACCTTGTGATGGCATAGACGAGACAAGGACAATCTAGTTATCAGCAACCTAGGTACCATTATTCTTATCTAAATCTCAGTTATCAGAAATATGATGGCGTTTATTCCCACAATTTCCAGTCCAATGGATTCATGTCTAACTGTTTCAGAATAGTCTTAAGATCGAAGTGATCTATTGAAGCCTTCCCATGTACTTCTGGTTCATTTTTTGTTTGATTGTTTTCCATGGGGATAGTTTCATCCTCATCTTCTTCCACATCCTCCTCCGGCACAAGTGTAGGATATTGCTAGCTTTTGTTTTGTTTCCCACTATTCTTCTTTTTTCTGTTTTATTTCTTGGTGTCAGGACATGTGTTTTGTAAGTGTCCCGCCTGCCTACAAATTTTTCATTTGAATGCAGTGTTTTCATAGTCTAGAGGTTGCATCCAGTTTTGTTGTTTGTGAATCATCAATATACTTTTCGGTAACCCTTTACTAAGATATACGTCCACACAAACGCGCACGAAAGTGTAGATTCTCTCCTCTAATCTCTATATATCTGTTTTTATGTATCGCCCAATGTTGTTCCCAATACCTTCAAGATCCTATTCATTCCAGAAATGAAGAGGGAGATTGTACAATATGACCCATACCGACATTATAGTGACTTCCATAGTGTTTGCGTCAAAATCCGGGAACCATGGGGTGATGAATAGGCCTATAGAACCCCAAAACCATGCTCCTTCTCGTATAACCATATCTCTAGCCTCTGAGGATTGAAATTGTACAATAAAATACCCTTTGGAGCAGAGATATATTTCATAATTTGTGGTCTAGTTAGTAAAAATACAATGGAAGAGCTCCATCTTTTTAGGCCAGAAATAGTTGAAGCGACATACTATCGCTTGTGATTCATATGTCACGTATTATTCCTCTGTTTATGGATTTTATATCTTCAATGTTGGTGTTTGGCCCAGCTATTCTACTATATATGGTCGAGGGGTGTTTCCTTCTTGTTTTGGTCGTATTATTGCAAGTTTTTTCCCCTATAAAATATTATTGTAGGATGGGCCACCATTTTTTTACTCCTATTTTGTGGATTTCCCCCACCCTATAACCCCCTGCAGCTCTAGTTTTTCCCACGTCCACAACATCCAATCTCAGGAGGAGATTAATGGCAATGGTCGACCCAGTAGCAATTGAATGGTCCTTCATTGACCAGTTGTCTTGTAGCGACTAGCCTCTGCTGAACAATGATTGCAACTGAACAAGGTAACCCATCATAACCATAATTTTTTTCTTCATGTGAAAAACTCTGTCGACATCTTGTACCCATAGTAAAATTATTTTAACCATAAGGGGCCTAATTAAAATTTAGAAAGAAGTAGGGATTACTTGTTCCAGAGAGCCTGGATTTTTTTTGATGTCTTCAATCTTCTCTGTTTCTAGATTCCGATAATGGATAGGGCACAAAGAAGAGGTGGAACCGTGCAATAAATAGTGGAGTGTAATGAGCATGCTTCCGAGGGGAAGGAAGGGAACCAAAGTCCTCTCAAGCCCCTAGATAACGAGGACATTGAAAGGAGAGAAGAGGGAATTTTCCCCCATCCCAAGCCCGAACAAAAGGGACAAAAAAATGCCCCTCACCCCAAGCAAAGAAACGAGTGTGCCCGTCAAAAATACAAAACCCCAGTGTGAACTGTGTTCCAACTGTTTGAGAACGTACCCGTGGTAATGAAAGGTCAGACCCCATATTCGTCAAGCGGAGCCGCAGGATGGGACCATCATCGAAGCAGGTGCTGCCTCATTCCCAAGATTAATATATATCTACCAAAAGGAAAACTCCTGCCACAGGACTCTCGTATTTTCAGTAATCTGTCTTTCTGAGGACGAAAATGTAGAGGCTGGAAAACCTCTCTTCCCGTCATAATTGGGCTCCCCTGACAGGTGCAGGATTCTTTTCTCGCTGCATAACCTATTTCCCTCTCTCAAGAGTCCAGTTATGTATGGGTCTGCGGGGTTTAATGTGATGGTGAACTGATAGTGAGTCCATTTCTGGAGCCGTCCAGAAGGTGAACCCCATTCCACCAGCATCTCACATCTCTCATCCTCCCTCTTCAAAAACCTATGTTTCGGCGCACCTCTGGTCTTTGAAAACCCTAACGGAGCCATATTTTTCTCTAATTTCATGTTGAGCTAGTTGGCGACCCCTCTCTTAAACCTTGGTACTCTTTTGTTTCTTCTCCCTTTTCTTATGTATGCCTTCTTCCAAGGTCTTCGGGGAAGGAGCATGGTTTACTTTAGAACTGATAACCCTAATTTCCTCTCAAAATGTTGAAAAATCACCCATATAAATTCCTACAAAAAATCCAGAGGATTGAACCGTGGCATTTTACCAGAGCTTGTTAAAATTTTGTCAACCTGCTTTGTGCCACCCCGCATCGACTGGCCTTTGGTTGCCAAAATTTGTTCTAAAAATGAGTCAATACTTGTATGTTTATCATCTACCCCCACTAATACAACCCTATTAGGGTTATCTAAAATCAATCTAGAAGAAGAGATAGGGTTTAAACATTGTTAAAGAAAGAGATGAGTCTTCGAGGAGGCTATCGAATTTTCATTCGGAAGCGGTTGGACATAGTCCCAAAAATGATTCTCCAAACCCTCATATCTTTGAGACCCTAGCGAGTTGTGCCCTTTGTACGGAAAAAATAATGCTTTTAAGTCCTTGGATGAGGGGTTTCCGAAAAACTTCTGGCGTAGATGACATTGGGGAGCAAGCCCTCAACTCTAGTGATCCATCTGGCACTGGTTGCTCCATTCTATATTTCTTAGTTGGATATTTTGTCCAAATAGGCATTAATTCTAACATATCTGAAGAATTATCTACCAGTTCCTCATCCAGATTAACAAACCCTAATTGACAACAACTACAATAAACTGCCTTTAGACAATAAAAAACACTCGACACCGCTGCAATTAACACCTATCGACGTGATGAAACCAAATAGTCATGGAAAATGACAGGTCGTGACCTTCCATAAACAATCATGGGTCTATTCCCCACCTAAATATTCAAATTTTAATACTCAACTTCAATCCAAATTTAACCTAACCCCTGCGGAAGCCACATGACTGAACTATCGAGACCTTGTTACGTGGATTAATCCATCTTGCGGACAAGGGCGATCTCCCTAGTACTCCAACGAGTAACTAGAAACAAATAGACAAAACAATGACACTTTCCTTAGCCTATAACTCAACATGAAACATGTAGTATGTGAAATATCACTTACCTATTAACGAGGTGCTTGTAGAAGTCCTTTCAGCGCTTTCCACAAACAACTTTCCTCAATGCTTTATAGCCCCTCCAAATGCTTTCCAAGCTTCTCTACGACGCGCCAAAAGAGATATGCATAGAAAAAAACATTCAAAGGGATCAAAGCATCTCACATATAAAAGAAAAATTAAATTAAATCCTTAGTCTATCATAAAACATATAATTGAATCAATAATCAGTTATAAACCATGTGAGTGATCAAGGAATCCCACAAATAACATCGAAATAGATGAAATTAGGAAAGAACAATTACTTCGTATTAAAATAAAAAGGGAAAAGAAGCTTACAACCTGGTTCCTTGATGTCACAAGCCTCTTCCAATGGTTTCCTTTCCTTCCCTTGATGACAAGCTCTTTAGACCCAAAACCAACAGCATGAGTTTACCAATCCAAGTCTCTCAAGTTTCTCATTCCTGTGCTAAATTTATAGGAAGGATGAGGAGGTTTCTAGTTCAAGTTCTCAAGGGATATGATCCTTAAGAAAAAGAATTTAGTTCCATATACCAAGGGATGAGGCACAGGTATGTAGCGGTTCCATGTTTCTAATTTGGATAAGATTCCTCAAAAAAAACTTCTACAACTTACCTTTTTTATTTTTACGTGTGTAAACGAACCTACACACTTTTTGTTCAAGAAAACCGTGCAGGTGCACAGGTTTTTTTCATAAAAAATTTGCATGCTTGGGTTTTGTTCAGGAAAACTGCACAGGTGCAAAGGCTTCTTTTTTTTTCAGGAAAACCGCACAAGTGCGTAGGTTTTGTTCAAAAAAATCGAGCAGGTACTCAAACTAGTTTTTAAGCAGTGAAAACCAAAATTCCTTTTGTCCTTGGTATTATTTTACTTCAAGCTTCATAATTGATTCACTTGAGACACACCATCGGATGGCAAGATATTCGAATTGATAATCACGGTGACAAATTTTAGTGTAACGGATTTCCCCCTAAAGTCAAAATCCAGAAAAGATGTTTGATGACTGAAGCGCTTTATCATGTCAAAGGTTCATATCAGAGACTAATTGGTTGAAGACCTGAAACAAACAATCAAGGATTACCATATCATGCTTTCATATAAACATCAATGAGGTAGGCATTCCCATACTCGGATTAAACATAACTCGATGAACTAGTAGGGAAATACACCAAGATCCATCCCAATAGTAGACATAGAATGGATGCAACCATCAATGGATCTATATTTACAATCATGAATATTTAATAACTCCACGCAGCTTGGATGGATGAAACTAGATCTAGGGTCTTGATCTACATATCTATCAATGCACGAATCTGACCATGCGAGTGAATGTCTTGAAGTCAAACATGGTAGAAACCACTTGATTACCGGTCAATGATGTGAACCGTTAACAAGTGTGAGAGAAACCACCATTAATGTCAATGGTCCTCAAGGTCCTCCCAATACAGTCTATGGAGTGCAATTAAATTTCTTGAAATTGAACACTTATAGAATCATTCGATCGAAGGTCAATGATGAGAGCCTATCTTTGAAAGCGAGAAACCTGACATTAAGGCATGCAGGCCTCAAGGTACTGAAAAATGGTTTCTAGATCAACTTCCTAGATAATGAGCTGAAGTCGATAGGAAGCGATCCGTCGTAGGAGGGCCTACGACATGAAACTTCATGTCAAGTTTTGAAGAACAATATTTGAAGTGATTCGGGACTGACTTAGGGATGACTGACGCAATTGAAGGTTATGAATAGAAAGGTAATTTTTACTGAGGTTGGACTTCTCTTGAACATATTGGTGACACGAAACATGACTTGGCATCATTTGACTCAACGATAATACCCAAAACTAGCTGAAGACTTTCAATAAGGTTTTATTAACTGTGAGGCAAATGGATTTCCCAACCCGAACACTGATGTGACTAAGTGTCATGTTCAAGAGAAACATACTGCCTTTAATAGTACAAAAATGAATGTTCTTTCCCAATTCCCCCCCACCATTACTGGAAAGTACCTCTTTATTTTTTTCAATCTTGAGGAGGATAACATTTGCTTGTCATAGAAGCTCATCGTTGGGATGAGTCCTCCGAAATATTTTTAACGAACCCTAGGAAGGAGTGGTCCGATCCCATTGTAATCGATGGGTCCTACACTATTTAAGTTTTATGAGTCTAGTGTAGGGTTGACTCGATGTTATTTTCATGATTAAAGAGTCTTAAAAGACATAAAAATAAAACTCATTCAACTCTTTCAATGTAAATTTTTAACGAGCCCAGAGAAATTAAAACTCGGTGTTTTTCATTTTTAGGGAGTCGGAATAAAAACATAAGTAAACTCCAAATGCTATTTTTTGTGAATTTAGTCCCTCAAGCCTGAAAAAGGATAAAATAATGCAGGAGAAAACTCTATTGACCATGATTAGTCAAAGTATACCTTTTTCGTAACTAGTCCAATTCAGTCCGGAAAAGGGGTAAACTTATACTGAATGGACGAATATTCATTTATTTTTACGAGTTCGAATAGTCAAGTGCTCGAAAATATTTTCATGTTTAAAGAGTCTAAAAAGGGCTTAAAAAGGAACTCCAAGGTTTCGCTTTTTCGTAAGTTTTAACGAGTTCGAAAAAGTGATAAAAAGTGTACTCATATGGTCGACTTTCAATTTAATTTACGAGCAGGAAGAGATGGAAAGAACTCGACATTTTCATGTGTTTTATGAGAATGAAAGATAGCAAAATAATCTCGGGATTTTCATTAGTTTAATGAGTCTTGAAAATAATAACCGAAATGGACTCGAGATAGGTTTCATTTTTATACAAGCTTGAAATAGAGGAAAACTATGCTTGAAAGTAGTTTCATTTTTACACAAGCTTGAAACAGATAAAATTTTTCTTAAGATAGGTTTGTTTCATTTTTACACAAGCTTGAAACAAAGGAAAATTCATGTTTGAGATGAGTTTCAATGCCCCCCAAGCGTAACCTGCAAGAGCACATGCCCCCCCAAGCTTCATTTCATTCACCTAAGTAGACTACCAGTTACTAATAGTTGGATGGAATGAAGGTTCATTTACGAGATCATATGAAAGACTCGACTTAATTAGAAGAGGATTTGTTTCGTTTTTTAATGAGCTTGACACAGGGGGAAAAAAAACTATGCTCATGGAACCTTGTTTCATTTTTTAACGAGCTTGACAGAAGAAAAGGAACTATGCTCATGGAACCTTGTTTCATTTTTTAACGAACTTGACATAAGAAAAGGAACTATGCTCATAGGAACCTGTTTCATTTTTTAATGAGGTTGACACAGTAAAACCATCGTCATGACCTGATTCATTTTTTAACAATGTTGACATAGTAAAAGAACTATCCTCAAGGAAACTTTTTTCATTTTTTAACGAGGTTGACATAGTAAAAGGAACTATCCTAAAAAAGACATGTTTTGTTTTTTAAGGAGGTTGACATAGTAAAAGGAAATATCCTCATGGGAACCTGTTTCATTTTTTAATGAGGTTGACACAGTAACAGGAACTCTCCTCATGACTTGTTTCATTTTTTAACGAAGTTGACACAGTAAAAGGAACTATCCTCGTGATTAAATGATTCATTTTTTAATGAGGTTGACACAGTAAAAGGAACTATCCTAATGATAAACTGATTCATTTTTTAACGAGGTTGACACAGTAAAAGGAACTATCCTCAAGATTAACTAATTCATTTTTTAACGATGTTGACACAGTAAATACTTGATTCATTTTTTTAACGAGGTTGACACAGTAAAAGGAACTCTCCTCATGATGAGACTTGATCATGGCTTCCAAATGGAAGAAACACATGTGAAGGGACACACCTCAATCATGGCCTTCAAGAGGTCTTCATCAGAAGGAAGAACAGTTCTTTGGAAGGAACTCATGTCAAGGGACTCAATAGGGATACAAATATCTTGTTCAAATACCCCCATAGGGTTCACCATGCCAATTACTAGATCTTAGTCAAACGAAGTCGAGCAAACAGTAAGAGGCTCGCTTGAATCGGTAACTGGAAACATGGGACTGGATGCCACATAATTAACCCTTGGCTAGGTATATACCACTTCTGTATAAGGAAAATTCAGAGGTGTAAAATTATCGGTTGTGGAATCAAGTCTAATGAACGAAAGTTGGTCAATAGTCACAATGTTTCCATTGTGTGGGCAATACATCACCTGAAAGAGTGTCGATACGACAGCTTTCATTGCATAGACATAGTCTTTCCCAAGGAGAAAATTGAAATCCAAGGGGCCTCAAACTACCATAAGATCAATACAGACAATTTTACCTTCTAAGGTAATAGGAAACTTAGGAAGGATCCTTAAAGGTTCACTAATGGTTCTATTAAAATCTAACAGATTGTGTGTTACAAGCACAAGCTGAGGGGAACCCAAAGCTTTCCAAGTAGTTAAGGATAAAATACTAACAGAAGCACCTTCATCTACATTTGTGCAGCGCACTTTTTTACCACAAGCCTGCACAATGATTTGGAAATGGATGGAAGAAGGAAGATGAATTTCTTCTAGGCTATTCCAATAAAAGGAAAATACCTCGGTACTTGGAGTGGGTTATGCAGAAATAGGTGAAATGGCCCCTGGCGTAGAGGAATCTGATGTAACAAGAAGAACCTGAGTGGCATGAATTTCACTCTCTATAGGGGGAGTGGGCTCGACTGAATGTGAAATCAAGTCGACCACTTGATCAACTAATGGATCATCAACCTGAGTGATATGAGTTTCACTCTCTAATGGAAGAGTGGGATTGACTGTACTTGGGATTAGATCAACGACTTCGTCAATTGATAGTAGGTTGGGAGAAAGTTTACGGTAACCAGTTGGAAGTTGTTGCTGTGGAACAATAAGGTTTTCCAACAATTTTGAGGCTTCATTCATATGAGGGAAAATGTGACTATGATGACTCCCTTTGCATAACCTACAAGGAAACCTAACTTTACCCTTTTTCTTAGGAACCTGACAATCATTGGTTGATGGATCAACGATAAGTTGATGAGAATTTTCTGACCATACTTCTGAGACCTTAGGAATACCAGGACAATTGATAAGGAAGTGGTCACCCTTACAAATCTTGCAAGGGTATTTGGGTTTACGATCCATGTTGGAGGTTTCCTCAACACTACCAACACTTACAACCATGGTTGGTTGGTTGACTTATTTCTTATCTTGCATCTTCTTCTTCTTCCCTTTCTTCTTCTTCTTAGCCACCTGGTTACTAGCATCAAGGATTTTACCAAACGAAGAAGAAGAAAGGGAGGAAGACATGTTGGGCGAAGAAGGTAAATGGTCAGCATGAGGTTGGTGATGTTGAGATGGTGAAATTTGTTGAGGTGAAGCATCCAGTTGAGGTGGAAAAATTTTAGTATTCGAGGCCAACGAAGTTGAAAATAACCATACCCATAAACCTATGGTAAATATAGGTAATGAAAATGTATCCATATAAGGAGGACCAACATTTCCAAAGCAAGGAAAAGTACTAGGATTCTCGTTAAGAGGGGTTCCTTGGTTGGTAAATTCTGGAATAGTTTCCACTAAATTCAACTTCAGTGAATTTTATTAAAAACAATTCAAAGTCATAATCCACACCTAAGGTCTCTAAAAAGTAAAATAAAACAAATTAACACGTGCTATCAAATCTAGGAGTCAAACCACACACAAAAAATATTTTCCACAATAAAAACACTAGTTGATGATGAAATCCAATGTTCCAGAAATTAATGTGGAAAATTGGCGGTTGGAATAGTTGCCCTGACAACCTGCTTAATGAAACAGTCCGGTGCAAGTAACTTCACTATTCCATCTCAAAGTGAAGAGTACCCTCCGGAAATTCCAAGTGAGTCTAGCCAACATCTGTTCTAGGTACAGTGGGACCTTCCCTCCACCATCACCTTCGGAAAAATCCTAAATATTATGGCCACTAAGGTCACCAACGGATACAAATGCACCTGGGGGAAGAGTGTATGATCTGATATACACGCAAGGGCAGAGTATCAAGCTCAATCCCCTTGAAAGCTCCTTGACATGGTAATCTGAGGTTTGCTAAGTGACCCCAGGGTCCTCGACAATGGTTAATCTGAGGTTTACCATTTGTATTATGTGCATGTCTTCTATCTTCACCAATGAGATAGGTATGATTACCTCACTGGGTCCGACATGACCTTGTGTTTGACTCTTTTAAAAAGAGCTTCCCATAGCACAAATACAACAATTGGAATTTTTCCTTACCGCAAGATACTAATGTTTGTTTTAACTACTTTGGAATGTTAACTACAACCTATTCCAAAGCACTAGCCTAAGCTAAATTGGTGGAATGCGCCCTAAAAAATGTAAAAAATATCTAGATTGATTTTATTTTGCGTTGTGCTATTTTGGTTGTTTTTTACTCAAAGGTTAATGGATATGAAACTCGTGGTGTTATGACCTGACTCAAAACTGAATGCAATCAAATATGAATGTGTAATCTTTTCAATTCGATGAATCCTAACTAAAGTAAGGAGAGAGGTTCCATTCACTTCCAACAATGCAAAAATTGATAAATAAGAGAAAATATAACAAATTCTCTAATGCACTAATTTCAGCAAGAAAAACTAATGCTAATCAATTCAAAACAATTTTTTTTTATTTTTATGTTTTAAAACAGGCATAAAAACATGTAAATTCAAATCAGGACTATCATTAAAATGAGAGACGCTATCTTGTCAATCAATGAAATAATTCTTTACAATAGGCATAAATGAATATATGATGAGATTCACTGAAAGAAAAGAGATTCACACAACCAATTCCAGAAGTGAAAGACTCTTTTTTGATATATCAACAAACCAACACAGACTCAAAACCCAAAAACTGTAAAGATAAGTGATTTTCCTCAAAAAGACAATCAAAGAAACTGATCTAAATCTACGATTGATTTTTCAGAATTTAAACTATGCAAATGTAATCTATGCACAATTCACTTGAAAAGTATGCAAATGTAATCTATGCACAATTTTCTCTCATATCTGAAAATGAGAATTCTAATTATGCAAATGTAATCTATGCAAGAGAATTCTCAAACACAAGATGATTCCAAATCAGTGAAAGAACAACAAGACTATTTTCCTTCACTAATGTAATCTAAAGAATCAATCAAGTGTAAGTAAAGAAAATTGGGTGAGAATTCCAAAGGTCAAAAGTAAAAACATTCAAAGGCGATTAACACTCAGACACAATTAATAAAAGAAAAAAGATGCAAAAATTGTTTAAGAAATCGAGACAAAACTTGAAGTAATGACCAAACGAAATCAAATTAAGAATTTCTCAAAAAAGAGAATTCAAGACACCCAATTAACTTAACAAAGAGTTAATGAGACTGTAAACAAGCTAACAGGATCATAAAAACCAAAAAATCTGGACTTAAATAAGAGAAACCTTATATTTTTCAAAATTTTACAGGGTTGCGTAGGTAGACAATAGAGTTCAGTGCGTATGTGCACTGTTTCTTAAGAGAAACTGTGCATATTTGCGCTCTGTTTCTGAAAAAAAAAACTGCATAGAGCGAGAAAATTAAGAAAAATAAAAAAACAAAAGTTTCAAACCAGAAATTTCAATTCTTAAAAGGTCTAAAGGCATCAAATATTACAAAATGACACAAAGGAGAACTCGTTCCCTAGCAGAGTCGTCAATTTGTTACCCAGATTAATCCCTCTTGTAGACAAAAGCGATCTCCCTAGTACTCCAACGAGTAACTACAAACAAACAGACAAAATAATGGCACTTTCCTTAGCCTATAACTGAACATGAAACATGTAGTATGCGAAAGAATACTTACCTATTAACGAAGTGCTTGTAGAAGTCATTTCAGCGCTTTCCACAATGAACTTTCCTCAATGCTTTACGGTCTCTCCAGATACTTTCTTCAGCTTCTCCATGACGCGCCAAAAGAGATCTGCATAGACAAAAACATTCAAAGGGATCAAAGCGTCTCGAATATAAAAGAATAAGTAAATTAAATCCTTAGTCTAGCATACAACATATAAATGAATCAATCATTAGTTATAAACCATGTGAGTGATCAAGGAATCCCCCAAATAACATCGAAATAGACGCAATTAGGAAAGAACAAATACTTTGTATTAAAATAAAAAGGGAAAAGAAGCTTACAACCTAGTGCCTTGATGTCACAAGCCTCTTCCAATGGTTTCCTTTCCTTCCCTTGATGACAAGCTCTTCAGACCCAAAACCAAAAACATGAGTTTACCAATCCAAGTCTCTCAGATCTCTCATTTCTATGTTGAATTTATAGGAATGATGAAGAGGTTTCTAGTTCCACTTCTCAAAGGATATTATCTTTAAGAAAATGAATTTAGTTCCATATATGAAGGGATAAGGTGCAGGTATGTAGTGGTTCGAGGTTTCTAATTTGGATAAGATTCCTCAAACAAAGCTTCTAGAACTTACCTTTTTTATTTTTACATGCGTAAAGAGACCTGCGCACTTTTTGTTCGGGAAAACCATTTAGGTGTGCAGGTTTTGTTATAAAAAAATGCGCACACGCAGGTTTTGTTCAGGAAAATCGCGTAGGTGCGCAAGTTTTGTTCAGGAAAACCGAGCAAGTGCTCAAAAATGGTTTTTAAGCAGTGAAAACCAAAATTTCTTTTGTTCCTAGTATTATTTTACTTCAAGCTTCATAAGAGATTCACTTGAGACACACCATCGGATGGCGAGATATCTGAATTGATAGTCATGGTGACAAATTTTAGTGTAACAGACCTCCAAATTGCAGAGCCTCCATCCTCTCATTCCTCCATTCAAATTGCATAAATAGTTATAAAAATATATAGAAACTCCGTACTTCTTTGTTTATCTTATACAAATATATAATATTATATACAACTAGAGAGGGCCTAATGGTTAAGAACATATGTTTCCTCCTATGAAGGCACAACTTCAAAACCAGAGGGGTTAGATTATGTATGTTTTCATAGACATAACAATCAAATCGATGCGCACAGATGGGTCCCTTTTCCCACAAACAAGAGATAAGTCCTTTGTCTCACAAAAAAGAGATGTTGAAGATAACTCCCTTATCCCACAAACAAGAGATAAGTCCCTTGTTTCACAAACAAGAGGTGTCGGCTCAGACATGACCTTAAAGTTAAATAATAATTATTATTACTGTAATTTTAATTTAAAAAATACTTTATCCTTAAATATATCCCACTCATCTTTATAATATACATTTTGTATGATGCTACACGTATGTCTTTTGATTAAATTAAAAAAACGAAGCTTTTGCTTTCCAGTTTGAGAACCGACTCTTTCTAATACATCAATGAAAATTTGGAGATTTAAATCGAATGTCTTTTGACAAATTTTAAAAGACAAAACCATCGCTTTACAGTTTCAGAACCGACTCTATCATTATGAATGAATCCCACTTCGCACAGTCAATGATAGATACTCTTACAATGGAAGCACGCTGAATGGTTCGTATGGATAAAATTAAATTTCATACTCTATCACATAATTCTATCCGTGTAAAGAATACTCGGCTCACATTTCTTACCCGAGTAACTAAAAGTAAAAATATTGGATAAAATTAAATTTTATACTCTATCATATAATTCTATCCATGTAAAGAATATTCGGCTCACATTTCTTACCAGAGTAACTAAAAGTACAAATATTATTTTCAAGTTAACAATGTGCCCTCTCATAAAAATAACTGACACAGCCCAAGATAAATTAATAATAAACTTAAAACTACAATTACAATGGCTATAAGAAGGAAATTGTATCTGCGATACGAGTATTGGTTTTTTCTTTTTAAGTTTTAGATTATATTTGGACCCACATCAAGTTACATATGGAAGGGAAAAATGATTTTTCTAATTATGAGATATTTTATTAAAGTTATAAAAAGATTAATTGAATCTAGACATCTTTTGAGAACAGTTTTTTTAGGTGCACAATTCACTTTCATTTTCTCCTTATCCGAAATTTGTATTGCAATTTTCTTTGTATAACCCATCATTGCAATCCTCTGCAGTTTTAAAATCGATGATGACATGGAGGGTACCACTTGAGAAAGGTTCTGTAAAAGGTTTGATTCCTACTGCGGATGTGCTTCTGCGCAGTTGCTCTCCGCCCCTTCCCCTGCCCTGCCTATAAATTTGTTTATTCTAATTACCCATTTTCATAAACACGGGCCTCTTTCTGGTGCTTCTCTTCTCATAATATATTACCTTGCCAACACCAGTTTCCGCCAGGAACAATGGGTGGCCTAATTTACAGTAGCAGCAGGAACGAACACGACCACAATGACGAAACAGAGTCGGTATGCCTGGGGGATATGGTGGCCCAATTCATGGAGGAATCAGGTGCCGAGAGCCAATTACTATCTCCTCAGCCCGAAACAATGGATGGCAATGTCGCAGAGGATTGCCAATCTGTTAATCAATCACAGCAACAGTTTGAGACACTCAAGGTATAATATTTACATTAAACTTAGAAATTCATTTTCATCAGGTTGCTCTGCATTTGGAAATTATAATTATTACTCTGCTTTCAATATTAATAACTATTTGTGTATGTCCATATTGATCAGGGCATCATGTTCAGTAGCTGTTCTGCAGATTCGGATGTGCTGGCTGAAACATGCAAGTCCCTGGAAATGGCCAGGAAAATGCAACAGCAATCCGAATGCCTCAAACAGTTGGTGATTTGCCATCTTCAAAATGTGGGATATAATGCGGCCATCTGCAAATCCTGTCCAAAGGATAATAGTACAACATTTCCTTCCGGTTAGTGGGTCTCTTTGGCTTCCAATTTTTTTTTCTTTTATCTTTTAAGAATTCATGATCTAACGATCGCGTTTCTTGGGCAGGCAACTATGACTATATTGACGTGATATTGAAGAGCACAAATTCAGACAGAAGCATTCGTTTGTTTGTGGACTTGGATTTCAGAGCGCAGTTTGAGATAGCCAGACCCACTAGGGAATACAGCGCCCTCCTTGAGTTGCTTCCCAAGATATATGTGGGGAGGGCTCATAAATTGCAGTCCATGGTAAAAATAGTGTGCGAAGGTATGAAGAATTAATTGAAGAGGAAGGGGATGCACCTTCCCCCATGGAGGAAACACAAGTACATGTGCTCCTTGTGGTTGGGTTCCTACAAGCGGACAGCACCCTGCAACTTTGTGCATGATGGCTCTAAGAGCAACTTGATCACAAGCCCGGAGTCCTCCCCTGTCACAGAGTCGAGGAGAATGGATAAGCACGCTTGGAATAGTGTTAATGTTGCAGAGGAATGCCTAAATTGGGGGTCTCCCGCAGCAGTTAAACCATCAACAGGAAAGTTTACAATATCAAGACTGTCCTGCGCTCTGATGGAGGCGGGTCTAAGTTTTCTCCCACTTAAGAACAGCAGACTCTGCGTGTGAGCCTCAAATTGTATGTAGAGTCGTGTAGGTTTGCGGTACCTTGATATAAGCTGTGTAGATGTGTTTGGTAGAAACAACACTTATCCCCAAAATTTTGCCGTAACCAATCCTTATTATATTTTCATTGCTATACTTTCGCCATACATTCAGCCGGAATTGACATAAGGAAAATAACTCATACTGCATCCTTCATCTTGAATTAGAATCAAGGCCTATCTTCAATGAGAATGTTGATCTTGAGGATGAATCTATATTAATAAAAAAAGAGTATGTTGATCTTGAGGATGTATCTATATTAATATAAAATTAAAAAAAATGTTGTTTTTATGGTAATTTTTTGGAAATTTTTCTGTTGAATTTTTTTATAATTTTTTTTTTAAATTTAGCAGGAATTTATTGAAATTACAAGTTTAATGTGTAACTCTTGCTCAATAAAAGTGTCCTAGAAGATTTTAAGGTTGCTAAATCCATATATACATTAAAAAAACATTTTGGATAATACAAATCAAAATTTCACTTGAATTTTTGGCCAAAAATTCCAAAAAATCACACTAAAAACAACTCCATAAAAAAATAAATATAAAATTATGATTTTTTTTATTAAATTTTATATAAAATATTAAATAATTCAATAAACAATAATATGAAAATAGTTTTCTTAACACATACTACCTTAAAATAAAAGAAGTCTGCAAGGATACTACCCATTGAGAAGCTGATGATTCCTTGCACTCGAGTTTTCGTGAACTGAAACTATAGTAGCTTGTCACTATTACTTACTTTAAAATAAAAATATAAACTTTAAATAGTAATAAGATTTAATCCAATCTATTTAGATCAATACAGATTGAACCTCACGTCCTTTTACACTACAACTTAAACCTTGTGTCCTCATACACCGTCATTGAACCTTGTGTCCTCGTACAACATGGAAGTTGAAGCTCGTGTCTTCGAACACCGGCCTTGTTTAAATAGGAGCAAGATATTCACGTGAAAGAATGGCTTGATGGGACAGCTCCTCTGGTGTATCGGGTCCCGTCGACCCTGCCTCACCCTTCTACACTTACTGGGATTCGAGAGTGACTACAGGTACACTAATTGTAACAATTTCAAATTTTATTTCATACTTTGTGCAGAGAGGGATGGTAGTCTCAAATAGAAATGCCTCTGGTTCATCCACAAAATCATCAGATTTAGTCCATAGACCAGAGAAGCCACATACACATGAATACAAGTTATTCAAAATGTCTAGAATCCAAGTCCACCTTTTAACCAGAATAGAGACATGATTCCGCTTGAATGAATTGCATGCAATCCCATGTGGATCTCGTATACTTCAATCATTTATGCAATAAAATTGGTGCAAATCTAGTTAAGTTATGATCGCATGCAAGTGTTATCTCTTTCAATTTTAGGCAATACTCTTAATGGTTGAATTGAATCTCATGTTGGATCAACTTGTTTTCACTAATTCATTGATCAAAAGGTTGGAGTAATTATTTGGCAATTGAACTTCTTTTGAAGCTAACTTTTTCTTCTTCTTTCAAGATACTCTTCATGGTTGAATTGAATCTCAGCTTGTCTTCACTAATGCATTAATCAAAAGGTTGGAGTAATTATTTGGTAGTTGAACTTCTTTTGAAGCTAACTTTTTCTTCTTCTTTCAAGGAAGTATCTAGGCAGATCCACCCATCGGGATCGGAGCCTAATCCCAAAGGTGTGAGGAGAATTGACCCTCTAACCTCCCATTAGTGAGGTGCTTTAGCGACAGGAAGTCGATCAATTGAGCTAACTCTCTGAGAAATTTTCCATTTTGTTTATACATACTAACTCTAAAAATTAGAGCAAATAGGCAACGTGAGAAATGAAACAAACTCTCTGGTTGGTTTAATGCACTCAGGGAATTTGATTGGGCTTTGGAACAACATATAAACACTTTCTAATCCCCACAAATGAAACCAATGATAAGCATACTAACCTAGAGGATTGTCTAAACAGACCAACCATATGCCCTTTTGTCATCATTAACACATAAATTAATGCACACACATTAACACATCAATTAATGCACACACATTAACACATCAATCATTAAGAAAATACAGAACTAATTTCCCCAGGAACTGTTTTGAGGAGCCTTGAACATTTCGGGAAATTAGATATCAAGCAATAACAGAGTTGGTAAGTGGGCAGTTGAGAACATACATACAACCAGAACCATCTTAATGGCAGTTTGCTATAGTGGGGATTATGCTATATATTTAAAACTTCTTTTTAAATTTTGCACAACTTTTGCATTCTACAAACCATAATTTTATCTATCAAATACAAGCTTATACTCACCTTCAAGTTGACAATCCAAATTTTATCCATAGAGTACACGGGTAGTCTTACCTTTGAGTTTTCAATCTAGAAATTTTATGTACGAAGTACATGTTGAGCCTCACAACCTAGGTTTAGTCTCAATTTTCACATTGCAGTGTGTGTTTAGTTTCCTTGGCATTTGCAAATTGTAGGAAAGATGGCTTAAAATGTTTTTATCTCTTGTTTTAGTCGGTTTGTTTCATAATTTGATTTATATTTTTAGCCAGAAAAACAATGAAATGTGTGAAATGCAAGAAAGTGACCCTGAAAATATATAACTAAGGTTGTCTAAATCACAAACAAGATTATTATTTCAATGTAAGTACTATTATGATGAATCTATCCAATGCTATGTATTATTCAAAACATCCATATTAGTCTTTAGATATCTTCTTGCATATTTCAACGAATTACAAATTTCATTTTAAATTAACCAATAAAGATGTTGCGTGGATGTCCATCTCATTACATGAGGAATAGAATGGCCCATTATGACTGCTACAAAATCTCAAGTTGACAACTGCATAACTACTTGGCCTAACTAGCATGGTCCATCTTCAGCCAAGGATTAGATTTTACATGTAAAAAAGAGAGACAACAACAAAAAGAATACTTTTTAAAATATAATCCTCATTAAACTTACTTTACTACCAAAAAATTGTATAAAATGATAAATTCAAACACAAGAAATGTATTGCCTACAATTTCAAAAGTCTAAGACAGTTGTCTAATAATCAGAAAATAAAAAACACAAACCAAGTATTAAAATATGGAAGAATCACAACAATGTCTTCTTTACATTACCTATCAGTGGTCAGCAACATAAAACTACCTAAGCACTATTTGTTACACACATTACTTACCATCAATATGAATGCCAAAAAAAATGACATATAACATATTCTCAAAAAGAGACACGATATTTTAAGAAAAGTAGAGCAATGCAAAATGCAAACTGCGCAATAAATAAAGCAAAAATTAACCACCACAGGAACTTATACAAAGATAGCAAACAATACATAAAAGAAAAGGCACTAACATTTTGCAAAAGGCCCTTGTTAGATGAAAACTACTGTAAAAGGGGTGCATAAGTTACCATCCCCTTCGAAAAACTAATTAGTGTAAATAGTTTTCAAAAAAATAGTCTTGTAAAATAAATAAATCAGTTCATAGCCTAACACCCACCATATGTAGCAAATTCAAGACCATAATATCTATTTTGCTTCACTCGGTTTACTATTGAAATTCCCTTTGTTGAATTGATGTTTGGGACTCTTTTGTTGCACATAACTGTAGATTTCTATGCCTAAGGGTAAAACTCGAATTTTATTGGTGAATGTTTGTGGGTGATTGTTTGCAGACTTTGGGCCATATTTTGAGAACGATAAGCCCTTTGTAAAAGTAGTTATGTAACAAAGATAGTTTTGTTCCATATCAGTGATATTCCTTTATTTTCCTTGGATAACTTCAATAAAGGTAATCAAGTGTAATACATATCAATTCTTAACATGATGACTATTGTGAAAATCTCTTAAGTATATCCTCTCTTTTGTGTTTCTTGAACACATTCATTCCCTTCTAAGTTAAATTGGTTTTTTATTTACATTTCACATTCTGGGGTTCCATTTTAGAAACTTAGACATCCCAAAATTCTGACATGCATATTTCCATGTCCAGTAGCCTTTGCTTAAACAAAACTACAAATTTCAAAGTCCATTGGCACATCCCTTAACATATTAGACTTGATATAGAAAATTCTTGAGAGGTGGGACACGAAAACAACCTCTCAGAGACCTCGACCCAACTTTAAGAGGAATAAAGATGAGTCCATCTAAACATGATCCTAAAAACCATTTTTGTACAAGGAATGGATTGAAATTGGGTACGTTATCTTCAAACAACATGTATTTAAGAAATATATAAACAATTTCCTACAAGGGTTGGTTGGAAGAAAGAAGGTTTTTTGGCAAGAATTTCTTGCAAATGACATTGCTAATAGAAACAGAGTGAATATCTTCATCACCATAAAAAAAAAAATTACCAAATACAACCTGTTAGGGTCCCATGATTTGGCAGATTGGTAGACCAAATGACATGGTAACATGGAACTAGTCTTTGGAGTCCTAGGACCTAGCATTCCTGGACTCAGAGAGGGATCTCTCTATTGGATGCAAAGGATGTGTTCTTTTTTCTCTAGGGTTTTGATTTTAGGCTATTTATTAGGTGTAGGGTTTGTTAATTGTTTTGGTTGGGTAAGATGGTCAAGTGGGATAGGTGGAGTGAGAGTCTGTCAAAGCCATTGGGCTATGGAGTCAATGAAAGTCATGGGTGTCTGAAAGATGAAACAGAGTGTGTTGCAGGGCCAATTTAACAAGGTTAATGGATCCTTAAGGTGATGTATGAGGTGGAGTGAACATCAAGTTTGGGAAAACCTAGGAGGATTTAAATACATATAGTTAAAAGTTACAACTCATGAGGTATGTCAAACCATTAAGCTCAATGAACAATACTTAAACTGATAAATATCCAAGATAAACATTCCAGTGAAAGATACAACGCGTAAGAGCTTCTAACTTTAGAAACTCACCTTCAGAGTTTGGGAAAATATATAAGATAAAACAAATAACTCAATTTATGAAGAGAGAACACCTAAACATCATATATAAAGCTATTGGGAACTCTGAAACAAGTTTATAAGCATGGAAAAAGGGCAAGATCGAACGAGACCTCTTTGACTTAACCTAGCAATCAATATTCCACAGAAAGGCTTCAAGATAGGGTTTTGAAAGCTTCAAATAAGCAGGGCATACCATGAATCATACTTGTAAACTAGCATACTAACCATACATGAAACAAGAACAAGTTTTGGTGGACCTAAGGAGCAATCAAGAATTCCTTAAGATGGCCAAAAGAAGAAAACATCAAAGCTATAACAAACAGGAGGACTAAGTTGCCTCAAAGAGCATGTCTCAACCTATACTTTTCTGATTTATAGCAACCAAGAAGCATGAAACATAATGATAACAAGAAAACATGAACAATTCAAGAAGACATCACCATTCACCAAGCTAAGGAAACCTGCAAATAAGCTTCTCCATCATCAAGCCAAACAAGCCATTCATCCACTTCACAAAACCAATTTCTTCTCCAAGCTCATAAAACCATGTATATTGCTCTTCAAGCTCATCAAATGCCAAAAAAATACACAGGAGCCTCATGCTCTATTTATGAATCAAAGGAGGACTAAAACCCTAAATGTGGTAGGAAAAAGTCAAATTCAACCATAAATGCCATTTATGGCCAAGAGACCATGTAAGGCCCAAGGCACATAATATCCTAAGAAATAAATGCCAAAATAACTATTTGCACCTAATTCTAGAGTAATTTGCCTTAAAAAACTCAAAAATATCTATTTGCAATAAATGAGTGTGTTTTTTTTACTTTTGGTCCAAAACACACTAGGCAGCCTCTGTGCATAGCGCCACTTCAATAGAAAATAGGGTCTTTTGTGGCTGAGTTTTGGACCCCTTCCCGACACCGGATTTGGCTCCGTGATGGCTCGTTGGAAAGCCTGATGAGTCGCCTTTCCAGAAATGATTTTTTTGCGCTAAGTGAGTTCCATTTACCTGTTCAAAAACTAATTTTCACAACAATGCTCTGTGTGTAGCACCTGGCCTGAAAATGAGGCAAAAAGGTCAAAATTTTGATGTTTTTTGACCTTTTGGGGGGTCAAAACTGCTCCAAATGATCTGAAATTTTGTGAGCAGACTACTGGTGATGTGAGAAATCCAAAAATGTAAATTTTTCAAGTTTAGGATGCATCAATGTTGTCCATAGCGCCTAGGGTGCTGCCCACAGAGGCCTTAAAATTTCAAAAAGACAAAATTTGCTCAAAATTTCCTTAAATTTGGTGGAAAAGTTCTTCAACGGGTTTGAGAAGCATGTGGAAAATCTTGAGCCATGTCTCTAAGTTTTTCTTGGTATTTACCTCCTTTGAGTGCTCAAATTTCAATGAAAAGGGTATCTTCATTTATCATTAGGAGGATGACTAATGTCATGACTGTCTTCTTGGCTGCCTTGTTTTTTACTTGTTGTACTATCATGGTCATCCTCTGTATTAATGCCTCCTTCAAACTATGTCATTACCATTACTGCTAGATCTCCCATCACTTTCTGCATCATTATCCTGCCCATTGGGAGAGTTGTGAGCCTTACTGCTGCCTTCAACACTTTCATCATTGTCACCCTTCTTGCTATCTTCAGTATTGTTTCCTTGGTCTTGGAGTTGATCATCAGCCTCTGCATTTGCTTCACTTTGGCCTTGTCCTTTATTGATGTCCTCTTCTTTATCATTTCCTGCACTATCACTTTGATTTTCTTTGTCATTAAGAGTCTAATTAGTGTCATGACATTCATGACAGCTGTCATGACTATCATGACTTTTCTCTTTTAATGTCCTTTTCCTCACTGACTTTCCTATTAGTGGCATTCTTTTTATCATTGTATCCTTCATCAAATCTTATTTGTGCCTTGCTAGTTTCCTCTTCTTGATCTACTATTTCTTCTTTATCATCTTCTTTTTCTTCATGTTAAATATTTTCATACATATTGTCACTGTTTGCACTATGACTAGGCTTATTTTCATGTTTATGCACATTTCCCTCTTGACTGTCATGTTTATCTTCTTTGTTGATTTTCACCCTCATCATTGTCTTCACTAACTTCTTGGCTTTCATCTTGCTCATCAGAAATACCTCTTTCTGTACTTGGGAGTGATTCATTTATATCATTGCTATCATTGTCTTGCTCCAAGTGCTCACTGCTTTGTGTATCTTAGAACATAATGGTTTTTAGCTTGGTGAGAGCTTTAGGTCTAGGGAGTAAAAATGTGTGATGTGAGGGCAATTTTTAGCAAATGAGGGAAAAATGAAGTAATAAAGTAATGCTTCTAGAGTTTAGGAGAAGGCTTGTCTTTCATTGAGTGCCTTTATGCTCATGATCACACTCAAAATGGTAATTCTTGCCCTAGATGGTCAAATATTTGGTTTTCATGAAGATTAGGGTTTGGGCAAATTTGGTTTTTAATGTTCCCCTTGATTATGAAAAATACCACTTAGAAGGTAAGGAAGAAAGACCACCAACCTTGATTAACTGATGCAGGAGATTTAGAGGCAAAAAATTTGGATTTAGACATTTTTTTAGCAAATTTGACCAAAAATCATCAGTGCATAGCGCCACCCGACTGCCCGTTCAGGTCGGGCCCTCTGTGCGTAGCGTCGGGTTG
This sequence comes from Pinus albicaulis, assembly GCA_034641835.2. Classification (NCBI taxonomy): domain Eukaryota; kingdom Viridiplantae; phylum Streptophyta; class Pinopsida; order Pinales; family Pinaceae; genus Pinus; species Pinus albicaulis. The sequence goes on from CM076570.1 coordinate 147,235,577, forward strand.
GGTTGGGCTATTTTACCAGTCTGTGCGTAGCTCCAGAGAGTTTTTGGGTGAATCATGCCAAACTTGGGCCTGTGAGCAATGCCTTCACCGGTGCATAGCACCTGCCCTCCGGTACGCAGCGCAGTGTATTTTAACACTGCAACTAGCTCCTCTGTGCGTAGCGCCTCCATCGGTGTGTAGCACCTGGAAATTTTCAACCACAGTTGCAGAAAACCCTAAAAACTTCTTCAACAACTTTCCTTTCTTTTGCAAAGACACAAATGAGTTGAGGGAAGAGGGAAAGGAGGCCTTTATACCCTTTTGAAAAATATTTTTATGAAAAAACCCACTTTGATAATGTTTATTTCTCTTCACCTTTTCACTATCTTTTTGGCCCTTTTTGTCCTATAGGTGGCAGGAACATAGGAAAAAATGGCTTTTTTACTTCGCTAGTAGCATCTTGATGTTCTCCTTTTGTATTCACAAACCTTTCATCAAGCTCAATCTTTTCCTTTTACCCATATTTTGGAAAAATGAAAAAATCCTTGAAAATCAAAGGTCTTTTGGCAAAGTTTTGAGGAAAAATGCAGACAATGAAATTAGTGTTTTTTGAAACTCTTCCTTCACTTTTTCCTTCTCATGAACGTCAAAACTTGTAAACAGTAAACTTGTGACCATTTGGCACTTTTCTTGGAGTCTTCAGTCACATATTCTTTATGCCTTTAATTTTCTTGGTGGATATACTGAAAGGAGAATCTTACCTCTTCCTCTAACTTCCATTCTATCATGTTTTTCAAGCATTGGAGACCTTTTTGGTGTACAAACCATACCAGCAAGCATCAAAAACCCATTTAGTCTTCATGTGTGCCATCATTGTGAGAAAGATGAGGTTTGTTTGTCCTTACCAATTTTCCTGTAGGTAACCAATTTGACAGTTCTACAGAAGAGTCATTTATGGATAATCTATCTCTTGCAGAATGTACCTTTGATAAGGAAATTATTTTGGAGGCTTCTCTGTTTTTTAGACCAATCAGATGTTTGTTCCTTGGACCAGTTTGATAATGATATATCTTAGGTGGGGGAAGGTGAGAAATTTAAACCATCTTGTGTCTTCCTCTTGGCCACTTCTGTTTTTGCAGGTGCATACACAACGTCTGCCTTAGATCACTGTCTTTTTGGATTTTAACACCTCCTTTCTTCAAAAATGAACCCATGCTTATCATAATTACCTTTTTGGGCAATTTCACCTCATGCTTTGACTTCTTTTGATCCTTTATTAAGACCTCTGGCTGTACCTTTGAAACTTCTGGCCTTTGTGCTGATACTCTTTGTCATTTTGTATTTTTGGTGAGGTGAAGTGATGCTGCTTTGACAAACCCTAAAGGGTACCTTGGGTGTTCTTTGAATGCCATCTACTTGTTTATCAAGGAGGATTTATCATCTTGACTTGACCCTTTTGATCCATCTTCCCAAGAACACTTGGAGGGAAAATAAAAGTGACCACCAACCCTTTTCAACTTGTGCAGGAGCTTGGGGTAAACTTTGAGAAGTGAAAAACTGAATTTTGGCCACTTTTTGGCAACCCTGGCCAAATCTCCTCTGTGCGCAGCACCACTCCGTCTGTGCGCAACGCCAATTTGTAGAGAGAATTTGGAGGCCTTCCTTGTGTGGGAATGAGCTCTGTGATAGCTTGTTGAATCTACTTTCTAGGGCTACTTTTGGTTTCCATTTGGTGTCCATTTACCTATCCAAAAACTGACTTTCGCAACACTGGTCAAAAAGTGCTGAATGATGGTGCAGAAATGCAGAGTGCTAGTGCAGAAAACTTTTGTAGGCCTTCCTTAACTCCAAATTGAGCTCAGGATAGCTCATGTGAAATCTCTTCAAGTATAGTTGTATTTTGACTCATCAAGCAAGTCATTTGGACACTCCAGCGGTGAGAAAACCTTATTTTCCCAAGGTCACTCCAGCAGTGCAGAAATTCTCTTGGGACACCTGTGTTTTTGATATTGCTCCCAAACCATGATACCTGTGTAAAACCTGAAGGATTTTTTTCTTGTTGGCCCTATTATGGACAAAAACCTCTCTCACTTTTTCCAAATTCATCTCCGTTTGGAAAGAAACATATTTTAAAGCAAACTTGGCCCTAAGTGTGGAAAATGACTAGGCCCTTGGAATGAATTCTTGGAAAATGATGGAGGAATGATGTTTATGAGTTGGTATGGCTTCATGATTGATGATATGACCTAACATATGGATCTTCTATTCTTATGCCTCTTTTCCATAGCAAACCCTAGCTTAGTTGGAAGAGGAAATTAGGGTTTGGGGTAGGGGATTTAGGACTGCCTTGTAGAGGGAGGGGAATGAAGGGGTTAAGGGTTGTCTAAATTCTTGGGGAAATTTTGGGGCATAGGGATAGATGTTAGGGAGTAGGGGAAAGTGGAATTTCAAGGATTGAGTGAGGGGAAGGGGTCCAAAAGGGCAAAACACAAGCCTAGTCTTAAAAAGTGTCAAATTGTAGCAATAGACTAGGTTTTGTAGAAAAATGATGAATTTGAGGGATAGGGGTGATGGGAAATTTTTATGAAGGTATATTAAGGATAGGCGGAGGTGTAAGAGCATCAAGATACAAGCCTTGTTGATGTTTAACCATGGAGGTCATGAAGCCAAGAAAAAATGCCCTTAAAAGCCCTAGATGGACAATGGAGGAATTAGGAAAAACAAAATAGAGGGTTGAGGCCAAAGGTGACACAACAAAGACAAACTAAGTTACATGAGCCCATGATGGGTCTTCTAGGATGGGTGAGCTGAGCATTGACATGATGAGATGATGAAATAGTGAAAAAAATTATCTTAAGGATAATGAAGGTAGTGATATTTCTAGAACTCACAATGTTCATGAACTTTGTTTCTAGAAATCTAGAACTGATACTTAGTCATCTTCAGATAGTGGAAATTGTGGATGACTAACAGTGGCTCCACTTGGGGAGGGTAGCTCATTTTCAGGAGGTGTCCAGAACTTTCAGATCTCTGGCTTGATGGAGACCAATGCCTCATCCATTAGGCATAATGTTACCTCTTTTCTCTTGCTGATGCTTGCTGTGAAGTTATGATCTTAATAGATTTGAAAAACATGATCAAATCATATTCATCTCTACCTACCCTATCTATTAGCCTAACATTTTTTCTTCCTTGGGTGCATTTGGACTATCCAGTTGACCCTTGACACTTTTTCTTTTGAAAGAAAAAAAAACTATCTACTTCTATCTTATTTCCTCCAAGAGTTCAGATTAGGCTAATGAACTCTCTTATTCTCTACCTAGTCTAATCATTTGTCCAGATTAAGTTGTTTGACAAACTTTATTCTATATTCTACTGACATGAAATTCAAAACATGATCAAACTAGGATTAGGCAATCTAATTTTCCACGGGCTATGGCATTCAGACAGCTGCACACACACATTATTTTTTTATAATGAAAAACTAGAAAACATGAGGGCTATGATTCATAATTTGTTAGGCATCCCTATATTTTCTCTTTGGTTCAGATTTGAGCATGGAGAACCAATATATTTTCTTCCTAATATATTCCTACTGACAAGTCAAGTTTAGATGCTTTGACAAGTTCTCTTTTACTAACCTATCAACAATTAACTGAAAACATGTTCAGCCATGATTAGGCTATATGACTGAACAAGACTTTTTTGGAACAAGCAGTGGCGTTTAGGCTTGCACACTTTCAGTAGTACTCTTTTTTGGGTATGGGGCTATACCTCTTTTTTCAAATCTGCCCTCTTTTTTCATCTTTTCTCTGTTTTTGTATTTTCAAAACAATCTATAACTAAAATATGCTGAAAGGCTGACCTTATTTGCATGCCTATCTATCATAATCTAATTTATACATGATATATACATTCATTTGGTGAGCTCTATTTTCCAATACAACCAATCAAGCAGATGATTGCATGAGGGATCTTGGTTCAACTCTTTAAGGGTGCTGACAAAATTAAAATTGCCACTTCCACCTCACTTGTTTTCGGGCAGTAATGCTTAAAATTTTTCTCACACTTTGCAACAAACTGTTCTTGGCAGAACACACTCATCCTTAAGATTTCTCAAGGAAAACAAAAAATGGATCTTGGAATAATACCTGATCTAGAGGATTTGAGACATAATCTTCATTCGGGACTACTCCTTCTTCCACTTGGCTATGCTTGGGATTCTTTTGTGAAAGAAACTCCACCTCTTCCTCATGATCTTCTGAACTAGTAGATTCATCATATATGGCAATGTTATCCTCTAACAAACCTGATGTGCTTTGATAGAGTGAGCTGAGATATATGTGAAAACCACCATGTTGATGAGTAGGATCATTATTTGGCAACAAATCTTCTTGAGAAAGAAATGCAACAACTTTCTTGTGATCATAAATTTCCATGCCTTCATCTGAAATTTGTAATTCAAAGGAACTTGGTGGCTACAAATCTAGACTTAAGGAGGATTCCATGTTCCAAATGATTTCCTCAACCATTTCAACAGAAGGCTCCTCATTGACAACTTTCTCAAGAAGTTCCTCATCCTCCTCAACCTCAACATCAAAGCTGAAAGACTGTTGATTTCCAATTATGTGAAAGTTATTTCTGATGGAATGAAGTGAAGTAGAGCAAAGAGTAAGAGACTCCTCACTTACTTCTAAACTTTCAAGGCTTTCCTCATCAGTGTCACAGGTGACCTGTATTGGCTGCTTACTTTTTTCAAGCTGATGATAACGAACTTCATCCCACAAATCAACTGCTGATTGCTCTGCAACGTTAGTTTCCATTTGGAGGACATCATCATCAGACTGATCAAATTTTGGAAAATTATCAACATAAGTAACATCACAAACTATACATATTGGACTATCAAATTGTTTCTCTTCGAGTTGAAATATAAATCCATTTTCTGATATGTGATAGCTGGGATTAGGAGGAAAATAAATAGAACTGTTCTATTCATATGAAGGTTTAGAGGCTATTTGCATGCTTATAAGCTGATTTATCTCCCCTTCAGTTAAAAAAGGAGGCATTTTTATCTTTTTTTGGATAGAACTATAGGAGTCCTAGTTCTCTTGTGAAGGCTGATTCTGAGGCTGGATGTCTTCTTGAGATTCACTTGGAAAAGATGATGAATCATCACTTGGGATTTTAGAGAGGTCTTGTGGATTCTCTTTCATTTCATGATTTATTTCATCCTCAACCAACTCTCTTGATTTGTGTGGTAGTTAACTTGAGCATGAAATCCATGAATTTCCTCAGATAGATCCTCAGGGTCCCAATTTATTTTTATAATTTGAAATGAATCAAATCATAAAGGTAAAGATCCTAAAGGTGTTGACTCATTCTCTATTTCAGGTTGTGTGGTTTCAAGATGGCTTAAGGGAAATACCTCTGGATCTCCAAAAGGGTTTGTATCATCTATCTTGCCCTTGATTTATTCTTCAGAGCAATGCTCTCTGCTTCTATTTGCAATTTTTTTGTAATGTTCTCTTAATAGTGAAGCACAATATGTAGGAAGGTATCCAGTACTTGACAACTTTCTACATATTCTTCCTTGCAATCTAGCTCAGCATGCATATTTTGATTGTTGCTCTTGCCTTGTAGTGGCTGAGTTTGTTCTTCCCAAGTAAATAGTCTCGGCTGTTTTGAATGACAAGCTCCAACCTCACCCTTGTATTCTTTCTCTTTCATGTCCATTATATGCATAATTTTGTTGGCTGCATTTGTCAACATTTTTAGCTTTATTTTTGAAGAAATCAGTTTCTCTTGAGCTACTTTGTCCTTATTTATTGCTTTTAACTTTGCCTCTCTTTCCATTATGTTGTATTCCACAGTGATGTGCATATTCTTCATTTCTTCTAGGTTTGAAGGATCTCTTTCTCTTATCTGGAATGCCATTTCTAGGTCAAAATAATTTGGGTATTGCAAGAGGGCCCACCCTTGGGGTGGCTTTATCTTAGCAGGTATTGAATGGTATACTTTATTGAACCTAGCTGAAAAGTGTTGTACTGTCTTTTAAAATGATTGTATTCCCTTACGATGAGAAAAATATTTCCCATGACTGACCACTTATCTAGGAAAACTTGAGTGAATTGATGAAAATTGATAATGCTTGCAGCTGGAAGGTATTTAAACCAACTCTTAATTTTTCCATGTAATGATAAGGTAAAAATTCTAATATGCACATCATCTTATCCTACTTCAAATAGGTCAAGTAAATCTTCAATATTTTGAATATGTTGTTCAACAATGATCTTTGTATTATCTCCATCAAAATATGGCAGCTTATTTGCAATTTTTGCAAGGAGGGGCTGGATGATAAGAGGCAAAACTAGAGGCTTATATCTTTCTAGGACCTTTGTGGGTATAGATAGTGCAACAAGAGGCTTATGACTATTTGAGGTTTCAGCAAGAGTAAGAGAAACATCATGAGGCTCATGTTTCACTAGGTATTTCACACGTGAATCTGGGATTGGCACAGGTGTATAAGTCTACTCATGGTCTGCAATTTGAGGCTCAACTTCTTTAGGCTTGAGATCTTTCTAATAATAAATGTGGATCTCATCAGCGTGTTCTTGATCAGGTTTAAAGTAGGAAATTATTATAAAAACAATAATTTATTCAATCCAACCTAGGCTTGAGTGCTCTTTCTTTCTAGGATGACTGGTCATGTTTCAGGTTCTTCCTCCAGTGGAGTCTTTAGGTCTTTCTATAGTTTTGGAGTCGCCAGGTGGATGATTTCATATTTTCTATCCACCATCAACAATATTAGGTTTGATTTACTCATTTCTAGGGGAGTTTGTGAGGACTAGTGGGGTCAAAAGGGCTACTGAAGAACAGTGGAGTCACCAGGTGGAAGATGCTTACTGTTTTGAATATGTACTTGTTGTCCACCATCAACAACTGAATGCCAATCTAAGGATTTTTGTAGGTTTTTTGAGAGCTAAGGAATGCTTAGATTTTCACTAACTTAGAAATCCCACCATGATCGCCAAAATGTTAGGGTGGCGATGAGGTGGTAGATTTACTGGATTTTCTAAGTTTAACTAAGGGTCAAATGAGTCTTAAGATGTATTCAGGCTACTATATACTTAGAAGGTTCCACTGTGATCGCCAGAATGTTAGTGTGGCGATGAGGTGGCAGATAAACCACCAGGTACTATCAGTCAAGGGTTTTTGAATCCTTTAAGGAATATTTAAGCATGAACTTACTTAGAAGGTCCCACCGTGATTGCCAGAATGTTAGTGTGGCGATGAGGTGAAAGATTTATCACTGGATACTCTTTAACAAGGGATTCTAGATTCCTAAGGGATACTTAGATTTTCACTAACTCAGAAGGTCCTACCGTGATCGCCAGAATATTAGGGTGGTGATGAGGTGGCAGATAAACCACTAGATACTATCATTTAAGGGTTTCTGAATCTCTTAAGAAATATTTAAGCATGAAATTACTTAGAAAGTCCCACCATGATTTCTAGAATGTTAGGGTCCCGTGATTTGGCAGATTGGTAGACCAAATGACAGGGTAACATGGAATCAGCCTTTGGAGTCCTAGGACCTAGCCTTCCTGGACTTAGAGAGGGATCTCTCTATTAGGTGCAAAGGACGTGTTCTTTTTTCTCTAGGGTTTTGATTTTAGGCTAGTTATTAAGTGTAGGGTTCATTGATTGTTTTGGTTGGGTAAGATGGTTAAGTGGGATAGGTGGAGTGCAAGTTTGTCAAAGCCAATGGGCTATGGAGTCAATGAAATTCATGAGTGTCTAAATGATGAAACAGAGTGTGTTACAGGGCCAATTTAGAAAGGTTAATGGATACTTAAGGTGATGTATGAGGTGGAATTAACATCAAGTTTGGGAAAAACTAGGAGGTCTTAAATACATAGAGTTAAAAGTTACAACTCATGAGGCAGGGCAAACCATTAAGCTCAATGAAAAATACTTAAACTGATAAATATCCAAGATAAACATTCCAGTGAAACATAGAAAGTGTAAGAGCTTCTAACTTTAGAAATTCACCTTCAGAGTTTGGGAAAACATATAATATAAAAAAAATAACTCAATTTATGAAGCAGGAACACCTAAACATCATATATCAAGCTATTGGGAACTCTGAAACAAGTTGGTAAGCATGGAAAAAGGGTAATATTGAACGAGACCTCTTTGACTTAACCTAGCAATAAATATTCCACAGAAAGGCTTCAAGATAGGGTTTTGAAATCTTCAAATAAGCAGGGCATACCATGAATCATACTTGTAAACTAGCATACTAAACATACATGAAACAAGAACAAGTTTTGGTGGACCTAAGGAGCAATCAAGAATTCCTTAAGATGGTCAAAAGAATAAAACATCAAAGCTATAACAAACAGGAGGACTGAGGTGCCTCAAAGAGCATGTCTCAACCTATAATTTTATGATTTATAGCAACCAAGAAGCATGAAACATAATGAGAATAAGAAAACATGAACAAGTCAATAAGACATCACCATTCACCAAGCTAAGTAATCCTGCAAACAAGCTTCTCCATCATCAAGCCAAACAAGCCATTCACCCACTTCACAAAACCAGTTTCTTCTCCAAGCTCATAAAACAAGGTATATTGCTATTCAAGCTCATCAAATGCCAACAAAATACATAGGGGCCTCATGCTCTATTTATGGAGCAAAGGAGGAATAAAACCCTAAATGTGGTAGGAAATTTCAAATTCAACCATAAATGCCATTTATGGCCAAGAGACCATGCAAGGCCCAAGGCACATAATATCCTAAGAAATAAATGCCAAAATAACTATTTGCACCTAATTCTAGAGTAATTTTCCTTAAAAAACTCAAAAATATCTATTTGCAATAAATGAGTGTGTTTTGTTGACTTTTGGTCCAAAACACACTAGGCAACGTCTGTGCGCAGTGCCACTTCAGCAAAAAATAAGGTCTATTATGGCTGAGTTTTGGACCCCTTCCCCACACCGGATTTGGCTCCGTGATGGCTCGTTGGAAAGCTTGATGAGTCTAATTTCCAAAAATTCTTGAGTTGTGCAGAGTGAGTGCTAGTTTCCTATTCAAAAACCAATTTTCCCAACACTACTCTGTGCGTAGCACCTGGTCTGAAAATGAGGTAGAAAGGTCAAAAGTTTGATGTTTTTTGACCTTTTGGGGGGTCAAAACTGCTCCAAATGATCTAAAATTTTGTGAGCAAACTATTGGTGATGTGAGGAATCCAAAAATATGAAGTTTTCAAGCCGAGGATGCACCAATTGTGTGCTTAGTGAATAGGGTGCTGCGCATAGAGGCCTCAAAATTTCAAAAAGACAAATTTTTTTTAGAATTTCCTTAAATTTGGCAGACAAGTTCTTCAAGGGGTTTGAGAAGCCCGTGGAAAATCTTGAGCCATGTCTCTAAGTTTTTCCTAGTCTTTACCTCCTTTGAGTGCTCAAATTTCAATGAAAAGGGTATCTCCATTTATCATTAGGAGGATGAATAATGTCATGACTATCTTCTTGGCTGCCTTGTCTTTTACTTGCTGTACTATCTTGGTCATCCTCTGTATTAATGCCTCCTTCTTCAAAATCTGTCATTACCATTACTACTAGATCTCCCATCACTTTGTGCATCATTATGCTGCCCATTGGGAGAGTTGTGAGCCTTACTGTTGCCTTCAACACTTTCATCATTGTCACCCTTCTTGCTATCTTTAGTATTGTTTCCTTGGTCTTGGAGTTGATCATCAGCCTCTGCATCTGCTTCACTTTGGAATTTTCCTTCATTGATGTCCTCTTATTTATCATTTCCTGTACTTTCACTTTGATTTTATTTGTCATTAAGAGTCTGATTAGTGTCATGACAGTCATGACAACTGTCATGACTATCATGACTTATCTCTTTTACTGTCCTTTTCCTCACTGACTGTCCTATCAGAGGCATTCTTTTTATCACCATATCCTTCATCAAATCTTGTTTGTGCCTTGCTAGTTTCCTCTTTTTGATCTACTATTTCTTCATTATCATCTTATTTTTCTTCATGTTCAATATTTTCATCCATATTTTCACTGTTTGCACTATGAATAGGCTTATTTTCATGTTTATGCACATTTCCCTCTTGACTGTCATGTTTATCTTCTTTGCTGACTGTCACCCTCATCATTGTCTTCACTAAATTCTTGGCTTTCATCTTTCTCATCAGCAATACCTCTTCCTGTACTTGGGAGTGATTCATTTCTATCATTTCTATCACTACTTTGCTCCAAGTGCTCACTGCTTTGTGTATCTTAGAACATAATGGTTTTTAGCTTGGTGAGAGCTTTAGGTCTAGGGAGGACAAATGTGTGATGTGAGGGAAATTTTTAGCAAATGAGGGCAAAATGAAGTAATCAAGGAATGCTTCCAGAGTTTAGGAGAAGGCTTGTCTTGCATTGAGTGCCTTTATGCTCATGATCACACTCAAAATGGTAATTCTTGCCTTAGAAGGTCAAATATTTGGTTTTCATGAAGATTAGGGTTTGGGAAAATTTGGTTTTTAATGTTCCCCTTGATTATGAAAATGACCACTTGGAAGGTAAGGAAGAAAGACCACCAACCTTGCTTAACTGATGCAGGAGCTTTGGGGGCAAAATATTTGGATTTAGGTAATTTTTGAGCAAATTTGGCCAAAAATCACCGATGCATAGTGCCACCCGATTGACTGTTCATGTCGAGCACTCTGTGCATAGCGCTGGGTCGGGTCGGGCTGTTTGACTGGTCTGTGCGCAGCGCCGGAGAGTTTTCGGGTGAATTGGGCTGAACCTGGGCCTATGCAAAGTGCCTTCACCGGTGCGTAGTTCTTGCCCTCCGGTGCACATCGCATTGTATTTTTACACTGCAACTGTCTCCTCTGTGCACAGCGTTGACTGCCCGGTGCGTAGCGCCTCTGTCGGTGCACAACGCCTGGAAATTTTCAACCACAGTTGCAAAAAACCCTAAAAACTTCTTCAATGGCTTTCTTTTCTTTTGCAAAGACACAAATTAGTTGAGGGAATAGGGAAAGGAGGCCTTTATACCCTTTTGAAAAATATTTTCATGACAAAACCCACTTTAATAATGTTTATTTCTCTTCACCTTTTCATTGTCTTTTTGGCCCTTTTTGTCCTGTAGGTGGCCGGAATATAGGTAAAAATGACTTTTTTCCTTCGCAGGTAGCATCTTGATGTTCTACTTTTGTATTCACAAACCTTTCATCAAGCTCAATATTTTCCTTTTACCCATATTTTGGAAAAATGAAACAATTCTTGAAAAGAAAAGGTCTTTTGGCAAAGTTTTGAGGAAAAATGCAGATAGTGAAATTAGTGTTTTTTGAAAGTCTTCCTTCACTTTTTTCCTTCTCATGAACTTCAAAACTTGTAAACAGTAAGCTTGTGACCATTTGGAACTTTTTTTGGAGTCTTTAGTCACATATTCTTTATGCCTTTAATTTTCTTGGTGGATAGACTGAAAGGAGAATCTTACCTCTTCCTCTAACTGCCACTCTATCATGTTTTTCATTGTGAAGCAGTGGAGATCTTTTTGGTGTACAAATCTTAGCAGCAAGCATCAACAACCCCTTTAGTATTCATGTGTGCCATCATTGTGAGAAAGATGAGGTTTGTTTGTCCTTAGCAATTTTCCTGCAGAAGAGTCATTTATGGCTAATCTATCGCTTGCAGAATATACCTTTGATAAGGAAACCATTTTGGAGGCTTCTCTTCTGTTTAGACCAATCATATGTTTGTTCCTCAGACCAGTTTGACAATGATATATCTCTGGTGGGGGAAAGTGAGAAATTTAAACCATCTTGTGTCTTCCTCTTGGCCACTTCTATTTTTTTTAGGTGCCTACACAACTTATACCTTAGATCACTATCTTTTTGGATTTTAACACCTCCTTTCTTCAACAGTGAACCCATGCTTATCATAACTACCTTTTTGGGCAATTTCACCTCATGCTTTGCCTTATTTTGATCCTTTATTAAGGCCTCTGGTTGTACCTTTGAAAATTCTGGCCTTTGTGATGATACTCTTTGTCATTTTGTCTTTTTGTTGAGGTGAAGTGATGCTGATTTGACAAACCCTAAAGGGTACCTTGGGTGTTCTTTGAATGCCATCTACTTGTTTATGAAGAAGGACTTATCATCTTCATTTGACCCTTTTGGTCCATCTTCCCAAGAAAACTTGGAGGGAAAAGAAAAGTGACCACCAACCCTTTTGAACTTGTGCAGGAGCTTGGGGCAAAATTTGAGGAGCAAAAAACTGAATTTTGGCCACTTTTTCGCAACCCTAGCCAAATCTTCTCTGTGCGCAGTGCCACTCCGTCTGTGCGCAATGCCAATTTGCAGAGGGAATTTGGAGGCCTTCTTGGTGTCGGAATGAGCTCCATGATAGCTCATTGGAAATATTTTTGAGTCTAATTTCCAGTACTTTTTTTTTTTCCATTTGGTGTCCATTTACCTGTCCAAAAACTGACTTTCTCAACACTAGTCAAAAAGTGTTGAATGATGGTGCAGAAATGTAGAGTGCGGGTGTAGACAACTTTTGGAGGCCTTCTGTAACTCCCCATTGAGCTCATGGTAGCTCATTGGAAATATATTTAAGTCACAATTTCTTTTGAATCATCACTAAATTCATTTGGACACTCCAGCTGTGAGAAAACCTTATTTTTCCAAGGTCACTCCAGCAATGCATAAATTCTCCTGGGAAACCTGTGTTTTTGATATTTCTCCCAAACCATGATACCTGTGTAAAACATGAAGGAGGTTTTTGCTTCTTGGATCTATGGTGGAAAAAAACCTCTCTCACCTCTCCAAATTCATCTCTGTTTGGTCAGAAACATAATTTTAAGCAAAACTGGCCCTAGGTGTGGCAAATGACTTGGCCCTTGGAATGGATTCTTGTAAAATGATGGAGGCATGATGTTTATGAGTTGGTATGGATTAATTATTGATAATATGATCTATCATATGGATCTTCTACTCTTATGTCTCTTTTCCATAGCAAACCCTAGCTTAGTTGGAAGAGGAAATTAGGGTTTGGGGTAGGGGATTTAGGACTGTCTTGTAGAGGGAGGGGAATGAAGGGGTTAAGGGTTGTCTAAATTCTTGAGGAAATTTTTGGGGATAGGGATGGATGTTAGGGAGTAGGGGAAAGTGAAATTTCAAGGATTGAGTGAGGGGAAGGGGTCCAAAAGGGAAAAACACGGGCCTAGTCTTAAAAAGTGTCAAATTGTGGCAATATACTAGGTTTTGTAGAAAAATGATGAATTTGAGGGATAGGGGTGATGGGAAATGTTTATGAAGGTATATTAAGGATAGGAGGAGGTGTAAGAGCATCAATATACAAGACTTGTTGACGTTTAACCATGTAGGTCATGAAACCAAGAAAAAATGCCCTTAAAATCCCTAGATGGACAATGGAGGAATTAGGAAAAACAAAATAGAGGGCTAAGGCCAAAGGTGACACAACAAAGACAAAATGAGTGACATGAGCCCATGATGGGTCTTCTGGGATGGGTGAGTTGAGCATTGACATGATGGGATGATTAAATAGTGAAAAAAATTATCTTAAGGATAATGAAGGCAGTGACATTTCTAGAACTCACAATGTTCATGAACTTTGTTTCTAGAAATCTAGAACCGATACTTAGTCATCTTCAGATAGTGAAAATTATGGATGACTAACACAACCAAGCATCCTTTCAGCAAAGTTTCATGGGAAAAAGGGTAGGGGATGACTAAGGGGGGAATTTATAGGGAACTCCATTAAATGTTATGACTTTTGTTACAATATTTACATGTTACTATCTTTGGATTAAACACATTCTAAATTTTTTGTGAGCATATAAAAGGCAACAATTTTGAAAATAGGGAAGGTGCATTCCCACTCATGTCCATACTCATGTGTGCTTATGCTTACAAAAATGAGTAAGAGGTCAAAATTGTTAAGTCCCTATATTAATAGTGTAGTCCCTTATTATGTTAGTGTAGCCCCACTTATTGTTATTTTTGTACCCATGTAACCCCCATATTGTTATTATTGTGCCCTTACATTATTATTGTCAGGTCGGCTAGGATTACATTGTGGCCCACTAGGATTATATTGTGGCCCCATGGACTCCTATATATAGAAGGAGGTTTTGTTCATTTGTATCATCCAAGAATTGTTCATTTATGTAATGTATTGGAGGTTTCCCCCCTCGAAGTGGCTTATTTCTAAGGCGTTCATATCTCTTTTCTTCTATTTTTGGAGCTGGTTACACAACATTTGGTATCAGAGCTTTGGATTCTAGGGTTTCGCTGCTCCAAACAGGTCATCGTGGCATTTTCACTATAACTTTTTTTCTACGAAGTTTCAGAAGCTGAAATTTTTAGGGTACGAAGCTGAAATCCTGAGGAATATTGTCTAAAAATTTCAGAGCTTGGTTCGCAATATTTTCGGAGATATCATCTGTGGAAGTTAGGTCTTTTTTCAAGCTCCTAAACAGGTCATCGTGGCATTTTCGCTATAAATTTTTTTCTACGAAGTTTCAGAATCTGAAATTCATATGGTGCGAAGCTGAAATCCTGAGGAAATTCGTCAAAAAATTTCAGAGCTTGGTTCGCAATATTTTTGGAGATATGATCTGTGGAAGGTAGTGCTTTTTCAGGCTCCTGAATTTCATCTCAAAGAGGTGATCGTGGGAAAATTTCAATAACTCTCTCTCTGGGCATTGGATTGGAGTGCCGTAAAAAGTGGTTGCAAGTACACAGACTGTAGTTTCTTGGATATCAATTTCAGAGACAAAGGACGAAACAGTGACACGTGGCAAGTCGTACAAGTTCGCTCTACTGAACCAGTCCATAATTAGGTCATTGTGGGAGATTGGACACAACTTTGTCTTGGAGAATCCAAATCAGGTCATACCTGTGGCATTCAAAAGATAATTCATAGGGCTACATTGGTATTGAAATTCAAATATTGAGGTGCTACAATTGTAGAGATAATCCAATTTCAATATCGAGCTCCTCAAAAGCAAGAAAAAGGTGTGTATTTTTCCGAATTGCATAAGTCTTGTTTGAAGAATCAATTTGAATTGATTCCAAGGGCATATTTTAGAATTTTTATCAGTATTGGGTTCTATAATGCCTCCAAAAAATAATTCCATACCCATTAATCCCTCAAAAAGATATACTATGACGCATGAAGAGGAAGAGTTGCAGTATGAGATATCAAAATTACGGTACCAAGTGCAACAAGTTTCAATCTTACGAAGAGCAATTGAAGATGAAATAGATGTTTTAAAAGCAAAAATGGAGGCTAAGTTGGATTCTTTTAAGGATCAAATAATAGCAAATATGGATGATAAATTAGTGGAATATCACATCGAGCATCAACAACAAGTTCTCCAACTCTCAAAGGATAACCCAACTTTGGTGCAGAATCTAATGAAACAACAGGAAGATCAACATCACATCGAAATAAGTTATGAAGCAGTCATAGAAACAAGAACTCGACAAGTACGATCAATTTCAGAGTATCTCAGCAAGTGGAAGAACTTTCCTGTAGAAGATTTCACATGGGAGGGTGAGAATTTTATACAGAAGCATCAAGAAATAATCAAGCGTTGAGGACAACACTTGTTTGAAGGAGAGGGGCATGTTAAGTCCCTATATTAATAGTGTAGTCCCTTATTATGTTAGTGTAGCCCCACTTATTTTTATTGTTGTACCCATGTAACCCCCATATTGTTATTATTGTGCCCTTACATTATTATTGTCAGGTCGGCTAGGATTACATTATGGCCCACTAGGATTATATGGTGGCCCCATGGACTCCTATATATAGAAGGAGGTTTTGTTCATTTGAATCATCCAAGAATTGTTCATTTATGTAATGTATTGGAGGTTGCCCCCTCGAAGTGGCTCATTTCTAAGGTGTTGATATCTCTTTTCTTCTCTTTTTGGAGCTGGTTACACAACAAAAATCCTTCAAAAATCTACTAGAGGCAAGACAAGTATTGGATTCTTTGTTCAGATTGTAAAAATTAGGATGTAATAGATGAATAACATATTGATATAAAAAATAACAGAACACAACAAAGTGATTTTTGTAACCTCTAGATGGAAAAACACTTAGAGCATTTGAATATTATGAGAATGAAAAATCAAACATGAATTCTAATTCATTACAAGTATATTCCAATACTGAATCTTTGCACATGTGAGCAAGAAAAAGGAGAACAAGCACATAGAAGGAGGACAACAAAAAAAACTGGTAACACATGAATATTTGAAACCTTTCAAACTTTTCCAAAGAGAAAACTATATTGATCTTGAAAATCCCACATTACACAAAGGTTTTTTCCCGAAGAGTTCTGAATTCTTTGTCCTTCTTTTTCATACATTATATATCAATATTTACAAAACTTTAAGATCCATAACATCCAAGAAAGAAACCATAAGATATTACAACCTTTTTATGATACAATTTTCTAAACAAAGTTTATCCCTATTAATAAAATTATGTGTATTCCATTCCAAGCTCTTGAACTGGGAATCAAAGTACATGAAGGTTATTGTGCAAGTTGGATCCAAATAATTTTTTTGGATTTCCAAACCTTTCTCTTTGGCATGTTGTTTGTCTATCGGGAAAATGACCTGCACAACATAACCAACTCTTGAGACACGTCACAAGTTTTCAATATATGCATGTCAATATCATACTAGGAAAAATGATCCCAAGATGATAATTTAGAATCACATGGAACATAAACCTATTGCAGGCATGTAAATTAATTTAGACATCATAAAAGTTACTACATGAATTAGGAATCCCATATAATGCACCTTGAGTGATGTGATAACTAGATCGTTGGTGCATCTGCTTATGTGCTTCAATTACAAGCGCACTGGTGGGATGTCGCACCTCTGCAAACTTTCAGACACTACATTAACAACATCAATAACATCGAATACACACATTTAAGAGAAAATTAAGAGGGAAGATATAGCAACAAATATGAAAAATCACCAATTGGACAATTTTCGACCAATAAAGCATACTCTAGTGGAGGATGCTCCACAGGAGAAGCTCTTGCATCTGTAAGATAACAATTCAATTTTCATAAAAGAAAATAATGGCATGTAAAGTAATAAATACATCATAATATTGACTACATGAATTAGGAATCACATCCAATGCACTTTAAATGATGTGACAACTAGATCGATGGTGCATCTGTCTATGTGCTTGAATTGCAGGTGCACTGGTGGGATATTGCACCTCTAAAAACATTCAAACACTACATTAACAACATTAATAACATCTAGTCCACATATTTAAGAGACAATTAAGAGGTAAAATATAGTAACAAACCTGACAAATCACCAATTGGACAGTTGTTGACCAACAAAGCATGCTCAAGTGGAGGATGCTCCATAGGAGAAGCTCTTGCATCTGTAAAGTAACAGTTCGAAATTTTCATTAAATAAAATAATGGCATGTAAAGTAATATAGACATCATAATATTGACTACATGAATTAGGAATCCCATCCAATGCACCTTCAATGATTACGCTTTAAACCTTTTTTTTTAAATTTTCACAACTTTTGCATTCCAAAAACCATAATTTTATCTATCAAATATAGGCTTATACTCACCTTCAAGTTGACCATCCAAAATTTTATCCATAGAGTACAGGGGTAGTATTACCTTGGAATTTTCAATCTAGAAATTTTATGTGTGAAATACAGGTTGAGCCTCAAAATCTAGTTTTAGTCTTAATTTGCACATTGCAGTGTGTTATGTTTCCGTGGCATTTGCAGATTGTAGGAAAGATGGCTTGAAATGTTTTTATCTCTTGTTTTAGTGGGTTTGTTTCAAAATTTGATTTATATTTTTAGCCAGAAAACAATGAAACAGGTGAAATGTAAGAAAGTGACCCTGAAAATATATAACTCAGGTTGTCTCAATCACAAACAGGATTAATATGTCAATGTAAGTACTATTATGATGAATCTATCCAAATGCTATGTATTATTCAAAACATCCATATTATTCTTTAGATATCTGCTTGAAGATTTTAATGAATTACAAATTGCAATTCAATTTAACAAATAAATATGTTTCCTTGATGCCCATCTCATTACATGAGGAATAGAATGGCTCATTATAACTGCTACAAAATTTCAACTTGACAACTGCATAACTGATTTGCCTAACTACCCTGGTCCCTCTTCAACCAAGGATTATATTTTACATGTAGAAAAGACAAACTTTAACAAAACAAACACTTTTTAAAGTAGAATCCTCATTAAACTTACTTTACTACGATTTTTTTCTATATAATGATAAAATAAAACACTAGAAATGTATTGCTTGCCATTTTAAAAGTGTAATATGGTTGTCTAATAATCAGATAATTAGAAGCAACAAAAAAGTATTAAAACATGGAAGAATCTCAACAATACCTTCTTTACATCACCTATCAATCGTTATCAACAGACAACTACCTAAGCACTATTTGTTACACACATTACTTACCATCAATATGAATGCCAAAAAACTGACATGTGAAATATTCTAAAAAAGAGATAGGTAATTGTAGGAAAAGTAGAGCAATGCAAAATGCAAATTGTGCAATAAATAAAGAAAAAATTAACCACCATTGGAACTGATACAAAGATAGAAAACAATACATAAAATAAAAGTCACTAACATTTTGCAAAAGGCCCTTATTAGAGGAAAACTACTGTAAAGGGGGTGCATAAGTTACCATCCCCTTCCAAAAACCAATTAGTGTAAATAGTTTTCAAAAATGCAGTCTTGGAAAATAAGTAAATTAGTTCATAACCTAACACCCACCATATGTCGCATTTAGACCATAATATCTATTTTGCTTCACTCGGTTTATTATTGAAATTCCCTTTTTTGACTTGATGTATGGGACTCTTTTGTTGGACATGACTGTAGATTTATATGCCTAAGGGTAAAACTCGAATTTTATGGGTGAACATTTGTAGGTGACTGTTTGCAAACTCCGGGCCATGTTTTGAGAACAATAAGCCCTTTGTAAAAGTAGTTATGTAACATGTATTGTTTTGTTCTATATTAGGGATATTCCTTTCCTTTCCTCGAATGAATTCAATAAAGGTAATCAAGTGTAATACATATCAATTCTTAACATGATGACTATTGTGAAAAACCATTAAGTATATCCTCTCTTTTATGTTTCTTGAACACATTCATTCCCTTCTTAGTTGAATTGGTTTGATATTTACATTTCACATTCTGGGGTTCCATTTTAGCAACTTAAACATCCCTCCAGTAGCCTTTTCTTAAACAAAATTACAAATTCAAAGGCCATTGCCACATCCCTTAACCGATTGGACTTGATATAGAAAATTCTTGAGAGGTTGGACAGGAAAAAAACCTCTTAGAGACCTAGACCCTCCTTTAAGAGGCATAAATATGATTCCATCCAAACATGATCCTACAGACCATTCTTGTACATGGAATGGATTGAACACAGACACGTTATCTTCAAAAAAAAATATAGTTAAGAACGATAGATGGAATTTACTACAGGGTTGGGTTGAAAGAAACATTGTTTTTTGGTAAGAATTGCTTTTAAATGACACTACTAATAGAAACAAATTGAATATCTTCATCACCATCAAAAGAAAATACCAAATACAACCAAGAATACTTTAAACAAAGTTTCAAGGGAAAAAGGGTAGGGGATGACTTAGGGGGGAATTTATAGGGCACTCCATTAAATGATATGACTTTTGTTACAATATTTACATGTTACAATATTTGAATTAAACATATTCTAAATTTTTTATGAGCATATAAAAGGAAAAAAAATTGAAAATAGGGGAAGCAACATTCCCACTCATGTCCATACTCATTTGTGTGCTTATGCTTACAAAAATGAGTAAGAGCTAAAAATCCTTCAAAAATCTACCAGAGGAAAGACAAGTATTGTCTTCTTTGTTCAGATTGTAAAAATTAGGATGTAATAGAAGAATAATATATTGATCTAAAACAAAAAAATAGCACCACAAAGTGATTTTTGTAACCTCTAGATGGAAAAACACTTAGATCATTTGAATATTATGATAGTGAGAAATCAAACATGAATTCTAGTTCATTACAAGTATATTCCAATACTGAAGCTTTGCATATATGAGGAGCAAAATGGAGAACAAACACATAGAAGGAGGTAAAAAAAAAAAACTAGTAACAGATGAATATTTGAAACCTTTAAACATTTTGCAAAGTGAAATCTATATTGATCTTGAAAATCCCACATTACACAAAGGTTTTTTCCATAAGAGTTCTGAAAGCCTTTCTCCTTATTTTTAATACATCATATATCAATATTTACAAAATTTTAAGATCCATAACATTTGAGAAAGAAACCATAAAATATTACAACCTTTTTATGATAGAATTTTCTAAAAAAAGTCTATCCCTATTGAAATTTTTTTGTGTATTCCATGCCAAACTCTCAAACTGGGAATTAGAATACATGAATGTTTTTGTATAAGTTGTCTCCAAATCATTTCTTTGGAATTCCAAACCTTTCTCTTTGGCACGTTGTTTGTATGTTAGGAAAATGACTTGCACACCATAACCAACTCTTGAGACACGTCACAAGTTTTCAATATATGCATGTTAATATTATACTAGGAACAATGCTCCCAAGATGAGAATTTGGAATCACATGAAACATAAACCTATTGCAGGCATGTAAAGTAATAAAACAATCATAAAACTTACTACATAAATTAGGAATCCCATACAATGCACCTTGAGTGATGTGATAACTAGATCGATGGTGCAACTATCTATGTGCTTGAATTGTAGGCGCACTGGTGGGATGTCGCACCTATGAAAAAATTCAGACACTACATTAAAAACATCAATAACATCCAATACACACAATTAAGAGAAAAATAAAAGGGAATATATAGCAACAAATATGACAAATCACCAATTGGACAATTGTTGACCAACAAAGAATGCTCTAGTGGAGGATGCTCCATAGGAGAAGCTCTTGCATCTATAAGATAACAATGTGATTTTCATCAAAGAAAATAATGGCATGTAAAGTAATACAAACATCATAATATTTACTACATGAATTAGGAATCCCATCCAATGTACCTTAAATGATGTGATAACTAGATCGATGGTGTATCTGTCTATTTTCTTGAATTGTAGGTGCACTGGCGGGATGTCACACCTCTGAAAACATTCAGAAAATACATTAACAACATCAATAACATACAATACACACATTTAATAAAAAATTAAGAGGGAATATATAGTAACAAACCTGACAAATCCGAAATTGGACAGTTGTCGACCAACAAAGCATGCTCCAGTGGAGGATGCTCCATAGGAGAAGCTCTTGCATCTGTAAGATAAGAATGCAATTTTCATCAAAGAAAATAATGGAATGTAAAGTAATACATACATTATAATATTTACTACATGAATTATGAATCCCATCCAATGCACCTTGAATGATGTGATAACTAGATCGATGGTGAATTTGTCTATGTGTTTGAATTCCATGTGCATTGGTGGGATGTCGCACCTCTGCAAACATTGAGAAACTATATTAAAACCATTAATAACATCCAGTACACACATTTAAGAGAAAATTAAGAGGGAAGATATATCAACAAACCTGAAAAATCACCAATTGGACAGTTTTCGACCAATGAAGCATGCTCTAGTGGAAGATGATCCATAGGAGCAAACATACTAGTGGGATGTTGCGTCACTGCAAACGTTTACACACTACTTCATTAAGAAATGGTTATGTATATATAAACTAATATAAAAATGTTGATCTCACCACTTTATGGAACTTACCTGAGTCAGTAGAGGATGCATTGTTGGAACAAGGACAACCTCGCTTGTTGAGATGTTGAAACTTAAATGGTTCATAACTGGATGTAGGAGCATTCAAATCAATTTCCAAGCCGCCACTTTGTTTTCATATTTTGTATTTATTTTAGGGCTAAGGGAACTCTTATTTCTCTTCAAAGATGACTCATAAGCACCCAAACCAAGCATGAAGTCATAGTCCATAATACAAATATCATTCACATCATCCAACATTTTTTTTTTTAAAACCTATCAACTATTTTTTCTTGCTCGAAGTAGCAGGAGGGCTATTCCTCAACATGTCTATGTATCAAAAAAACTCCTCTCTAGTCAACTTAAGTTCTTCAACATTTGGATCTACATTGTTATCAACCATGATAGTTGTGTCGACATTTGTATCGAGGTTTGGATCCTCCATAGCTATCTCAGTAGGGGAATTGAATGTATTTGGTGTGGTATCATGATCCAATAAAGCATTTGAATTCATTGTAGGGGAATACAACCTGCCTACCTTTATGGAATGCTTGCAAACGTTGCCACGAATAGACCATGGGAAATCACAGGTAAAAACATTTGTGCGATGCTAAGTGCTAAGATATTGTATATTAGTTGTACTTTGACTCCTCATCCAATAAGCATGAGATATTCTCTCATGAGGGCTGCAATCACAATATGGTATTCTTCTATATTTTTCCATTGATGATTCAAGTTGCTTCTCTTTCTTTTGGTTGTTCAAATATCCTTTTATTTTCAAAATTTCCTTGAAACTGTAACATGGTTCAAAATTTGTGAGGAGAGTATAAAATAGCCTATCCATCTTGTGAGAACATTTCTTTCTACAATCAGATAGAAAGGCAGTCTTGAGATAATAGTGTTATGATTCCACAACATTATTTGCCTCCAGATTTTCATGAGGAAAATCTGAGCAAACTTTTATCCACATCCCTAAATGTAAAAACTAAATTAGTAAATATATATTACCTTTATGAAACAAATAAAGCATAAACACAAGAAAGAGTATGTGTACTTACTAAATTATCACCGACAACCCAATTCTTGTGGAAATAGTCCAAAAACTTCACCTCGGTTGAAAATTTGGTGAAAAATCCATTTATTGCATTAGTCACTCCATCGTTCAAACAATTTTTCATGATATGTCCTAGTTCATTTAACATCTATTTTCCTTTTTTTGGACTAATGACTAACATATTAAAATTTTTGAGCCATGACCTCCTTACATGCCAAAGACACAATATTACTTCACACCTAGTGATGCTCCTGCCATATTTAATTCATTTTAAGTGAGAAATATTTAGTCTGAATACAATTTTCAATGTCAAATAAGAAGCTTGAGGTTACCTCAAAGCAATAATTTCAGCCAATGCATCATCAACCATAAAGGCATTGAATTTCCGATCATGACAGAGCTGATTATGACTATGGATTAGGTGCTCTAGCCACAACAATATATCCCATGATGTACTACATGACATCACCACCCATGCAACGGGAACCCCACTTTGTTTCTCATCAAACACCATTAGTGTGTACAAATGATACTACCATATTAAAAAAATATGAAGTTAATTTTATGCCATTAATCATATTGAAGCATTACAATCAAAATGATTAAACTAAATGAATAATTGAAAAAATAACAACCCCATATTTATTTGTGTTGAATGTTGAATCTATGCCTATTAATCTATTATGGGGTAGCTTAACCATAGTGTCCAACATCTATTTTGTTTGTATTCCAGCTATAAAATGGACATTTTCACTATTCGGCTTTTGGTAAATGAAGAAATAATTTTGGTGTTTTTCATACCAAAGATTCACACTCATTTCATCTTTTTTTATGAAATTGTTAATTTCCTTTTATCAGACAATTATAGACATTTGTGAAATCTTTCCTGCATAAGAAAAATACCTATTATGATTTATGGAATCTACATCAACATATTTTTTAATATTCCTTTTACAAACTGAGTCAATTGACACTTATAGAAAAAAACAACTTTCGACATAAGAAACCATGTTCCTTGAAAGTCTTGGCTTATGGAGAGACCTAGCATCACTTGAAATGTCATTTGTTCCATGAAAAATCCATCCTTCCCCATTTTCATGATCATACATTTTATATGTTATTATTGCTATCTTGAAGCTTTGAACCATAACCTTTACAATAAAATGGCACTGACAACCCCTCTTCTTCACAAATGACTTCATTCCTTTGGTTGTAAATTTTTCTCTATTGTATTCTAGACCATATGAGCAAGAATAACTACATAAAAAAATTAAGACGTCAAAAAATTTGAAAAATAATAAAGAACTATTAATACCAACATCTAAAGAAGGAATTTGTAAAATACTTACAATTCCCATTGCAGGGTAGCACTACCCCTTAAGCTTGGATCTTCGGTTAAGCCTGAAGTTTTGGTTTTTTGACGAGAAAAGGTACATGGAGCCTCTGGATTCATTTCTTCTCCTTTAACGAACTCATCGACTCTATGTAGAGGTATTTTTGCGACTCGATCAATACTCATGTTGGCCTTAGATACTTTAGACCAGACTAAATATTTATCAGAAAATATGATTTTCTCGTTATGGTCTTGCACCTCAAGGCCCATATAGCCTTCCATTTATTTTGCATTTTGATCCAGGAGGATCTTAAATTAGTACAGATCAAAAATGAGGTCCATTCATCTTCAGTTTTTCCGATGAGAAGTCTAGTTCAATATTCATTTCGTTAACTTCTCCAGTGTTCTGGATGAAAGAATATTTGTCATTTTAATGTCGTGGTTAAGTGACTTGAATATTTCATGGTGTGGTAAACTGTAAATGTCACGTGTAATGGTGAAAGTGGTGGTGTGTGAAAACCTATGCTAAGACCTAAGTCCTAATTCCTAATACCTAAGTCTAAGTGATGGACCTAGCGCAAATAATATGAAAGGTTTAAAAACTATGTATTGAAACCTATGTTATAAACGTTTCAGATCTATGTCAAAACCTATGTATTGAAACCCAAAATACAAACCATATCAAAAAAATGTAATACAATACAGTTAACCATGCGGGGAGCCTAACCGCAGAGGAACCATTAGGTGGAGGTGACTTGTGAATAGGAAGGTATAGACTGCATAGTTGGAAGGTTAACAAAAAAGCTAAGCACAACAGAAAACTGTAACCGCCGGAGGATGGAACTGTCATATGTGGAGTCACTGCACCATTGCGAAGCCACCAAGGACAGAACCATGAGGTGGCAGCTAATGGTTAGAACACAACCTGTCACATGAAAATCATCCACCGCTCCACACCTTTAGCAGACCGTCAAGGTATATTTTTATTATAAAGTCTGTTTTGGGTTTTAGAATTAAATATGCACATTTTTAATGTAACCAACATAAATGTAATGCCTAAGGTGTCACATTGTTATATGACTGAGATCTAAAGCACTTTAATGATAAAAAATGCTTATCATTTTTGGCCCAAGAGTTCGACCTAAACCTAGCCTGCATTTATAAAACCAATTTTTCTCATGATGGAGGAGATAGAGTGATTTTGAAGATTTGTATTCAGATTCTGGGCAAGAGAGTTTGTTTTATTTTTAGTGTAACTTGGTCGTTCGGAGGTGGAATTGAGCGCAGAGATAGGCGTTGGAAATATAGGAGAGAGAGATTTCTATTGTCAGTGACCAGAGGTGCCTGTGAGCACGTTCAATCGGGTTTTTTTTTGTGTAAATACTTCCTTGGATCAATCCTTAATAAAATGGACACCCATCTTGAAAACAGACTCGAAGATGTAGTCCACTAGGGAAAAACTCCGTAATCAATGTTTGCTATCTCTTGTCTCTCTTATTTTCTACAATTTCATGTTTAATATGCTTCTTAAGTTCTAGTTTAAGTCATAAATTAAATTTATTTCCTTCAGTCTTCCACATTAAGCGATCGAGTTAACAATTAATTCACTGCTGGAAAATAATCAGTTCTACTTCAGTATTATATCAGATCTATTTCAGATCACATTTTGTCTCATAATTTGCAAAAAATAAGGAAGCATATTAGGAAGCATATTGACCCAATGAATATTTACAAGTAAAAAATTCAATGAACCCAATTCCCTCACATTATGTTCAAAATATTGCACTATGGATTGCAAAGAAATAACACAAAGGGGATATGACTCTTCTCTATTTTCTAGAATGTATGGAATACAATAACTTTTCATAATGGAAATAGAAACATATCTAAGAGCTAAATTTGTTTGGGAATGTGTTCATAAATAAATCTCATGTAGATTTGAATGACGAGCCTTGGAACAACTCTAGAATGTGATCGAATGATGGAAAATATCTCAACTATATACCCTATAAACAAAAATTTATGAGTATTGTGAACAAATAACCCAATGGTAGGCACTCAGGGCCATACATTTTCCAATGGAACTAGTCTTAATACTTTTTTTGAACATATAGTTGGGCTGATCAGATTTCTTGTTGATACTTTTAAGCAATAATTTGTATATATGGGCCGCTGAAATGAAATGGCTATTTATTTTTTACAATACCTTTCTTGCTGGGTACCACTGATAGGGTTTTTGAGGTCATTGAATTCATCTTCCTAAGTTAAATTTAGAATTTGTTTGGTTCATGCATATATTGAATGTGATTATTCAGAAACATCAAACAATGTTGAACATAACCACCAAACTGTAGATTCAAACTACCATTTTTGCCCTTTTTTTTGAAGGTTTATGACCCTTTTTTGGTAGGGATTTTAAATTTATTTTGAAGTCATGTGTTTCCTTTAATCCAATAGTTTGAATGTCAAACTTCAGGTTTACAATATTTCCACCTTAGAATTGTGATTTCAGAGGTTCATGAGTTGTCAAAATCTATGTTAAGATTGCAATTCGAAACATGAAAATTACAATCTAAGGATTTCTTAGTTTGATAGATTTAGGCACAAAACTGAAAATACCATTGCATAACCTAAAATGTGTTGGCTGGAAATAATAACTGAGTAGATACCTAGGTTCAGGCATAGGGGTCAACAAGGCTTTGCTGTAGTCTAAGACAATGTCGACATTTTCACCTTACCCAAGACTGAGTAAGGAGTCTCACCCGAGGTGTGTCGTGACCTTAATAAGATGACAGAGTCGATAATGGGATATGATAAAGCACCATCAATCATTACTCCTTTAGTGCTTAACCATCACAACTGATGAATAATTTCGCAAGATCTAAACATACTATCAAGTGAAAAATATTGAAATATACATAATAAATATTTTTTTTATTGCCAAATATTAAGATAATAACAGTAAGCTATAGCATACACAAAATATATAAGCCAAAAAACATCTATTTATATTAGATTCATCATAGTACATTACATCAACCATATAGTTGTCTCTCTTAGAGAATAATCAGGACTAATAATACAGAGTTGCAGAGAGACCACATCCCAGAGTGGCTCTCTTTCCTTTCGTGACTATCCTTTGTTCTTCCTTCTTTGTTTTTCTTCCTTGTCCTTCTCCTACCCAACCAAGCTACTAGTCGCTCCTATCCTTTAGCTTGGCTACCTCCGAAACTTGGCTGCTCTTGCCCTTTTCTGTTTACCCTCCGCAACTTACAGTCTAATATAGTTTACTCCCTGTCACTTCCACGACTGCGCATCAACTATCCCTCCATCCTCTATCCCTCTAGTTGTCTCAAAACGGCTCTTCATTCCAAAAACGAAGGCCCTAACAGGACCAGGCAATATTCTATTGACTCATCCCCAAGTCAATCATGTCTAAGAGGTGTCGGTCCTATTGGTGCCTCTCCTACTTCTTCTGCTTGTGCTACTACTGTTGATTCGGACCTCCTGTTGTGTCTGCAATTGACTATCTCTTTCAAAATAAGGCCCCAAATCAAGCACTATTCTAAGGGCCCTCTCCTTGAATTGTCGAAATTATGTGATCGCATCCTACCAGGTATGCATTATCTTGGAAGCTTTGGTAATTAACTGAGCCAGATTCATGACTTCTACTTATTGCGATCAACTGCTAAGATGGATTTCCAGTGTGTTTCTGACTCAAAGTTTAGATGTTGCAGTGATTTGGATTTTTTCTTCACGGTTGGCTGTAAGTCCCGAAGTAGATGTTTTGTATTTTCTGACTCATCTTCAATTTCTTGGATCTATGTTTGCAGGGACTTCTCTGTGTCAGCCATAAGTCCTAAAACTTCTCTGTGATCTGCTCCAGTTGGTTGTGCTTATAATTTCTCTCGTTTTGCAATTAGTCACACTCTTCAGTTAGCACTAGTATCTTTTGTTGTTCATGCTCATGCTGTGATGCAAGATCGTTGTGCAACGCATCTGCCCGATGTGCAGATGCTTGAATAAAAGTAAAAAATTGGGTTTTTTTCAACCCTATAAATATCCTTGGCTCATCTCCTCTGGATACAGGAACCTTGCTTAGAGTGTTTTCCCACTAGCAACTGAACTTTATAAATTTCCCTGAGGTGATGTTGGTTGTTGTGACTATTCAGCTTGGTGCGAGCTATGGCATGTGAATTCAGGCATGGGTGGGACAGAAGCGCCTGACTGAAGTGGTAATGATATTTGGTATGATGTGGTGGTGAAGCGGGTATTAGTTATTATGTGTTCAACCACTGTAGGGCTTGTACTGATTAGTAGGGTTAAGAATGATCCCAACTCAACTTATAGTTGTGTAATTGTAGTCACCTGCGGGGTCTTTGAGTCTACCTCCATGTCGGTATCAGTCGCAACTATAGCGCCTATCGGGATAATCTAGGAGATGGTGGCAGAGGTGGAGGCTGTCTGTAGTGATGGGTATCATGATGAGGGTGATAGAACAGGGGGTCAAAGTTTGGTGCTCTTCGGATATGAGAAAGGTGACTAATGTAGCCCTCGGGGTTTCTTCAACTACTAGGAAGCCAGACTGAGTTAGACTATCATATGTTGTTAAGTCCACCAGTTGGGTTATAACTTTAGAGAAATTTTTTTTTTTCTTCCTTAGGGTTGGAATGGGTGGCTTTGAGGCATTTTTCTTTCTAAATGGTGGAATGGTGGGTTGGGACTATGAATGGAATTGTAATGACCACTGGGGTGCTTACAGTTATGGGATGTTGAAATCGAGCTTGAAACTGAGTAAATGAAGGGAATTGAATGGTTGCAATTCATATACTTACCATTTTCTGGTTGATGGCTTGAATTTGAGTCTCGATTTCTTAAATAATTGGTTGCAATTGAATCTGCATGAGCCTCTAAATTGCATTTTCTTTTGTCTCTCCTAGTAGCAGTTGTGACACCATCTCCTATAAGGAGAAGAAATTTTGGGTTTCACTAAATTCGCCTATAACTTCGAGCCATGAAATTACTTCCTTGTGGAACGCTACCAAGATCAAGGTGAACCTTTGTGCTTGCTTTTGAAATGTCTCAGCATGTACACACCGCAACGTTAGCTAGGTGTGAGTATGACTGACTCTAAATTGGATTTTTTCCAAGTACTCATACAATAGAACTCTAGGAATCCTCTCCAATGTGTTGATAACATATAACATATTCTTATACCACCCTTGGAAACTGGCCTCATTGATCTCTTTTTTGTTTGGGTCCCCTATTTCTCTCCATGGTGTATACCTTAGCACCATCGGTTGCTCCTTAGTTATTTCTGCTAATTTCCTTCATTATGGAGGGCACCATTTCCACATGGTTAGAGCCATGAATATATTTCCATAGATCAATCTTGTGGATCTTCTGTAGTTATCTTCTTAGGCTTGAAATAATTCCCAGAGTAGATATACGCACCAATTGAGCTTCTTTTCATTGACACAATGTTCCGTAACTGAGATGGTATTGAGCATGCACTTATTCTTCGTTTAATGATGCATAATATTTCTTACTATGAGATAGCAGGAAAAATTTATGTTGGCCTTGTTGCTGGGGTCAATTTGGGCTCCCTTGCCTCCTCTCTTGGTATTATATTTTTCATAAAAAAATTCTTCTCTGACCTTCCTGACTCTCTTGGAAGTTGTTTGGAATTCCAATGGCACCTTTCCTGCTACTGAAAGGCCTATTAGCAGTTGGATGTGTATCTCATGTATTTTAATTACACTTCCCATCCACAACGGCCCTCCATGCATTCCGCTGAGTATAACTTTTATGTACTGCATCGCTACTCCTGGAGTGTCTAACACTGGTAGACTCCTTAGGTGAAGTAATGTTGACCTTTGAATTCCTTTGAACTCACTAATAACACGAAACGCTTGAATACCATCCTCCTTGGTACAAGATTCTATATATACCTATCATTTTAGTGCTGGAAACTGAAATTAGTCCATGAAGTAAATGTCGACCAACCCATCCTTGTCATATTTCCCTATGATAGACTCCAATTTTTCAATTCTTTCGTCAACCTCTGGTTTTATGACTGAGACAATGGTCTTCATCATTCTTGAACATATTTGATAAACTACTGATACAATGAGCCTAAACCTTGTATCAAGACAATCGCTAATAGACATAGGCTCTTAATTATTTTATTTGAGCACCTTGGTTCTTGACTCTGAAACTTTTGGCCTATCCATGCATATTAAGTAGATATTTCTGACATGATGGATGGTGATGATACCTCCTAACTAACTATTCCAGAAACTCCCCCGCAACTTCAATCGTGTGATTTTCTGACAATAGGTGAGGTGGATCTGACTTGGTCGACGTTATCCTAGGAATCCGAGTGGAGGTGATGGGTAATTATTATGGAGTGATGGGCTTGATTTATTGGGGGATGATGTTTCTAATACATGAAAGATTTTTTTTCCAAATTTAGATTGAAAATTGAATTATGGTTTAATTATTTTG
Organism: Pinus albicaulis; assembly: GCA_034641835.2. Lineage (NCBI taxonomy): Eukaryota > Viridiplantae > Streptophyta > Pinopsida > Pinales > Pinaceae > Pinus > Pinus albicaulis. Next base: position 147,266,346 of record CM076570.1, read on the forward strand.
AATTGATGGACAACACGTACAGTATCCCCCCTGACCAAAATCAATTGTGTTGAGGTGCATATCTCTCCACAACTAGGGTGACTCAAAGGTGTACATTTATTCCATCTGGATTGACTCAATTATTGATAGACAAACATGACTAACTCTTCCTATACCTACTTAATTCTCCTTTCATATAATTATTGGAATTGAAAATTTAAGTATCCTACTCGTGGAATGGTTTTGAGGCGTGTGCTATTCACCTAACCTGGTAGTAAAATTCCATCGAGTTGTGTGAGCTTTAAAACTATTGATTCTCAGATCTCTACGACAATAAACAGGCCTAAACAATACATTCAAAACTTACTCGAGAATTTTAGGAACTTGCTGTCATACATTAGGACACGACCTTCGACTGTGAATTTATTTTTCCTAATATGTCGGCCATGCCAGGCCTTTTACCATTACTTCTCTACTGATTGATGGAAATCTTCTAGAAACCTAGCTTCATATAACTCCCATATTTCCTCTAATATTTCTGCAATTAACTGGTCCTCTCACATGTGTGTTTCCTTCGCTATAAAAAAAATTGGTACTATAAATTCTTCAGGCACCACTGCTTATCTACCGAACAACGATTGGAAAGGTGTTTGTTTATGAAACCTTTTGACTGTTATATGATAAGCCCATAAATTAGTTGGAATTCTTTCATCCCAGTCATCCTTGTTGGCTGAACACACCTTTGTATGGCCCTTCTCCAGTATCTTATTAAATGCATCAACCATTCCATTTTCCTATGAGTTATACATACTGCTCTTATGATGTTGAATCATAAAGTTCCATAACAATGAAGCGATTGTTTCACTGGTGATGTGACTCCCTTGGTCACTTGTCAGGCTCCTAGGGAATCAAAATCTTGTGATGATATTATCAAAGATAAACTTAGTTGTTGTGTCAATTGTACAATCCATTACTAGTGCATATTCATGCCATCTTGTAAATTACTCAGTTGTGGTTATAATATATCTTGCATGGGAGTGGCGCACAGGTGGGTTAAATGGGCATATGAAGTCAATGGCCCACTTCTCAAATTCTTGTAGTGACTGTACCAGTTGTAGTGGTAACTCATCATGTTGGGATGCCTTTCCAACACGTTGGCACACATAGCACTTCTTGACATATTCCTTTGCGTCTCTGTATATAGTGAGCCACCACAGACCTACATGTAGAATATTCCTTGCGGTACTCTTTCCTCTAACGTGTCCTCTTGCAACCCCTGAGCGCCCTTCCCATAGTAATTCTTCTCTTTCATGGTCCAATCCTATTAGGTCCCTATATTACTAGTGTAGTCCATTATTTTTGTTAGTGTAGCTGCCTTGTTGTTATTGTTGTACCCCTGTAACCCCCATATTATTATTATTGTTCCCTTACATTATTATTGTTAGGTCGGTTAGGATTATATTGTGACCCCATGGACTCCTATATATAGAAAGGAGGTTTTTTCATTTGTATCATCCCATAATTGGTCATTTATGTAATGTAAAGGAGGTTTCCCCCTCGAAGTGGCTGATTTATAAGGTGTGGATATCTCCTTTCTTCTATTTTTGGAGCTAGTTTCATAACATTTGGTATCAGAGCTTCGGATTATAGGATTTTTCTCCTTCAAACAGGTCATCGTGGAATTTGTTCTATAACTTTTTTCTACGAGGGTTCATACACTAAAAAATAAAAAACCATTTCGAAGAAATCCCAAAGAACTTCATGTAACAACGTTAGATCTTGGTTCACAATATTTTTAGAGATATGATCTGTGGAATTTATGGTTTTTGTAAGCTCCCTAATTTCATCCAAAAGAGGTGACCTTGGGAAAATATTCATAACTCTCTCTCTGAGCATCGGATTGGAATTCTATAAAAAGTGACTAAAATTACGAACTATAGTTTCCTTTGTATCAACTTAAGATCTGAGGGAGGAAACAGTGACACATGGCACGTCATACAAGTTCCCTCTACTCAAATGATCCATAAGTAGGTCATTTTGGGAGATTGGGCATAAATTTGCCTTGAAGAATCCAAATTAGGTCAGACCTGTGGCATTTGAAAGAAGATTCAGAGACCTGCTACAGGACCAAATTTCAGATATTGAAGATCTGAAATTACAGAGATAATTTAGCTTGAATATCGAGCTCCTCAAAAGAAAGAAAATGTGAGTATTTGTTTTTCAAATTGCATAAGTCTTGTTTGAAAAATCAGTTTGAAGTGATTCCAAGGGCATATTGAAGCATATATATCAACATTGGATTCTAAAATGCCCCCTAAAAAGAATTCAACACACATTAAGCCCTCAGAATCCTCTACTATGACTCATGAAGAGGAAGAAGTGCAACATGATATATCAAAATTACAAGAGCAAGTGCACCAAATTTCGCTCTCCCAAAGAGCAGCAAAAAATGAAATGGAAGTTTTGAAGAAAGGCATGGAAACTAAGATGGATGGTTTGAAGAAGGGCATGGAATATAATATGGATGGTTTGAAGAAAGGCATGGAGGCTAATATGGATGGTTTGAAGAATGACATGGAAGACTTGGAGGAAAAAATGGAAGACATAAAGAATGATATAAAATCAGACATGGAAGGTTTGAAGGAAGGTTTGACAAAGTTGATACAAGAAATTCTTCCTAATACCAAAAATACAGTAGAGTAAACTCATGATGGGAACAAAGTAAATGTTAATCATGATTTCATAAATTATAATGTTGGATTGAAGACCCACCATATTCCAAAGATCGATATGAGGAAGTTTGAGGGCAAGGATCCCATAACATGGATACTACAGATGGAGCAATATTTTTATCTCAATAATGTACAAAGCACATAAAAGGTACGCCTTTCAACTTTATATTTATAAAAAAATACATTTGTATGGTATCGATGGCTTTTCTCCCGTAAATTTTTTTTCACTTGGTTAATTTTTACGGAGGAAATGATAGCACTTTATGAGGATAGAAAGGGAAACACCTTCTTTAGCCAATTGATAAATCTCAAACAAAAGGGTTCAGTGGTGGAGCACATTGAGGACTTCCAAAAATTGACTACAAGAGTAGCTGATATTCCAAAGGAATACATGATTGATTTCTTTATAGGGACTTTAAAGGATAACATCCAACATGAGGTTCACCTTTGGGAACTTGATTCATTGGAGAAGGCATTCAGGTTGGCAAGAAAAATTCAATATAAAATTATGGCGATAAGGAATCCTACCACTCACATCTATAAAGATGGAAGTGTTTATACTCCTAGACTTTCACAACCTACAAGGTTGAAACCACAACAATTGGAAGAAAAAAGAGCAAAATGGATTTGGTACAGTTGTGATAAAAACTACACTAAAGGTCATAGATGTTTTGAGAAGAAATGATTTTACATAGATTGTGAAGAGGAGGAAGAAAATGAACAAAAAACTTCAAAAGAAGAGGATATACACCAGGAACCAACCCTAGAGAAAGAAGAAATGTATCTGACCATATGTTTTAATGCATTGGAAAGAATTACCACTCCTGAAACTCTCAAGTTAGAAGGACATATCAAGAAGAAAAAGGTAATAGTGTTGATTGACTCGGGTAGTACCCATAATTTTATTCATTGTAAGGTAGCCAAGGAATTGAATTGCTTCCTATACCCAACACTAGAATGTCAAGTGATGGTTGCAAATGGAGTAAGTATAAATTGCTCTAGAAAATGCCATAATATCAAGCTAACCATGGGGGAATATGTATTGAATAGTCCAATGTTTTCCATTCCAATGGGAGATGCTGATGTTGTACTAGGAGTACAATGGTTACAATTCTTGGGGATGATAGCTTTTTATTTTTAAGAAATTTTCTTGAAATTTTTTTCGGAAGGAAAGGAAGTTGAATTATGTGGTATCGCAGGGAAGCCATGAAATATAATAAGTTCTAATGTCATGAAAAATCTTTTGAAGAAGGAACAACAAGGCGCAATTGCACAATTATGCTCACTAGAAGTTCCAACATCAAAATCATATATTTCTCCAGATCTCCAAAAAGTCATGGAATATCATTCCAAGGTGTTTGAAACTCCCAAAGGACTCCCACCTATTTGTGATCATGATCATGCTATTCATTTGATTTCCAAAATTTTTCCTCCAAACATCAGGCCTTATAGATATCCTTATGTCCAAAAGAGTGAAATTGAATGCATGATTGCAGAAATGTTAGAGGTTGGTATAATTCAATAGAGTCAAAGTTCTTTCTCTGCTCGAGTAATATTGGTGCAAAATAAGGATGGATCATGTCGCATGTGTCCGGATTATAGGGAGCTCAATAAGCTCACTTTTAAAGATAAAATTCCCATTCTTTTCATTGATGATTTTTTTTTTGGTAGTTTAGACTAATCCTAATCACCCATGGGTTTCTAACTGGTGACCTTGCAGATGGAGCGCCTTAACATTGCACCCCATCACCAACTGCTCTACACCATGTGGGCTTGTCATTGATGAATTATTGGATGAATTATATGGGGAAATTTATTTTACCAAGTTGGATCTTCGTTTAGGATATCATAAAATTAAAATGAAGACTAAAGATATTCCGAAAACAACATTTCGAACTCATCATGAGGGTTATTATGAATTTTTGGTCATGCCTTTTTACCTTACTAATGCACCTTCTACATTTTAAGGGTTGATGGATTCCATTTTAAAGCCCTTAGAAAATTTTTGTTTTTATTTTTTGATGATATACTAATCTACAGTAGGTATTGGAAGGATCATGTTCAAGATGTTGACAGGGTGCTCAAACTATTGGAGGAGAAAAAATTATACGCAAAAACCTCCAAATGTTTCTTTGGATTACAAGAGATGAAATATCTGGGTCATATTGTATCTCACGAGGGTGTTAAGGTAGACCCTACAAAATTAATTCCATTAAGGAATGGAAAGTCTTCACAACCAACAAGCAGTTGTAAGGATTTCTTGGGTTAATAGGGTATTATCGCAAATTTGTTAAGAATTATGGGAGAATAGCAACAAATCTAACAACATTATTGAAGAAGTATGGATTTTCATGGACTCCGGAAGCAACTAAGGCCTTTGAAAATGTTAAAGAGGCAATGTACCTAGCACTGGTCTTAGCTACGCCAGACTTCAAAAAAACCTTTATTGTGGAATGTGATGCCTTACGAAATGGAATTGGTGCTATTTTAATACAAGAAGGAAGACCCATTACTTTTGAAAGTAGTCCAATCAAAGAAAGTATTTACGGAAAGCTATTTATGAGAAGGAAATGTTGGCAATACTACATGAACTAAAGAAATGGCGACCTTACCTAATGGGAGGACACTTCAAGGTAAAAACTGATCATGATAGTCTTAAATACTTTTTGGAACAAAAAATATCTTTAAAATAACAACAAAAATAGGTCACAAAGATGTTGGGTTATGAATTTGAAATCATCTACAAAAAAGGGAAGTTAAATGTTGTTGCATAGCACTCTCAAGAAAAGATGAAGAGGTGGAAGAATTTCTTTGTGCTATTTCTATTATCCAACCAGATTGGATAACTGAAGTAAGGGATGAATGGAAGAAGGATGAAGAAGTGGGGACACTCATTCAAAATTTGCAGAAATATCCTAGTACATTTGATACATTTAGTTGGAAAAATTATTCTTTATGGTACAAAGATTGCTTATATCTTTATAAGAATTCCCAACTAAAACAAAATATTCTTTTGGAATTGCACACTTCTCCCTTAGGAGGACACTCATGATTTTTAAAAACTTACCACAGGGTGAAGAAATATTTTTTTTGGGATGGCCTTAAATTTGACATTCAAAAATTTGTGGCAGAATGTTTGGTTTTCCAGTAAAATAAAGTTGAGAAAATTAAGACCCAGGTCTTCTATAGCCTTTATCCATTCCAAGTTAACGTTGGGAGGAAATTTCAATGGATTTTATCACAAGTTTACCTAAGTTCAAAGGAAAGAGTGTCATTATGGTGGTAGTTGATAGACTTACCAAGTATTCACACTTTTTTGCATTATCTCATCCATTTAAATAAAGTACATTTACTACTGCATTTATGGAAACAATTCAAAAGCTACATGGAGACCCAAATATTATTGTAAGCGACAGAGGTCCCATTTTTACTAGAAATTTTTGGATGGAATTATTTTCTTGTTTGGGTACTAAACTAGCTTATAACTCATCTTATCATCCTCAATCCGATGGGAAAATTGAGATATTGAACAAATTTTTGGAAGGATATATTCGTTGTTTTGTATTTTATAAATAAACACAATGGGTCAAGTGGTTACCTCTGGCTGAATGGTGGTATAACACTTCCTTCCATATTGTAGAAAAAATTACGCCATTTATGGCACTTTATGGATATCATGCACCGTCCATCACATCATCTTTAAGAGAAAATTCTAAGGTTCAAGTAGTGGAAGATCACATCGAGCATCAAGAATAAGTTCTCCAACTCTTAAAGGATAACCTAAATTTGGCACAAAATCAAATCAAACAATAGGCAGATCAACATCGCAACGAGAGAAGTTTTGATGTAGGAGACTGGGTATTTTTACGACTATAACCATACAAATAAATGTCCATCAAGCAAGATAATAAGGATAATAAATTATTTCCAAAGTACTATGGTCCTTACAATGTGTTGCAAAAGATTGGTATTATGGAATACAAATAGGACCTTCCTGCTTCTTCTCGAGTGCATCCAGTTTTCCATGTTTCATTCTTAAAGAAGGTTATAGGTGACAAACTTCCAGTTCAAACAATATTTCTAGAACTTGACGAGAAAGGAAAAATCATATTGGAACCTTAAGAAGTCACAGAAACAAGAACTCAATAGCTACAAAATTGATCAATTTCAGAGTATCTCATAAAGTGGAAGAACTTACCCACTGAAGATTCTACATGGGAGGATGAGAAATTTATACAGAAGCTCCAAAGCTACTCAAGCGTTGAGGACAACACTTTTTTGAAGGAGAGGGGCATGTTAGGTCCCTATATTACTAGTGTATTTTCTTATTGTTGTTAGTGTAGCCCCCTTATTTTTATTTTTGTACCCCCACAACCCCCATATTGTTATTATTGTGCCCTTACATTATTATTGTTAGGTTGGCTAGGATTATATTGTGACCCCGTCGACTCCTATATATAGAAAGGAGGTTTTTCCATTTGTATCTTCCCAAAATTGTTCATTTATGTAATGTAAAGGATGTTTCCCCCTCGAATTGGCTTATTTATAAGGCGTTGATATCTCTTTTCTTCTATTTTTGGAGTTGGTTTCATAACATTTGGTATCAGAGATTTAGATTCTAGGGTTTTCCTACTTAAAACAGGTCATCGTGGAATTTTCACTATAAAGTTTTTTTCTACGAGGGTTCAGACACTAAAAAAAAACCCATTTCGAAGAAATCCTGAGGAACTTTGTGTAAAAATTTTAGATCTTGGTTCACAATATATTCAGAGATATGATCTGTGGAAGTTGGGGTTTTTGCAGGCTCCCAAATTTCATCTAAAATAAGCGACCTTGGTAAAATCGTCATAACTCTCTCTCTAAGCATCAAATTGGAATTATGTAAAATTAGCCGAAATCACACAGAATATAGTTTCCAGTGTAGAAATTTTAGAGCTGAAGGAGGAAACAATGACACATTGCACACTGTACAAGTTCTCTCTACTAAACCAGTCCATAAGTAGGTCATTGTGGGAGATTCAGTATAACTTTGCCTTGAAGAATCAAAAGCAGGTCAGACCTATGGAATTTTAAAGAAGATTGAGAGGGCTACTATAGGACCAAATTTTAGATAATGATGATCTAAAATCACAGATATAATTCATTTTAAATATCAAGCTCCTCAAAAGAAAGAAAAAGGTGTGTATTTTTTTTTTCAAGTTGCATGAGTCTTGTTTGAAAAATTAGTTTGAAGTAATTTTAAGGGCATATTGAAGCATATATATTAGTATTGGGTTCTAAAATCCCCCCCCTAAAAATAATTCAACACCTGTTAAGCCCTCAGAATACTCTACTATGACCCATGAAGAGGAAGAAGTGCAACATGATATATCAAAATTACAAGAGTAAGTGCACCAATTTTTTCTCTCGCAAAGAGCAACAAAAATGAAATGGAAGTTTTTAATAAAGGTGTGGAAGCTAAGGTGGATGGTTTGAAGAATGGCATGGAATACATGGAAGAAAAAATGAAATACATGAAGAATGATATAAAAGCAGACATGGAGGGTTTTAAGGAAGGTTTGACTAAGTTGATACAAAAAATGATTCCCAATGGTGAAAGGATAGTAGAGGAAACTCATGATGAGAACAAAATAAATGTTAATCGTGATTTCATAAACTCTAATATTGGATTGAAGGTCTACCATATTCCAAATATCGATATGAGGAAGTTTTATGGAAAGGATCCTATAAAATTGATACTAGAGATGGCGCAATATTTTGATCTCAATATTGTGAAAAACACACAAAAGGTATGCCTTGCAACTTTATATTTAGAAAAAAAAATACATTTGTATGGTATTGATAGATTTTCTCCCATAAAAAAATTGTCACTTGGTCAATTTTTACAGAGGAAATGATAGCACATTATGAGGATAGAAAGAGAAACACCTTCTTTTTCCAATCGATAAATCTCAAACAAAAGGGTTCAGTGGTGGAGCACAGTGAGGACTTCCAAAAATTGAATTTAAGGGTAGCTGATATTCCAGAGGAACACATGATTGATGTCTTCATAGGGACTTTAAAGGATAACATCCAACACAAGGTTCGCCTTTGGGAACCTGATTCATTGGAGAAGACATTTAGGTTGGCAAGAAAAATTGAATGTAAAATTACAACGACAAGGAAGCATACCATTCACATCTATAAAGATGGAAGTGTTGCTACTCCTATACTTCCACAACCTGCAAGGTTGACACCACAACAATTGAAAGAAAAAATAGTAAAAGGGCTTTGATACAGTTATGATAGAAAATACACTAAAGGTCATAAGTGTGTTGAGAAGAAATTATTTTACATAAATTGTGAAGAGGAGGAAGAAAATGAACAAGAAACTTCAAAAGAAGAGGATATACACCAGGAACCAACCCTAGATAAAGAAGAAAAGAGTCCAACCATATCCTGTAATGCATTGGTAGGAATTTCCACTCATTAAACTCTCAAGGTAGAAGGACATATCAAGAAGAAAAAGGTAATAATGTTTATTGACTTAGGTAGTACCCATAATTTTATTCATTGTAAGGTAGCCAAGGAATTGAATTACTTCCTATGCCCAACACCAAAATGTCAAGTGATGGCTGCAAATAGAGGAATTATAAATTGCTCTGGAAAATGCCATAATATCAAGCTAACCATGGGGGAATATGTATTGAATAGTGCAATGTTTTACACTCCAATATTGATGTTGTACTAGGAGTACAATGGTTACAATATTTAGGGACGATAAATTTTAATTTCAAGATTTTTTCTTGAAATGTTTTTAGGAAGGAAAGGAAGTTGAATTATGGGGTATCGCAGGGAAGATGGGAAAGATAATAAGATCTAATGTCATGAAAAAGCTTCTGAAGAAATAATAACGAGGCGTAATTGCACAATTACGCTCACTAGAAGTTCGAACATCAAAATCATCTATTTCTCCATATCTCCAAAAAGGTTTGGACTATCATTCCAAGGTGTTTGAAACTCCCAAAGGACTCCCACATGTTCTTGATCATGACCATGCCATAATTTGATTCCAGGAAGTTTTCCTCCAACCATCAGGCCTTACAGATATCCTTATGTCCAAAATATCAAAATTGAATGTATGATTGCAAAAATATTAGGGGTTGGTATAATTCAACCGAGTCAAAGTTCTTTCTCTGCTCCAATGATATTGGTGCACAAGAAGGATGGATCATGGCGCATGTGTCTAGATTATAGGGAGATCAATAAGCTCACTATTAAAGATAAATTTCCATTCCTATCATTTACGAATTATTGGATGAATTACACGAAGTAATTTATTATACCATGTTGGATCTTCGTTCAGGCCGTCATCAAATTAGAATGAAGACTGAAGTTATTCCGAAAACAAAATTTTGAACTCATGAGGGTCATTATGAGTTTTTGGTCATGCCTTTTGGCCTTACCAATGCACCTTATACATTTCAAGGGTTGATGAATTCCATTTTTAAACCCTTCCTTAGAAAGTTTGTGTTAGTATTTTTTGATGATATACTAATCTACAGGAGGTCTTGGAAGGATCATGTTCAACATGTTGATAGGGTGCTCAAACTATTGGAGGAGAGACAATTATATGAAAAAACCTCCAAATGTTTCTTTGGAGTACAAGAGGTGGAAAATTTGGGTCATATTGTATCTCATGAGGGTGTTAAGGTAGACCCTAACAAAATTAAATCCATTAAGGAATGGAAAGTCCCCACAACCATCAAGCAGTTGTGAGGATTTCTCGGGTTAAAAGGGTATTATCGCAAGTTTTTTTATGAATTATGGGAGAATAGTAACACCTCTAAAAACATTATTGAAGAAAAATGAATTTTCATGGACTCCTGAAGAAACTAAGGCCTTTGAAAATCTTAAAAGGAAATGTGCCTAGCACCAATCTTAGCTACGTTAGACTTCACAAAAACCTTTATTGTGGAATGTGATGCCTCAGGAAATAGAATTGGTGATCTTTTAATACAAGAAGGAAGACCCATTACTTTTAAAAGTCGTCCAATCAAAGGAAAGTATTTACGGAAAGCCATTTATGAGAAGGAAATGTTGGAAATACTGCGTGCACTAAAGAAATGGCTACCTTACCTAATGGGAATACACTTCAAGGTAAAAACTGATCATGATAGTCTTAAATAATTTTTGGAACAAAGGCTATCTTCAGAAGAGCATAAAAAATGGGTCACAAAGATGTTGGGTTATGACTTTGAAATCATCTATGAAAAATGGAAGCTAAATGTTGTTGCAGATGCACTCTCAAGAAAGGATGAAGAGGTGAAAGCATTTCTTTGTGCCATTTCTATTATCCAACCAGATTGGATAGTTGAAGCAAGGGATGAATGGAAGAAGGATGAAGAAGTGGGGACACTCATTCAAAAGTTGCAGTAATATCCTAGTACATGTGATACATTTAGTTGGAAAAATGATTCCTTATGGTACAAAGATCGCTTATATCTTTGTAAGAATTCCCAACTAAAACAAAATATTTTTTTGGAATTTCACACTTCTCCCTTAGGAGGACACTCAGGATTTTTTAAAACTTGCCACAGGGTTACCCACCAAGGTTGTTGCGTTGGGTTACGCACCACCAGGTCAACATTTCTTGTAAAGCCACATTCATTAATGGTACTTTGTGCTCTTCGGGAACAATTTCATCAACTTTATTGATAAAACTATTAATTGTTTCCATATTGGTGAAGGTAGGACATGTTAGGTCCCTATATTACTAGTATAGTCCCTTATTTTTGTTAGTGTAACCCCCATATTGTTATTATTGTTCCCTTAAATTATTATTGTTAGGTCGGCTAGGATTACATTGTGACTCCACTAGGATTATATTGTGGCCCCCTGGAATCCTATATATAGAAAGTAGGTTTTGTAATTTGAATCATCCAAGAATTGTTCATTCATGTAATGTATTGGAGGTTTCTCCCTCGAAGTGGCTTATTTCTAAGGCATTGACATCTCTTTTATTCTATTTTTGGAGCTAGTTTCACAACATTTGGTATCAGAGCTTTGGATTCTAGTGTTTCGCTGCTCCAAACAGGTCATCGTGGCATTTTCGCTATAAATTTTTTTCTACGAATGTTAAGAAGCTGAAATTTTTAGAGTGTGAAGCCACAATCCTGAGGAAAATTATCACAAAATTTCAGATCTTGGTTCGAAATATTTTCATAGATATGATCTGCGGAAGTTAGGTCTTTTGCAGACTCCTAAATTTAACCTAAATAGGTCATCGTGGAATTTTCGCTATAACGTTTTTTCTGCGAAGGTTCAGAAGCTGAAATTTTTAGAGTGCAAAGCTGAAATCCTGAGGAACATCATCACAAAATTTTGGAGCTTGATCCGCAATATTTTCGGAGATATGGTCTATGGAAGTCAGGACGTTTTCAGGCTTCTCAATTTCATGTCAAAGAGGTGATCGTGGGAAAATATTCATAGCTCTCTCTTTAAATATGGGATTGGAATGCTGTAAAAAGCGGCCACAAGTACATAGACTGTAGTGTTATTTCTATTAATTTTAGAGCCAAAGGAAGAAACATTAACACATGGAAAGTCATACAAGTTCGCTATATTGAACTAGTCCATAATTGGGTCATTGTGGGAGATTGGAAATAACTTTGTCTTGAAGAATCCAAATCAAGTTAGACCTATGGCATTTGAAAGAAGCTTTAGAGGGCTACGACAGGGCCAAATTTCAGATATTTAGGATCCTCAATTATAGAGATAATTCAATTTCAATATCGAGCTCTTCAAAAGCGAGTAAAAGGTGTGTATTTTTCTTTTCCGAATTGCATAAGTCTTGTTTGAAGAATCAAGTTGAATTGATTCCAAGGGCATATTGTAGAATAGATATCAGTATTGGATTAAAAAATGGCCCCTAAAAATAATTCAACACCCATTAAGCCTTTAGAAGGCTCTACTATGACTCATGAAAATGAAGAATGGCAATGTTGGTCATAAAGTAGCACCAGTCATTTTTTATAGAAGGACCTTTGGACAGAGGTATATTAAATGTTATGGCAGGCGTCGGGACATTTAAAAGATGGACTAAAACGAGATATGAGGATGTGACAAATGTGGTGCTTAAAATAAAACACGTGCAATCGAAAGATTAAAAGGCGCAAACATATGACACGAAACGTGTAAAGCGGGAGGAGTCAAGGGGTTAAACACCCCCAAAACAAGCACGTGAGAGAATTCTACACACGGGAAACTCCGTGGGGGTCGAGAGGCGAGAGGGGGAACAGACTTATACCCCTGTGGAATTTGTATTGAACAGTCATGGGGTGGGCCCGAGGTAAGCGGTGACGTGGCAGAACTAAAAATTGGTTTTAAAGATCGGTACGCCGTGTATTCAACATGCCCCATGAACGAAATATTTCATGAATCGTATGGTTCACTGCAACGCTAAGGTAAGGTAAGTCTTTAGGTAAACTGGTACTTAGGCCCGTAACAGTGTTAAACCCGACATGCAGCGTTCACATGTCCTCAACCAACACCCAATCCTCACACGCCGCGTGCTCCACTGTCAGAGCCCTTACAACTCTCTTCCTCATTCATATTACCTATCCGCCCTTTTACCTCAAACCCTTCAGTCAAAAGATAGCAGCTTCCCGTTTTGTTTTTCTTTACTCCAGTAGAGGTCTCAGGGTTCCAGCTATGGTACGTACTAATTGGAAACCAGCGCCAATGTCCACCCAGTCGCTTTCAGCACCCCCCGTGTCGTTTTCCTGAGAATAGTTCCCTGTGCACAGGTATTCCGTCTTTAATTTGCTTTCTATTTTCCCTTTCATCTTTTAAAAGTTTGTTATGTCAGTCATGGGGAGGGGCACACCCAAGAAAGCCGAACCAGAAACCCATCAGGTCAGAGAAGCTAGACACCCTCCAGGGTTCGACCCCTTCATCGACCTGCAAGCTGGAATCCGCGATCCTCAATACCCATTTCATATCAGCACCATTAAACCTGAGCTTTTCAGACGTCATATTGGGAATAAATACCGATATCAGGTGGTCGTGTCTGGCCTGTATCACCAAATTACCCCTCAGGTTCATTCTGTAGTTGATTTTATTTCCTGGCTCAAAGACATTTTCGACGAACATCGGGGCACTTTCACCTCTCCTCAAGGGAACAAAGGTTTTTCCCTTTCGCCCGATATTATCAAGCAAGCCCTTCGCTTTCCCACTAGTGCCACATACATCAGTTTCAACGAAGCAGCTTTAGCCACCCAGTTCACTAGACAGCCATGGGAGAACCAGAAAGCCTTCATCTCCTCTATAACCGGAAATCAGATTACTTCTCTCCCGGCCTTGGAACATTTTCCCTTAAGTTTGTTCGGAGAGGAAGTCCGGCCCATCCTTTCTCTCATCACTGGTCTTTTAGGGGTAGGAAGTCCGGAAGAGATTTCCACGGCGTGCGTCCATTTTTTATGACTCATGTCTCAAAAGGGGGTAGTGTTAGATATTCCTGGTTTCCTTGCCACGACCATTTGAACCCAGTTCCAGGAGCTTCAAGAAACCAGTCGGTTCCATTTTTGTTCAATGGTTTTCTATCTTTTCCTATACCAACACGCTGATAAATTTGAGGGTTTGGGTTTAGACAAGCTATATCGGGAGAATTCCCAACCCCGACCAGTCTTCGACTGGAATTTATCTATACGCCAACTACCCAAGGGGGAGGGTTATTCCAGTTTTGTGAATAGCTTCATCTCTATTTCCTACTCTATTATTCACGACACACCTTCACCTAGGGTCTTTCCAGAAATGAAGAGCTGGCTGCAAGTCAGAAAATCCCAGAGCACTGGGGATTGGTTCCTATTCGATGATTAAACGGAAATTCGGGTCTATGGAGCCAAAGTTTCCCCTTACCAGTTACTAGTTTTTCCTGTGCGTCGAGTTTATGCGCTCGAATATATCCGGCAGACCCTCAAGGCCGATCAGCTCCATTTTGTCCCCGCCAAGAAGGGTTACATCCTAAGGCTCCCCACCACAATCGGCCCTTTTCTTGTGAATTCGAGACTTGCTCTCCCAATTGTTGAGAAAATGTTGCAGGGTCTGGACCTGAGGCTGGGAAAGGGTTTGGCTTATGATCCTCGAGAAATTATCTCGAACAAAAGAAAAAGGAACAAGTCCGCACCTTATATGCATGAGCCAAGGCCGTTCATGGAATGTAGGGCTAATCTCGAAATTTGGCCTTTGGTTTCGTAGATGGAGACCGATTCATCTGCCACAGGGGAGGAAGAGGACGTCAATAAAGGCACAGGCAGAGAAGAAGCAGGCACCTCAGAAGTAGTTCCCCCTCACAAAAAGCAAAAAACAGCCTCCAGTGAGGCGGAAGTCATAGGAGAGGAGCAACTGCTTGAACCATTCACAACGTATGGAAAATTGGATACAATTAAGGCAGGGATAAAGGTGCTAAGGGACAGTACCACCTCTTCCGACTTCAAGGAAGTCACACAGGCCATCATAGAACATACCTCACCAAGGGCAGTGGAAAGGGACCGAGCAAATAGAGCGATCTGAGATAAGTATAAGGCTGAGCTGGAGGGGTACGTTGAGAAATATCACACCAGGGTCTCTGCCTCCATGAACGTGGATACAGAACATCTAGTATTATCTATGGCGGAAACCATTTTGGATCCCAATTCAGGTGTTACTAGCTATCGGGTGCTCGAGCATGAAATCGACATGAAAAAGGTGCCTGCGACTGATCTGTGTAACCTGTTTCAGACTGTATGTGATATGCTAAAAGACGAAATGATGCGGGTCACCCTTGCACTGAAGAAGCTGGAGGAAAAACATGAACAGGTAAGGGCTACCTTGAAAAATGAACAGGAAAACTGTCTCGCCTGAGCAAATCAATTACGTTTCCTCCAAGACCAAATCAGAGGAAAAGATACGGGAGAAACAGACCTCCAGGGCGCTTTAATAGACCAGCTATGGAAGGAGCTCGCATCAATGAAAGGAAAGGCTAGCATACCAGCCTCCCACCACGTCCAGACGGCCGAGCTAGTGCAAGTGGACAAGGAAAAAGAAGAATTGGCCTACTCATTAGCAAAAGAGAGGGAAGACAGAGAAAAACTGGCTGAAAAAATCACCACCCTCCAGAGCAGGTTGACAGAGCTGCAAAACACCTGGGACAATCACAGCTGTCCGCCTGCTACAACCCCGCCAAAAACAAGCTCGCTCGCAGAGCAGCTGAATACAACAAAAGCCACAAATGACGTGCTAGAGAAACAGGCAATCACCGCAAGGCAGAAAATCACCGATCTAGAAGGTTTGGCAGCTGAGAATGGCAAGAGGATAGAAACACTGCAAAAAGAGATCGAGCAGGAGAAGAAGACAAAATATGACCAGCAGAAAACAATCGCTGAACTCAAAAATCGCGTGAAGGGCAACATCACTCTCAGAGAAGCGAGGAGTATAATCTGGTCGGACATAATCTTAGCAGTGACAGGACAATGGGCTTTCCTGAAAATGATAGGGGAAAACAAAGTTGCTATAATTTATCTCAACAAGAAATTCCAAGAGGCAGATCTCAACGTGTCTGGCAGAACTCAGCATGCTAAAAGCTATATTTCTTTCTTGCAGGGGTTAGAATCAGAAGAAGTGGAAAAGCACGGCATACCGAGTCAGTTCATGGAGGCTTTTGAATGTCAGAAAATCATCGACAAAGAGACAGCCCGAGATGTAGCTTTGAAAGCCTTGCAACAGGTGATATCAAACGTGGACCGGTTCGATGTAGTATGGAACGAGATTACAGCAGCTGGACTCCCATCTTGTTGGGACCCAACCACTCCGTCCGTCCTGCAACCGTTGACAGAATATAAGACATGTCTGCAGGAAGAAAAAGACCGGATAGATGTCCTGATAGATAAGATTTCTCGGTTAAAGGGTGAAAACATTGTTTCATCTCTCAGCCAGGATTTTCTTCTCCTCCACTTGATCAGGCACAAGTTGCCTATAGAGGCGGGTTTCAATTCCCTCACAGCGGCTTATGTCAAAGTGGAGGGATTTGCCGCGATGCCAGAACCTTCAGCTGACTGCCAACAGAGATGCACGCAGTTTGCGAACTAGATTGCCAGCTCATCAGCGAACGTCCCACCTCTAGCATCAGCAACTGCTTCAACCCTTCCACACTTATGAAATCTTGTCAACTCATGATTCGGCCTCAACGGCCTATTTACTTTTTACTGAATTAGTTTCTTTCAAGTTTCGAGTGGGTTGTTTTACTCCACTCCAGCATTTTACTTTTCATCAAACTATTGTTTAATTTTCTGTTTTTGAAAACGGCCAAGTGCCTGACTACCCATGATGAGAGGCCTTATTCCTCATCATGAATTTTTTTGTTTTGAGAATGACCTTTAACAAATTTTGGTTATGCGAAGAAGATATTTTTCCAAAAAATATCTTCTCGCTGAGATAGGTAGAAGTTTATATAAGTAAGATCTAATGAGAAAAAAAGGTTCCAGATTTCCTGAAGAAACTTGCCGTGTAAGAATATTTTGTATGCTTGTGGTTGAATTATAAATGCAAATGCACAGAGCCCATAGGGTCTCAGCGAAGAGAAGTTCTATTTTATGTGAGGATTCCGGTCCGGATGTTGTATGGTCTGTGACTCTTTCTTTGTAGTGTTGTTTCATTTTCTATTTCACTGACTCCATGTTCTTTATATCATGTTTTGGAATGCGAGTGACTCGCCAGTTCTGATATGAATTTATATTTATGTGGTACTTATGTGAGGCTGGCCTAGTTTCTTTAAATATGGCTCATACATGATATGATGTTTCGTTTTACACTTCATTCAGATTTCCTCTGTATTGAATATCGTGGAATCTTATTCGTTCAGAAATGATTGGTATATATGGATTCTTAGTTCTTAAGCCCATACTATAGAAGAATATGTTTTCCGAATACATTTCCATCGGTAATTAGTGCACCTCTTTCACCTTCTGCACTGCAAACTCCTTGATTTAACAATCTCCATGTAACCTTTGGAAACTGGCCCTCCTGAATGAAAGCTGTTTCTAAGCTGTCTGATGCATCTATGTAAGTAATTCTACTCTTGCCTCTACATGTTTCTATATGTTGCTGATCTGAAAGCTGTCTGGTCCCATCAAATCTTCTAACTGATCAGAAAAGTTGATATGGTAAAGAGCCCTAAGCTGAATAATGGTCTTAGGATATACCTTCCACTCTTTACTAGCTAAGATGTCCTAGGCACTGGTCTCTGACAACTCGAGGCTGTCTCTAGGAACTACAACATCTTTTTGGTGCCGTTGCCGGGGATCGAAATTGATGAAAGATAGAAATCCCTGGGCCTCGACAAAACCCCATTTCACTTTTCAGTTAGGTGAGCATGGAGAGTTGAGAGTTTTACATCCCTCACCTTGGCGACTCCACATTCATTTCCCCTACTAAATCTCTTTGCAGTCCTGGCTCCTCGGAAGCCACACCTTAGGTCAGATACTTCTCAGCCAAAGACACCCTTTGTGTCTGACCCCGAAAGAATTTTACATAGAAGAAGATGGAGAGGGAGACCGTTTTTTCATACAAAGATTCCACCACTCTCTCTGGAAGACCTTCCTTCTTCCTCTGCTCAGATTGCCCAGTGGCAAGATTCTAACTCTGCTCTAGGTGAAACCGGCTATTATTCAGACTATTTACCCATGGGAAATATCCGAGTCAAGGACGAGGCTGAGTCGGTAGACACCACCCGTTACATATTTCGTCCTACTCCAGAGGTCGAGGAAGTTAAAGAGGTCACAGAAGTATCTGCTGTTACCACTCCACCCTTGTCTCCATCATCCCAAGCCACCGTTCATTATATTCCTATCATCATTCACACTGCGTTTCCACCTAACCCTCCACTTACTCACCAAGCGCTCTTGTTACCTCCACCTCCTCCTCCAATGGCTAACGTCCCTGGATTCCTGCAAAATAGATATTCTCCTCTGGAGCTCCCTGCAGTATTAAATGACATGTCGCAAGATTATTTAAAGATCCTGCCTAGATTCAGTGGTGAGAATGAGATTGAAGCCTAGAAACATATCGAAGTATTTTTCTCTTTTGCAAAGAATTTTAATGTGGAACATATGGACGTCGTCCTAAGGCTTTTTGTGCAGTCCTTAGATGGGGAAGCTAGAAAGTGGTTCAAGACACTTGGATCTCGTTCTATCAATACATGGGAGGGAATGGAGGATACTTTCATCAAAAAATGGGGGGAAAAGAAAGATCATGGTAATATTCTTACTGAATTCAACACTCTGAAAAAGAAACACAATGAAGGGGTGTTAGAGTTTATTAGAAGATTTAACAAATTGTACCTGAGTCTCCCTGCTGACATGAAGCCTCACCAGACCACTGCCAAGGTCGTTTTTGTGGCAGCGTTTGATTCTGAGTTCGGTTTCTCCTTGAGAGAAAGGAAGCCTGCCACTCTGGACGATGCACAGACCGACGCATTGGAGATAGAAGAAAATTTTTCCTCTACTGGAAAATCCAAAGGGAAACATGAACAGGATATTAGAAGAAGGGGAAAGGAGGAAGTATCCACTTCAAGCCAAGACAGAGATTCAGCCAGTGATAAGCTAGAGGAAATGAACAAGATGATCAAGAATATCTCGAGTAAGTTGACTAAGCTTGAGATGGAGACCAAGAACTCACCTCCGAAGAATTTCCAAAATGCTCAAAACAGAGGGTACAATCCTCAAAATCGGAAACCTCCCTTGCAAATCTTGCAAAGGGAACGAAAGGAGCAGCCTGACCAAGTACCTCATCCTCTGTACTTAGAAGGTCAAGTTGATTGTCCTATCGAGTATGTCACTTATGAAGGAGAGGAGGCATATCTAGCTTATGCGAGCAGTGACGAAGTAGAATTCCCCTTACATGCAGTGGAAGCAGGGGAAGTGTCAGCACAAGAAAAAGCTAATGAAAGTACCGAGGATCCGGAGATTAACGACTACTGCAAGAAGTTTTTCGACTTCATGCAGGCTCAGTTCAACAAGAAGTATGATCTCAGGTCCTCTAGAAAGAGAACCTTCACTCAAGATGAAGAGGAGGACACACCCCAAAAACCAGCACCTGTTTAGGAGGAGATGGCCCAGAGAACCCCTGATGAAGGTAAGAGACCTCTGGACCAACCTTTACAATATGATACTCAAAGGCCTTCTGATTCTCCAGTAACTGCACCCCCTAATGGCAAGCCCATTGTAAAAGAAATCAAGCCTCCCCTCTAAAGCAAAGAGTCAAAAGAAAAAGAAGTGTCAATAGATAAGTCTGCATCTGTCTTCAGTCTACAAAAAGAGCTTGAAAAAGTTAAAATCCCAGTCCCTTTGACTGAGCTATTGAAACAGTCAGCATATCAGTCCCAAGTCACATCCTTCATACTTCCTCCAGAGGTAATACACATCCCAGATAGTCTCAACCTGCAAGAAGAAAGGCCTATGGTGGTGTTTGGTCCACACGTTGAGGAGTTAGACCCTTCCACACCTCCCTTCTATGTGTCTCTGGTGATCCACGATCTATTGCTCCACAATTGTATGCTAGACTTTGGGGCCTCCCACAATCTTATGCCTCTATCTGTCATGGAACAATTAGGACTCCAAATCACCCATCCATATAAGGATCTGTACTCATTTGACTCCAAAAGAGTTAAATGCCTGGGCATGATCAAGGATCTAGTGGTCAATCTGGCCCAAATCCCAGCCAAAAGTGTAGTAATGGATATTGTGGTGGCCGATATCCCAGCCCGCTTTGGTATGCTACTATCAAGGTCCTGGGGATCAAAAATTGGTGGGTCAATCAAATTGGATCTAACATATTCCACTATCCCAATTTTTGGTGGCCAAGAGAGGAGACTATACAGAGAGACCAAATTCGTCAAAACGGTTACCAAGGTTGACAGCTCGGAAAATTCTCCTGTTTACAGTAAGGAAGGAGACTTTTCATGCCTGATGTTAGAAGAAGATCACAGTTATGCTCACAAACCCTCCTTCTGTCAAATAAGGACCCAAAAATCCTTAGAGAGCCTTGAAACCGGGATATGGACCCTACATTTTGATGGAGCAAATTCTAAGGAAGGTAACGGAGCTGGAGTGTTACTGATTTCTCCTACAGGAAAATGGGTCTCGCTGTCCTTCAAATTAGAGTATGAAGCCACCAACAATGTGGCTGAGCACGAAGCGCTTTTGCTGGGGTTGCAGACAGCCAGGAATATGAATATCCAGAGTCTGAAGGTCTTGGGCGATTTGGAATTGGTGGTCTGACAAATCAAGAATCAATGTCAAGCTAAGCATCCTCGTCTCAGAGCTTACAGGAATGAAGTATGGGACATGGTGGAAAACTTTTTCTTAGCTTTTAATATTCAGTTCATGCCCCGGGAGCAGAATAGGATTGCAGATTCACTTGTTGTAGCTGCCAGTACTTTCCGTCCACCCCAAAATCCCCTCTTGAGGTATGAGATAGAGGTAAGATATCGACCTTCAATCCCAGACAATGTCAAACATTGGCAAGTGTTTGAGGATGATGAGTAAGTGAAAAGGTTCCTAGACACAGTTAAGGAATTCTCCAATATGGAAATTGACTGTTATGAGGAAGATGAGGTTGAGAACCAATCAGGAAACAGGTGGGAAGAAAAAATGGTAGGAAGTAAAGTGTTACAGCTGAAGGGAAACATCATCCCTAGAGGGCTGGTGCCTCTTGAAAGACTATTTGACAAAAATGACGTCCCCAGGTAGCCCAGCAAAACGACAGAGGAAAACCAGCTAGAGGACCTGAACCTGGGTACTGCCGCTGAGCCCAAAATCGTAAGATTGTCCAGAAGAGTCCCGGATGAATATAAGGAAAGGTACTCAAAACTATTTCAGTCGTACAAGGATGTATTTGCATGGTCCTATCAAGACCTGAAAACGTTTGATACCAGCATTTTGCAGCATGAAATTCCCCTGAAGGCAGATGCAAAGCCTCACAAGCAGAAGCTCAGACAAATAAATCCTCTGCTGCTCCCCTCCATTGAGAAAAAAATCAAGAAGCTGCTAAAGGCTAAAATAATTGTGCCATTAAAGTACTCTGAATGGGTGGAAAATCTAGTCCCTGTCCGAAAGAAAAATGGATAAATAAGGTTGTGCGTTGATTTTAGAAATTTGAATAGAGCCTCCCTGAAAGACAATTACCCATTACCAAAGATGGACCACATTCTGCAGAAAGTGGTGGGGGCCTCTAGAATGTCTATGATGGATGGTTTTTCAGGTTATAACCAGGTGGCTGTACTCCCAGAGGACCAGAAGAAAACTACTTTCACCACACCTTGGGGTACATTCATGTATGCTAGGATGCCTTTTGGGCTGATTAACGCAGGAGCCACTTTTCAGAGGGCCATGTATATCACTTTTGTTGGGGAGCAAGATAAATTTCTGGTGGTTTATCTGGACGATATTACAGTGTTTTCGAAAGATGATGCTGAGCATATTCAACACTTACAGAGAACTTTTGAAAAATGAAGGAGGTATGGTATTTCCCTCAATCCTCAGAAATCTTTTTTTGCATTAGAAGAGGGTAAGCTCCTGGGGCACATTGTTACTAGGGATGGGGTCAAGATTGATCCTAAAAGAGTGGATGTTATAAATGGTATCTCCCTCCCCAGGAATAAGAAAGAAGTGCAGGTGTTTCTAGGGCGTATCAATTTCCTGAGGAGGTTTATTCCTAACTATGCTGAGATAGTTAGGCATATAACAGATATGTTGAAGAAGGATAAGGAGGTGAAATGGTCAGAAGAATCACGGGAGGCCTTTGCTAGAATAAACCATGCATTCGCTGAAGCCCCTGTGCTGGCTGGGCCTGATTATGCTAAACCATTTATGATATTCTATTTTGCTTCACCTCATACCGTAGCTGGGGTTCTTTTACAAAAAAATGATGATGGGTATGAGCAGCCCATAGCTTTCTTTAGTCAGGTCCTTCATGATGCAGAATTGAAGTATAATATATTGGAGAAACAGGCGTATGCTCTAGTAAAGTCCCTCAAAGTGTTTCGCATGTATATTTTGTAGTCTCACATCACGGCATTTGTGCCCGCTGCAGCTGTTAAAGACATTCTCATTCAGGGTGACAGTGAAGGAAAAAGAGGCAGATGGATTGTCAAAATACAGGAATACGATCTGGATATTCAGCCTACCAAACTGATTAAGGGCCAGGGACTAGCCAAAATTCTATCTAAATCAAACTATCAGGCCTTAGGCATAAATCTGTCTATGATAGCAAGCGGAGAGTCTGCAGGGGAAGAGGAACAACAAGCTGTGGAGATAGCCAGACCGCAAACGCGTCTAAAGTACCTCACCAGCCCATGGTACAAGGATATTGTAGAATACCTCCTAACACTCAGCTGCCCACCCAGCTGTGATAAAACGAAATACAGGGCACTGAGGCTGAAATCACAAAAATACACAGTTGCAAACGGCCAGCTTTACTGGCGAGATCCTTCAGGTATCCTACTCCTGTGCCTCACAGAGAACGAAGTGGAGAACATAATGACCGAATTCCACAAGGGTATATGCGGAGGAAATTACAGATGGAGGGGCACAGCTCATAAAATCTTGAAGGCTGGTTTCTACTGGCCTAAATTATTCAGAGATGTCTTTGCCTGGGTTAGAGCATGTGATAAATGCCAAAAATTCGCTGAAAAGAAAAAGTTAGCAGCTCTGCCCTTGATCCCTGTTCATGTAGATGAACCTTTCAAACAGTGGGGAATCGATTTCATAGGCGAAATTCACCCTCCCTCAAGTGGCCAACACAAATGGATCTTGACTGCTACAGATTACTTCACGAAGTGGGTGGAAGCCATACCTGCAAGGAATGCTACAGACACAGTGATAATAAAATTTATGGAAGAGAACATCATATCCAGGTTTGGATGCCCTGCTAGAATAGTGACTGATAATGCACAGGCCTTCAAATCTGCAAAATTTGTGGGCTTCTGCCAGCAGTATAAGATCTCACTGAGTCACTCCACAGCTTACTATCCGCAGGGAAATGGTTTGGCAGAATCTTTGAATAAAACCCTGGTGAGGGCCTTAAAGAAGACTATTAATGAAAATCAGAGGAATTGGGATTCCCAACTGAAATTCGCTCTGTGGGCAAATAGAATCACCAATAAAAGAGCAACTGGGAAATCTCCATATGAACTGGCATATGGATGAGCAGCTATGTTTCCTATACAATTAGCCCTACCTGTGGCTCGGTTCATGCAAGAGAGTCAAGAAGAACCTGATGACATGACTAGAAGATTTAACCAACTGGTGGAACTCGAAGAAACTCGTAGTCAGGTAAATCAGAGGCTGGAGACATACCAGGAGAAAATGAAAGAACTGTTTGATCAACACGCCAAAGACATAAAGTTACAGACAGGGGACTTAGTACTCAAGTGGGACGTACGAAGGGCCGATAAAGGAAAGCATGGTAAATTCGACCCCCTCTGGTTCGGTCCCTTCAAAATCACAGAGCAGGGCGGTAACAACACTTTCAGGCTGAAGAATTTACAGGGAGATTTGCTCGACGCCCCTGTAAATGGTCAATTCCTAAAACCCTACTTTCAGTTCTGAGCTAGGCCGAGGGGGCCTGATTGTATCATATTGTATATTAGTAGATGTTTTCTTTTCTGAATTGAATAATGCATGAGTCATGTTGAGTTGCGAACAAGGAAATTAAAGATGCAGACGAAGGACAATGGATGGTGCACACGGAAGATAAATAGGCGGTCTGCGTAGTTCTCGACACGTTCAGGAGTAAAACGTGCGGTCCCCAGGTGGAGCCAATGTTGGTCATAAAGTAGCACCAGTCATTTTTTACAGAAGGACCTTTGGACAGAGGTATATTAAATGTTATGGCAGACGTCGGGACATTTAAAGGATGGACTAAAAAGAGATATGAGGATATGACAAATGTGGTGCTTAAAATAAAACACGTGCAATCGAAAGATTAAAAGGCGCAAACATATGACATGAAAGGTGTAAAGAGGGAGGAGTCAATGGGTTAAACACCCCCAAAACAAGCACGTGAGAGAATTCTACACACGGGAAACTCCGCGGGGGTTGAGAGGCGAGAGGGGGAACAGACTTATACCCCTGCGGAATTTGTATTGAACAGTCATGGGGCGGGCCCGAGGTAAGCGGTGATGTGGCAGAACTAAAAATGGGTTTTAAAGAACGGTACGCCGTGTATTTAACATGCCCCACGAACGAAATATTTCATGAATCGTATGGTTCACTGCAGCGCTAAGGTAAGGTAAGTCTTTAGGTAAACTGGTACTTAGGCCCGTACCAGTGTTAAACCCGGCACGCAGCGTTCACCTGTCCTCAACCAACACCCAATCCTCACACGCCACGTGCTCCACTGTCAGAGCCCTTACGGCTCTCTTCCTCATTCAAATTACCTATCTGCCCTTTTACCTCAAACCCTTCAGTCAAAAGATAGTAGTTTCCCGTTTTGTTTTTTTTACTCCAGTAGAGGTCTCAGGGTTCCAGCTATGGTACGTACTAATTGGAAACCAGCGCCAAGGTCCACCCAGTCGCTTTCAACACCCCTCGCGTCATTTTCCTGAGAATAGTTCCCTGTGCACAGGTATTCCATCCTTCATTTGCTTTCTGTTTTCCCTTTCGTCTTTTAAAGGTTTGTTATGTCAGTCATGGGGAGTGGCACACCCAAGAAAGCCGAACCAGAAACCCCTCAGGTCAGAGAAGCTAGACACCCTCCTGGGTTTGACCCCTTCATCGACCTGCAAGCTGGAATCTGCGATCCTTAATACCCATTTCATATCAGCACCATTAAACCTGAGATTTTCAGACGTCATATTGGGAATAAAGACCGATATCGGGTGGTCGTGTCTGGCCTGTATCACCAAATTACCCCTCAGGTTCATTCTGTAGTTGATTTTATTTCCTGGCTCAAAGATGTTTTCGACGAACATCGGGGCACTTTCACCTCTCCTTAAGGGAACAAAGTTTTTTCCCTTTCGCCTGATATTATCAAGCAAGCCCTTCACTTTCCCACCAGTGCCACATACATCAGATTCAGCGAAGCAGCTTTAGCCGCCCAGTTCACCAAACAGCCATGGGAGAACCAGAAAGCCTTCATCTCCTCTATAACCGGAAATCAGATTACTTATCTCTCAGCCTTGGAACCTTTTCCCTTAAGTTTTTTCGGAGAGGAAGTCCGGCCCATCCTTTCTCTCATCGCTGGTCTTTTAGGGGTAGGAAGTCCGAAAGAGATTTCCACGGTGTGCGTCCATTTTTTATGGTTCATGTCTCAAAAAGGGGTAGTGTTAGATATTCCTGGTTTCCTTGCCACGGCCATTCGAACCCAGTTCCAGGAGCTTCAAGAAACCAGTCGGTTCCATTTTTGTTCAATGGTTTTCTATCTTTTCCTGTACCAACACGCTGATAAATTTGAGGGTTTGGGTTTAGACAAGGTATATTGGGAGAATTCCCAACCCCGACCAGTCTTCAACTGGAATTTCTCTGTACGCCAACTACCCAAGGGGGAGGGTTATTCCAATTTTGTGAATAGCTTCATGTCTATTGCCTACTCTATTATTCACGACGCACCTTCACCTAGGGTCTTTCCAGAAATGAAGAGCTGGCTGCAAGCCAGAAAATCCTAGAGCACTGGGGATTGGTTCCTATTCGATGATTACACAGAAATTCGGGTCTATGGAGCCGAAGTTTCCCCTTACCAGCTACCAGTGTTTCCTGTGCGTCGAGTTTATGCGCTCGAATATATCCGGCAGACCCTCAAGGCCGATCAAATCCATTTTTTCCCCGCCAAGAAGGGTTACATCCTAAGGCTCCCCACCACAATCAGCCCTTTTGTTGTGAATTCGAGACTTGCTCTCCCAATTGTTGAGAAAATGTTGCAGGGTCTGGACCTGAGGCTGGGAAAGGGTTGAGCTTATGATCCTCGAGAAATTATCTCAAACAAAAGAAAAAGGAACAAGTCTGCACCTTATATGCATGAGCCAAGGCCGTTCATGGAAAGGAGGGCTAATCTCGAAATTTGGCCTTTGGTTTCGCAGATGGAGACTGATTCATCTGCCACACGGGAGGAAGAGGACGTCAATAAAGGCACAGGCAGAGAAGAAGCAGGCACCTCAGAAGCAGTTCCCCCTCACAAAAAGAAAAAAACAACCTCCAGTGAGGCGGAAGTCATAGGAGAGGAGCAAATGCTTGAACCATTCACAACGTATGGCAAATTGGATACAAGTAAGGTAGGGATAAAGGTGCTAAGGGATAGTACCACCTCTTCCAACTTCACGGAAGTCACAGAGGCAATCATAGAACATACCTCACCAAGGGCAGTGGAAAGGGACCGAGCAAATAAAGCGATTCGAGATAAGTATAAGGCTGAGCTGGAGGGGTACGTTGAGAAATATCACACCATGGTCTCTGCCTCCATGAACGTGGATACAGAACATCTGGTATTATCTATGGCATAAACCCTTTTGGATCCCAATTCAGGTGTTACTAGCTATCGGGTGCTCGAGCATGCAATCGACATGAA
Organism: Pinus albicaulis; assembly: GCA_034641835.2. Classification (NCBI taxonomy): domain Eukaryota; kingdom Viridiplantae; phylum Streptophyta; class Pinopsida; order Pinales; family Pinaceae; genus Pinus; species Pinus albicaulis. The sequence goes on from CM076570.1 coordinate 147,293,633, forward strand.
AAGGGTGCCTGCGACTGATCTGTGTAACCTGTTTCAGACTGTATGTGATATGCTAAAAGACGAAATGATGCGGGTCACCCTTGCACTGAAGAAGCTGGAGGAAAAACATGAACAGGTAAGGGCTACCTTGAAAGTTGAACAGGCAAACTGTCGTGCCCGAGAAAATCAAGTACGTTTCCTCCAAGACCAAATCAGAGGGAAAGATACGGGAGAAACAGACCCGCAGGGCGCTTTAATAGACCAGCTGCAGAAGGAGCTCGCATCAATGAAAGGCAAGGCTAGCATACCAGTCTCCCACCATGTCCAGACGGCCGAGCTGGTGCAAGTGGAAAAGGAAAAAGTAGAATTGGATCACTCATTAGTAAGAGAGAGGGAAGATAGAGAAAAACTGGCTAAAAAAATCACCACCCTCTAGAGTAGGTTGACAGAGCTGCAAAACACCTGGGACAATCACAGCTGTCCGCCTGCTACAGCCCCGCCAGAAACAAGCTCGCTCGCAGAGCAGTTGAATACAAAAAAAGCCGCAAATGACGTGCTAGAGAAACATGCAATCATCGCAAGGCAGAAAATCACCGATCTATAAGGTTTGGCAGCTGAGAATGACAAGAGGATAGAAACATTGCAAAAAGAGATCGAGCAGGAGAAGAAGAAAAAAGCTGACTCGCAGAAAATAATCGCTGAACTCAAAAATCGCGTGAAGGGCAACATCACTCTCAGAGAAGCGAGGAGTAAAATCTGGTCAGACATAATCTTAGCAGTGACAGGACAATGGGCTTTCCTGAAAATGATAGGGGAAAACAAAGCTGCTATACTTTATCTCAACAGGAAATTCCAAGAGGCAGATCTCAATGTGTCTGGCAGAAATCAGCATGCTAAAAGCTATATTTCTTTCTTGTAGGGGTTAGAATCAGAAAAAGTGGAAAAGCATGACATACCGAGTCGGTTCATGGAGGCTTTCGAATGTCAGAAAATCATCGACAAAGAGACAGCCCGAGATGCAGCTTTGAAAGCCTTGCAACAGGTGATATAAAACGTGGACCGGTTTGATGTAGTATGGAACGAGATTACAGCAGCTGGACTCCCATCTTGTTGGGACCCAACCACTCTGTCTGTCCTGCAACCGTTGACAGAATATAAGACACGTCTGCAGGAAGAAAAAGACTGGATAGATGTCCTAACAGATAAGATTGCTCGGTTAAAGGGTGAAAACATTGTTTCATCTCTCAGCCAGGAGTTTCTTCTACTCCACTTGATCAGGCACAAGTTGCCTACAGAGGCGGGTTTCAATGCCCTCACAGCGGCCTATGTCAAAGTGGAGGGATTTGCCGTGATGCCTAAACCTTCAGCTGACTGCCAACAGAGATGCACGCAGTTTGCGAACCAGATTGCTAGCTCATCAACGAACGTCCCACCTCCAGCATCAGCAACTGCTTCAACCCTTCCACACTTATGAAATCTTGTCAACTCATGATTCGGCCTCAACGGCCTATTTAATTTTTACTGAATTATTTTCTTTCAAGTTTCGAGTGGGTTGTTTTACTCCACTCCAGCATTTTACTTTTCATCAAACTACTATTTAATTTTTTGTTTTTGAAAACGGCCAAGTGCCTGACTACCCATGATGAGAGGCCTTATTCCTCATCATGAATTTTGGTGTTTTGAGAATGACCTTTAACAAATTTTGGTTATGTGAAGAAGATATTTTTCCAAAAAATATCTTTTCACTGAGATAGGTAGTAGTCTATATAAGTAAGATCTAATGAGAAAAAAAGGTTCCAGATTTCCTGAAGAAACTTGCTGTGTAAGAATATTTTGTATGCTTGTGGTTGAATTATAAATGAAAATGCACAGAGCCTATAGGGTCTCACTGAAGAGAAGTTCTATTTTATGTGAGGATTCCGGTCCGGATGTTGTATGGTCTGTGACTCTTTCTTTGTAGTATTGTTTCATTGTCTATTTCACTGACTCCATGTTCTTTATATCATGTTTTGGAATGCGAGTGACTGGCCAGTTCTGATATGAATTTATCTTTATGTGGTACTTATGTGAGGCTGGCCTAGTTTCTTTAAATATGGCTCATACATGATATGATGTTTCGTTTTACACTTCATTCAGATTTCCTCTGTATTGAATATCGTGGAATCTTATTCATTCAGAACTGATTGGTATATATGGATTCTTAGTTCTTAAGCCCACACTATAGAAGAATATGTTTTCCGAATACATTTCCATCGGTAATTAGTGCACCTCTTTCACCTTCTGCACCGCAAACTCCTTGATTTAACAATCTCCATATAACCTTTGGAAACCGGTCCTCCTGAATGAAAGTTGTTTCTAAGCTGTCTGATGCATCTGTGTAAGTAATTCTACTCTTTCCTCTGCATGTTTCTATATGTTGCTGATCTGAAAGTTGTCTGGTCCCATCAAATCTTGTAACTCATTAGAAAAGTTGATATGGTAAAGAGCCCTGGTCTTAGGATATACCTTCCACTCTTTACTAGCTAAGATGTCCTAGGCACTGGTCTCTGACAACTCGAGGCTGTCTCTAGGAACTACATTAGGCAACATGACATATCAAAATTACAAGAGCAAGTGCAAAAAATTTCACTCTCGCAAAGAGCAAGAAAAAATGACATGGAAGTTTTGAAGAAAGGCATGGAAACTAAGATGGATGTTTTGAAGAAGGGGGTGGAATCTAATATGGATGGTTTGAAGAATGGGATGGAAGCTAAGATGGATGGCATGGAAGTTGGCATGGAATCTAAGATGGAAAACATGAAGAATGATCTAAAAGTAGACATGGAAGGTTTGAAAAAGTTGATACAAGAAATGTTTCCTAATGGTGAAAAGATAGTAGAGGAAACTCATGATGAGAACAAAATAAATGTTAATCGTGATTTCATAAACTCTAATGTTGGCGTGAAGAACCACCATATTCCAAAAATGGATATGAGGAAGTTTGATGGAAAGGATCCTGTAACATGGATACTACAGATGGAGCAATATTTTGATCTCCATAACGTGCAAAACACACAAAAGGTACGCATTGCAACTTACATTTAGAACAAAATACATTTGTATGGTATCAATGGCTTTGCTCCCGTAAAAAAATTGTCACTTGGTCAATTTTTACGGAGGAAATGATAGCACATTATGAGGATACAAAGAGCAACACCTTCTTTAGCCAATTGATAAATCTCAAACAAAAGGGTTTAGTGGGGAGCACATTGAGGACTTCCAAAAATTGAATATAAGGGTAACTGATATTCCAGAGGAACACAGGATTGATCTCTTCATAGGCACTTTAAAGGATAACATCCAACATGAAGTTCGCGTTTTGGAACCTGATTCATTGGAGAAGGCATTCAGGTTGGCAAGAAAAGTTGAATGTAAAATTATAGCGACAAGGAAGCCTACCACTCAATTCTATAAAGAAGGAAGTGTTGCTACGCCTAGATTTCCACAACCTACAAGGTTGACACCACAACAATTGGAAGAAAAAAGAGAAAAAGGGCTTTGCTACAGTTGTGATAGCAAATACACTAAAGGTCATAAGTGTGATGAAAAGAAATTATTTTACATAGATTGTGAAGAGGAAGAAGAAAATGAACAAGAAGAGGATATACACCAGGAACCAACCCTAGAAGAGGAAGAAATGAGTCCGACCATATCATGTAATGCATTGGCAGGATTTACCACTCCTCAAACTCTCAAGATAGAAGGACATATCAAGAAGAAAAATGTATTAGTGTTGATTGAGTCAGGTAGTACCTGTTGAGCCCCAAAGATGTCCTTCTTTTCCACCACATTTCAATTCATTTTCTTTTTCCCTCATCAATTACAGGTTTAAATGATCAATAGGATTGATTAGGATTACTTTAAGAATGTATATAATGACTAACTTGCTATGTTTTCATGATTTTGTTATTGTAGCAATTTTTGACTAGACTCGGCTACAGAATGTAGTCATTCTGTAGCCAGTCGCCTATTCCGCAGCTATCTTCATGTTTACGCAGGTTCCAGGTGTCACCTCAAGTAAAAATGCATATGGTCATATTCCAAATCACTCCCCCATCATTTATTTCTCTCCACGAAGTCTGAGCTCGAGTCTACAGGTGGTTATGCATGTGGGAAACCAAAACTAGGAGATAGACTTCTAATAGGACAAGGACTGTACATATGTCCTTAATCATAGTACGAGGCCACCACCAGAGTCCTAGTTTGATTTTAGTTGGGAAAGAAAATTATTCCTATTTTATCTCAAAGACAGTTATGTAATTTTGTTATAAGTATGGCTCGGGAGACCGAGAAACAACTAGCTAGATTTATGTTTTATTGTTAGATCTCAGAAGACCATAATACTTTGTTTCGAAGAATTTCTCCTTTAATGAAAGAAGCATCACTTTATTGCAAGAGATGAGTCAATCTTGAGGAGATTTGCGTGATAATCCGGTGGTTTAGATAAGTAACTTAGCCTTGTTTCATTCCTAGTTTAATCAATTTTCTGAACTTTGTGTTTTATATTCATTTGCATTGGATGGTACAGACTAGTCTTGTTCTTACGTATTATTCCAAGATATCACTAATATTGAATGAGATATAACTGTAGTATTTAGGATTTAGTTGCATTTCTCTGAACTTTATGATTTTGTGCTCAATTATATTAGTTGTTATAGCTAGTCGTGATCTTATGAACTCTTCCAAAATATCACTAACTCCGGATGAGACATAGCTGTGGTGTTTTAGAGCTTTGCTGTGTTTTGTTGAATTTTATGCTTTCATGCTCATTTACATAACATGTTGCAGCCAATCATGTTCTATAAATTATTCCAAAATACCACTAACTCCGAATGAGACAGAGCTGAAACATTTTTGTGATTAGTTGCATCTTTAGTCTAGTTTTAGTACTCCGGAGGTAGATGTCACTCTAGTTTAATTATGTCACTATATTTCAAGTTTGATAATGGCACTCTAGTTCAAATTTGTTCACTATATTTCCAGTTAAGATTAGTGGCATTCTAGTTCAATTCCAGTTCACTGTATTTCAAGTTAGGTAAATGGCATTCTAGTTTAGTTGTGGTCACTGTATTTCAAGTTTGATAAATTGCATTCTAGTTCAGTGTTATCCATTGTTCTTTAAGTTGTGTTGACTGTCAAAATTAGACTTCATGGCCTTAATTGTTTACAAGCTACTCTTGTTCTGACTTTCTATTAATGCATCATCACATGGACAGGAATTAGTGATATCAGTTTAACGCCTTGATTGTTCTACAGTCCTTTGCAATATCACAAACAAGCCTTTTTCCCAAAAGACTATTCTAGAAAATCTCTAACTTTAGAATGAGGCTTAGTAGTGACAAGCTGAGCTACAGAATAGATTAATCTTAGCATTACAAGTTAATTCAGAGTAGAAATCTTATTGTGCTACAAATAATCTTTTCTAATTGTGTGTTCCAATAAACTTCTAGCCATGGATGAGATACTTTGTAATATTGTAAGATGATTGTTTACTTAGGAGAACCTCATTTGCACTAAATTTGTCCTTTTATCAAGCTATTCCAACATATTTCTAATGAATGAATTGGATGAGTTCATGTTATGAGTTATTGAATTCATGTTGTGATTTATTTCCTTGCTATGAGTCATTAACAAGATTTGCATTTTTTGTTCTTTAGTGCAATACACAGTTTAGAATAGCTTTTGCTCTGTTTTTAGTGTGACCAACAACTGTTCTTCATCAACATTTAGCTCTTTTCCTTCTTTAAACAAAAACCAAAAAATAAAAAACATAAAAAAAAAAACACTAAACACAACGTAGTGAGAAATAGATACCTAGGCATATATAGTGCACCTCACTTCAGCAGTCTACTAGCCCTAGTTGACAATTTATGACCTCAATTTAGGAACACTAAGTTGAGCACTACATTTTGGTGCCATTGCCAGGGAAGTGAAAACTAGGTAGTTTTGTTTCTTACCTCCAAAAAACAATGACATGCGTAGAGAAAGAGACTCAAGGGGTAGATTCATAAGAAGCAGAAGCTTGATTCCTAGAACACCACTTGTTTCACCAAGACCAAGAGCTAGCACATCTTCAACTCAAACCCACATTCCATCCTTTACTGATCCTAGACTCTCAGAGGACTTAAGATCAGATATTCCATTAGAAAGACCTTCCACTTCATCCACTGAACCTGTCTTAGAAGAAGATTCAAGGATCCCTGTTAGAGGCACAAACTCTTCCACTTCCAGAGAAGAATAAACTATTGCAGAAGAAGGGGGAGGAGGAGTCTTTAATGGAGAACACACACTATTTGGAGGGGGTAGAGGTAGAGGTAGAGGAGAAGGAGGTAGAGGTGCAGAAGGAGAAGGAGGTAGAGGAAGAGGTAGAAGAGAAATGGGAAGCTCTTTTGGGTTTCTTATAGTAGATGAAGAAACCAATGCAACTATGAAAAACATTTCACCCTCTGTCCTTCCAAACTTTTATGGACTTAAAACTGAAGATCCTGAAACCTTCCTATTTGAATTTGAAGTCCTATGTAGAACCTATGACTACTTACAAGATTCTCAAAAACTTAAACTATTTCCTTCAACATTGAAAGGAGCAGCATTGAAGTGGTTTATGAGTTTGATCAACAGTTCTATTAGGACATGGGAAGACATGAAACAAGCATTTCTAGAGAGGTATTTTTATTACTGTATGCCATTAAACCATAAGGAGGAAGTGTTTAAAATGCTACAAAAAGAGGATGAAAATTTGGAAGATTTGTTGGAGAGATTTAACTACAACATTAAAAGAGAAAAAATGGAAAACTTAGACCAAGACACCTTGAAAGCTCTCTTGTTGAAGACAATTAGGGATGAATGGTTAGATATCCTTAACATTATGGGAAAAGGGGATATATCTCAACTCACATTACCTGAAATAGCTGAATTATGTATCAACCTTTCAAGAGGGAAATCTAAAACTGTAAAAGGACCAAGAGACCCTACTCTTGCAAGGGCAAGTAAGTCTTCTTCTGGGACAGTAAGTAGGGCAGAAATAGGACATATGCTTGATGAGTTCAAGTCTGATATCTTGGGGAGTATTAGTGAACAAATAGACACCCTTAAGTTACAAAACAAGCAAAAAGCTGAATTTGATGCCTTAGCAATCTTTTGTCCCAAATGTAGAAAGAAGCATGCCTTAAGAGAGTGCCCTTTGGATGCAAAAGTAGTAGAGACCTGTGTAATTTGTTCAGAAAAACATGAGACCAAGAGTTGTCCTTCACTTCCTAGTCTTAAAGCTATCTTTCAAGAAGAAACTCCTACAAGTTCCACAGAATCTGTCAATTTTGTCTCCAGGAGGCCTTGGCAAGGACCTCAAACACAAGGATTTCATGATCAGTTGTATAATCAACCCCCACCAAATTGGAATTCTTGGAAACAACCTTGGCCCCAATTTAAAAATCAATCACAAACTTGGGCGCAAGGAGCACAAAATCCCTATGGAAGATACTCTCAGTCTTACCAATATCCACCATCCTATCCACCATATCCACATTTCCCTCAACAAAATTTTCAACAAAATTCTCAAAATCCACACATCAAAATCAACCACTTCCATTACCATTTCCTCAGAAAAAAAATCAGTTGCCTGCCCAACCCATACCAAACCCCGACAATAAAAATCCTCAGAACACATACATGATAGAAGGCCAACAGTTTCCAACTTATTTGATCACTCCTTTAGACCTTAGTGATGTTCAACTTAGGTCTGGAAGAATACTTGAAAAGAGGAAACCTTCTATAATCATACAAGAGCAAGACAATTCTGAGGAAGATTCTCTATGGGTAAATAAAAGTCTTGAAGAGAACAAAACTTTCCAAGACTCAAATATTGAAAAATCAAAACAAAAAGAACCAATAATTTCAACTCCTATATTAGAGCAGCCATCAACATCCACTTCTACACCTCCCTTTCCAGAAATATTAAAAATTGATAAGGGTGTAGAAAAACAAATTATGGTGCCTAATTATGATTTCCTAGATGAGCTGAGAAATATTTGTATTAAGATCCCATTATTACAAGCCATCAAGGAAATTCCAATCTTAGCAAAGACAATAAAGGAGTTGAGCATGAAGAAAACAAGAAAAAGAATAAGAGAGACAAAGAAAATTCAACTGGCAGGAAAAATAGCAGATATCATGATGGGTAAGATTGCTATTCCAAAGTATCTAGACCTAGGAAATCCAATTGTTAAAATTCACATCAATGGAATTGAGATCCAAAACACACTCATTGATTTAGGAGCAGCAATCAATATCATGAGTAGACAAATCATGGATAAACTGAAACTTCCTAATCTTCTCTTTACACCCACATTATTACAATTAGCAGACAGATCTGTGATCAAACCTGATGGGGTAATAGAAGACATTCCAGTGTCCCTATATTCTTGGGAATATCCTGTGGATTTTGTGATCCTAACTCCTAAGAATAATCTAGGGGGGCATCCTGTTATATTAGGAAGACCTTGGTTAGCTACAACTGATGCTTTCATTAGTTGTAGATCCGGTGATATGTACATCTCTGATGGTAGTTCAACCAAGAAATTTACTTTGTATCCTCCAGCAAAAACAATTATAGATTTAGATGATACTCAATGGATAGAGGATGAAGAAGACTTACAACCTCTCTTCACAATTTCAGAAATTAGTGAAGATAGCCAGATTCTGAATACCTTAGAAAACTTTGAATCCTCTTCGGAATACAAACATGAACAATTTCAAGAATAATCCAACATTGATTTTTTATCATCAAGGTAGATGTCTCTCTATTCCATGGATAAATTTGGTAGCTCTACAATTGAGATATTTCGAGGCAAAACTTTAAACATAAACAAGAACCTAGAGAAATCTCAACAAGAAGAGCTAGTCAAGATATTACAGAGACATTCTTCTGCATATGCATGGGAGTACACTGATATGAAAGGGATAAGCCCAAAGACTTGCACTCATCACATCTACATAGAGGAAAATTGTAAACCAATCAGACAACCTCAGAGAAGGATGAATCCAAATCTTATGGAGATTGTTAAAGAAATTGTTAAATGTCAACTTTATCTATCCCATTTCAGTTAGTCAGTGGGTTTCTTGGTAATTGTGCCAAAGAAAAATGGTAAATGGAGGGTATGTATTGACTACCGGGAATTAAACAAAGCTACTCTTAAAGATCATTTTCCCTTACCTTTCATAGATTAGGTGTTAGATACATTAGCTGGCAAAAAGTACTTTTCATTTCTATATGGGTTTAGTGGTTATAACCAAATTCAAGTAGCACTTGAAGATCAAGACAAAACCACATTTACCTGTCCTTGGGGTACCTATGCTTACCGAGTATTTCCATTTGGACTATGCAATGCACCCGCAACATTTCAAAGGGAAGTACTAGGAATATTTTCAAATCTAATACATGATTGTGTAGAGGTATATATGGATGATTTCACAGTTTATGGAAACACATTTGAAGAAGCCTTAACAAACTTGGAAAAAGTTTTAAAGAGATGTAAAGAAGCAAATCTTTCACTTAGTCATGAGAAGTGTTTTATTATGTTTACTGAAGGAATTGTTTTAGGACATCACATTTCAGGGGATGGGATTAGAGTTGATGAGTCAAAAGTTGAAGTCATCTCTAACTTATCTATTCCAAGTTTTCAAAAAGATGTTAGGAGTTTTCTAGGATTTACAGGATATTATCGAAGGTTTATAGAAAACTTCACCAAGATAGCATCTCCACTTTTAAAATTACTTACCAAAGACTGTGAATTCAAGTGGAATCCTGATTGCCAGGTAGCCTTTGAGACCTTGAAAACAAAAATCTCTGAAGCACCTATTTTAAGGGGACCTAACTGGAAGTTACCTTTTCATATTTCAACAGATGCCTTAGATACAGCCTTAGGAGCAGTATTGGGACAAAAAGACCTGATTCCTTATGCCATTTACTATACCAGTAAAAATTTGACTCCTTCAGAGTTAAACTATACTGTAACTAAAAAAGAGTTTTTAGCTATTGTTCATGCCATATACAAATTCAGACACTATATAACAGGCTATGAAACTTTTGTTCACACAGATCACTCTACAATTAGATATTTAATGAAAAAATCAATTACTAATGGAAGAGTCATAAGATGGTTATTGCTTTTACAAGAATTTAACATTACCATCCTAGATATGCCTAGAAAACAAAACAAAGTAGCTGATTTCCTATCTAGACTCCAAAACATCAAAGACAATACTCTAGTTTGAAGATCAATTCCCTGATGAATATCTTTTTACAATTTCTACTCAAACTCCTTGGTTTGCTGACATTGCTAATTATTTAGTTTCAGGGAAATTTCCTTCAATAATGAATGCAAGAGACAAAAGAAAGATCATTTATGACAGTGCAAAATATTCATGGGTTGCTAATGAGTTATACAAAACAGGTCCAGATTTTATCATTAGGAGATGTGTTCGGGAAGATGAGATGCCTGACATACTCAAAGCATGTCATGATGAACCTTGTGGCGGACACTTTGCTAATAAAAGAACAGCTTATAAGATACTTTATTTAGGATATTATTAGCCATCCCTTTTTAAAGATGCTAAAGAGTATGTCAAAAGGTGTGACAGTTGCCAAAGGGTAGGGAAACCTTCTCCTTCAAGTGAGATGCCATTGCAGCCTCAGGTACATATTAAACATTTTGAAAAATGGGCTTTAGATTTTGTAGGACCTATTAGTCCTCCATCAAGAAAAAATAAATATATATTAGTTTGCACTGATTGTGTTACCAAATGGGTAGAGGCCAAGCCATTACTTTCTGCTACTAAAGCATCTGTAGTTAATTTTCTTTTTGAGGATATTTTTACTTGTTTTGGTGTTCCAAAGGAAATTGTTACAGGTCAAGGAGCTCAATTCACATCAAGGCTAGTGGAACAAATGATGGAGAGGTACAAAATTAGCCATAGAAAATATACTCCCTATCATCCACAAGCAAATGTTCAAGTGGAATCTACTAATAAGGTCATTGAAGGGATCCTAACGAAGACTGTTCATTTGCATAGAAGAGATTGGGCAGATAGGCTTCCTGAAGCCTTGTGGGCCTATAGAACTACATGGAGGAGAAAAACAGGCCATACTCCTTATGAAATTTTTTATGGAAAGCAAGTTTTGTTTCCCATAGAGTTCCAGATTCAAACTTTCAAAATGGAAGTTCAGCTAGGACTTGATCTAACAGAGGCAAAAAAGCACAGATTGGAGCAGATTAATGAATTGGATGAGATTAGAAAAGATGTAGTTCAGAAAACAAGTATAGTCATGTTATAGCCCAAATCCACCTTAGGCTGAAGGAAGGCGGGATTCAGGGTAACACCAAACCACGCTCAGCCTCGTAGTTAGCCCTATGAGGACAGGAGAGGGCTCTCTCCGGGTCAATCTCAATGAAAATATTCAAAGGGGCTTGAGATGACTAAAAAAACAACTGATCTTAGGCTAGATAAACAAATAGGAGGGTTTGATTTTGATTTTTTGGGATTTTGTTGGAAAAAGGGGAAAATACAATTTTTGGGCTTGGGGATGAGGCCAAATTCTTGCAGAGTTCAAGTTGGGGCAGGGAAGGCAATGAATTTGATGTCTTAGATCAAATTAATGGATTGAAAAGACTACTGAGGAGCTAAAGAGGGCAAGAGAGTGCAAGGATCCTCTTCAAAATGACGAGAAACATGTAAAACTAAACAAAAGTTTAAGGCAGAGCACCAGCAAACTAATGAATTCTACCTCAATTACTCATTTGTTTAATTCAGAAGCAAAGAGAAAGGAACTGACATACATATAACATTAATTAAACTTACAATAACATGGAGAAAAACATCATCAAAAATCAGAAGCCACAAGGATCCCAACAAGTGCTGCAAAACTCTGGTCTTTCCTTTGCCAAAAACTGAAAAATGGGTATACAATGAGGTGCCAAACTTTTCCCAAGAGTCCAACCCTGAAAATGTCTCAGAAAATACAATATATAGACCATCCTAACCCCTTCCCATGCCTCTAGGGGTCGATCTCATCCTTCTAGGAGCTGTTTCAACCAATTCTAAACATGGAACTGAAATCTAGGCAGCCAAACAACTTGCCTCTATATGCTAGGAAACTGATCCATTCACTTAATTTTCACTTTTTAGTGAATGAATCCTCTAGAACAAGTAAAAACATGCCAGATTTACATCATAGCCACAAAATTAAATCAATATAGATCAATAATTACATCCAAAAGTGAAACTAGTCAAACTGGCCGAATCTCTGAGCTGAAAAGTGAAAATTGGGTCAAAATCCTCTATGCGCCACGCCAGAAAACTCAATGCACTGTGCCACTTTGAGCCTATTTTTAGGGCACTTTATGAAGTACAAATTGAGCTCATGATAGCTTGTTGGAAATCCTTGGATGTATGCTATCCAAACCAAGTGGAATTTTTCAATTTGGATGTCATTTGACCCTTCAAAACTGCAATCGCCCAAGACTGGTTCCTGCTGGTGCAAAAGGTGGCAGAAAGGCCATTTTTGGAGTGTTTTTGACCCTTAAGACCATCCAGAACTTGATGAAATCTCTCAGCCATTCCTGAGCATGCATAATTTACCATAAAAAAATCCAAAAATGTAAATTTCTCCTCCAGAAGATCTCTTGAACGTAAGCGCGTGTCGAGTGGCGTGACGCGTCGGGCAGAAAAACCTGTTTTACAACCAAAATTTCAAAAATGACACAATTTACTCCAAATTTTCTGAAATTTGGAGTGAATATCTGCCATCATGTCCCATGCTCAGCCAAAGAAGCTTCGGTCAAGATTTGGAGTGGATCAGGCCTTTTTCACCGTTTTAGTGTCCTCCTGGTGCATGCAGTTTATTGGTAAAGTCACTGTCTTGTTCATTGGATATGTCGGTGTCTGTCATGGTGTTGCAATGTGTATGTCAAGTGTATGTTTGGTTTGTTGAAAATGACAAATGAGACCTTGGTGTCTTTGTCTCCAATCGCCAAATATGCCAAAGGGAAATGAGGGACTGTGAGGAATATGGGACAGTGGGTATAGTGGAGTGTGGAGTTTTTCAAGTGAGATTTAGGTGTGATAATAGTCACTTGACTGTATGTGGATTTGGGAATTTTAGGAATATATAAGTGAAATGAGAAAGAGAGTAATAAGGAATAGTAGGGTTTAGGGATAGGGAAAATGGGGAACAAGGGATATAAGTGGTTTTGGGACAGAGGGGAAAAAGAAAGGGACTGTATGATGACAGTGTGACAGTGAGGAAGAAGGGAAGCACAAGAGGGAAATGAAGTTTCAAACCAATTGGCACCAACAACCAACTTTAAATTTCACATATAAACCCTATGGAGCAGTTTGGATCAAAATGATAGAGCTTATAACTTTGGCATTCAACTTCTTATATTTCGCTTCCAAGCAGCTCCAAACACTAGATAATATCAATTGTCGAAGCTCATAAACCTACTTGGATCATTAGAAAACTGAGTTGATTTGAAATTTGATGAAGAATTGATGAATTTTGGCCTGTCAGCTCTATGCGCCGCGCGCACACCCAGTGCGCCGCGTCGTGTGGGTGCGTCGCGCCCGTTGGAAATTGCACAGTGAACTTTGGCTCTATGCGCCGCGCGGCCTCTGTGCGCCATGCCCTTTCCCAATGCGCCGCGCTAAATTCCAACACACAGTCGGCCCTCTAAAATCACAGCTTCGTTCCTCCAACTTCAACTCGACTTCTCTCTTGGATTTTTTAATATCTCTTGATGCAAATGGATTAATAACTTTGAGAAATATCTTATATAGCCATGGAGTTTTATTTTTATTTTACAAAAACCCATTTTGTAATGTTTTTGGCTTTGGCACTTTTGCATTTAATATAACTCTGTCTTTTTGTTTCCTCACTGATTTTCTGAGCTTGAATGATGCAATTGTTCTTGATTTTTGTAGGGATGATGGCATTGAACTTCGGAAAAGGAAGACCAGGGTCTACATTTGAAGTACTTTGTGGCAGAAAACTTTAAAATACATATTTATTACAAACAATAAATTTGACAATTTCTTCTTCAAAACAGAGTTTTGAAGAAGAAATATCCTCGAGCATTATTTACGATGAAGATCTTGAAATGAAAACTATTTGAAGACATCCTCATGGCCTGCGGGCATTATTTAACATTTCTGAAGACCAAACCCTAGACCTAGAAACTAAAAGAATCTTTTTGACCAAAATAACCATCTATGACTGTAAATGACATGAACTCAACTTTGATGAATTTTGATAAATTTTGACCAACCCAGCAGGTACAAACGTGAGGGAAACTTGTGAAGAGACCCTTCCGTCAGATAATAGCATGGCCCTAACGGAATTCAGATGAATGAGTGGAATGAGACACCTAAAAATGAAATGCAATAAGAGAAATGATCTCTGACGGAGGGATGTAAAGACCGACTCTAACAAGTCCAATAGCAAAGGACTAGATGGCATGACAAGTACATCAAGGAAAAGAAGTTCAAAGAAGGTGACTGGGCTCTCTTGTTTGATTCAAAGTTCAAGGATTTTCAAGGTAAATTCCAAACACATTGGCTTGGGCCATATGAAATTATAAGAATTTTTGACAATGGAGAAATAAAAATCAAGACAATAGATGAAGAGAAGGTCACTTTTCTTGTAAATGGTCATAGATTGAAGTTGTATCACAAGCCACTTTCAAGAGAAGAATTTTTCAAGAGATTTCAGGAAAACAGTGATGTGAAGTTAATGAAGAAGATTTTTTCTTCTTCATCAACTTAGTTGAATTTTCTGAATTCAAAAGTATAAAAAAAATAAAAAATAAAAAATAAAGTATAAACATGAAAACTAATCACTGATTAGCATGTTTATACAGAAAAGATAGAGTGAAAATCAGAATCTTTCTGACACTTTAGCTTTTCAAATTTTTTCTTTTTCTACAAGCAGCTATTACAAAATCATAAGTGCAAACCCATATTTCACTTATGATTCATTTCATTCCATTCATCCATACTCCACTTCATTCCATACTTCATTCATTTCATTCCATGGTCCACCCCATTTTCATCTCAGACTTTTAAGATTGATTTCTTGCTGTAATTGAATCATAAGTTGCAGGTCATTTTCCATACTTCACTCCACTTCATAATTGAGATTCATTTCATTCCATTATTCACTTCACTCATACTCCATTACACCATACTTCATTATCCATTTTTAACTCATTTCATACAAACATTCCATTCATGCTTCAAACCTTTCCATTCCATGTTTTAAGACTTCTACAGGTACATTCTGCAATCAGTCAGACATTCTGCAGCCAGGCAGACATTCTGCAGCCAATCAAACATTCTGCAGCCAGAGATCCTGAAGGTACTATCCAGTAATCACTTGATTGAGCAGCAAATTGATCCTGCATATCCAAGACAACAAGCAAAATCAAAGGAGTTATGAGGACTGAAGATCAATGATTTTCCAAAGGAGGACAAGGCATATCAAAACCAAAAGAAAAAAAATCAAAGGAAAGGCAAAGGTAAAAGTTATGAAATTATTATGGTGACAGATCATGAAAGTTTAGCATAGTTAAGTCATGTATGATTCAAAAAGGTTATTTTAATTAGTCGTGTTAATCATGCCTATCAACCATATCATAAAAACTTTGGACAAAATCCCTTCCATCTTGCCATATCCGATCATCATTTAAAACTTAACGGTTAAGTACTGAAGTGATTTAATCAGTCACGTCACTAGGCCAAAGTATTTAATGATGATTTTGAATTTCTCACAATATATCTGCGGTCTTTTCTTCTGTGATAACTCTCAAATCATTAATCCGTGTGAACCACCCTCGCCACATTATACTCATTTCATAACTACTCCATATCATTTCTTTCTGCAGCCAATTCTTAGCCATTTCGGTCTGTAAAATAGAGGAAACATCTGTGGAGTAAAAACATCTCTTTAACAGCAATTTTCACTGTAAGCAGAGTTCCACAACCAATTCTTAGCCATTCCAGTCTGTAAAACAGAGGAAGCATCTGTGGAGCAAAAACAACTCTTTAAGAAGAAGCAAGAGAAAGGAAATTCCCAAGGCTGTTGAAACTAAAACTGGTAAATCAATACAAGAGGATAGTGAAGAGATGATTTCTGAGAATTTGGCTCAAATTAAAAAGCAGCTTAAGAAGGAAATAATAATAAGAAAATATGCCAAAGACAGAGGAGAAGGGCCATCTCAACTGAGACGGAGCCACTGGCTTAGAGGTATACTAAAGAAAACAGAGGTTAGACAAACTGGAATCATAAACATTGAGGATGAAGAAACACCTATTGCTAGATCACTTGAGTATCAGTATGAGGAGGATTTTGATGAAGGAGCTCCTAAAATAGACCCAGCACAACAAGAAATTTACAATTATGTTGAGACACTAGAGAAGAGAGCTTCAGAAAGTAGAGACAGAACTCCTAGTCCACCAAAATATACAATTGATATGCTAAGAAGAGATAAATATGAGTTAGAAGTACTCAATAGGCATATCAAGAATGAGAATGAAATTTTAAGGGAGCAGGTTAAGCTAAAAGGTGATATGAATACAACTCTGTCTCTACAAATGAAAAAGTTGCACAAGGCCACTGACATATTGAAGAAGAAAAACAAAAAGTTAAACAAGGCACTTACAAATTTGAGATTCATGTTAGTCATAAGGAAGCCCAGAAGGCCATTGACTGTCAGGAAAAGCAGAAGAAGAGGCTTAGATGTCCTAGCAGAGGTCTCAGAGTACATGGAATAGTTGCATGAGGACATGCAAAAGCCTTGCAGTGGGGGTATGTTGAGCCCCAAAGATGTCCTTCTTTTCCACCACATTTCACTTCATTATATTTGTCCCTCATCAATTACAGGCTTAAATGATCAATAGAATTGATTAGGATTACTTTAATAATGTATATAATGACTAACTTGCTATGTTTTCATGATTTTGTTATTGTAGCAATTTTTTACTAGACTCGGCTACAGAATGCAGTCATTCTATAGCCAGTCGCCTATTCCGCAACTATCTTCATGTTTACACAGGTTCCAGGTGTCACCTCAAGGAAAAACGAATATGGTCGTATTCCACATCACTCCCCCATCATTTCTTACTCTCCACGAAGTCTGAGCTCAAGTATACAGGTGGTTATGCACGTGGGAAACCAAAACTAGGAGATAGACTTCTAATAGGACAAGGACTGTACATATGTCCTTAATCATAGTACGAGGCCACCACCAGAGTCCTAGTTTGATTTTAGTTGGGAAAGAAAATTATTCCTGTTTTATATCAAAGACAATTATGTAATTTTGTTATAAGTATGGCTCGGGAGACCGAGAAACAGCTAGCTAGATTTATGTTTTATTGTTAGATCTCAGAAGACCGTAATACTTTGTTTCAAAGAATTTCTCCTTTAATGAAAGAAGCATCACTTTATTGCAAGAGCTGAGTCAATATTGATTAGATTTGCGTGCTAATCCGGTGGTAGAGGGCCTCTGCTACCTGAGAAGCTTTGTTCATATGGTTTAGATAAGTAACTTAGCCTTGTTTCATTCCTAGTTTAATCAATTTTCTGAACTTTGTGTTTTATATTCATTTGCATTGGATGCTACAGACTAGTCTTGTTCTTACGAATTATTCCAAGATATCACTGATATTGAATGAGATATAACTGCAGTATTTAGGAGTTAGTTGCATTTATCTGAACTTTATGATTTTGTGCTCAATTACATTAGTTGTTACAGCTAGTCGTGATCTTATGAACTCTTCCAAAATATCACTAACTCCAGATGAGACATAGCTGTGGTGTTTTAGAGCTTTGTTGTGTTTTGTTGAATTTTACGCTTCATGCTCATTTACATAACATGTTGCAGCCAGTCCTGTTCTATAAATTATTCCAAAATACCACTAACTCTGAATGAGACAGAGCTGAAACATTTTGGTGATTAGTTGCATATTTAGTCTAGTTGTAGTACTCCGGAGGTAGATGTCACTCTAGTTTAATTCTGTCACTATATTTCAAGTTTGATAATGGAAATCTAGTTCAACTTTTTTCACTGTATTTCCAGTTAAGATTAGTGGCATTCTAGTTCAATTCCAGTTCACTGTATTTCAAGTTAGGTAAATGGCATTCTAGTTTAGTTGTGGTCACTGTATTTCGAGTTTGATCAATTGCATTCTGGTTCAGTGTTATCCATTGTTCTTTAAGTTGTGTTGACTATCAAAATTAGACTTCACGGCCTTCATTGTTTACAAGCTACTCTTGTTCTGACTTTCTATTAATGCATCATCACATGGACAGGAATTAGTGATATCAGGTTAAGGCCTTGATTGTTCTACAGTCCTTTGCAATATCACAAACAAGCCTTTTTCCCAAAAGACTATTCTAGAAAATCTCTAACTTTCGAATAAGGCTTAGTAGTGACAAGCTGATCTACAGAATGGATTATTCTTAGCATTACAAGTTAATTCAGAGTAGAAATCTTATTGTGCTACAAATAATCTTTTCCAATTGTGTGTTCCAATAAACTTCTAGCCATGGATGAGATACTTTGTAATATTGTAAGATGATTGTTTACTTAAGAGAACCTCATTTGCACTAAATTTTTCCTTTTCTCAAGCTATTCCAACATATTTCTAATGAATGAATTGGATGAGTTCATGTTATGAGTTATTGAGTTCATGTTGTGATTTATTTCCTTGCTATGAGTCATTAACAAGCTTTGCATTTTTTGTTCTTTAGTGCAATACACAGTTTATAATAGGTTTTTCTCTGTTTTTAGTGTGACCAACAACTGTTCTTCATCAACATTTAGCTCTTTTCCTTCTTGACACAAAAACCACAAAATCAAAAACATCAAAAAAAAAAAAACACTAAACACAACGCAGTGAGAAACAGATACCTAGGCACATATAGTGCACCTCACTTCAGCAGTCTACTAGCCCTGGTTGACAATTTATGACCTCAATTTAGGAACACTAAGTTGAGCATTACAGTACCCATAATTTTATTCATTTTAAGGTAGCCAAGGAATTGAATTGTTTCCTATACCCAACACCAGAATTTCAAGTGATGGTTGCAAATGTAGGAACTATAAATTTCTCTGGAAAATGCCATAATATCAAGCTAACCATGGGGGAATATGTATTTAATAGTCTAATGATTTCCATTCCTATGGGAGGTGCTAATGTTGTACTAGGATTACAATGGTTACAATCTTTGGGGACGGTAGCTTTTAATTTTCAAGAACTTTTCTTGAAATTTTTTTCAGAAGGAAAGGAAGTCGAATTAGGAAGTATTGCAGGGAACCTGGGAAAGATAATAAGCTCTAATGTCATGAAAATGCTTCTAAATAAAGAACACCGAGGCATAATTGCACAAGTATGCTCACTAGAAGTTCCAACATCAAAATCATCTATTTCTGCAGATCTCCAAAAAGTCTTGGACAATCATTCCAAGGTGTTTTAAACTCCCAAAGGACTCCCACCTATTTGTGATCATGATCATGCTATTCATTTGATTCCAGGAAGTGTACCTCCAAACATCAGGCCTTATAGATATCCTTATGTCCAAAAGAGCAAAATGTAATGTATGATTGCAGAAATGTTAGACGTGGGTATAATTCAACCTAGTCAAAGTTCTTTCTCTGCTCCTGTAGTATTGGTACACAAGAATTATGGATCATGGTGCATGTGTCTGGATTATAGGGAGCTCAATAATCTCACCATTAAAGATAAATTTCCCATTCCTGTGATTGATGAATTATTGGATGAATTACATGGAGTGATTTATTTTACCAAGTTGGATCTTCGTTCAGGATATCATAAAATTACAATGAAGACTGAAGATATTCCAAAAACATCATTTCGAACTCATGAGGGTCATTATGAATTTTTGGTCATGCCTTTTGGCCTTACCAATGCACCTTCTACATTTCAAGGGTTGATGAATTCCATTTTCAAACCCTTCCTTAGAAAAATTGTGCTAGTATTTTTGGATGATATATTAATCTACCGCAGGTCTTGGAAGGATCATGTTCAACATGTTGACAGGGTGCTCAAACTATTGCAGGAGAAACAATTATATGAAAAACATCCAAATGTTTCTTTGGAGTACAAGAGGTGGAATATCTGGGTCATATTGTATCTCACGAGGGTGTTAAGGTAGACCCTAACAAAATTAAATCCATTAAGGAATGGAAAGTCCCCACAACAATAAAGCAGTTGCGAGGATTTCTCGGGTTAACAGGGTATTATCGCAAGTTTGTTAAGAATTATGGGAGAATAGCAGCACCTATAACAACATTATTGAAGAAAGATGTATTTTCATGGACTCCTCAAGAAACTAAGGCCTTTGAACATCTTAAAGAGGCAATGTGCCTAGCACCGTTCTTAGCTACGCCAGACTTCACAAAAACCTTTATTGTGGAATGTGATGCCTCATAACGGAATTGGTGTTGTTTTAATGCAGGAAGGAAGACCCATTGCTTTTGAAAGTCGTCCAATCAAAGGAAAGTATTTACAGAAACCTATTTATGAGAAGGAAATGTTAGCAACACTGCATGCACTAAAGAAATGGAGAACTTACCTAATGGGAAGACACTTCAAGGTAAAAACTGATCATGATAGTCTTAAACACTTTTTGGAACAAAGATTATCTTTAGAAGAGCAACAAAAATGGGTCACAAAGATGTTGGGTTATGACTTTGAAATAATCTACAAAAAAGGGGAGCTAAATGTTGTTGCATATGCACTCTCAAGAAAGAATGAAGAGGTGGAAGCATTGCTTTGTGCCATTTCTATTATCCAACCAGATTGGATAACCGAAGCAAGGAATGAATGGAAGAAGGACAAAGAAGTGTGGACACTCATTCAAAAGTTGCAGCAAGATCCCAGTACATCTGATACATTTAGTTGGAAAAATGATTCCTTATGGTACAAAGATCGCTTATATCTTTGTAAGAATTCCCAACTAAAACAAAAGATTCTTCTGGAATTGCACATTTCTCCTTTAGGAGGACACTCAGGATTTTTAAAAACTTACCACAGGGTGAAGAAAGAATTTTTTTGGGATGGCCTTAAATCTGATATTCGAAAGTTTGTGGCGGAATGTTTGGTTTACCAACAGAATAAAGTGGAAACAATTAAGACCCCAGGACTTCTACAACCTTTATCCATTCCAAGTCAACGTTGGGAGGAGATTTCAATGGATTTTATCACAGGTTTACCTAAGTTCGAAGGAAAGAATGTCATCATGGTGGTAGTTGATAGACTTACCAAGTATGCACACTTTTGTGCATTATCTCATCCATTTAAAGCAAATACAGTTGCTACTACATTTATGGATAGAATTCAAAAGCTACATGGAAGCCCAAGGGTTATTGTGAGCGACAGAGATCCCATTTTTACTGGAAATTTTTGGACGGAGTTATTTTCTTGTTTGGGTAATCAATTAGCTCATAGCTCATCTTATCATCCTCAATCTGATGGTCAAACTGAGATAGTAAATAAATGTTTGGAAGGATATCTTCGTTGTTTTGTATCCGATAAACAAACACAATGGGTCAAGTGGTTACCTCTCGCTGAATGGTGGTATAACACTTCCTTCCATACTGCAGCAAAAATGACCCCATTTATGGCACTTTATGGATATCATCCACCATCCATAACATCATATTTAAGGGAAAATTAGAAGGTTCAAGCAGTGGAAGATCACATCGAGCAACAACAAGAAGTTCTCCAACTCTTAAAGGATAACCTAAATTTGGCACAAAATCGAATGAAACAACAGGCAGATCAACATCGCAGCGAGAGAAGTTTTGATGTAGGAGACTGGGTATTTTTACTGCTACAACCATACAAACAAATGTCCCTCAAGCAAGCTAAGAAGGATAATAAATTATCACCAAAGTACTATGGTCCTTACAAGGTGTTGCAAAAGATTGGTACTATGGCATACAAATTGGAGCTTCCCGCTTCTTCACGAGTGCATCCAGCTTTCCATGTTTCATGCTTAAAGAAGGTTATAGGTGAAAATCTTCCAGTTCAAACAATATTTCCAGAACTTGATGAGGAAGGAAAAATCATATTGGAACTCGAAGCGATAAAAAACAAGAACTACAAATTATGAAATTGGATCAATTTCGCAGTATCTCATCATGGAAGAACTTACCCACTAAAGATTCTACATGGAGGATGAGAATTTTATACAAGCACCTGCAGCTACTCAAGCGCTGAGGACAACACTTTTGAAGGAGAGGGGCATGTTAGGTCCTCATATATTACTATTA
The DNA here is from genome assembly GCA_034641835.2 of Pinus albicaulis. Taxonomy (NCBI): domain Eukaryota; kingdom Viridiplantae; phylum Streptophyta; class Pinopsida; order Pinales; family Pinaceae; genus Pinus; species Pinus albicaulis. The sequence continues at coordinate 147,315,997 of CM076570.1, forward strand.
TAGTCCCTTATTGTTGTTAGTGTAACCCCCTTATTGTTATTATTGTACCCTTGTAACCCCCATATTGTTATTATTGTGCCCTTATATTATTATTGTTAGGTCAGCTAGGATTACATTGTGGCCCCATGGACTCCTATATATAGAAATGGGGTTTTGTAATTTGAATCATCCAAGAATTGTTCATTCATGTAATGTATTGGAGGTTTCCCCCTCAAAGTGGCTTATTTCTAAGGCATTGACATCTCTTTTCTTCTATTTTTGGAGTTGGTTTCACAACATATCCCCTTACCTCTGTTCCGAGACAATTAACTCCTTGGATGGTGGAAAGTCTGCGGGTGTTGATTTTGTATCCTCCTTGCTGTTATTCATCCCAAGCAACCTCTAATCCAATGTATGAACTTTGAATACTGCGCCAACTGATTGACCCTTTGACTATCAGGTTGAAATAATCTTCCCATTTTCCCACTATTAGTGGTACAAATGATCTAGTAGTCTAGGATCTTCTCTATTATCAGCTCATTCTGTGAATCTTGGACCTTGGTAGGGGTCCAGGGGCTAGACTACTTGAATCCCCTCTACTTAAAAAATCATTAGTTCTTTCTTTAAGTCAATCACTACATAGTTTTCAAATGTCTAGTCTATCCCAAAAAGTGAAGGATAAGGGTCCTTATCACCAATTACGTCTATTACTTCAAAGTATGCGTATGTCTTTACCCCCATGGTATCAAATTCCACATCTTCTAGTCTCCTGATGGGTGTGTTATAGTACTGATTCACCATGCGAAGCTGTATAGGAGAAAATTCCATATTCGGTTTCCCCAACGCTCCCTAGGTCTTCCTTGGTAGTATATTAACATCTAAACCGAGATCCAAAATGGTATCTCTTATCTAGAACCATGAATATGTGCATCAATCCTGAACTCTTTCCCTGTTCATCTTTTGTTTATTTAGATTCTTCTTGAGTGCCTCTCTATAAGATTAGTATAGATTGTGTTGTCATTATATATCCCGCCTTGAATGGTTGATTTTAGTTTCTCTCAAAACTGTTTGAGCATCTGCTCATCATTCACAACATTCAAAAACAATTTGAACAATTATTATATAGGCTATTATGAATGTAGGCCTTTTTCCTTCCTAGCCATTGGCTGTACTGTCTGTGATTCTTTGCTTGAATTTTAACTTTGTGAATTTTTCCACCTCTTCTTTATAGTATTGTTTTTGTTGTTCTGGATTATAGGAGCGTTTTGGCAAGGCTAGTTTCAAAATCTTAGGTTTCTTCATTGCTCCCACATCATCTACTATCTTCTTTCCTTTGCGTTTTATTATAGCCACACTTGAGAGGGATTCGATTTCTGGAATTCTTGGCTATGCATTGATCAAATTGGCTGCCCTCTATCTAGTTCGTTCTTCCCATCTTTTGATTATTTCCACAAAATATTCTGTGGAATGTATGTTCACTCTTCACTAAGAACACCATGGCCTTCTAGGTAAAGGAAATTCCCTCACAACATCACCTTCCTTGTCACAGTTGTAACATCACACTGGCCCTCGCCTCCCATCCTGCCCCCCTTATTCCTGCTCCTCCTTGTCCTGAGGATTTTCATTGACCTTGTAAGTTGTTATTTCTAGCTCGCCAGCTAATGCATCAAGTGCTCTACATTGGTCAATGTGGTGAGTTGGCGAGGCACAAAACTCATATTATGTGTTGTTGGGGACATTTAAATTTTTTTGTAAAATTGGGCAGAGCCATGGGAAGTGTCCAAATTCCTTACAAATCTCATATTAATCAGTGGGCATTGGGATTTGCTAATTTAGAAATCCATGGAATTGTGTTTTCCATTGGTATATACCCCTCATCCTTACCTGCGTAACTCCCACAACTGGTGGAGCATAAAGTTTTAAAGGGAAATGAAGCTTCTATTAAGTTCATTTCATCCTTTGGTTTTCAATAACTCCTATCTCATGCTCCACAACTCTTGACAACCATCTAGAGATCAAATTCCACCATCAAAAAACTGATCCACACTGCTGCACACTACATTTCTGGGGTAGCCACGCTATGCTTTTGGCAGTCTGCTAAGTTTTTGGCATTCAAAGTCAAAATAGCCATCAGAAGGGTCAACTCAAAATTTCACAAGTTCTAAACGTTTCCAAGTGAGTAAGTGAGCATTCCTCACCTCTCTTTCAATCAAGTTTATTCAGCAAAGGGTGGATTCCCTCTTCTAGGGTCTTCACTATGTTTTTGGATTTCATTGATTTTTGACTTGATTTAGTAAGGAAACCCTCAGTTGCATCACCTAAAAACCTTCACATATAACTCATACACCCTAAAAAATCATTACTTATCATTCATAGCTCTCATTTCTCCCATTTTCACTAAAACCCTAAATCCTCACTACGTTTTTGTAGAGATACTAGGTCACCTCTATGTTTAGACCCTTTTGCCCTCTTTCCCTTACCCATTTCCAAAAATTTCACCTGAACTGTGTTTCTAACCTACCACCCTATCTCTCAAAATTTTTAGGGATTTTTCCCTAATGCCAATCCCTCTCATCTCTGTCCCTAAACCCACTACATCATTCTCCCCTGTCTTCCTAAGCTTCACCCTTCCTTTCCTTCACATCAAGCTAGGGTTTCTTTTTGCAATCAAACATCATGGAAAGTGTGAAGAGAAAGTATAATAAGGGAGGCCATAATTCCAGATTTGAGCAATCCAATCTGCAAGAAATTAATGCTTCTCCCTATACCAATAAATCCTTTGAATACATTTGTTGTTTAAGGTTTTGTGAAAGAATTCAAGATGTAGGTTGTCATGCTCAATTGAAAAGCCTCTTTGCCACCAGTTTTAGGAGAGATAATGCTAACATAGAAGGGGTTGAATTCACTATATCAGTAGATGCGATAGCCTTAGCAACATGTATCTTGAATCACGGATAAATATGGTTTTAAGGAATGGATTTGGATATTGAGTATTATAAAGTTTTCTTAAAACCACACTATAGATATTCTCTTGAGCACATCTTGCCCTTCACGGATTTACTTGGCAGGTTTTCTCCTTCAATGAAGGTGATCATAAAGTATTTTACCTATGAAGGGAGGTTCTCAAGATTATACCAATACCACATAAGGCTATTGATGCATTTCACTACCACCAAGTCACCGAATTTTCCTCATTATCTATTAAGAAGTCTAGTTAAAATGACTAAAAAGGTACAAAGTAAAGGAAAGGAACACCAAGCTAGTTTGTTTCACCATGGTTTGGTCAAGGTTATAGTCTTACATCAGCTCTCACAAATCAATGTCTTAGGAAACATTCATGAAATCAGTTGCTTCTATGCCCATCACTAGTCCACCTATCATTGAAAGCATCCCATCAGCATCATCAAAGCCCCAATAAATTGGCTCTTCAAGTAGACTAGCAGAGGTTCTAAAGATGCCAAGGGTTGAAGTCACTCAAACTTATGAGAAGAGTAAAAGGTTGATATTTTCTCCTAAGGTCACTAAAGGTGTTATTTCACCTGAACCTAGAGCTGAGCAAGTATTAGGAGAAACTATGGAGCAACCACCTATGCATGAGAGTGAGTCACCCCTGTAGCAACATGAGGAGCAAGCACCTTTGGAGGCTGACATGGCAGAGCAGGTGGAAAAAAATTTAGCAAAAGAGAAAATTAGGGAAAAATAAGCAGAGATAGGAGAGCTCAAGGATAGTCTCTCAAGGGAAAATTTCATGATAAAATTTCTACAAAAAGAAAACATGCAACTAAAGTTGAAATGACTGCTCCTAATAAAGCCTAAGGCAGATTTTGAGGCAGACAAAGGTAATGGAAAAGCAGTGATAGAAATTTATTAGTTCTTGTTGAGATTCAACAAGATGATGAGCTTAGTGAAAAGTAAGCACCTTCACTATGTGGGGCCCGAAAGCTATTTTTAGGTGTATGTCTATTTTAGACATGGTGAGCATATTCTATAAGTTGCAGGATGCTATTTGTAGATGGTTGGTCAAATGTGGAAAATAGATGAAATCCTATTTTTAGAATATTGGGCGAAGTCTATTTATAGATCGTCGATCTAAAAATAGGTGCATGTCGATTATTATTAACCCTTAATAATAATACGACAATAAACATCAACTTATTCTATTGGAGCACTTTATTTCAGTGAACAGATTTGGAAAATTAGTGGGATGAAGGAATTGTGCAATTCCTAGGGTTATTGGTGGCTCATGCATGGAGGGCTTAGTTAGAACTGAAGTGGCAAAGTTATGACACAGTTGGAAGAGTAGTTAATGGAGTTGTTATTTAGTTTAACTCAGTTAAGTGAGTTAAACTCAGTTGAGCTAGTTGTATCTAGTTTAACTAAAAGATACACTAGTGAGAGTTAAGTGAATTATTTAGTTAATTAATTCATAACTAATAACTCACTAACAACTGAAAAAATACAACAGTTAACTACTGTGCATGTCAGTTCCAGTGGAGACCCAGTGGAGAGATAGGTGAAAGGGTGAGATGGACTATCCATTGTGACTATAGTGATGCATTCAATGCATCTGACACAAATTGGAGTTGCCAATGAGGATTGCGTAGTCAAGGCAAGTCCAATTCAAATTCATTTGGGGGTCTTCTTCAGCAGGGATTGTGCAGTGGAGCCAGGCTGTCGTGAGGCAAGAAATTGGTGCATGGAGATGCAAATTTCTACATGACAGTGTGTAATGATTGTTGATTGTACTGAGAGGTTGATAAACTAAGATTTGTATTAGATTATTACATGATCCATTGATATACATAATATATGATAGTTTGGGTTTTTAGCTTTAAGCTTTCTCGTTAAACAACTGTGTTATGTGTGATTGAATTGATTCATGTGTTTGCAATTGAGTTTTAAATTTCCGCAAGTTTAACAGTGGAAGAATTTTGTATTTAGCAAGAAGATAAATATTGTTAGATCAGGAGAATCTGGTAATACATCAGTATTAATAAATTTATAAATTTCTAAGATAAAGAGGCTTAGATAAATCCAAGGAGGCAAAAAACAAGAGGATTAACTAGGAAAAAAGAAAAAGAAATAGAGTTATCCCCTCCCGTAGGTCAACAAAATTTTGATGATTTGATTGCTGCTGAGATTGAACAAGATAAAGAGTGTTGGATTGACAGGATAAATGAGCATCTATAGAAACTCTTGAAGAAGGTAGAAAGAAACAACAACCTCTAGAGGCACACGGTGAAATGCTACTTCACTAGGAACCAAATTGCCAAAATCAGGGTTAAAAATTTGAAGAAAAAACTTAAAGAAACCCTAATCAAGCTAAAGAAGAAGAAAAACTTAGATTTTCTAGGTGAGGTATCTCTAGTTGTCTATATTATCATTCAAGGAAGTTGTGGATCAAATTTCAGCAATATTTGAGAAATTTTGGTATTTTTTTCTCAAAGGCTCCAATGGAGGCTAGCCTTGCATGGATGTATTAATTTTGAGGTGTACAACCCAAATATTCCTTTGGTTTTGCATGACACTTCCTAATTTTGAAGGAAAACTCAAAAAACACCCCAATTTTCATGTTTTTGCCACTGTTTGTTAGCCCACACTACACTCCTGGAGTAGCTTTGGGAAAATGAAGTTTTGAGTGTCTTACAGGTGGTATTTTTCAAGTTTCAAGGTTAGGTTGGATAGAGGAAATCTAGGGCTACGTTATCCAACCTTCATATCAGCAAAAATATGCATGAAAGCCACCTTAAAATCCCCTCCAAGTGCCCGCTATGCTTCTGTCAAAACACTCTACATTTCTGTGAGGCACACTACATTTGTATGTAGGAGGCTTTCTGGAAAGGTGTCAGTAAAAAATGGTCGAATATTTGAGGTAAAAGCTGCCTCATGAGTTTTTTTTATGGTTAATTTAGCCTACTTATGCTCCTCATTGTTGAGGTATCTTGTAATTAATCAAGGAGACAAAGACTTCTACTTGTTAGCTAACTTAGGGGAGAATGTTTCTAACTTTCCTAAAAACTAGGTAATGACCCATTAGGTGCATTTATTAGTTTTTTTGGATCAGGTTTAAATCCATTGAGGTGGCATATTCTCTATTTTCTATATATACTCCAACTCAAGTTATTTTAGATGTTGGATAGTTGATATTGGAGTGTGGATCTTTATGTACATCTTTTTACAGTGAAATCAAAGACATGTTGTAGCTATAATTTTGGCACTCGAGTGGTATTCTTATTCGCATTTTTTTTTCTCATTGTTACCATCAAATTGAATGTTTATGCTTTATTTCAATCACATGTATTCTTTCATATGATGATCCTATGAGTCTTTAAGCATAATTCTTACTTTTGTGCTTTGTTTAATGAGATTTCCATAAATTTGTTCTACTTCCTCTGATGAATGAACTCATATGATATATGCTCATTCTAATTCTCCCTTTTTCAAACCCTATACCAGAATGACAATATAAATGTTTTTCTAAGTATACCTACCTGGCCTCATCTTCATCTATGTAGTTGTTCATTTGAAATCTGACCTTAAAACCTAGACCTAATTCCTAGACTGACACTTCCTATCCAGCAAAATAAAATAAAAAAAACCTTAGTAAAAATCACTGAGCTTATATCTAGCCTAATATATTTTCCTTTCCATTCACCTCATTAACTATGAAATTTAAATTGAGAGAACCCTCTCTGGTTTGGTAGGGATAGCTACCAAATCTAAAGATTGGTTTGAGGTTACCTCCTTTAGTCTCCTTTCTCAGCCTTGGGAAACAAAGGGAGTGATAACATTTTTGGCGCTGTTGTCAGGGAACAAATGTTAAATTCCCCTTGGGGATATTTATTTTATTTCATTTAAGGTTAGACTTGTGGGTGAAAAGTGATGACATTCAATGAAGGCTGAGTTAGTCAATTTGGGCTAAAGTGTGGATTCACAAGAACACTGGCTCCCAGAAGGCATACCAGGTCAAATCCAAACCCCAATACCTCACCAATTGTTAATAACCCTTAGAGTATTTTGAGAAAGAAAAAATCATAGTCTTGGAAAGTTAGAAAAGTTTTACCTCCACTTGCAAAATATACATCCTTGCCTATGAGGTTAATTGCTCTAGAATATTTGTCCTTCAATTTCAAATTTGAGACATCTTTGTTCAGGTCCAAGTCAGAGTCCTTCCTTTCATAAATAGTCTGTGATCCCATTTATTTTGAGACATACTTGCCATTTTCCGAGTCTTCTTATTTTGAGGTTGATAGTAAGGTATGGTCATATTTTCATAAACTTCAAGGTCTAGTTGATAAGTTTCAAGTAACCTATGAAAAGGCTTATTTCCAGTACCAACACCAAGCTTTATTTTCTTCTACATCTACTATCACACCTTCTCACACAACTACACCATCATATTTTACTTTCACTCCATCAATTCCTCTATAGTTATACACTCCATCAACACCTTTGCAACCTCCTCCATTAGCCATGGCAAGTGTTGGAGTGGGGTCCCGAGAGGCACAAGTTCCGAAGACATTTTTGTATGATTTTGTATGTGTGTGTTGCGAAAATAGAGTCAAGGGGATTTGGGGTGGGTCAAAGTCCCCAATTTTGATGTAAATGAGATTAAATGTAAACTGTGGACCTCAAACCATGGTTTGAGACCATGGTATCTACGCGCTATGTGTATATAAATAGATAGAGTATGTCTAAGCTAAGTAATGATATATATGTTATGAGATATTGATGTTCTGATAAGTTTATGCATCTGTAAGGGTTGTTGAGTTGGGTTAAAAGGCTCTTGTTGGTTGTGTGCATGAAGACCTAGTCCTGGTTGTGTGCACGAAATGGTTTGTAAGGGTTTTGTAAGGATAAATGATTTATTTATTGACAGATTTGAAATATAATAGAAATGACAGTTTTGGCGAAGTTTACTATGTTAGGCATCTATATTGTTTATTGTTTATGCTTTGTTAAGGTCGCATTGTCTGTTTACTTATTAATGATTGTGAAAAGATATATGATCTGATTATACATTATTAATGATGGTTAATAGATCTGTGTAAGTACTCACATTGGTTTAGTTCTGTATCGGGTTCTGCTAAGTTATGTTCCGTTTATTTGCACTAAAGAGAACAATAATCTTGTACTATTTGTTGATAATTGCACATTATTTGTGATTCTTTTATAAATTGTTGTGCACATCTGTATAAGTTCACTTTGGGTTTTGCTAAGGACCACTTCATTAATTTATCTCTCAGAGTGCGGAAACCTGGTTCTAGCACCCCACCATACTTCTTCGGGTGAGACTTTGGTTTGCACAAGCAGATCACTGTCGAAAGGAGAAATAGGTGGAGGGTTTGTTGGTTTATCCATAAACTCTGAACCTAGGTTAGGACCCCTCAAGCCAAAAAATGGTTCCATTTTCGGGACCAGGATCATCATTTTGAGGGAGATTTGATGTTGTGGCATCTGTTACACAACGAATTACAAGATTGGCTAGATAGAAAGATCCTTGAATTTGTGCTACAAGAGAAAAGAAGCACTAAATTGTCTGAAAAATACTGGTTATAGAAATATATTTATACAAAAGTGCATGGAATTTTATTTTTTTTCCTTCGCACATGAACTACAAGAGTGGTTTTCGTGCTTGTCAGAATTCCATCACTACATAAAAGATGACTTTGTCATTGAGTGGACTACTGAATTGATCCAACAAGTAGAGAAGTTTGATAATAAGATCACTTGTGTGGTAGATCATTGGATTGATCACCTCTTGAGAGGATTTGTGATTGAATTTTCCATTAATAAATTTGTGTCATATTCTGAAGCAGAAATAAGGTTTTTTAAAGGCCCCAGAGGTAAGTTCCTGTGCTCATTGAAATTATTACTGAAAATGATATTGTGTGAATGGGGTTGTCTGTGTGAACATACTTATTTAATGCATTAAAGAGGTTCAAGTACGCGCAGTGGAAGAATTTACTGTGAAGGCTCTAAAAAATTCATTTATAGCCCTCTGAAGCCTAGATATGATAGTGAAATTGAACCAGAAAATGCTAGGTGAAGTGACTCTGAAGAAGAAAGCTTGTCACATCAGGAACCTTTGAATTTGTTTCCCACTCCATCCACTCCACTTATGAGCTCACATCACATATCACAGAATCCACCATGCAGTCCATCTCCACCACCACCTCCACCTCCCCTTGAAGTAGATATGGATGCATCCATGAAGCTACCTAATTTTAGAGGCATTGGAAATGAAGACACTAATCACTTCTGGTTTGTAATTGAGGCCATATGGCAGGATAAGCAAGTGAACAATATTTAAATTAGAAACGCGCAGTTGGATGTTGCATTTGAAGATCATGCATTAGAGTGGTACATTAGGTATGTGCAAGCAAAACCTAATGCTACCTTGGAAGAAATTAAAGCAGCCCTCAAAGAGCAATTTAAGAAACCTAAGTCATACACGCAACTAGTGACATAAATGAAGGATATTCATTAAGAGCGTAATGAGTCTATATGGGAGGCCGAAAAAATATTGAAGCGCACCATCATATATGGTGGATTTGTTATTGATGATACTCAGCATAAGGAATGGTTCATTTCTATGTTTCTCCCACATCTGTGCCAGCCATTAGGCCGGAAAACGTTTGCCACACAAGCTGAGGTTGTAGAAGTTGCAATGAAACTGGAGACTACCCCAACACCTATTTCACTGGGAACTCAATAGATTCATAGTTAGGTGGGATCCATTCATCTAGAAATTCAAAGTCTGTGAAAAGAAAAACGCAAGGAGGTGTGCACAGAGGTGTGATGTATAAAATGCAAAGATTCTGGGCTCCATAAAGACCAGTGTCATGTTTTCAACAATTATCTGAATGTTGGAGGTCCTAGTCCATTGAAGAATCCTGTATGGTGTACTATTTGTCAAATTGTTGGACTACATGACACAAATTATTGCCCAAGGATTGGAAAATATCAGCCTGACTTGAAGCAATTATTTTACAAGTTCTATTCATCATTAGGGCATGATGAGCATAATTTTCATACCTATGATATGATTTTGGATAAAGCAGAGTTATATAGAATGCAGGTTAGCCTACATCACCAGCATCCCCTTCTGGGCGTGGAGGAATCCAAGGTAGAGGAAGAGGTTGAGGAGGTGGATTAGCTGGCCGAGGAAGAGGACAAGTGATTTTATATAATTGTGGAGATGTTGGTCATTATGCGCGTGAATTTATGAATCCAGTGCGGAAATCCTGCAGGTACTATAGGAAATTTGATCATGTTATAGAACATTGTCCTTCCTTGATTGCTAAAATGCAGGAAAAAAAGACTCCAACACAAAATCTTAAGATGGTTCCCATAGAAAATCGTGAAGAAGATCCTTGTGGGAATGTAGTTACTGGGAGTGGTGTAGCTACCAATGAAGATAAAGGAAAGAAAGTTGCCACTGATGTATGGATTCAGAAAGCACATGAAAATAAATAAGGCTTTAATCTTCAATGTGAAAAAGATACCTTTATTGAGGCACAAAAAGAATTTGCAGAAGGAGGTACATCAACAAGTGGTAGAACACTAAAGGAAGTAGGAGGAGATGAGGAGATTAGACCATTTCTACAAACATGGATAAAGTTTTTGCACAATAAGAAAGCTATTGAAAACTTGTAGGCATTAATAGATAATTGTATAGAGAAATAAAAACCCATGATAAAACAATGAGCAGTAAATAAAATATACAAGAGCAAGAAGAGAATGAGTGGGGAGATGCACATGACTGCTCATAATATTGGTGCTTATGAAATGGACTAAGATATTTTATATTTGGGATCAGATGCTAATGTTATACCTAAAAAAGCATGGCAGCACATGGGAGAGCCAAAGCTGGAATGGTATACTATCCAACTACGCATGGCTAATCAACAGAATATCATTCCTCTAGGGAGGCTATCAAAAGTTGTGGTCAATATAGAGGGTGTTAAGGTGATGGCAGACTTTGAAGTCATACAAATTGAAGATGATATTGATCCCTATCTTGCACTACTAGGGTTAGATTGGGCCATTGACATGGATGGTGTTATCAATCTAAAGAGAATGAGAATGGAATTTGAAAGAAATGGAGTTAGGGTAATGATTCCTATAGATCTTGCAAAAGGCCAAAGGTATACTGAACCAGTGCGCACTAAGGACAAGATCGATAAAATCTATAAGTTAACTTTGTGCAAGGAAGACTGGATTAATCCAAAAACATATGGGAATCTTAAATGGGAGAAGCATAGATCTTGTTTTTTAGACTCTGATGAAGAAATAGAGAATTGGCAGAACTGACTGCATGAGGTGTTTGCACTGTGTTGTAATCGTGTGACCTAATCTCTGCATTGTATAAAAATTGAGGTACCTGATTTACTACACTATGATGGCTGAAATGATGTAAAAATGTTTATAGGAGAGGTGGAAAGGATTGTGCATGAAGGATAGAGATTCCATACTTTGGATATTGGCTTGCATACTACTCCAGCAAGATGGTGGGAAACAGATAAGGAGAATATGGGAAACTAGGAGGAATATGTGTGCATGATGAGGTTGCAGTTTGAATGTCCAGTAATTAAAATGAAGGATGTCTATTTTGGAAAAGAGGATCTACACAGCTATTTTTCCAAGTGGAATCAGGTATGGGGTGTAAAACCAAGACCTGAATGGGTCCATAAGTTTATTCACATGTTGGGAAAAGTGTCAACTGAATGGTACTTGGAGACAGAGCTGCGCAAAGGCACTAGTGAATTATCTGCTCTGATAGAGAGCTTTATTCTTACATTTAGCTTGGAACATGATGAAAAAGTTTTGATCCCATAAATTATTGATGTGCTAATAAGAGAGACTGTGAATTGCAGAAAATTGGAACTTATGGAAGTTAGGGACCCATGCGCGATCAAAGGAACCTCGATCCCTTCGAATGTCAGACAAGTGTGATCCATGCTGAGCCTTGTTGGATATCACAGAAAGTGAATTCCAAAGTATGAGTTGATAACTCCACCCATGACTAGATTATTTAGAAGAGGTACGATACTCCATTGGATGATGAATGCCAGAGAAGTTTGCAGTAATTGAGGGATGTGACAGACGTAAATCGATATTCGTTGAATTACCTGGTCAAAAAGGTTGTGTTGGGGAGGATGGTATGTCAATGGTTATCCTTAGCTCTAGATGATATGTGCAGTAGGGTGCGACGCGCACGCAATATCTATGCCAGGAGATTGACTGGCGCACATAGATGTCAAAAACTAGCCATTGGAACATTAAAACAGGATAAGACAGATTTATTACCATATTTAGGAGCGTCTAGGATGCATTTAATGAAGGGATTTTTTTAGCTTTGGGAATTTTTTGTTAGTAATGGAGCCTCATTAATGCATGAGCAGATATTGAAGATGCACCACAAGTATAAATATGACCTATGGGGTCGAAATAGTTCCCTTTGCATTCTGAGTAATTTTTATGCTCTGAACTCTATGTTTTCCATTGCATTTGTTGCATCGATGTCTGATCTGGATCCAAGGTTCGAGGACAAATTGCGCTGAGAAGGGCTAGGGTATGTAATTTAGGGTGAAATAACAACCACAAGACCGTGTGATGACCGTGCTGCAGTGGAAGTGCTTATTGTGGAAACACCTGTGCCATCCAAAACTAAGAAGGGGAAATGCTCTAGAACATGCAAATATCCAAGATAAAAGACCCCAAGACTATGCCATTCTATGGAAGAGAAAATGAAAAGGCCCATGGAAGAAGTTCCAAAGACAATTGAGGAAGGAGACAAAGAAGTCGTCAAAGTTGCCCCATTCTCGCGGCTGCCAAGTTATATTGCGCTGCACAAATCCACTGTAAAGGTACCTAAGGACTTGGATAAGGTATGCGCACATATCCAAGTACCCCTGATCTTGGAGAATGTCCCGATGGAAGGGGGAAATGCTCGCAAATATTCCACAACTGTGGTTTGATGACTAGGAAATTGTAGATGTCGAAAAGTTTCCCGAGCTCGCGCCAGAGCTCTATTTGGATCAAGTTACATATGAAGGATGCATGGTGCGCCTCGAGCCAAAGAGGGGAATGTTAGGTCTGCACAAGGCAAGCCTACTCAATTTACAATAGAGCACTTATTTTGGGTGTAGTCCCATCAATGATATCAACGTCATACAGTTGTTGGCATTGGTCCATGATGATGAGCTCTAGTTGGGAGTGCACATCCTGATTAATGCAGAGTTGATTCATAGAATAACAGGTCTACCTGCTACAGGGGCTGACCTTGTTACTGATTTTATAGGTAAAGCACAGGAGAAGACTGTGGCTAAACAAATCAAGAAAAAATAAAACATCATGTGCAAGACCCAGGGATTCATTGTGGTGGAGATCAATGACCCCACCGTCCATTTTGATATTCTCTTCTTTCCCTACAAGATGATGCGTAAGTGCAGGCCCAAGGATGTGCCTCAAATGTGATTGCGATTGCTGAAAAATGTGAAAAAGGTGTCATATACAACCGGTGTAGGTATTTGTGCAAAGAATTCCTAGAGAATGTGCGTGAGGCAAAAGAGGAAGGAAAGCCCTTCCAATATGCATGGCTCCTGCTACTCATTGCTCTAATTGGATGGAGAACCCCTGAAGATACGTAGTTCCCTGAAATTGAACAGAAAATGTGTGAAGCTGCACACTACGCAACTTTATGGAACTCATCTGACCAGGTGCGCGCAAAGGAAAACAAAATCTTTTGGGTTTTGTATGATGCGACATTGAACCAAGAAGTGTAGTCAAAGCCACAAATGTCACTCACCTTATATGATCAATATCAAATGATCACGGATTTCAAAGCCACATTTCATAATATACATATCCAAGCCAAGGGAGTTATAGAGGGAGTGTGGTATGAGCTTCCCTATTTGGTGATTGAAGATGATCTAATCAGAGTGAAAATAGAATGGCCACTGGCCTAGTTGACCCCACCTACACCAATGAAGCCACACACTCTGACAATAAAGTCTACAAAGAAAGTCACTAAGAAATCTGTAGAGACAATGACAATAATGATTACAGAGAAACCCACTGAGAAGGAACCAACCCCTACTACAACTGGAGAAACCATTGACACAACAAATGTGCCTGAGAAAAATGGCTCTGCGCCTAAAGAAACTGGAGAAGTTGAGACATATAAAGGCATCAAGCATGACTCTCAGGCCACTGGTGGATCACGAAGAAAGAAGAAAGGCTCTAAGAAAGTAGGGAAGGAGGTCCTGACGCTCATAGAGGATGATCTCAATGAAATCACGAACACTATCACATCTGCAATGGAAGATCAATGGACTGACATGGAAGTCTAGTACAAATATAGGCTGGAGATTGTACAATTTGGATTACAGGTGTTAAAATTTCAGGTGAGCCAGATTCAAGAAAATATGATTTAGGAGAGTTGGACCAGTGTGCACATTAAAAGCACGCAACCGTTGGATGTTTCTCTGCCAACATCAGGGGATGCATGATTCATCCACATCCCCCTGCTAGAAATACATATGGACACTAACCAGTGTGTACAGTTTAGTGGTACAGGTGATGTACATGTTATCCTTTCTGTGTTGCCTGCAGGTAAATTACATCTACTACATTCAGTGATCATAGAGGAACTTCAACAAAAAGAAGCGACAGCGCAGACAAAGACAAGGGATGCCCAACAGCAGGCCGCACAAGCACACCAACAGAAGCAACAAGCAGAAGCAGCATGCAGAGAAGGAGAGGTCCAACACGTTGTGCTGGAGGCTAAAATAAATCAAGTCTGCTAAGATATTCCAGTTTTCCTGGCTAGAGCTATGCCTGATGAGAAGTTAGACGGATTGGATGCTACAGTAAAAGCAGGGTGCATGGAAGTACAAACCATCTAGACTGAGTATGAGCAACAGATCTCGGATTTGCAGATAAAATTGTAACTCGAGACACCACTAGAGGTTCACGCACAAAGGGCCGTGAAATTCAAACAGGCATAGGAAAGAATTGTTGTTGTAGTCACCCAGTGTGACAGTTCATTAAATGAGGCCATGGATATTTGGGCCTCTGTCCAAAATGACTTGGTCGTGTAGCAGCTGCGCGACGTCCTTAACTAGAAAAAACAATAGTTTGAAGAAATTCGGACAGTAGGGCCTACATTGGTCCTTACACTGCGGCTCGCTCATCTGTAAGAGGGTAGAAGAATTTGGACATAGATCTTAGACTTGCATCGAAAGGAACAGGTACTGAAGGAGCGGATGCAACTGTGGGCCGAAGAAGCGCTGCAATTATCAGAGATGCTGGAAAACACCTTGAAGACCATTCAACGGACTCAACATAGTGTAGAGATGGACACTTAGGGCCCTAATACCATGAATATGGTTCAGTAAGCGCAGAATGCAGCAACGCAAAGTCTCGAGTTAGTGCTCCCTCTCCAAACTTCTTTCAAGACACTTCAGGCTAAGACTAAGTTGCTAGTGCCTTAGTGACTCGGGATGAGTCACATGTTTGTGTTGGGGGCCTGTTGGCGCGGGGTCCCCTCAGGCACAAGTTCCGAAGACATTTTTTTATTGTATGTGCGCGTTGCACAAAGGAATTCAAGGGGCTTTGGGGTGGGTCAAAGTCCCAAATTTTGACGTAAATGGGCTTAAGTGTAAACTGTGGGCCTCAAACCATGGTTTGAGAACATAGTATCTGCGCGCTAGGTGTATATAAATAGATAGATCGTGTCTAAGCTAAGTAGTCAATGAGTGATCTGTTAAGATATTGATGTTCCAATAATTTTATGGGTCTGTAAGGGTTATTGGGTTGGGTTAAAAGGCTCCTGCTGGTTGTGTGCATGGATACCCAATCCTGGCTGTGTGCGGACTCCATTGGCTTTGTGCGCAAAAGGGTTTGTAAGGGTTTTGTAAGGACAACTGATGTATTGATTGACAGATATGAAAGATAATAGAAAGGATAGTTTTGGCGAAGTTTACTATGTTATGCATTTGTATTCTTTACTGTTTATGCTTTGTTAAGATCACATTCTTTGTTTACTTATTAATGATTGTGCAAAGATATATGATATGATTATGCATGATTATTGATGGTTAATATATTTGTGTAAGTATTTGCATTGGTTAAGATCTGGATGTGTTTCTTCGTAGATCTATTCCGTTTATTTGTGCTAAAGTGAACAATTATTCTGTACTATTGTGTTGATAATTGCATATTCTCTGTGATTCTGTTATAAATTGTTGCACACATCTCGATAATTTCACTTTGGGTTTTGTTGATTATTATCACAAATAAAATTTAATTTTGATTAGTAGAGTCATTTAGCATAGGTTTCATTGTCTTATCAAATTAGTTCATGAAATTGATAAAATTTTATGAACGGGTCATTATCCTAAGTTTAGAGACTCCCACTTGTCATGTCATCATGGTCAAATCATTAGAATCCACCAAAGGTCTCCATGCATTAATTTAAAATTTGGTAGTGGCCACTTGTCTATATTTTCTTAAGTCTACAAAGAATATAACTGAAAACATGTTGTTTTCTCTACAGACTCACCTGACCAGTCCATAGTGAATCTACCAAAATTATAAAGGAAACCACTACGAAATCATGTTTTTCTGCACCAATAAAGGAAATGGTGAGGTGTCGAGTCTTTAGAGGTTCAAGGTCAATGTGAGGTAACGTGATCAGTTAGAAGAGTCATGCAACATGCGTAATCATAAGTGGTCACTCATCTTTGTTGAGATTGCAACAAAATGATGAGCTTAGTGGAAAGAAGTCGCCTTCACTAAGTGGGCCATGAACTATTTTTGGCAAGTCTATTTTTAGACTGTCTATTTTTAGACATGTCGATCATATTCTATGAGTTGCAGGATGCTATTTTTGGATGGTTGGTCAAGTTGGAAAAATATATGGACTTCTATTTTTAGATATATTGGGCGGAATCTATTTTTAGTTTGCCAGTCTAAAAATAGATATGTCGAATATTATTAACTCTTAATAATATTTGGACTATAAACATTAACTTATTATCTTGGAGCACTTGGATTCAGTGCAGATGTAACCTGAGGAGGCGACTTCAAGATTATTACTAGAGTATTCACAGAGGTTAAGTGGAGCTATTCCATGGAGACTTCAATTAGAACTCATGTGACAGAGTTTGGTGGAGTTATTGAAGTAGTTGGTGGAGTTGTTGAGTTCAGCAGGTCAAACATTGTTAAATAGATTGTATCAGTGGTGATTGATACTAGTGAGTGGTGGCGATTAAATTATTAATTAATTCACTAGTATCTTTCATGTGGCTCCCAAAATACATCAGTTAACTTCTGATTATGGGCAGTTAGTGGGGCAGTGAAGAAGGTAGGTGAAAACTGAATGTGACTATAATTTGCATGAGGTTACAACCTGCAAATTGGAGATGCCAATGAGGATTGCATGATAAATTTTGGACCAATTACAGTTCATTCAGAGCCATTCTTTAGCAGTGATTGCGCAGTAGAGGCAGGCTATCAGGTGGCAGAGATTGGAGCATGTGATTTGCTAGATCGGGCTTGATTAGTGTGTAACAATTGGAGATTCTACTGAGAGCTTTGTGAGGAGTTTTGTATAATTATTTTTACATGATCTCTATGACACATAATATACAGATAGTTGGGGGTTTTTAGCTTTAAGTTTTCCCATAAAATACTGTGTTCATATGTGTGATTGTTTATGGTTTTAATGTGTGCATGCGATTGTTTTTATTTCCACAATTAATGATCAATGGTAGAAGAGATTCTATATTGTGCATGAAGTTAAAATAGTGTGTGATCAAGAGAATCTTGGTGTATAACATATCAGTTATCGAATTTCTACATGTTATCAGAGCTATATTAATCATTGGAGCAATTGCAAAACATTGAAGCAGTTGAGTTTTGTGCTGGTGGAATTCGAAGTTGCAGCAGTGTTTTCTTGGTGTCTGTTAGTCATCAGTATTTTTCACTTGTTGGTGATGACTAGTTGTAACAGCCAAGTTTTCTAGTAGCTGATCTAAAAAATTGTCAAATTTTCCAGCTGGAAAACACCCATAAATTTTTTTTCCCTCTTACCTTTCAGGCCGTCCATGACGAGATGAAACCTCATTATCAAGTCCTATCTAACCTCAGCCATACTAGTTTTCCCATCAGCTCCAAAGAAACAATCCAAATATTTCCAAGGAAGTCTCCCATAAGTTAGGAAGTGGTGCTTCAGGAATTTCTCCCTTGGCAAACTATCCTAAAGCCAAAGAACCTCCATCTGCTACAAACAAGTCATAATAGACCTCCCATTCTACAAATAAAATTGGTTACAACCCTAGGTCGCGCCACTCATAAACCCTCAAGTCTCAGCAATACATATACCATAGGTCAAAATGATTTTAGGTGGTTTTACAGTGTTTTAATGGATAATTCAAGAACAGAAGTATACCAGCATTCCCAGGAGACAGTATTTGGTTCCACATGAGAAGACAACTACTTCTCAATGTGATTTTGAGCTTGGCATGCAGCTACAGAGCAGAGAATTGTTTCATTAAGCTCCTGCAATCACAGTTAAAGCACGGAAAGACAATGAAAGGAAAAATAACACTGTTAAAGGCTGATGATATGGCATGACTGAAAAACCTCCTTCATCTAAAAGCAGAGGGTTTGATGACTAAAAAACCTCCTTCATTTTATAAGTAGAGGGTTAAGAGCGCCTCCTTCATCTATAAGCAGAGGGCCAAGGGTAAAGTTTGATTTTTAGAATAAAAATGACTGTAAGGAAATTTTTTTGGGTGCAGTGAGACAACAACTGAAGGTCTCTGCATGAAAATGATGATTAAAAGGTAGAGGTAAAGCAGTAGTGCTTTTAAAAATTGTTTACAGAAGTTCCTCTGTTATTTTACAATGTGAAGTAATGGGTTCATCATCAATGAAGAAATATTATCAAGATGATATCCAAAAGAGCCAAAAGGGTCTTGGTCCCAAACTGACTTCTGCCATCATGTACAAGGGAAACCACTAAGAGTGATGATTGCTTTTCAAAAGGTGCTGTTCTTCCTATTCAAAAATAATTTTCTTTCAAAAATTACTCATCATAGTGGACAAAAGACAATTTGAGTTTAGTTTTCCCAAAAAGGCATTGAAACTAAACACACAAGCTCACAAATATGTAAGAAGGATTATGGCATGAGTTTCAAGATCCTAGAACAACATTCAAAGCCAATAATGCAGGCCACTGTTACAAATGAAGGCATTCTGCTTATGAAAATAGGTCAAAGGTACCTTGCTGTTGTAGTTTGAGTAGAGAAGGAGTTTTCAGAAGAAGTGCCCTCTTGATGGACAGATGATAGTAAAGCCCAGGTTCTTGCAGACCTCCTTCACAGATGAACAAAGGGGCAGGTTTCCCTTGTTCACTTTTCAACTCTAGTACATCATCTCCTGTTTTATTTTTACCCACAGTCAAAAAGAAACTCAAAACATCACCTGCCATCTCATTTAGTTTTCACAATAGGGCATCACTACCTCCAAAGCATCAGGAGCAAACAATGTCAGTTTGGGTTTTCAAAAGGGTGAAGCTACCTCCTTCAAGGTGTCAAAGAAAACCACACATAACACAAGTGACAGCAGATGAGCGAATACAAAGTCAAGAGGTGGAAAAGGGATTTTGAAATTGCAGTTAAGATTTCTTCCCCAGTAAAAAGGTAGTTGCCCTCAAGAGGCACATCTATAATCCTTCATGTGGCTCAGAGAAGAATTATCTTCGCCAGTACAGATATCAGAAAAGAAAGACAAATTTTCATTCCTAAATGAGAAGCAATGCAAGTTTTAAATTCTTGAAGAAGTTTGCTTTACTTCAAAAGGGGTCAGGCTTATAAAGGAAATGATCGTTGCCACTATGCTTTCGTTTGAAAAAAAAGGAGTCTTACCTATGTTTTCAAAAATATAGGAGCTTCATGTTTTGGTTTTAAAACAAAGGCCTTTTGAACGTTTTCGAAACCATCATTAAGCACACCAAAGGGTTTTGATATTTTTCAAATACGAGGGTTAGAGACCATTTCCCATACCTATTTTTCATTTCAAAATGAAAACAAACTCCCCTTTGTTGGTCAAATGGGTCGAGGAAAGAGTTTTTGAGCGAAATCCACAAAGTTTTCGAGCTTGAAGACCGCGCAGCGCGCTTGTAGAGTTGCGTGGCGCGTTCAGGCGAGGTTTTTCCATAGGATTGCAATGCTATGTGACGCGCCTGTAGCAGCGCGCGACGCACCTGTAGGCGCCGGTCACGACTGCCTGTCGATGACCCGAAAACCTTCTATTGCGCGGTGCTTTCCCTATTGAACGTGCCGCGCATGTTTTAAACGCTCAAGGCACCTCCAACAAGTCTCGAAGATGCTCAAACCCCTCAAGAAAAGCCTGCCATCGAAGTTTTAAAGGTATTTCATGTGCCTCCTTGCTCTTTTCAAGACTGTTAAGCGATGGAAAAAAGATGAAAATCATGGTGTGAATCATAGTGTTGAGTATTTTAAGGAGAGTTGTGTTTTCTGTTTGAAGCTCGAAATTACTGTGGTTTGTTTGCCCAACACTGTCATAGTAAAAGTAGTGGATTTTGATTGATGAAAAAGGACCCAATAAACTGCCCTCAAAAAAATGTTTAAAGGTGGAGGTACTGTTTAAAGGGAGGAAAGACAGGGTTTGAAAAGTGAAACAGTGGGCCTATTTTCAAACAACAATGATCATGGTATAAGAGTTTTTTTCATTTCAAAGGTCTCCTCTGTGTGATAAAAAAAAGGCAAAAAACCAGTGTTTTCTCCTTTGTTCTATAAAGAAGACTTTAAATGAGTAAAGTAGTTAAATCAGTTTGAAGGTGTTGTTATCTAACTGTGGGTGAGGAATAATGAATACAAGAGTAGTATTTTGATTAGGAGGGGTGTTTTCCTACCACAGGGCTATTTGTGCTCACACCAAAACATAAAGAGCTTGGTAACCTTACCCAAACACAGTGACCCTTTGAATGTGTGTATATTTTGTTGACTGTGTACTTATTTTTTAAATTTAATTGTTGATTGGCATACAAAGGGGAAAGAGCAGTGTTCTGAGAGGAGGAGAGACCTATGTCAAAGAAAACATTTCACACAACATTTGAGGAAAATTTACCTTGATCAAACAGTGATTGACAAAGAAGACAGATTTTGTTTGAGAAAACATTCTTGAAAACCTTTTTGAGGCAGTTTGGTTTTGTAGAGAGCATCCAGAACAAGAAGCCTCCCAGGCAAGATAGTAGGAGTGGATTGCATAAGAGATATGAACCTATTTCCACTGAAAAAGTGAATGCACACCCATCAGTCTTGTTCAATTTCCATGAGGTCGGGTGTTTATATTTTTGTCAAAGGGTGCAAGAGGTGAAGAGTTTCTCTCCTTTGACACATATTTGTGCTTTGAGTTTTCGAGACAAGCATTTCCAGTTGGCAGGCCTTGAGTTCAAATTCTCCCCAAGGTCCATCTCCAAGGCCACTAAAATTCCCTATATTGGTGAGAAATGGTTTAAACAAAGCCATTTGGACTCAGATAATTACAAGCCCTTTCTAAAGCCTGAGCACAAAGATTCATGTCCTTCTATTTTCCCTTTCTCATATCTTTTAGCCAGTTACACCCCTCTCATCAAGATTATCATGAAGTACTTCACTTGTGAGGAAAGATTCTCCCGAATTTATGCATATCACATTCGACTGCTCATGCATTTCACTAGTGCCAGATTGCTAAATATGACTTTCTTCTTACACAAGAGCATTGAGAAAATGGCCTCCACTGTCCAGAAGAAGCCTCCTTCATAGCAAATAGCCGGTCTCTTCCATCACTCTCTCATCAAAATCATCATTCTTCATCAGCTTGAAAAGAGAGAGGTCTCGTGGGATACTTTCATCACTCATCCGGATTTCTCCATTGTCCCTCTACTCCACATCCCCTACACCTCCTACTCATCATCCTTCACCTTCCTCTAGAAGACCCATTCCTAAAAAACTCAAGTTTACCATAGAGCAAGAAGAAGAGCCTGAAGAGGGAGAAGAGCATGACCATGATGATGAGAAAGATGATGAAGGGCAGCAACATGAAGAAAAACAACACAGTGAGAGCGAGTAGACTTATGACGAGGGTAAGCAGCCTTATGATGACAAACAACAACATGGCAGTGAGGGTGAGACAGAGCAGCAAGGGCAACATGAAAGTGATGAACAGGGGCAGTCAAAAGATGATACACAACAGCTACATCATGATGAACAGGGGTAGCCAAAATAGATTGAACAGGGGCAGCATGATAGTGATGAGCAAGGGCAGCCAAAAGAGGATACACAACAACCTCCTTGAGAACAACAACCTCTTCAAGAGGAACAACAAACTCAAAAATAAGAGAGGCAAGGTGACAAGGGTAAAGGGGCCATGCCATCTTCTCCGAAAATGGCCAAGCCCTAGATAGCAAAGAAAAGAGTGCCTAGAGTTTTCACTCCAAATGTGACAAGGGCCCTCCAAAGCAAAGAAAAATTGCCCAAAAATCCCATGATTGATTTGCCCAGGAGGAAGAGCACTAGAATAACCACCCAAAGCAAAGGGAAGGGCAAGGAATAAGGCAGTCATGGACAGGAGAGTGCATTCGACATCATCCCAATCCAATGCGATGATAGTGATAATGAGGCATGGATTCTAGAAAACCTCTTGATCCATAGAGAAAGCCAAATTGATGCCTTGAAGGATGATCTTCATAGAGCTAGGAATTTCAATCAATTTTTGCAAATCCAAAATAAGCAAATGAGTGTCCATATGGCTGTTTATGAGACACGGGCGATCAAATACAAGAAGGAGGCTTGCAAAGCCCAAGTGAGGTTGGAAGAACTCATGGGCGAGTTCGATGAAAGTGAAGGCAAAGATCAACCTAGGCGAAAGATGCCAAGAACCATGGGGCTTAAAAAGGCCCTTGAGAAGCAAAAAGAAGAGGAAAATTCCCTTCTCCAATCTACCCCTCTCATTGCATTGTTCAAACAAGAGATAGAAAACAATAGGGAGGCATGGCTTGAGAGAGTAAATGACCACTTGGAGAAGAAATTGGAGAAGGAAAACAAGGATTTAGACATTCAAAGGAGAATGACGGGGCATTATAAAAAGTTAAACCAATTTTCCCGGGGCAAGTTGAAGGTTGCTCAAGAAAAACTCAAGGAGGCTAAAGGGAAGCGCCCGGCATAGAAAGTGAGGAAAGACACATCAGGACTTCAGATTTTGGCCTCTTCTTCACAACATGTTGCTGAGAACCCTTAAGGGTCATGCTCACCAATTTTGGGAAAATTTCGACATATTTTGATTTTTTGTCATTTTTGGGTTTTTGGCCAAAGCTCATGGGCTTCGCCATTTCATTTTGGGGGATCATCAAAGGATGAGAATGGTATCATTGGATGCCATAATTTCAGCAGAAAATACTCAGTGATTTTCAGGACATTTGAAGATCATTTTCTCCCCCGAAATGGCGAAAAATTCCCGCTTTTTCTACACTCTGCCCGGTCTATCAGCAAAGCTTATTTTCTGGTTTTTTACACACAGGCCTATTTTTGGAGGACTTCTAGGCATCATATTTGGAAAATTAAAGTTTTTCCAGAAATTAGACACTCAGAGCTTTCCAACGAGCTATCATGAGCCTCGTTTCGACATCGGGAAGGCTGCCAAAAGCTGCAGCAAGTCAGGGGACCTTTTGCTGATGTATTTTTTGAGTATTTTTGTAAAAATTGCCTTTTCCTCATGTGCGTTTAGCTATTTTTGCACATGAGAAGTTATGAAAAGTCAACTTATTTCCCTCTTTTATCATTTTTTATATATTTTATGAGATATTTTGTGCCTTGGGCTTTGCAAAGCCTCAAGGACAAGTCTAGATATTTTGGATAGGCCAATGAGATTGCAAATTGAACCAAGAGGTTTTCCTCACTTGGGCCTATATATTCCAAATGCTTTCATTGTAAACCAGGCTGAAATTGATGAATAGAAGCAATATATGGTCATATAAGCTTTGGAAGAAATACTTGTCTCATGCTTTTGGATAGTCTCTTGGATGTTCTTGGATGATGAAAGAGGATTGTTGTTGGATTCCATGACTTGGTAGAATGGTATAGTGTCTCTCTCTTTCTTTTTTTTCCTAGTTTTCATTCATAAATCCATGCTCTTGCTTGCTATAGGACAGTAGAGAAAAAATTTGAGACATGCCCTTGGAGGCACCTCAAATTTCCTGTTTCTTCATAGCTTCCATGTTTTCTTCATTCTTAGTCACATTAAAGAATTCTTGATTGCTCTTTAATAATTTAAGGATATTGTTGCTTGTTTCATTCATGGTTTTATGCATGCTAAGTATGATTTACGGTATGCCCTGCTTACTTATGGCTAGCCATAGCTCCATCCATGAAATTTCTCTTTGACTGATTAGATTGTCATTTGTTGAACCAAGGAGGTCTTGTTCTGATCTTGCCCTTTGTCTAAGACTATGCAATATTGTTTTCAAAGTTCCCAATAACTTGAAGTATTGTTTTTAGGCATTCTGGCATAGTGATTTGAGTTGTTTGTCTATCTTAAGTGTATTTCCCCAAAGTCTGATAGCCATTTCCCAAAGTTAGAGAGTTATATATCTCTATGCATGGCTTGAATGTTTATTTCTATGTATTGATTAGCTTATAGTTACATTTATCATGATTAATGGTTTGCCCTACCATGTTTGTGTCAGCTATTAAACTAGTTATGCTTGGAATCCTTTGTTATTCACAAACTTGATGTCCATGTTACTCCAGTTTGCCCAAAGATCCATTTTACCTCGAATCAAATCGACCCTTCAGCAGCCTTGTATCACCATTTGATAGCTTGCTTGACCTCTTCAACCCCATAGCCCAGTTGATCTGACATATTTTTACTTATCTTATATCTTTGATCAGTTTCATCCCTCACAACCTAAAAACCAAAACCAAAAAACCTACTTCATAACTAGCCTAAAATCAGAACACAATAAGCAAACACACAGATATCCCTTACACAAATAGATAGAGCCCTCTCTGAGTCTAGGAAGGCTAGGTCCTTGGGCTCCAAAGATTGGTTTGATGTTACACTGTCATTTGGCTTGCTAATTAGCCAAATCATGGGACCCTAACATAATGGCGATCACGGTGGGACTCTAAGTGATAAACAAACTTAGTTTCCCTAAACCTTTAGAGACCTTTGAAAATACTATCTTATTGACTTATCCCACCGCTCACTAACATAATGGCAATCACAGTGGGAATTTGAGTCAAAACATCCTAGGTATCCCTTAGGAACTCTCAAAATCTCAGTCAAGCTTAGAAGAGTGGAATTTGGTTGTCTCACCATCCTAGCAAAATGATGACTCAGCTATAGGACACTCTTACAAACCTTAGGACTACATAAAGAACTCAGAAAAACCCCAAAAAACTCCCTTAGATTGGTTTTTGTCAGTACTGGTGGTGGACCATACACATATACCTCAAAACAACTAAAAATCCACCTGACGACTCCACTAGCCTCCAGTAGGTCTTACTACTTTACTAAAACTCTAGGCTAATATCTGATTGAGCCACCTCTTCGCTCACTAACATAATGGCGATCACGGTGGGACTAACTGAGTATATAATAGTCTAGCAAACTCTTGTAGATTCATTAGTCTTCAAAACTTAAACAAGCAAGCAGTCCATAAAACCATTTAGAGTAAACCCTTTTTGTTCTCGCCACCCTAGCAAAGTGATGAAACAGGTTTAGAATACTTTAACAAACCATAGGCTGCACATAAAACTTAGAAAAACCCCCAAACATTCCTAGATTGGTTTTCCCTAGTTACTGGTGGTGGACCATAGCTACATCTTTACAAAAACAACCAATTTCCACCTGGCGACTCCACTAGCCTCCAATAGGCCTAAAAATTCCATAAAAGACCAAAAAATTCATAAACCATACCTTCCTGCTGGCTCATCCTTCCAAAAACTTAAGCTTAGGGTAGAAGCTCTGTAATCAGTGACAAACTAAGTATAACTTAGCGATTCAGAAAACCTCACCTAAAACATAGGAGATAAGCAGAAACCTTCTTGCCAAGAGAACCATTAGCTTGTCCATACAGCCTAGAAAACTGTTGAAACCAAGTGAATCACTCTTCTTTACAAGTTTCCATCTCAAAGTTTGCTATAAAACTTTTTCCCAAAACATCTTTGATAGTGTTGGTGGTGGACCGTAGTTCTCATAAAAATCCACCTGGTAACTCCACTAGTCCATCCTTTTTTGACCATCCTTCACATTAGTAAAACCTTAGAGAGGCCATTCATCCGAAACATTCGCAAATACCATCCTCTCTAAAATTTAGACCCAAAATTTGGCTTCACGAAGAATCAACACCAAATCTCATCCAGACCCAAATCCCCCTATCATAGTAGATGACCTAGAGAAGATTCTGTGGCAAGCTTCCGAAAATAGCAATTTAGTTATCGATAGGTCCATCCGTACAACAAGATCAATACCTAAACATCTCACTGCCTTACCGGATTCCCCCTTTGACTTAGAATCAACAAAAACCCTTTTTAGAAGCAAGTCACAAAGTAAGATAGACTTTGACGATCTTGAACCCCTAGATCTGCCATAGAGTCCTAGTAGAGAAGCCTCACCTACCACACCTCCCGACCCTCAGCTTCTCCATCACTTTGGCTCCTACCATCCCAGATCTGGTCAAAACCAGGTCACTAGTCCAAGTACATCCGCCACACCTATCCAAACCACTACTGTTCAAACCACCTCAGCTCATCCCGCAAGCCCTCATTTTGTACATCATCCATTAGCTCCCATCATGGCAGCTTGGTATGCACCCTTGGTGTTGCCACAACCTTTGGCTCCCTTACAAAATGAATATGAAGCCAAAATCCCACACTCTACTAGAGTTGAGACTGCCATGGCTCATCAACATGTAGATAGGATTAGCGATGCCTTTGAATACATGGAAATAGAAGACGAGACCATCAGGATGAGAATGTTCGCCTAAAGCCTGGGCGGGGAACCCAAAAAATGGTTTAAGAGCTTAACTCCAAATAGCATCCACAACCTCCTAGAACTCTACCAAGTCCTCATAAACAAGTGGGAAATCCAAAAGAACCCCATTCAAATCCTGTCAGAATATAACAATCTAAAACGGGAAAATGGGGAGAGTGTCTAGGGATACTGCACTAGGTTCAACAGTGTGTATAACACCCTCCCACCTCACTTCAAACCCCCACTTGGTTCAGCCTTGGCAAAGTTCACCGAGGGTTTTGACCCAGACATGACTTATCAGCTAAGGGATAAGGACCCCCCTACCTTAGAAGAAATGCAAAAAGTGGCTATAAATGCAGAAGCCAACTTAGCCGAAAAAAGAGCTAGGATAAGAGCAGAAAAGGGAGTCACTTACCATGATGAATTTCCCCCCTCGGATTTTTCCTCGGATCTTAGAATAGATGGCCTGGTCAAATCCATGACAAAGATGTGGGAAAAAATGAGTAAGAAAGCACCAGTTAAGGACAACCAGCCAAACCCTCAAAACCGCAACCAAAACTTTAGGAGAGACCAATCTCAAAATAAAACAAGAGGAAAAGACCAACAAGTCAGGCCATCCTTCAGTGAGAATTATATTGATGAAGAGGATAGGGATATTGAACCCATTGATGAAAATCATTGGAACATCGTAGGTTCTGATAACGAGAGTGAGGTTTACCTCACAGCAGAAGAGCAAGACTTATGCTCTCCGAGTCAGGACGAAACCAACTATGAAGATCCTGAAGATCCTGCCATAGATTTTCAGAATGCCATTATAGAAGCTCATAGGCAGTATAACCTTAGAAGTAGAAAAAACCAATACCACTCCAAGAACGGTAACCCTAACACTACTAAAACCTCTGATACCATCCTTAAAAAATCCATGGATAGCAACAAAATTGTGGCCAAGAAAATTGACCAAAACAAAGATAAAGCTATTCAAACAAGTCTTGGCTCAGATACTCCTATTACCTCCACAAAGACTCCCGAGGTGACTGTGTCAAACAATGTCCCTAACCAGAGTCAACAAATTAAAAGCATAGAAAAGTCATGTCCGAAAAAGCTGAAACAAATCTGTCCAAACTACAAACTCCTTTTAGTTTCGAAGGGGAAATTTCCAAAATAAAAATTACCATACCCCTTACTGAGCTAATAACTGTAGATAGGTATAGATCGCAAATCTTCAAAGTTTTTGATATAGGAAATGAGGCAGATACTTTAAATCTAACTAATGACAAACCCGAGCTCTTATACGGCCCCAAAATAGAAGGTGAATACCAAGAATGAACTATTTCTCCTTTCTATGTGAGTTTGAACATACGAGACAAGATATTACATAATGCCATGTTAGATTCTGGTGCCTCCCATAACCTCATGCATAACGCAATCATGGAAAACCTAGGACTAGAGGTAACTCAACCTTACAAAAACCTGTACTCCTTTGACTCAAGTCAGGTCAAATGTTTAGGTCTAATAAAGAACCTAGGTTTTTCTTTAACACAACTACCAGCAAAAAACCTAGTCATGGACGTAGTAGTGGCTGATATCCCTCCTAGGTATGGAATGCTATTATCAAGGGCATGGGTTGCCAAAATACAAGGTAACCTTCAAATGGATATGTCATTCGCTACCATCCTAGTTTTCAACCAGACTAGGAGATTATACCGAGAGACTCACATGAAATACATGGTTAGCAACCGAGATAAGCCAAACAATACTCCCATTTATTCCATTCATTCCAATTTAGATTATTTTATCTTATACAATGAAAGTGATATAAAAAAGTAGATAATGGAAAATGAAGAGGTTTTAAAACCATCAAAAACACATTTCCCATTACTGGATGCAGAGACTAATGACCAAAGCTCCAAGAAGCCTGAAAAACAACTTAGTATCATGTATGAAAAGGAAGCTCTTTGGAGTATAAGTTTTGACGGTTCTTGTGGCAAAGCTGGTTCAGGGGCCGGCATCTGGATACACAATACTAATGAAGGTCATTATTTCAGATTAGAATTCCAATGTACTAATAACATTGCAGAATATGAGGCCCTTATCATTGGTCTGCACATACTTAAGGACTTAGGCGCCAAGAAAGTATCAGCCCAGGGAGATTCAGAATTTGTAATCAGGAAAATCAAAGGTGAATATTCAGCGAAAAACCCAAGACTAAGAGAATACAGGAATGCAACTTTAGAAATCCTCAAAACCTTCAAGAAGTATGAACTCACTTATATTCCTAGCACTACAAGAAAAAAGAACATTGGTGAGGGTCATGCTTGTGACGGACCTTTAAGGTCCGTCACCAATGTCACATATGGTGACGGTCATTAAAAAACCGTCACTGTAAGTGTATATAGTGATGGTCCTTTATGGTCCGTCACCAAAGACATTTTCAATGACACTTTTGGTGAGGGTCATTAAAGGCCCATCGCTAATTCTCTCTTTGGTGACACTTCTAGTGATGAACTTTTAATGACCCTCACCAATGCTCTTTTTGTTACTTTTGGTGACGGTCAAAAAATGTCCGTCATCATTGATCACTAAAAACTGTCATTGTAAGTGTATATAGTGATGGTCCTTTATGGTCCGTCACCAAAGACATTTCACTTTTGGTGAGGGTCGTTAAAGGCCCATCACTAATTCTCTCTTTAATGACACTTCTAGTGATGAAATTTTAATGACCCTCACCAATGCTCTTTTTGTTACTTTTGGTGACGATCAAAAAATTTCTGTCATCATTGATCATTCCAATGAGTTTTTGATGACACTATGTGCCTATTAATATTTTTTTTTCAAAAGATAATGATTTAATACCATTATTGTGGAGCATTTTTTTTAATATGTCCAAGGCCATAGTGGTTAGGGTCAGTCAATTTTTTAAGAAGTAATAAGCGTGTATCATTTCCCTCAAGTAATGACTAGTCGAATAGAGATTTCCTATGAGTCAACACATGATTCATATCTATTAAGTTTATTATCTAGAAAATTCCATTTAGATAAAGTTCCACTATTGTGTGTAGTAAATATATTATTTAATACATAATTGAGCTCTGACAATTCTATTAATGAGAAAGACCTAAAAATCCTCAACAATCTGGGCACACCTTAAATTAATGCTTTGGGACACACTGACATTTCTTAGCACCCCACATGTCTTGGAACATCTTTGTACGTAGAACATCTTGTGACGACACTGACGCCCAAGCACATGGTGGCATGCGCTAGCACAACATGGAACTCTCCTAGCATGTGTTGGAATGCTGCATATAGTCCCTAGCATGCCCTGGAACTTGGTACACAATGCCACTTGGCATGTATTGGGACCTATTATCAGTGTGCCTAGCATGCCCCTTTTCAAAAAGATAAAGTCCTGACTTATTAACCCTCTTGTTAGTTCTTCCTTTTGTTGCCTTGACACATATTGACATACCCTGGCACCCTGCGCCACATCCTTAACACCTAGCATGTATTGGCATATCTTGGCACTATTAATTGGCACATGATATAATTAGCACACCCTGGAACTCCCAAGCACACTTTGGGAATTATTAACATGCTTTAATATTCCCTAGCATGCCTTACCAATGCTTAGCACACCTTGTCACTCCCTCCTTCGCATGACAACTAACACTGACCATTAACACTAGTCTTTGGAAGTACACATTCCTCATATTCATTAACTTCCATGAATTTTTACCTAGTGCTCCCTTAATGTTTTTTCCTAGTACTCCTTAACACTCATCAACATGCATTATCACTCTCTAGCACACCTTAGCACTCTTCAACATTCTCTTCCACTTCATAACATGCATAACACTAGTCCCTGAAATATATTGGCGCTTGGCACGTGTTGGCGCTTGGAAAGTCTTATCATGTATGGAATACGTTGAGATGCCTTGGTATGATTTAGTGTGGTTTAATATTAAATTTATTTGTGATGATCAATTGTTGGAAAGTAGATGAGAAGCAACAAAGGAATACTCGGCACTTAGAATGCACTAAGACTTTTCACTTGGCACCTATTGCCGCCTAGTGTTAGTGTGCCTAGCATGCCCCTCTTGGAAAAGGTAAATTGATGAATTATTAACCCTCTTATGTGTTCATTTCCTTGTAGTTTAAATTTTTTCTCCCTTTTGTTGTCTTGATAGTCCCTGACACGCATTGACACACCGTTTCACATCTTGGCATGCCTTATCACTTGGCACATCTCAGCATGTTTGACATGTATTCCCACTATCTGGCACATCAAGGGGGTGAAGAGAGATGTAGTCCTAAAGTAGGTCGAATACGAGGGCTGAGTAAGGGTTGCTAAAGGGAGGTCATGAACATCCTCCAAGAGAAAGATCATCATGTGAGGGTTCAGAAGAATGTTGCATACCTTAATAGTCGGTTTGCGCTAGGAAGAAGGATGGCATATTGTTGGTTCTCTTTTGGCAGATCAATCTTAAGAGAAGTTTCTCATGAGAATCTCGGCATGTGATTTCAATGGTGTCTTTGTGTGAAGGCCGCTTCAAATTCTGAAAAGTTGAAATTTGTAGAAATTTTCTGAATAATGATTAATTATCCACCGAGACTATCCTGATCACATAGAATTCGAATTTATATGCAACGCATAATCTCTTCCACTCAGATCATCAAACATGCGGAAATAAAATCAAGCGATAACACATCAATTCATCATACACATTAACATAGTATGTATGGGGAAAGCTTATAGCTGAAAACCCCACAGCTATTGTGTATATTATAATGGAGAAATCATGTATCAAACTCAGTATAATACTCCTCACAAGTACTCAGTACTATCTCATGAAGTTACACACAAACTAGCTCAGTTTTGAACAGGTTACTGGTTCAAAACTCACCGCCAATTGCCTTGCCTCTATTGCGCAATCATGGCCTGTCTATATAGAGATCCAAGGTTCGAATCTCCTTGGCTTGACAGCGCAATCATCATGGGAAATTCCTCCAAGTGTGGTGCAAATCTCATGCACAACTGATGTCGCCACTGATAGCTAACTCCACCTTTTCATCTACCTCTTTCACTGGTCTCCACTGAACTGATCATGCACTGTAGTGAACTGATGTGTTCTTGAGTTGAATAATGAGTTACTAATTAATGAATTAAATAATATATAATTCACTCCACTCATAACTAATTGATTAGCTAGTTAAACTAATCTCAACTAGTTCAACTAAAATAAACAGAACACAACTCCACTATTTGTCTCATTAACTCCACCAAACTTCTGCCACTGAAGTCCTAACTGAAGTCAACCATGCATGATGCCATCAAACCCTTGGGAATAGCGTAATTCCTCTATCAGATGCATGAGCCACTTCCAAGGCTCGAACTGAAGTGCTCCAAGAGAGTAAACTGAAGTTTATAGTCTAAATATTATTAAGGTAAATAATATTTGACTTCCCTATTTTAAGGAGAGGTAGTCTAAAAATAGACTTCGACCTATAGGTCCAAAAAATAGAGTCCCATCTATTTTTACCAGCATGAAAAATGCTCCAAGAATCTCATACTGCAATCCCCGGACCATGCTCCATAGGTCTAAAAATAGACATAGTCTAAAAATAGATTTTGCGCTAGAATTTGCTTGCGGGCCCACTTAGTGAAGGCGACTTAATTTCACTAAGCTCCATCATCTTGCTGCATTTTCAACACTCCCTCTCAGCAAGATATGGATTATCTACAATCCCTATCCTGCCTCTGTGGAATTCGAACTTGCTCCTGGTGAGCGCCTTCGTCAGGATGTCGGCATCCTGATCCTTCGTGGGAACATATGAAAGCATCATGATCCTCCGCTGAACACAATCTCTGATATGATGGTACCTGATGTCGATATGTTTGGACCTATCATGAAATACTGGATTAGCCGAGAGCTTGATGCAGCTCTGGTTATCACAGTAAATCATTGTAGGCTCCAAATGCAACCTGAACAAACCTGCGAGGATCTTCCTCATCCAAATAGCCTCGCATGCAGCCAAACTTGCTGCCATGTACTCGACCTCTGCTGAACTGAGTGCCACGGATCTCTGCTTCCTGCTGTACCAGGAAACTGCTGTCGACCCAATGCTGAAAACTCCTCCAGAAGTGCTCTTCCGGTCCGTTGGGCTCCCTGCCCAATCTGCATCAGTGAAACCAGAAAGCTTCACTCCATCCTCCTGTCTGTACCATAGACCATATCACGATGTGCCTCTGATATAGCGCAATACATGCTTGCCCGCCTTCCAAAAGAGCTTGGTAGGCTTAACCATAGCTTGCGAAAGCTGGTTAACTGCATAGCATATATCGGGTCGAGTATTGACCAGATACATCAACGACCCCACCAACTGTCGATAGACAGTGGCATCCACTACCTCCTCCGAAGTAGCATCTCCCTTCCTCCAACCTCCAGGAAGAGGGGTATCAACAGGCTTGCAGCCTTGCATGTTGAACCTCTCCAGAATCTCCCGGGCATACTTGCCCTGAGAAACAAATAGTCCTCCACTGCGCTGCCAAATCTCCAATCCCAGGAAATAATGAAGGATGCCCAAGTCCTTCATCTCAAACTCTCGTGCAAGATCCTCCTTGCATGAAAGTATCAACTGCTCATCGCCAGTCAAAATCAGATCATCTACATACAGTACGATGATCAACAGCTTCCCCTCCACCATAATCTGGTACAGGTTAGGATCAGCCTCACTCTTGGAGAATCCAAGCCCGGTGAAGTAGCTGTCTATCCGAGTGTACCAAGCACGAGGTGCTTACTTCAGCCCGTACAGTTCTCTCTTGAGTCGGCACACATGCGACTCACTGCTGAAGATATCAAAACCTTCAGGCTGCTCTATGTACACCTCCTCCTCAATGACTCCGTTGAGGAACGCGGTCTTCACATCCATCTGATGAATGTGCCACCCCATCTGCACTGAGAGAGCAAGGATCGTCCATACGGAAGAGTACCTTGCGACAAGTGCAAAGGTCTCCTCATAATCGATCCCCTCGATCTGTGAAAAGCCACGGGCGACAAATCTCGCCTTGTACTTCTCCACACTCCCGTCAGCCGCCTGCTTCACCTTGTAGATCCATCGTGAACCCACCACTGATTTCCCCACCGGTCTTGGGACAATCTCCCATGCACTGTTCCTGACGATCGAATCATATTCTTCGATCATGGCATCAACCCATGCGGGTTCCTCCACAGCTTCCTCAAAAGAGGATGGCTCAGTCACAACACATTGACTCACAAGAGCCATGTATCCAGTGTACCGATCCGGTGACTGTCTCTGTCTGCGCTGTGCTGTAGGTGGTCCTACAACCTTCTCTGCATCTCGAGCCAGTCGCTCAGCTTCTGTAGTGCGCATGCGCCCTCCGATGGTTGGCGCTGCATGGGTGGTTTCTTCCACCTCCTGAACTTCCTCTTGTGGCTGATCCACATCCGGAAGCTCCTCCTTAGGAACTAACAGCTCCTCATCTGCATGCAAGTGTAGCTCCCTCTCAAGTGAACACTGCATGGCTTTCTCCTCCTGAAATTTTATATCCCGTCGCACAACAATATTTCGACTATCTGAAAAATACACCCGGTAATTGTGAGGTGTATCAGTGTACCCCACAAATATTCCAACCTCAGCAGTTGGATCCAGCTTCCTTCTCGCATCCTTCGTCACATGCATGTAGACAGGAGAACCAAAAATCCGCAAATGGGAAATATCAGGCCTCTTGCCAGAATAAGCCTCCTCTGGTGTACTCATGCCAAGAACCTTGTGAGGACAACGGTTCTGCACATACACTGCTGTATTGCATGCCTCAGCCCACAAGTGAAGGGGTAGGCCATGATCATGCAACATCGCCCGTGCAGCACCCATGATCGTTCTGTTCTTCCGCTCAGCCACCCTATTCTGCTGTGGGTTATGGGGTGCGATGAGCTCTCTACGAATCCCTTCTACGGTGCAGAACTCCTTGAATTCAGCCGAGATGAATTCACCACCGTTATCACTCCTTAGAGCAATTACCTTCTTCCCCGACTCCTTCTCGACCAGTGCTTTAAACTCATAGAACTTCGCGAATGTATCGCTCTTCTTCTGCATGAAGAAGATCCAGCACTTTCGAGAGAAATCATCAACAAAGATCACATAATACTTGTGCTTTGCTGTCGAAGCAACTGAGAAAGGACCACACACGTCTGTGTAAACTCTCTCAAGGATTGTCGTGGCGCGACTATCCTTCTCGTGAAAGGTGGCTTTCACATACTTCCCCAAGGTACACCCCTTGCACTGATCTGACTGCGCAAGAGTGCCCTTAGGAAGCCCAGTAGAAATCTGTTGCGGGATCTTCAAAGCTCCATGGTGAAGGTGGCCCAATCTCCTGTGCCACAGTTCGCCCTCATCATCCCGGCTCACCACTTCTCCCGCCTTGCATGCCATAGTTGCGCAGCCATCTACCTGCAACTGATAAAGGTTCTTGGTTTGAACCCCTATCTTCCGAGTCTCTCCAGTAGTCTTACTGCGCAGGAAGGCTTTTCCTTCGCTGAAGACCACATCATACCCCTTATCCTCCAACATCGCCACAGAGATCAAGTTCTTCTTCAATCCAGGTACATGCATGACATCCCTCGATACAAAGGGTTTACCAGACTCCCTCTGAAAGGATATGGTACCGATACCAGTCACACTGTATCTACCATCATCGCCCATCTCGATGTGCACACCCAAATCTTTGTCCTCCAGATCTGAGAACAAATCCCGATCTCCCGTCATATGAAATGACGCACCGCTATCCAAGAACCACACCGATACCATCACACTTGAAACCAAGCATGCGATCAGTGAAAATTCAAGCTCGAACTGTGAAGCCAAAGCTTCTCCATCTGCAGATATTCCCGCTTGCTTGTTCTTCTTCTTCTTTCGACAATTGGTAGCATAATGTCCGTGATCATGGCAATGAAAACAATTCACTTTTGCCATATCCTGCTTCTTTCCCTTTGCACCAGAATGAAAGGTTTTCTTACCCTTCCCCTTCTTTGCGTTGGCAACCAAAGTGCAGTTTTCTTCATCAGCTCCCTTTGATGAAGATCCATCTCGAGTAGTCCTCCTTATCTCCTCCTGCATGAGATCCGCCCAAAGGTGCTCCCATCCTGGCAGCTTCTCCTGACCATTGACACTATCTTGATATGAGTGCCAAGCCTTCGGAAGACCAAGGAGAGCCAGGTCGACCATGTCCTCATCTTCGACAATCACCCCCACACTTACCAGCTCATCTCTGCACTGAGTGAACTTCGTGAGGTACTTGGCGATACTGTCGCCCTTCTCCATCTTGATGTTCCTGAGCTTATCTTTGAGCGCTAGCTTCCTTTGGTCACTCTTACTCTGGAATAGATCCGTCAAAGCTTTCCACATTAAATATGGAATAGCCTTTCCATGCAGGCTGGATACAATATGATCCTTGACGCCCTCCAACAGGATCCTTCGACATTTCGCCATCTTCTTTTGCCATGCATCAACTTCAGCAGGATCAGTGGGCTTTTGGACATCCGTATCTACCAACTCCTTCAGACCATTATCTTCTAATACTGTCTCAATGCGATCCTTCCATGCAACATAATTCGAACTACCTTCAAGAGCATATTCGAGTCGCAAACCGTTGAAAGACATTTTCAACACTGGCACCAAGAAAACAAAACTGCTGCAAAATTTCGAATTCCACCTCAAAGCTCAACCGCTCTAGATCTGTGAGAAAAAATTATTTCTAGCACAGAGATTTATTGCAAGGGGCATTTACCAGACCTTTCACTTTCCGAAGAAAGATGAATCCGGAGGCTACCTGGCCCGCATGCAGACTCTGTCTACCGAAATAAGTTTGTAATCACTGTGATGATCAATCTCTGCTTCAATAGCTCCGATACCATGTATAAATTTGCTGAATAATGATTAATTATCCACCAAGACTATCTTGATCACATATCAATTCGAATTCATATGCAACACATAATCTCTTCCACTCAGATCATCACACATGCGGAAATAAAACAAGCGATAGCACATCAAATCATCATACACATTAACACAGTATGTATGGGGAAAGCTTATAGCTGAAAACCCCGCAGCTATTGTGTATATTATAATAGAGAAATCATGTAACAAACTTAGTACAATACTTTTCACAAGTACTCAGTACTTTCTCATGAAGTTACACACAAACTAGCTTGGTTTTGAACAGGTTACTGGTTCAAAACTCACCACTAATTGCCTTGCCTCTATTGCGCAATCATGGCTTGTCTATATAGAGATCCAAGGTTCGAATCTCCTTGGCTTGACAGCGCAATCATCATGGGCAATTCCTCCAAGTGTGGTGCAAATCTCATGCACAACTGATGTCGCCACTGATAGCTAACTCCACCCTTTCATCTGCCTCTTTCACTGGTCTCCACTGAACTGATCATGCACTGTAGTGAACTGATGTGTTCTTGAGTTGAATAATGAGTTACTAATTAATGAATTAAATAATATTTAATTCACTCCACTCATAATTAATTGATTAGCTAGTTAAACTAATCTCAACCAGTTCAACTAAAATAAATAGAACACAACTCCACTAGCTGTCTCATTAACTCCACCAAACTTCTGCCACTGAAGTCAACCATGCATGATGCCATCAAACCCTTGGGAATAGCGTAATTCCTCTGTCAGATGCATGAGCCACTTTCAAGGCTCGAACTGAAGTGCTCCAAGAGAGTAAACTGAAGTTTATAGTCTAAATATTATTAAGGTAAATAATATTTGACTTCCCTATTTTAAGGAAATGAGTCTAAAAATAGACTTAGAGCCATAGTCCAAAAAATAGAGTCCCATCTATTTTTACCAACATGACCAATGCTCCAGAATCTCATCTTGCAATCCCGGACCATGTGCTCCATATGTCTAAAAATAGACATAGTCTAAAAATAGATTCTGCGCCAAAATTTGCCTGCGGGCCCACTTAGTGAAGGCGACTTCATTTCACTAAGCTCCATCATCTTGCTGCATTTTCAACAAAATTTGCAACAAGAAACAGTGAGATTGGAAACCGGAAAGGACAAAAAAAAATGCACCCACATTAGTGAGGAATTTTGATGAACCAGGAGTGAGGAATGTGGGGCGTCTAATTTATTTTTCCCTTAAATAAATTGGACAATAAATTGTAATTTCATCTCATAACAACTTGTGTCAGTTAATTAAGTCATGATGACCGAGTTAGCTCAAGAAATTCAAGTTGAGGGTCTAATATGAGGCATCTAGAGGGATTCTAATATTTTTGGGGTCCAGTTGAAGTTGATGCATTAGTGGGGTGCAAGTGTAATTAACTCAATTAAATGAGTTAAAATTAGTTTAACTAGTTCTAACTGAGTGATGAGCTAGTGAGAGGTCCAGTGAATTAAATTAGAGTTAATTCACAATGAGTGATCAATTAGATAACTGATAATTCACTATTAATAGTTGCATGCATGTAAGTTTCGAGGAATACCCAGTTGAGACAGAGGTTAAAGGGAACATAACTATCAGTTGTATTCAGAGAAAATTTCCCATGTGCAATTATAAAGTCATTAGGATGCCATGATGGATTGTGAAATCAAGGAAGGCTGATTTTCCTAATTAATAAGGATTTAATTCCCTAGGAATTGCATGAGCAAGGCATGCTGAAGTAATGATGAGAATTGACTAAGTACTAGACCAAGTTTGCCTAGATCAACGAGAGACAATTAACAGAGTGCTAGAGAATCTCATGAGAGATTAAGCATTGTATTGTTTCATGATTCCTTGACTTAATACACAATAGAGATAGAGGGGTTTTGATTAGTTGCTTTCCCCAAATACATCATGTTGTTGTGCAATTGATAATTTATTTGTCTTACTTATATGTGATTGTGCGAATGATAATTTATTTCTCTTACTTATATGTGATTGTGCGTTCGTGTTTTGTTTCCGTAAATTGTAGGAAGGATTCAGTATCTTGTTTTTGTAGATTACAAGATCAGATTGAATCTCGTTGGTTAGATTTTCTACATGGTATCAAAGCAGGAATTTTTTGGGTGGTGAGTTTGTAGAGAATATCTGAAGATTTTGGTGTAAAATTTTCGAAAACAAATAGAATATTTGGATTCCTTGCGAAAATCTACCCAAAAAAAAAAATCGGTTAAATCAGAGCTCGGATGAGGGAGATATGATCGATTTAAAATCAACTCTTTTTTAGAAAATTTTTGTAACTTTGGGACAATTACACTGTGCATGAGTCAAGAACCTATATGCACTTGAGGTACTAGATGCATGCAAAGCTTTGAGGAGAAAGACAGAAGTTAGAGACTTGGTGGTTTAGAGGGAGCATAAATTACCTCTCAACATACATCCTCATGAGAAGCAGTCTCAAAAGGTTGTGGAGTAGCTGCCACAATTGGTGAAGCAGAGAGGAGACCGAGTGGAAGCGTCCACTCAAGCAGAGACCTCCATGAGGGGGAAATTTTGAGCCAAATGGGAAGAGGGAGCAGCCATACCTCGAGGTGTAAGGTGGGGTTATGTGTAGACATAATCCCAAGATAAGAAATTTGGGCAAGCTCCATTGAGATGGCGTGTCTCATGGATTGAACATGGCTACAAGGAGCCCACAATACAACAGTAGTAGGAAGGATTAGTTAGATTGATGTAGTCAGATGTCAGCAAGATAAAAATCAAAGTGACAGATGTCAAATATTGGAGCACAAATAGAGTTAGCAACAACTCAAAGGGCACGGATGTAGATGTCAGCAGCAATGCAGAGAATCCAGTACTAGACAGGTGCAGTAGCTAGCAGCAGTCAGAAGACTCTAATGACAGATGAATTATACTGATTCAGTTGTTCAAAGGCTATTCAGTTTCAAGATTTGCAGGTGCAAACAACACTAGAGAAGTGTAGCATGTTGAACATTCCAAAGGTACCAGATGGGGATAAATTGAATTCCTTTCTTGTTGAGAGGGAGTGTTGAAATTTGCAACAAGAAACAGTGAAATTGGCGACTAGAAAGGACAAAAAAAATGCAGCCACACTGGTGAGGAATTTTGATGTACCAGGAGTGAGGAATGTGAGGCATCTAATTTATTTTTCCCTTAAATAAATTGGACAATAAATTGTAATTTCATCTCATAACAACTTGTGACAATTAACTAAGTCATGATGATTGAGTTAGCTCAAGAAATTCGATTTAAGGTGATCGAGGTGGATATTGGTGGCCACCCGCCTATTCCACTTGGGCCCTCGCCATTGTCTCTTTCAGTTTTTCAGTTTCCTTAATTATAGCACAATTTACTATTTTTGTCAGTTTTTCAGGTCCTGAACTTTCGAAGCAGTTTTGAGGCCCCAAACGATGTTTTTTGGGCATGAAAGGTTTGGTGATTTCATAGAAATCATATTAGCAGTTGTAGTCGTCGGAGAGATCTTTCTAACGAGGTATCATGTGCGTCAAACAAAGATCATATGACCAAGTTACGACCCCGAGAAGTTGGATGCCCAATTAACCCCAACGAGGCCCATAAAATCTTGGTGTTACATCTCCTCAGGATATGGTTTTGGTTGTTTAGGGTTTTATCTTATTTTAAATAATAAAAAGACCCTTGATCCTTATTGTAACACAGTTCAGAGGAACATAACTATTAGTTGTATTTATAGAAAATTTCCCATGTGCAATTATAAAGTCATTGGGATGCCATGATGGATTGCGCAATCAAGGAAGGTTGATTTTCCTAAGTAATATGGAGATAATTCCACAGGAATTGTGTGAGCAAGGCAAGCTAAAGGAAGGCTGAGAATTGGCTAAGTACTAGACTGATTTTTCCTAGATCAGCAGGAGACAATTGGCAGAGTGCTGGAGAATCTCAAGAGAGATTAAGCATTGTGTTGTTTCATGATTCCTTGACTTAATACAAAATAGAGATAGAGGGTTTTGAGTAGATGCTTCCCCAGATACATCTTGTGTTGTGCGATTGATAACTAATTGTTTCTCTTACTTATATGTGATTGTGCGATTGTGTTTTGTTTCCACAAATTGTAGGAAGGATTCGGTATCTTGTTTTAGTACATGATTACAAGATCAGATTGAATCTTGTTGGTTAGATTTTCTACATGAAATAGAAGAAAGGGTTGATACTATCTTGCCTTGTGGTGGTTAGTAGGCCGCAAGGTCTGTGATAAAGACCAACATAAATGGAGGAGGGCTTGCACTGTAATTTAGAGCCATAACAGAAGTCAACGCAGGCGTAATATTGACTGAGTTAACCCTAGTTTGAGAGTCGACATTGAGATTTGAATTTCATGTCAAGATTCAGTCAAAGAAATGCCCAGAATCTATGGATCCATATGAGCTAGGTCGATTCTCTTATAGAGGCAAGAGTCGTGTTTTTTCTATGTGTGGATAGGGTTTGTTCTACAACAATTAGAAGTACATAAGTATAATGCCCTAGTTAGGACAGTTTCCTAGCATGTTTATTTCATAAGGTATGACCTTAAGACTGTGACAAATTTGCGTAGAAGAAGATGGGTTGTGACCCTTAGAGCAAGGTTATTTTTGCAATAAAGACCAAAAATCTAGAAGATGGTTTGCAGATTCAGTATGTGTGGAGACAACAGATCCAAAGGAGGGTGGAACCTGAGCAGAAGATTGAGCATGCAGAAGAAATGTGCCATATGAAGAATGGATTGACATGCAGAGGAGTTTATTTTGGTGGACTTTCCATAGAGTTTTATACAAAGATCTGAAGAAAACTATAAAAAATTAGTAAATGGACTGTTAGTGGCTGATTTGTGACCCTAGTTCAGTCATCTACAGATTGTTAGAAGTATGATAAGAGGAGTAGTTCATATTTGTTCATATATTGGACAACAAAGATCAAATTGTTGATACACAAGAACAGTGATCTTGAGAGGACTCAAACCATTGTTAGGTGGTAGATTTGAAGAGCCCTAGATGAAGACAATATTGTGGGCCCTAGATCAGTAAAAAGAATTGACTGTGGTTGGGCAGATTGATGGTAGGCCAAGTACAGTTGGAGGGTTGTTAGGTTACTGTCAAAGAAGAGCCTTGACTCTTGTTCTAGTGAAGGACAACAAAATTGGTAGAAGGTCACGTGTATAGGGCCCAAGGATGTGCAGAATTTGAAGGACTAAAGCAACAGCCAAGTGGGCCAACCAACTAGCCCTAGTTCACTATATTGTAGAGGATTGATTCAATGAGAAGAAGGGCAGCCTCCATAGCCCTGGACTTCTCATCTTGGAGCTATAGTATGGAAAAAGTGGGCATACCAAAGAGTTGTTCACAAATGGAATTTTGAACAACTTGTTACCACTCAAACTAGTAGTGGATCTAAAAGGGGTTCCTAAGAGGGAAACTGCAAGGGAAACGATGGAAGCTTAGCCCATTGTCACCACAGCTAAGGCTCCTTGCTCTTCATGGACTTTCACCGATGGGTGGAGTCCCGGTAGTTTAGGAAGTCACTTGTAGAGTATAGGTCAATGAATAGGTGGGAAGTGACCCTTGAAACCCTTTCCCTAAGATAAAATAAAGAGTGGGACTTGCTTTCCTTTTAAGAAAGTGAATTTATCTTCTAGGGAGAGAGGAGGGGGATTGAAGGGTTGAGGGAGAAGAAAAAGACTTATGAAGGAAGTTCTTAATCCCTAAAATCCTTTGGGAACTTGGATTCCCAAATGGTCCTTGATGAAAGGCCTTTGACACCAAATGGGACCACACGGGGCCAAGTGGACCCAACCCAGGTTCGGGGATGGAATTTAGCAACCAATGATGTTCCTATCCTGGACAAGGTGATGGGAAAGGATCAGATAAGTGTTTTTACTTCGATAGGTCAAATTGATCCTACTAGGTTCTATCCTTGGGAACACTTAGGCAAAACTTGATCCTAGAGCTAGGGCTTGAGGTATCTGGAGATTCCACTTTCGGAATTGGCCCAAATTCTGAGGAGAGTGAGGGCACCCAGCAACACATCTTCCTCTAGGAGATAGAAGTTTTCCTCTAGTTATATTCCTGGGAAATTGTTGCCCTAGGTGACCTAATGGGGCTAGACCTAGGGAATGTGAAAATTTCTTAATCTAAGAAACCCTATTGCGGTATCTTGATTTACTTCTCCTACTTGAATTAAGTTACAAGTTAATTTATGAAATATTCAATAAATTAGCGAAGTAAATAGTAAATACAACTAGCAACCTACACATACAGATTTTAATAAAATAACCCAAGTGAAGGGGCTTTGGACCTGAGATGGGATTTAAAATATAAAAGAAAATTTAAAGAAAAAATAATATTTCCTAAGGTCTAAGTGGATAAATTTTGTAAGTTATAGAGCATTCTTAAGATGCCTAGCTAGGAAAAGATATTTAAGGAGGCCTTAGTATGAAGGCAAGAACATAAAGTGAGAAGGATCTCATTTCATCAAGGAGGCCAGGAGATATGTAGTCCTAAAATAGGTTGAGTTAGAGGTATGAGTAAGAATTTCTAAAGGGAGGCCATGATCGTCCACCAAGGGTGAGATAATCATGTGAGGGTTCACAAGAATGTCACACACCTTAATGGGTTCAAGATAGGAAGTAGGATGGCATCTTGTTGGTTCTCTTATGAAAGATCAAGCTCAAGAGTGGCGACTCATGAGAATTTGGGCATGTGATTCCAGTGGTGTTTCTGTGTGAAGGCTGCATCAAATTTTGAAATAGTAGAGAGGGTTGAGACCCTACCTTGTGGTGGTTAGTAGGTTGCAAGGTTTGTGATAAAGACCAACACAAATGGAGGAGGGTCTGCACTAGAATTTAGGGCTAGAAAAAAAGTAGCCGTAGGTGTAATATTGACTGAGGTAATCGTAGTTTGAGAGTCGTAGATATCTAAAGTTTAGGTCAAGATTCAGTCAAATAAATTCCCATAATATATGGATCCATATGAGCTAGGCTGAGTCTCTTACAAAGGAAAGAGTCGTCGTTTTTGCTATGGGTGGATAGGGTTTGTTCTAAATCAATTAAAATAGAAGTATAACTCCATATTTAGGGAGGTTTCCTAGCATGTTAAATCCATAAGGTATGCCATTAAGACTGTGATAGATCTGCATAGAAGCAAAGGGGTTGTGACCCTTAGAGAGAGGTTTATCTCTGCAATATATACAGAAAATTTGGAAGATGGTTTCAAGAAGTATATGCAGAGATAGCAAATCCAAAGGAAGGTGGGACTTGAGTAGAAGATGGCATAGAAGAAATGTGCCATATGAGGAATGGATTGACATGAAGAGGAGTTGATTTTCATGGATAGTCCATAGGGTTTTGGACAAATATCTGAAGCAGCCTATAAACATTTAGTCAATGGACTATTAATGGATGATTTGTGACCCTATTTCATTCATCTACAAATTGTTAGAAGGATGATAAGATGAGTAGTTCATATTTGTTCGTAGCTTTGACAACAAATAAATTGGTACACAAGAATAGTGATTTTGAGAGGACTCAAATCACTATTAGGTGGCATATTTGAAGAGCCCCAGATGAGGGCAGTGTTGTGTGCACTAGATCAATAAAATAATTGACCGTGGTTGGGAAAATTGATGGTTGTCCAAGTACAATGGGAGGGTTTTTAGGTGACTGCCAAAGAAGGGCTCTAATTCATGTACTTG
The DNA here is from genome assembly GCA_034641835.2 of Pinus albicaulis. Taxonomy (NCBI): domain Eukaryota; kingdom Viridiplantae; phylum Streptophyta; class Pinopsida; order Pinales; family Pinaceae; genus Pinus; species Pinus albicaulis. Next base: position 147,360,715 of record CM076570.1, read on the forward strand.
TGAAGGAAAACAAGACTGGTAGAAGGGTAGGTGTATTGTGCCTAAGGACATGTAAACTTTGAAGGACTAAAGTATTAGTCAAGTGGGCTAGCCAACTAGCCCTAGTTCACTGTATTGTAGAGGATTGCATCATTGAGAAAAATGGAAACCTCCATATCCATAGACTTGTCATCTTGGAGTAGCAGTATGGAAAAAGTGGGCAAACCAAAGAGTTGTTCAAAACGAAGTTGTGAACAGCTGAACGAAAACCCTAATTGTTGCAAACCTTAAAGGAAAAAAGCGGTAGATAGAGGGAAATTTTTTTTTAGCCGAGTTGAGTAACCCAAAGGAGTTGAGTTCATTGGTAGAGGAAGATTGAGGAGTTGCATAATGGAGGGCAGGAGGACCTTCCAGATGTGTTCAAGACATGTGGATTGAAAGGGCTATGTGTGTCCACCATAAAAAATTGGGTTAAGTGTTGTCTTGTTCGAGGTAGATTGGTTGTCAAAGGAGTAACACCAAGCCCTAGTTATATTCCTTGTATCAGTGTGATTGTAAAGGGCCATGATCCCTGGTACGAGAGCTATAGCCTATTCTATTATAGTTTGTAATTTAACGAAGAACGGTTTGAAAATTTTAAAATATTTCATCTGAACTGATTGATTCCCTCATGTTTGTAGATTTCTTTGTGCAAAGTAGATGTGTTGTGGCACATGAGCGTGTTTTCATCAAAGTTTCTAAGACCAAACCTAGATTCTCATGTGTCGTGGAAATTCAACATATGCGTTTTTCACCTAAGAACTACATGTAACTCATCTTATACTACTCATGTCCAATCTTAACTGGTCCCACTTAACAAGTTACCAAGACAAGGCTCATCACATCCAACTCTGGTCGTAAAAGAATTAAGCAACATGGTTTACATCTTGACATGCCATAACACCTGACTTGTCTTAAATTCCTTGGCATTATGTGGCATGTGTTAGCATCCCCTACATTTCTTGACATGCTTTTACACTCTCTAACACATCCTAACACTTCTTGACTCACCTTGGTAGTTTAACATACCTTGGCATTTCATAGCATATAACCTTGTCACTCCCTCCTTAACACACCTAGAACTCATTGAAACTCCCTATCACCCACTCTTATTCATTTATTTCCATGCATTTTGATCTAGTGCTACCTTGTGTTTACCTGACACTCCCTAACACTCCCTAGCACACATTGGCACACCCTAACATCTGGAACATCGTGGCATGCCTCCCTAGAACTCTATCATTCCTTGGAACTACCTACCATACCTTGTCTCTCTCTCTCCTTAGCACACTTAGAGCTCATTGAAACTCCCAGTAAAAAACTCTTATTCATTCATTTCCATGCATTTTTAAATAGTGATCCCTTGTCTATCCATAAGATTCCTTAACACTCCTTGGCACGTGTTGGTACACCCTAGCACCTAAGACATTTTGGCATGTCGCCCTGGCCTCTAGCATGCCTTAACACTTCCTAGCATACCTTGTCACTCCCTCCTTAGCACACGTGGAACTCACTGACACTTCCAATCACAAACTCTTATTTGTTAATTTCCATGCATTTTGATGTCGTGATCCCTTGTGTTTCCTTGCAACTCCTAGTTAACATTCCTTGCACGCGTTGGCACATCTTGACCGCATGCCTCCCTAACACTCTAGAATTCGTTAGCATTGTTTCTAACACGTCTAAAATTATCTCTATTCTACTAGGGTCAGAATATATCTATTATAATAGAAGGACCAAGGGTCTTGTTTTATTACTACAAGCGTAGAACATGTCGAGATTAGGAAAATCTCAATTCTGAGCACAAATATGAATGTAAGCCAATATGATCGAGGTTATTGTAAGCTAAATTATGATACAAGCTAATAACAGCCTGACTCTCCATGATGATGATCTAAGTTATATTTGATGAAAAATCAAGGAAGAAGCATAAATTTTAGAGTTTTTTTTTGTCTACTGAAGGAAGAATAACATAGACCAAGCCTCATAAATCCAAAAAAAATCTTACTTGATGGAGTTAACATAAGCACTAATATGAAATTTTGGAAAAGGTAACACATGAGACGTGGTATGTTGGGTCACCGCTTTAGTGGGAGACACTTTGAATAGGAACTCCCTATTGGGGGATTGTTGTGTCTCCCTTGCAGGTGCTTCCTCTCTATGCAGTCTTGATGATTTTTCACCCGAGTTTCTTGCTAGTTCGGTTTTGTTAGTTGGAAATTAGTTGGAATGTTGTGAAGAGTCACAACCACATTTTTTCAATGGTGATGGAAATTGGTTGTGTGTGCAAAGAGTGTGACTCTATAATGAGCTAGAAGTTGGGTTCACCTAAAAATTGGTCATGGGTCAATTATAGGGTGGTTGATTGTTATTTTTATTGGTTTTCACACCTGGTAACACATGAGTATTATGTTGGATCAAGAACACCTTAGTGGGAGGAAATTTGAATGAAAACTTGTTTTGGGGATTGATGCGGCTCCCTCGTAGGGGCTTTGCCTTTGTATGGTTTCGAGGATGTTGGATCCATGGTGGATGGGTGGAATTGTTAGTTTGTGTGAAGGGTAATGCAGTATAAGATTAGTTTTTTAGACCCATTTGAAGATTGACTAAGGGCCATTTGTAGGGTGATCAACTCCTATTTTGAATATACTAGGCCCAAGTCCCTTTGAATGGGGAACTTGATAGGGTGACTAACCTATCAGAGCAAGACCATGTGACACCGTCGACGAGTCAATTTGTTTGGGAATGTAACCCTAATTGGGTGGTAAATTCAGTCCAAGGCTAAATATGGACAAGATACTGATAACGAACAAGTATTGTGAGGAAAAGATGAAAAGGACTTTGAAAAGAGAGTTATAGTGCTTGATTGTTGGCATTAGTATTGTATGTAGAATTTCAGTTCCAATTCTCTAGAATAATGTTATCTATAATGAGAGTTTTCCTTGCTAAGAGGGTTGTGAGGCAAATTTAAAACAAAACACATAAAGGGCCACTATTCAAAGCCCAATTTGCACCCCATGTTTGTTGCATTGGTTTCCATGTATTGAGGTTTCCCTAAAGAGATGTGAAACACAAACATGCTATATAAACTTGTAACCCTTGCATAATATAATTGCAGTAATCAATGTAGTCTATAGAATGGGAAATTAATTAACTTTGTAAAGCACCCACCTAGTTTAGGTTGCATCTCCATTTTCGTATTCAATAAGGAGCTTCCTCTAGTAAGTACTTGAGCCCGCATTAACGTGGAACGAAATATTCACAAGGCACCCTGTATTGCACAAAATGGTCATATATTAAAAGAAGCATTACAAAATAAAATAAAAGACTGCAAACCATTTTTGAAATTAATCTATTTTTCTCATCTTCAATCGAGAGAAGATAAATTCCTTTGAAATAATGTAGACATGACTCTAACATTGAGCATATCTATACCTCTACGAGGACCAGATGCCATACCTTTCAAGGTAGTTCTTCTGAGAACAAACTAAGCTTTCCTAGATGATTCACCAGTGACCAAAATAGTAACGTAGCCCATAGTTAATTTCCTAATCCAATTAGAGTTGGAAAACAAAGGAAATACAAATTTTCATCTCATTTTTCAAGAAACGTTGAATGTTAATAGAGCTTTAAAAAATCACCACCAAAAATATAAAATATATTCATGAAATGGTCTCTGCACTTGTCTACATATTGAATTGCAACCATACACTGGCTTGACATCATTAAAACCTAGACTAAATTAAAATTATTGTGCTCGAAATGACATTTTTTTTTATTGTGGAGGAAATGCACTTATTTTTTCTTAAGTTCATTCTTTTTAAATCTTCTTTTTGAAAGTAAAGTTCATCATTAAATAAAAAGTGGTCATTTATTTCTTCTGTTTTCCAAGTTTGGGATGTAATAGGAACTGAACATTGAGGTCCTAGTGGGTCCCTTATTGAAGAAGTTGCTCTAGCTACAACAAAAACTGTAAGACATTGCTTTGAATATTTCAATGGTTATGGTGAGGACTTATGTATAAGGAAATTAATTGTTTTTGTAATCATCTAAGAAGTAAAAACAATATTTTCTATGCTTACAATAATGAAGGTCAAATGGTTATGGTTATTATCTAGAAAAAGATAGTTTCTATAGCACTTTTTTCTAGATTGTTTCTTGTCACACAATTTGTCTAATCAAATCCACACGAAATCCTAGAAACATACATTTTAACAACATCCCTTGCGCCAACAAGGAAAATTGTTCGTGTATTCCTTTTCCATCCACTATTAGGATGGATCTAGTTCATACCTCCATCTCCTAAAGAAATGATCAATGTAAGACTAGGGCATATTAATGTTTTTGTTGTACGAATGGAATATTGCGTGGGAAAATCACACAAAAGACCTGCTTTTCATCCCTACTAGGTACACCTTCAAATATTCTTTGCCCTCCAAGAAATGATTTATCTCAATTAGAACACACGATTTAAACTCATTGAAGATTCACTCAAGAACTATACTCTACCCAACAATGTCATCAATTGTTCTAATATCAAACTTAGTCTAGTACTTTTGTAATTGTAAGTTCTTTGGCTTGGGAGCTTAATGCCCGAATATGGCTAAATATACCATATCCTCCTCTATCCACTTAGATAATACTTGAGTAGTATTTAACTAATCCAATTGCCATAATGCCTTAGTCACAAATTCATCTATCCTGAGATAGAAATTATACATTAACATAAAAAAACAAAGTCCTAAAAGCAATATTTCTTTTCCATTTTTCCCAAGAGCCAATAAAATGACTTTTTTTCCTCAAGCACCTCTTCCAAATGCCACCTTCTACCTTTCCCAACACATTTACAAGGATAAATTGCATCCTAAATAAGCTTAGGAGAAATTTAGGGTCATGGTTAAAAACAATCAAGTCGCTTGAAGAAATTTTGTAGGTTAAACCGAACACCCTTGGTAATTAAACCCTAATTTAACTCATCTACCATATTTCAAAGATTTTAGACAGTTATTTACCATTATTGAGTGTTGGATTTATCATAGACTCAAGGTTAATGGAATGCTTCTAAATATGGCCTATTGTTGTCTAATGTCCTATTATATTCCACCTTATAGGGGCCAGAAGGTCTCACTTGAGACACATATAATAATTCCCAATAAGTAACGTGCAAAATGTTAAATATTTGAGTGGGGATCACATTCATTATGATATTATTAGCATCCATTTAAACCACTATAACAAACATCATTATGAATAAAAACTAACATAGATCACCCGAATATAGTACAAATACAAACACATAGGTAGAATAGTAATCCATTATACTAATAACATGCATAGTATTACCTAACTCTAATGTAGAGTGAACACCAAAAACTAATAACAAATGCAATCCCATTACAACTTCTCCCTAATATTGAATATATTTATGTACGTTATAGACCTTGCATATATAGGAAACTAGAGTGACGTCCTCAAAAAACTCGAAATTATAATAGAGAATTTACCAACTATAAGCCACTCACCACACAAATAGACTACAAAAAGTCTATTTCTTTAGAGAGATATACAAATTATCTAGAAAACTAGGTGCAAAAAACATATGAGATGACTCTTTAACCTCATATACTCAACCTTTTACATATTTACTTCTATAATTTCATATTTTTTTAAAAATTGAATTTTTCTTCATGCTAAAACTTTGTAAAAAATGGTGCTGCCTTCCTACTCACCCCTAAGTTGGATTCTATCGTTCATATATGTCTTCTTTGTGACCCCAAAAAAACAAAAAAAACAAAAACACGCATTTCATATCAAAATATCCCAATTTTTTCATTTCCCTCTTATTGGAGAGTCAAAATATAAAAAAAAAATTCAAATATCATTTTTGTTTTTCATTTCCCGCTGCTTTGTCCAGAGAAAGAGGAGGACGACTGCCTCAATTGCGGTGATTCCTTTCATCAGAACGAATCTGAACAATATTCCCCAGCCTGGGGGCGCTGGCCCATCCGTAAATCCTCCATCTCTCTTCGCAACTTGATAATACTTCTGGACAAGCGCTTGAATTGCCGTAATCAAGGTTATCCACTCGCTCACTAGAGGCCAAAGATTTGATCGAGGGTCTCCCAAGAAGTTGAAGGAAGGCGCCGGTAACGAAGAGGCCGAGGTATAATTCTTTTCAAGGTTCAGTCTACTGACAGAAATTCCTTTTCACTCTTAAACCCTTGCTGTATGTTGAAAAAATGTAATACTTAGGTGAGATGCCCGATAGGCTATTGTTCTTCAAATTTTTTTCCAGAGAAATTTCAAACTCTTTTCTTCCCTTATGTGTTATTAGAGTTTACCCTGGGTTTAATATATGGGTTTTGTATTTTATGGATTGTGTTTTGTTTGTTCTAGTTTTCTATGGATTCATGTTTTTTATTATTTAATAAGAAGAGTCGAATCTATTGAATCAGAAGTCATATATCTTGTTTTTATGGATCTCTGAGAAAATCAATAGCTTGGCCATATAGAATAAGATACTCACACAGAACATCATACTTAATTTGAATGGCAATGGAACCTCCTGACGATTTCGGGATAAATAATCCTTTTTATTATCCACTGCACAACACGAGTAGAAGTGGAAGTAGCAACAACAGCAACGAGAGTGAGAGAAGATGCAGGTAGAACAAGAAGAGTTCACATTTAGATATATTTAGATATTGATGGAGAATGTTAACTACCATATTTAAAGGAAGCATCTCTTGATACAGTGCTGATCTACAACCCTAATTTATGTAGGAATGGTGAATTATTAATTGAAAATATGTATAAGATGCTCAATAACACTCCTCCTGAATAAAATACTGGAAGATGCAGCCCTAGACCCAGAGTAGTGGGAATCCACCAAGGAAAACGGTGAATTTTCCGAATGGCAATGAAAAATGAGAGGTGGAGGAAGATTATGGATCAGGGCATGGAGGAATGTATCCTGAGCAATGAAGAGTCATATCCACCTGAAGGATTTAGGCTCTGCAAGCCTGCGCACCAGTCTTACACCTCAACTTTGCAATCGTAGCTCGAATCTTAGCAGCCCCACCACATTACTCTTTAGCTTAACGCACCTCACCAAAACAATTCTTCAGCCACACCATTTTTCTGCTCCTCAAAACGGCAGCTCCTGCAACAAATTTTATCAAATAAGCGATTCCAGATCGTTATTTAATTATTTTTTGGTAACTGCAATGAAACTAGTAAGAGAAGGGAGATAGCCGGTTCTGCAGGTATGTCCATGATGCTTAGTTATGATATGGGAGCTAAGCACAAACCTTCGCGTTTGAATCTGGGTGAAGTAGTTTCCGGCCTGTGCAGAGGTTTCCCTACATCCCATTCCATAATGAATCCACCATCCATGGAAACAATGCCGTGCCAATCGAATCAGCGTCAGGGGGAGCCATTGACCAAATGGATGCTCTTAGTTCCAAAACTCTGTATGTATTGCTTCTGTAAAAAAAATATGAACATATTTTGTAGAATCTATAGCAGTAGGATTATAAGAGAACTATTGGGACCCTGAAAAATTTGTCATCTACAACATGTAATGGGGTTTCTATATCCATGAGTGGGTACCACTTAGACCTTGAATTTCTCAAGAACTTTGTAACTACAGCTGAGCAGGAATTCAGACTTTTTTTATAATACAACCAAAATTAACCATTACAGTTAAAAAAATGATCACATTGTCCAATCATCAATGTTCATGACTATCAAAACTGAATATATATGCCCATAAAATCCCTGAAATCTGCAAAGAACATCCCTGAAATCTGTTTGGAACACCCCTGAAATCTGCCCAGAACATCTTTGAGACAGTCAGCAAGTCACTGAGTCCCAGCTACAATCCCCAGCAAGCTGAGGACGTCTCCTAAGTGTTCAAAAGTCCCTGGAATGTGTGAACTCTTTTATTTAATATAGTTATTCCTGTTCTTCCAACTATATGGCCTGGTGCCTCTAGCTATGAATGCCTATGCCACACTGTGACTACCATAATGTAAGCCATAAGTGGTATCAAAGCTTTGTCTAATCCACAGACAGTAGTGCACGAGTCCCTGATGAAGTCCCCAGCAATTTGGGGACATTGCCTAAGTGTCCCAGGAGTCCCCAGAATGCAGGAATGCAGGGAAGTGAGTTTTTTAGGGGAGATGGGTCCCCATGCAACATAGAAATTAACAAAATAAAAAAAATTAAAAAAATTAAAAAATTGCAATCCAAACCATCAAATCATTTTAGGTATCTCCACAGGTCGGTTCTTTTAAACCATATATATATTCTTAGAACTGATATGCTATGGTACTACATGAGTCTGCAAATACATTAGTCTGCAAAGCATATTTTAAAACAAAATGACTGCTTTTGTACCTTTGTTTGACTTGATCAAGGATATGCCTGAAGTAGGAACCTCGACTTCTTTTCTTGGATGCATAAGCATTAAGGCATGCCTTTGAAAGATACAAATGCCATGAGTTTGAGAGGGACTCAACTCCTTTTGTAACTTCACTATGAGGCACCCAACAAGGCCTTAGGAGGGCTTTCAATCAATTTGAATTCTTTATCAGAAGGGAAACATAATATCGGTCACCCACAGATGTATACGATGCTTGGATCCCATAGGTGGTACATAATTCAAATTGCTTGAAAAACTCCTTAAATGATGGGTCCCTTTGTTGATTTTGTCAAGAGTTTGATTAGCCATTCAAGTTCACCGAATTCTGAGGTGGATCAGTGGATTGGAAATCTCAGACCTCATATTATGTGCCCAGAACTGGACTCTTCTAATCATGATATTTGAACCAGGTCTTGTATCATCTTCAAAAAGGAATTTCGCTCTTTATCCACAAAACTATGGGCTGGTCACTGTGATGCACCAAATTTATATCATAATTTCATACTATCTGATCCTTTGAGGGCGAAAGAGGCCATGAAGATTTGACAACATTTCTAGTGATTGCTTTCCCTCTTTCTTGGGCTTGTCCTCAGCCTAGCTCTAATACCATGTTAAATTTAGCTTAACATGTTCTTAGCATAGGACAGTCACATCCATTTTTATATATAGCCCAATTATCAATCCATAGCAACCACATCAATTAAAATCATGATGATTGTAAATGATAAAAGAACATAAGAAAATAATGTAGAGGATAAGCCAAGACAAGAGGACACATGAGTATGGCTCAAGCCAGGGAAAAACCCCAAGATGGCAAAAATCCTTGATCAATTCTTATTATTCATATTCTAATGTTCAACAGAGAGAGAGAGAGTACAATGATTTAAAGTCAATACTGACTTGCCAAATAGAAGATCTGACCTCTAAGCTCTTAGGCTCAATGAAACTGCTATTATGAATACTGGTTAGGGTATGAACACAGATAGCTTCAAGGACTGATGTCGACAATCTGGGTCACTGGTTAGGGCTGTTTGATTCAACTTTCTTTTCCATTACAGTGATGTACCATAATCTAATCTCTGATATAGATCTTTGAGGCTCCTCCTCAACAATCCCTTCCCTTCAACAATCCTGAATAAGTGGCAAGATAAACAACCCCAAACTCATGAAAGTAGAGGAGGGTTGACCATGCTTTCAAACCCTCCAAACAACTTAAAAACAGGCTGCGGTAGTGGCTTTCTTCCTGCGGTCTATAGCAGAGATAAACCTCACAAAAACACACAAAAAAATCAACTAAAGATACGTTGCCTTGCACAGAATTCCTATCCTCAAACTGTGGCTCTTATCCAACACAAAATCTGCACCCAAAACAGAGATACGCTGCCCAGACAGACCTTCCATCCTCCATGCATTATGTCACAGACCTGGAGAGCTGGTAAAATTGCATCAAGGTAATATTGCAGAAATGAGAAACAATATGTCCACAGATATGACTTAGAGCATTTGTATTTAATCAAGACATTATCGACCAACCTTAGATTCTAGAATTGGCCATGAGGAATAAGCTCCAGATACTTGGATCAACCAGCCAAAAAAAAACTTTACTGTTGAGATAATGAATAAATAAAAGTGTCCAAAAATTGATTCACATCATACTGGGATTATGACTCTAAGAGTGATAATCATTTTAGGTATCTCCACAGGTCGGCTCTTTTAAACCATATATATATATTCTTAGAACTGAGATGCTATGGTACTACATGAGTCTGCAAATACATAAGTCTGCAAAGCATATTTTAAAACAAAATGACTGCTTTTGTACCTTTGTTTGACTTGATCAAGGATATGCCTGAAGTAGGAACCTCGACTTATTTTCTTGGATGCATAAGCATTAAGGCATGCCTTTGAAAGATACCAATGCCATGAGTTTGAGAGGGACTCAACTCCTTTTGTAACTTCACTATGAGGCACCCAACAAGGCCTTAGGAGGGATTTCAATCAATTTGAATTCTTTATCAGAAGGGCAACATAATATCGGTCACCCACAGATGTATATGATGCTTGGATCCCATAGGTGGTACATAATTCAAATTTCTTGAAAAATTCCTTAAATTTATCCTACTGCCATTTCAGTGACTTTAATTGAATGCAAATTTTGTTGTGAAGAGGTTCCGTAATCATGATTTTTTTTACCCTTCTTGTTTTGCAAGTTCTAATTGCTCTCTTGATGCTAATTGAGGAAATATTATTGTAATCATGTACCAAGTATTAGTCTATTGCTCTCTTGATGCCTTGTGCACTAAATTACCAAGTATTAGTGGAGAGCATGGATTGCCAGCTTGCACATATTGGCCTGTATGCGAGTCGAGATGTATGTGGTTTCTTTTGGAGTTAGTTTTTTATATTTTTGGTGTATGCATGAAATCTGCTTAAGAAAGTGGCATTCTGTTTTAACTTGTTACCTTTAGTAGTTTTCAACTGACTGTGATGGGATTTCTAATTTCTTTAGCTTGAGAAACTGATATTCTGTTTTCACCTTTCTTCAGTCCTTTGTTTTCAGTTGTTCAAGATAGTACTGGTGTCAGAGTAGAAACTGCTTGCATTTACATTAAATCATATCTAGGTTCCCTACTAGGATAAATTTGTGGTTGAAATTCTGAATTCTTCTGCTTTGGATTGCCATATGTTTTATGATGTCAAGGTTCCCTACAAAAGTTCAATTTTTCTTTCAGGTCTCAACACGTTAATTTGTTCAGGTCATGGGTCCCATATAACCAGGCAGTTTTGGTTTATTGAGGTTAGTCACAGGTTTGAGATCCACAGAGGCATTTGATGTACGTTCTGGATAGCATACAATGTCTATGCCATATGGGTGTCTAGATGTGTATAGATAACATGCAATGTCTATAGGTATCTACATGTGTATAGAAAACAAGGTTTCAATACCTGCATGGAATGTGCAGAGTCTCTGCTTAAGAAAGAAACATTCTGTTTTTACCTTTTTTCAGTGCTCTGTTTTGGGTTGTCATTGATAGTCTTGACACTAATATAACATGCACATCCATTTCCATATCAAAGTTCCCTTCTACAGCAGATCTGTGTAAATTTTTCTGTTGAACTGCTTTTTTGTCATACGATGCCAATCCTGCCAGAGCTAAATCTATGTTGTCACAGTTCTAGAGACTTTTCCTTGCTCCGAGTGATGTGGCTAAATAGTTAAGGAGTTTTAGTTCATCTAACCTCAGTTTTATGATTGATGGAAACATTTGATGCATGCACTAATAAGTAATAACATGCAATATATGTGGGTTTGTATATCTGTGATTCTGTTTAGAAAGAGGGCTTTAGTGATCTTTTTCAGTTCACACCTCGGTTTACCTTTTAGCCCTCTTTAAAATTCATCTTCCAGGCTGTGATCCTTCTTCCATCCATGCTTGAAAGTAGCCATGCTGACATGATAACATGTATATGTCAGTCTGCAAGTACTTAGTGTTGGCTGCATTGCATATGATATATGGGTAAGTCTGCCTGCCTGTACTTAATGTAGGATAGGGAGTTTTCGTTCATTTGTCTAAATTTCCCCTATATATTCAGAACAATTACGGAAGCTAATTTTCATCATTATAGTCAAGGCTTGATCAACCATATTCCCACATTACGTGAAAAGCTCATGTGGCACTATTTTGTTAAGTATGATTAATACTTGTACTATTCAATTTCCTGTCCAGTTTTAAAGTTTCATTTAAAAAAAAAAATTGAACCAACACACAAGAATTTCTAATGTATATCCACTTTTTACCCTATTTCCATTTCAGTGACTTTAATTGAATGCAAATTTTGTTGTGAAGTGGTTCCGTAATCATGATTTTTTTTACCCTTCTTGTTTTGCAAGTTCTAATTGCTCTCTTGATGCTAATTGAGGAAATATTATTGTAATCATGTACCAAGTATTAGTCTATTGCTGTCTTGATGCCTTGTCCACTAAATTACCAAGTATTAGTGGAGAGCATGGATTGCCAGCTTGCACATATTGGTCTGTATGTGAGTCCAGTTTTAAAGTTTCATTTAAAAAAAAAAAATATTTAAAGTTCGTCGGTCTTGCGACGTTTTATTTTTTATTATTTAAATTTTTAAATGTCCGTCGGTATTCCGACACTTCTTCCTGGCATCGGTATTGCGACACTTTTGCAAAGCGTCGATATTGCGACACTTTTGAAACACATCGGTATTGCGACACTTTAAATGCGTCGGTATTGCGACACTTTAAAAGCGTCGGTATTACAACACTTCAATAAAGCATCAGAACAAGTGTCGCTCTTTTGACGCTTTATTGAAGTGTCAGAATTGTGACTCTATGGCTAACCATTCTTTGTCCAACCTCAAACTGTCGCTCTTGCGACGACTATGTGTCGGAATAACGACACTTTGGCTGTCAGAAATTGGGCCAAATTTACTAGTGTTAGGTGAGTTTAGTTTAATTTTATCGACTATATTCTAGTAGCAGTTATATGTTGCATATTTCTTAAATTGTGGAGTTGTTTCTTTCCTGTTGCATGTTTTTTTATATTGTTATGTTGTGATTCAAATTTTTAGTTGTGCTTTCCAGTTATTCTCCTACATAGTACATGCTTTGATAGATTATATCAAAAGTCTTACCAATACAATAACATTGATTGTTGTATGTGGACATTTTTGTTCAGGATGGTCCATTACATAATCAAGATGAGGAGCTGGATCATGAAATTTCACTTCTCTTTCTGAAGAACTAACCAAACCAGATGGTATATGATGGAAATTTCATTTTTTTACAGTTACTTTTAGTTTAATTATATTATTTAGGTCGATGCTTTTCATATATTCAACTAAACTTTTGTTACTTAACAAGACTTTGTCATTTCCATGTTTTAGTGAAATTGTTTATGGTTTGATACTCTCATACAACCTTCATCAAGTTACATGCACCCTCATTAGAAAAAACAAGATAATTTTGCTTGCCATAACTATCTTTCTTTGTCATTGTTGTCTTAAGAAAGTCTTTTAGCTAAGAAACTAGTTTCAAGGTTATGGCATAACTTGTCATATAAATTGAACATAAGTTATATCCAAAATGTTAACTTGTAAACTACTTCTCTGGTTTTAGGCTTTCCATTTAAAATCTACTTCAGTTTGAAATTTGAACGAGTTGTTCCATAGACTTGAATATTAAGAGATTTTGGTGTAAGGATTAAAAATTAGCTCATAAGGCCTCTCAGTTATTCATTTATTTTATCTGAATATAACATTTACTATTAAATTAGAACCACTCGGCACAAATACATCATAGATCAAGATCATACTTTGTAGAGTGTCGTAGAATAAAAATAGGAACAAGGACACTGAATTCTTTCAGTTTTCTTGGTTCTTATTCCTTTGTGTATCTTTGCACCTTTAGGGGCAATTGCTAGTTTAAAGTCTAATTCTTTAAAGGGTGCTAGCTCAATGGAAGAGCACCTGCTTTACAAGCAAGAGGTTGGTGGTTCGATTCCATCGTGCCCTGATATTCATATATAGGGAATGACGAAGATCAATTTTTGGTGACGGATGCTCTTTTGACCATCACCAATGAGCTTATGGTGACATTTTTCGACCCTCGCCAAAATATGAAATGGTGACGGTCAATGAACACCACCATATATACGCACCAATAGTGACGACTATTAAAGGTCTGTCACCGTAAATCGTTGTTGTTGATATGAAATGGTGAGGGTCACTGTCTGTCATTATAGTCATTATTCGTGACGGACCTTGATGTCACCAATGAGTTTATGGTGACGGTCAATGAACGTCGCCATATATATGCACCAATAGTGACGGTCATGAAAGGTCCATCACAAAAAACCATTGCTATTCATATGAAATGGTGACGGCCACTATCCATCATTATAATCAATATTCGTGACGGACTTTGAATGTCACCACAACACATACTTTCGGCGACGCCACCTTTGGTGACGTTCAGTTTTTTGGTGACGGAGACTATTGTCCGTCACCATTGCTCATATGAAATGGTGACGGTCACTATCCGTCACTATAAATCATTATTGGTGACGGACCTTGAATGTCACCACAACACCTATACTTTCGGCGACGCCACCTTTGGTGACGTTCAGTTTTTTGGTGACGGAGGCTATTGTCCGTCACCATTTCTCATATGAAATGGTGACGGTCACTATTCATCACTATAAATCATTATTGGTGACGGACCTTGAATGTCACCACAACACCTATACTTTCGGCGACGCCACCTTTGGTGACGTTCAGTTTTTGGTGACGAAGGCTCTTTTGACCCTCACCAATGAGCTTATGGTGACCATTTTTGCCCCTCACCAATGTGCCTTTTTCTTGTAGTGTAGGATTCAAAATAGCCTGGAAAATGAGCTCGCCTTTGCTGCAAGCAATGGCCAAATACCATGTTTGAATTAGCAATATAGTATTCAGGTCAAACATCGCCCTATAGTACCAGATAATATTGACCATTGGAAAATATTCAAAGATGATGATCAAATTGATGATTTCTTACAATCTCGAAATGAATTTGAAATAACCAAAATAGACTTAGAAGATGAAGAAAAGAAGTATGGCCAAAATCAAGACCAAGAGCCAAATCCACCTTCTTGGACGAATCTAAACCTGATAGATCATTCATATGGAACTGAGATAGGAGAGGACATTGACCAAAGAGAACTCGAAGTCTTACATTGTGAAAATGACACCATACCCAGAGGGCTTGCACCTCTAGAGGAATTGTTTGATTTTAAAGATGTGGCCAAAAAGCCAAAAATGGAATCTACTGAGGTTGACATAGAAGAATATAACATAGGAAGCTCGGAAGAACCTAGAAAGATAAAACTATCCAAAACCCTTCCGCCTCTCATAAAACATAAGTACATCAAGTTGTTTAAAGAATTTAAGGATGTGTTCGCATTGGGATACCAAGATTTGAAATCATACGACACAAGCATCATCCAACATAAAATTCCCCTCAAAGAAAACCAGAAGCCTTTCAAACAAAAGTTAAGAAGGATAAGCCCAGTGTTACTACCTTTGGTTGAAAAAGAGATCAAAAAGATGTATGATGCTGGGATAATAGTGTCCCTCTAGTACTCTGAGTGGGTCTCAAATCTAGTATTAGTTAGGAAAAAGACCAGAGAAATTAGACTCTGTATCAATTTCCGAAACCTAAATAGAGCCTGTTTAAAGGACAACTATCCTTTTCCCAAAATGGACCACATACTCCAAAAGGTATTAGGTGCTAAAAGGATCTCATTACTTGATGGTTTTTCTGGTTATAACCAAGTGCTGGTTTACCCCACTAATCAACACAAAACAACTTTCACTACACCTTGGGGCACTTTTATGTACGTTAAAATGCCTTTCGGATTGATGAACGCCGGTGCCACATTCCAAAGAGCAATGGACATAGCCTTCTCAGAAGACATAGGTTTTTTTCATAGTCATATATCTGGACGATATTACGGTATACTCCAAATCAGATGAAGAACACCTAGTACACTTGAGAAAGATTTTTAAAAAGTGTAGAAAATATGGTTTATCCCTAAACCCCAAGAAAACACTCTTCGGTCTAGAAGAAGGAAAACTCCTAGGTCACATTATTTCGGAAGAAGGAATAAAAATAGACCTCCAGAGAATCGAAGGCATATTACAAATAAGTCACCCCAGAAACATAAAGGAGCTGTAATCCTTTATCGGAAAGATAAATTTCTTGAGAAGATTCATCCCAAACCTTGCTGAACTCCTAAGAGATATCAAAAATATGTTGAAAAAAGAGGTCTGGGTTAAATGAACTACAGAAGCCAAAAAATCTTTTGAACTAGTTAAAAAGGCCCTAACTGAAACACCAGTATTGATAAGTCCTGATTTCACCAAAGATTTTTACATTTTTTCATTTGCCTCTGAACACACAATAGCTGCTGTATTGTTGCAAAAAAACGCAACAGGGCAAGAGAAACCCATTGCCTTCTTCAGAAAATCCCTAGGAGATGCTCCCTTGAAATATAACATCATGGAAAAACAGGCATTCGCATTGGTGAAAGCACTGAAAGATTTCCGAGTTTACATCTTGCATTCTCATGTCATCGCTTTTGTCCCTAATACCGTCGTCAAGGACATATTAAACCAAGATCCCGATGGTAAAAGGGGAAAATGGATCGCTATCATCTTAGAATATGACTTAGAAATCCGACCTACCAAACTAGTTAAAGGACAAGGACTTGCAAGACTAATGGCTGAAACCAACCTCCAAGCTTTAGATATAAATTTTGTTGATGCCTTAGAAGAATAGGAAGAATGCACAGCCCCTCATGTTGAACAAGTGTTTTTAAATTCACCTTGGTATGCAGATATTCTTTATGTATTATTTTATCTAATTGCTCCTCCAAATTTATCAAAGACAAAAGAAAGATTTCTTAAACAAAAGTCTTTAAAGTTTTGCATTATAGATGGTCTTCTGTATTGGAAAAATCCCGCTGGTATGCTGCTTAAATGTTTGCTTGAGTCTGATGCAGAGAAAATTATGCACGAAATGCATGAAGGAGAATGTGGAGGCCATCTCTACTGGAAAACTACAGCGAACAAAATCCTTAGAGAAGGTTATTATTGGCCTACCTTATTCCCTGACACTCACAAACTAGTTATGACATGCCATAAGTGCCAAAGTTTTGATGGCAAGAAAAAGCTTTTAGCTTTGCCCTTACACCTCATCATAGTCTAAGGACCCTTCCAACAATGGGGTCTAGATTTTATTGGGGAAATTCACCCTTCCTCATCCTCTCAACATAAATGGATCCTCATAGCCACTGACTACTTTACCAAATGGATAGAAGCCATACCTTCTAGGAATGCCACCGATTCAGTCATCATCAAGTTCCTAGAAACCAATATCCTATCTAGATTTGGTTGTCCTAGAAAGATCATTACGGATAACGCCGCTGCCTTCTCCTCCAAAAGAATGGTTGACTTCTGTTACAAATATCACATTTCATTAGGACATTCCACAGCTTATTACCCTCAAGGTAATGGTTTAGCCGAGTCCTCTAACAAAATCCTAGTCAACATCATTAAAAAAATTCTTGAACAAAATAAAAAAGCATGGCATGGAAAACTAGTACACGCACTATGGGCTGATAGACTAACCACCAAAAAATCCATAGGGATGTCTCCTTACCAACTAGTTTATGGCATAGATGCCATTTTCCCAACATCTCTAGGGGTTCCAGTAATGAAACTATTGCAGGAAGTTCAAATAGAAGAAAATGACATGCAAAGAAGGGTAAATCAGACTATCCTTTTACAACAAACCTGGGAAGAATTTTACCAAAAGGCTCAGTTAGCACAAGACAAAATAAAACAGATTTTTGATAGGACCAAGGAAAATGATTTTCAGATTGGGGAAAAAGTGCTAAAATGGGATTCTAGAAGAGAAGACAAAGGTAAACATGGTAAGTTTGAAAACTTATGGAAGGGACCTTTCATCATCAGCTCAGTTAGCGGAAACAATGCCTTTTTCTTGCAAGAACCTAATGGGACTGAAACTTTTGGAGGTCCTGTGAATGGCAGGACATTAAAGCATTATTTTTGTCAAGAGCTCCAATTTTAACACATTTGCAATCATTGTATATACCATTGTTTGAAAAGTACATAAAAAGAAGAAAAGTAGAAAACAATAGAAAAATAGAAAAGAGGGCAGTTTGAAAAATAAAAAAAAAGGCACCATGTTAAAAAATAGTCATTCAGAAAGCACACAAGTCTAAATTCCACTACTAGTGCTCAAATGTCTTGTTCAGTTATCTAGCCTAATCATAGCTGAACATGTTTTAAATTTATTTGCTGATAAGTTAGTGAGTGGAAAAGATGGTCAACATTGTGTAAGCTTGACTTATCAAAGAGAGTAGATTAGGAAAAGATACTGGTTCCACATGCTCAAAACAGAACCAAAGAGGAAAACGGGGATGAAAAACAAATTGTGCATCCTAGCCTCATTTTTCCTAGTTTCCATTTTATGCAAAATAATATTTGTGTGCAGCTTGTCTTTCATGCCGCAAGTACATGACAAATCAGACTGTCTAACCTTGATTTGATCATTTTTCAATTTCGTGTTTTAGATTAGAGAATAAAATCCTATCAAACAGCTTAACCTTGAAAATTGATCTAGCATAGGTAGAGTAATGAAGGAGTTCATTAGTTTAATCTAAACTCCCGGCAGATATAAGTGTAGAATTAGATAGGTTCATTTTCCAAAAAGAAAAAAAATATATATTGTCAAAAGGGTTGCTAGTCCAAATGCACCCAAAGGAAGAAAAAATGTTAGGAAAGATAGTGGGGTAGGTAGAAATATCATTGATGCTAATCATGCTGTCATTTTTCAGAAGTAGCATCAAGGAAGAGTGAAATTCGCGCCAATGGGTAAGGCACTGGTCTTCATACACCAAAGATCTGAAATTCTGGAAACCTCCTGAAAAGGAGCTGCCCTCCCCAAATGGAGCCACTATTAGTCATCAGTATTTTTCACCTGTTGGTGATGACTAGTTGTAACAGCCAAGTTTTCTAGTAGCTGATCTAAAAAATTGTCAAATTTTCCAGCTGGAAAACACCCATAAACTTTTTTGCCCTCTTACCTTTCGGTCAGCCCATGACGAGATGAAACCTCATTATCAAGTCCTATCTAGCCTCAACCATACTAGTTTGCCCATCAGCTCCAAAGAAACAATCCAAATCTATCTAAAGAAGTCTCCCCTAAGTTAGGAAGTGGTGCTTCAGGAATTTCTCCCTTGGAAAACTATCCTAAAGCCAAAGAACCTCCATCTGCTACAAACAAGTCATAACAGACCTCCCATTCTGAAAATAAAGTTGGTTACAACCCTAGGTCGTGCCACTCATAAACCCTCAAGTCTCAGCAATACATATACCATAGGTCGAAATGATTTTAGGTGGTTTTATAGTGTTTTAATGGATCTTTCAAGAACAGAAGTATACCAACATTCCTAGGAGACAATATTTGGTTCCACATGAGAAGACAACTGCTTCTCAATGTGATTTTGAGCCTGGCATGCAGTTACAGAGCAGAGAATTGTTTCATTAATCTCCTGTGATCACAGTCAAAGCATGAAACGACAGTGAAAGGAAAAATAACACTATTAAAGGTTGATGATATGGCATGACTGAAAAACCTCCTTCATCTAGAAGCAGAGGGTTTGATGACTAAAAAACCTCCTTCATTTTATAAGTAGAGGGTTCAGAGTGCCTCCTTCATCTATAAGCAGAGGGCCAAGGGTAAAGTTTGATTTTTAGAATAAAAATGACTGTAAGGCAAATTTTTTGGGTGCAGTGAGACAACAACTGAAGGTCTCTGCATGAAAATGATGATTAAAAGACAGAGATAAAGTAGTAGTGCTTTTAAAATTTTTTTACAAAATTTCCTCTGTTATTTTACAATGTGAAGTAATGGGTTCATCATCAATGAAGAAATATTATCAAGCGGATAGCCAAAAGAGCCAAAAGGGTCTTGGTCCCAAACTGACCTCTGCCATCATGTACAAGGGAAACCACTAAGAGTGATGATTGCTTTTCAAAAGGTGTTGTTCTTCCTATTCAAAAAGAATTTTCTTTCAAAAATTACTCATCATAGTGGACAGAAGGCAATTTGAGTTTAGTTTTCCCAAAAATGCATTGCAACTAAACACACAAGCTCACAAATATGTAAGAAGGATTATGGCATGAGTTTCAAGATCCTGGAACAACATTCAAAGCCAATAATGCAGGCCACTGTTACAAATGAAGGCATTCTTTTTATGAAAATAGGTCAAAGGTACCTTGCTGTTGCAGTTTGAGTAGAGAAGGAGTTTTCAGAAGAAGTGCCCTCTTGATGGATAGATGATAGTAAAGCCCAGGTTCTTGCAGACCTCCTTCACAGAAGAACAAAGGGGCAGATTTCCCTTGTTCACTTTTCAACCCTAGTACATCATCTCCTGTTTTATTTTTACCCACAGTCAAAAAGAAACTCAAAACATCACGTGCCATCTCATTTAGTTTTCACAATAGGGCATCACTACCTCCAAAGCATCAGGATCAAACAATGTCAGTTTGGGTTTTCAAAAGGGTGAATCTACCTTCTTCAAGGTGTCAAAGAAAACCTCACATAACACAAGTGACAGCAGATGAGAAAATACAAAGCCAAGAGGTGGAAAAGGGATTTTGAAATTGCAGTTAAGCTTTCTTCCACATTAAAAAGGCAGTTGCACTCAAGAGGCACATCTATAATATTTCATGTGGCTCAGAGCAGAATTATCTTCACCAGTACAGATATTAGAAAAGAAAGACAATTTTTCATTCCTAAATGAGAAGCAATGAAAGTTTTAAATTCTTGAAGAAGTTTTCTTTACTTCAAAAGGGGTCAGGCTTATAAAGGAAATGATCGTTGCCACTATGCTTTTGTTTGAACAAAAAAGAATCTTAGCTATGTTTTCAAAAAGATAGGAGCTTCATGTTTTGGTTTTAAAACAAAGGCCTTTTGAACATTTTCAAAACCATCATTAAGCACACCAAAGGGTTTTGATATTTTTCAAATACGAGGGTTAGAGACCATTGCCCATACCTATTTTGCATTTCAAAACGAAAAAAAACTCCCCTTTGCTGGTCAACTGGGTTGAGGAAAGAGTTTTTGAGCAAAATCCACAAAGCTTTTGGGCTTGAAGACTGCGCAGCGTGCCTGTAGAGTTGCGCGGCGCATTCAGGCGAGGTTTTTCCATAGGATTGCAATGCTGTGCAACGTGTCTGTAGCAGCGCGCGACGCACCTGTAGGCGCTGATCACGAATGCCCGTCGATGACTTGACAACCTTCTATTGCACGATGCTTTCCTTGTTGAACATGCCGCGCACGTTTGAAACACTCAAGGCACCTCCAACAAGTCTCGAAGTTGCTCAAACCCCTCAAGCAAATCCTGCCATCGATGTTTTAAAGGTATTTTATGTGCCTCCTTTCTCTTTTCAAGACTGTTAAGTGATGGAAAAAAGATGAAAATCATGGTGTGAATCACAGTGTTGAGTATTTTAAGGAGAGTTGTGTTTTCTGTTTGAAGCTTGAAATTACTGTGGTTTGTTTGCCCAACACTGTCATAGTAAAAGTAGTGGATTTTGATTGATGACAGAGGACCCAATAAACTGCCCTCAAAGCAATCTTTAAAGGTGGAGGTACTGTTTAAAGGGAGGAAAGACGGGGTTTGAAAAGTGAAACAGTGGGCCTATTTTCAAACAACAGTGATCATGGTATAAGTGTTTTTGTCATTTAAAAGGTCTCCTCTGTGTGATAAAAAAAAAGGAAAAAAACCAGTGTTTTCTCCTTTGTTCTATAAAGCAGACTTTAAATGAGTAAAGCAGTTAAATCAATTTGAAGGTGTTTTTATCTAACTGTGGGTGAGGAATAGTGAATACAAGAGTAGTATTTTGATTAGGAGCGGTGTTTTCCTGCTACAGGGCTGTTTGTGCTCACACCAAAACACAAAGAGCTTGGTAACCTTACCCAAACACAGTGTCCCTTTGACTGTGTGTATCTTTTGTTGACTGTGTACTTGTTTTTTAAATTTACTTGTTGATTGGCATACAAAGGGGAAAGAGCAGTGTTCTGAGAGGAGCAGAGACCTATATCAAAGAAAACATTTCACACAGCATTTGAGGAAAATTTACCTTGTTCATACAGTGATTGACAAAGAAGACAGATTTTGTTTGAGAAAACATTATTGAAAACCTTTTTGAGGCAGTTTGGTTTTGCAGAGAGCATCCAGAACAAGATGCCTCCCAGGCAGGATAGTAGGAGTGGATTGCATAAGAGATATGAACCTATTTCCACTAAAGAAGTGAATGCACACCCATCAGTCTTGTTCAATTTCCATGAGGTCGGGTGTTTAGATTTTTGTCAAAGAGTGCAAGAGGTGAAGAGTTTCTCTCCTTTGACACATCTTTGCACTTTGAGGTTTCAAGACAAGCATTTCCAGTTGGCAGGCCTCAAATTCAAATTCTCCCCAAGATCCATCTCCAAGTCCACTAAAATTCCCTATATTGGTGAGAAATGGTTTAAACAACGCCATTTGGACTCAGATGATTACAAGCCCTTTCTAAAGCCTGAGCATAGAGAGTCATGCCTTTCTATTTTCCCTTTCTCATATCTTTTAGCCAGCAATGCCCCTCTCATGAAGATTATCATGAAGTGCTTCACTTGTGAGGGAAGATTATCCCGAATTTATGCATATCACATTTGACTACTCATGCATTTCACTAGGGTCAGATTGATAAATATTCCTTTCTTCTTACACAAGAGCATTGAGAAAATGGCCTCCATTGTCCAGAAGAAGCCTCCTTCACAGCAAATAGCCTGTCTCTTCCATCACTCTCTCATCAAAATCATCATTCTTCATCAGCTTGAAAAGAGAGAGGTCTCGTGGGATACTTTCATCACTCATCCGGATTTCTCCACTTTCCCTCCAGTCCATACAGCCCCTACACCTCCTACTCATCATCCTTCACCTTCCTCTAGCAGACCCATTCCTAAAAAACTCAAGTTTACCATAGAGCAAGCAGAAGAGCTTGAAGAGGGAGAAGAGCATGACCATGATGATGAGGAATATGATTAAGGGTAGCAGCATGAAGAAAAACAACACAGTGAGGGCAAGTAGACTTATGATGAGGGTGAGCAGCCTTATGATGAAAAACAGTAGCATGACAGTGAGGGTGAGACAGAGCAGCAAGGGCAGCATGAAAGTGATGAACAGGGGCAGCCAAAAGAGACTGAACAGGGGCAACATGATAGTGATGAGGAAGGGTAGCCAAAAGAGGATACACAACAGCCTCCTCAAGAATAGTAGCCTCTTCAAGAGGAACAACAAACTCAAAAAGAAGAGAGGCAAGGTGACAAGGGTAAAGGGGCCATGCCCTCTTCTCCGAAAATGGCCAAGCCCCAGACAGCAAAGAAAAGAGTGCCTAGAGTTGTCACTACAAATGTGACAAGGGCCCTTCGAAGCAAAGGAAAATTGCCCAAAAATCCCATGATTGATTTGCCCAGGAGGAAGAGCACTAGAATAGCCACCCAAAGAAAAGGGAAGGGAAAGGAAGAAGGCAGTCATGGACAGGAGAGTGCATTAGACATCATCCCAATCCAAATCGATGATAGTGATAATGAGGCCCGGATTCTAGAAAACCTCTTGATCCATAGGGAAAGCCAAATTTATGCCTTGAAGGATGATCTTCATAGAGCTAGGAATTTCAATCAATTTTTGCAAATCCAAAATAAGAAAATGAGTGTCCATATGGCTGTTTATGAGACACGGGCGATCAAATACAAGAAGGAGGCCTCCAAGGCCCAAATGAGGTTGGAAGAACTCATGGGCAAGTTCGATGAAAGTGAAGGTGAAGATCAGCCTAGGCGAAAGAGGCCAAGAACCATGGGGCTTAAAAAGGCCCTTGAGAAGCAAAAAGAAGAGGAAAATGCCCTTCTCCAATCTACCCCTCTCACTGCATTGTTCGAACAAGAGATAGAGAACAATAGGGAGGCATGGATTGAGAGAGTAAATGACCACTTGGAGAAGAAATTGGAGAAGGAAAATAGGGATTTAGACCTTCAAAGGAGAATGATGGGGCATTATAAAAAGTTAAACCAGTTTGCCCGGCTCAAGAAAAACTCAAGGAGGCTAAAGGGAAGTGCCCGACATAGAAAGTGAGGAAAGACACATCAGGACTTCATATTTTTGCCTCTTCTTCACAACATGTTGCTGAGAACCCTTGAGGGTCATGCTCACTAATTTTGGGCAAATTTTGACATATTTTGGTTTTTTGTCATTTTTGGGTTTTTGGCCAAAGCTCATGGGCTTCGCCATTTCAGTTTGGGGGATCATCAAAGGATGAGAATGGTATCATTGGATGCCATAATTTTAGGAGCACATACTCAACGATTTTCAGGACATTTGAAGATCATTTTCTCCCCCGAAATGGCGAAAAATGCCCGCTTTTTCTACACTTTGCCCGGTCTATCAGCAAAGCTTATTTTCTAGTTTTTTACACACAGGCCTATTTTTAGAGGACTTCTAGGCATCAAATTGGGAAAATTCAAGCTGTTCCAGAAAGTAAACACTTAGATATTTCCAACGAGCTATCATGAGCCTCGTTTCGACATCAGGAAGGCTGCCAAAAGATGCTGGCAAGTCAGGGGACCTTTTGCTGATGTATTTTTTGAGTATTTTTGTAAAAATTGAACCTTTAAAAACTGCTTTTTCCTCATGTGTGTTTAGCTATTTTTGCACATGAGAATTTATGAAAAGTCAATTTATTTCCCTCTTTTAGCATTTTTTAGATATTTTATGAGATATTTTGTGCCTTGGGCTTTGCAAAGCCTCAAGGGCAAGTCTAGATATTTTGGATAGGCCAATGAGATTGCAAATTGAACCAAGAGGTTTTCCTCACTTGGGCCTATATATTCCAAATGCTTTCATTGTAAACCAGGATAAAATTGATGAATAGAAGCAATATATGGTCATATAAGCTTTGGGAGAAATACTTGTGTCATGCTTTTGGATAGTCTCTTGGATGTTCTTGGATGATGAAAGATGATTGTTGTTGGATTCCATGACTTGGTAGAATGGTATAGTGTCTCTCTCTATGTTTTGTTTCCTAGTTTTAATTCATAAATCCATGCTCTTACTTGCTATAGGACACTAGAAAACAAATTTGAGACATGCCCTTGGAGGCACCTCAAATTTCATGTTTCTTCATAGCTTCCATGTTTTCTTCATTCTTAGTCACATTAAAGAATTCTTGATTGCTCTTTAATAACTTAAGGATATTGTTGCTTGTTTCATTCATGGTTTTATGCATGCTAAGTATGGTTTACGATATGCCCTGCTTACTTATGTCTAGCCATAGCTCCATCCATGAAATTTCTCTTTGACTGATTAGATTGTCATTTGTTGAACCAAGGAGGTCTTGTTCTGATCTTGCCCTTTGTCTAAGAATATGAAATCTTGTTTTCAAAGTGCCCAATAACTTGAAGTACTGTGTTTAGGCATTCCGGCATAGTGATTTGAGTTGTTTGTCTATCTTAAGTGTATTTCCCCAAAGTCTGATAGCCATTTTCCAAAGTTAGAGAGTTATATATCTCTATGCATGGCTTGAATGTTTATTTCTACGTATTGATTAGCTTATAGTTAGATTTCTCATGATTAATAGTTTTCCCTACCATGTTTGTGTCAGCTATTAAACTAGTTATGATTGGAATCCTTTGTTATTCACAAACTTGATGTCCATCTTACTCCATTTTGCCCAAAGATCTGTTTTACCTCGAATCAAATCGGCCCTTCAATAGCCTTGTATCACCATCTGATAGCTTGCTTGAACTCTTCGACCCCATAGCCCAGTTGACCTGACATATTTTTACCTATCTTATATCTTTGATCAGTTTCATCCCTCACAACCTAAAAACCAAAACCAAAAAACCTACTTCATAACTAGCCTAAAATTGGAACACAATAAGCAAACACATAGATATCCCTTACACAAATAGAGAGAGCCCTCTCTGAGTATAGGAAGGCTAGGTCCTTGGGCTCCAAAGATTGGTTTGATGTTACACTGTCATTTGGCTTTCCAATCAGCCAAATCACAGGACCCTAACAGTGTCGAAGTTAATATTTCTTTCAACGGATTGCGATTGGAGTATGCCCCTGAGGGAAACTCGAATTATATTGCATGTAAGGACAAGATGGAGGCGGTGCTGGATGACAATGGGTTGAAGGAGTTCATAGATGCAGAAATTCAAAAACCTGCTTCTAGCGATGCTGCCGCACTTGACGCATGGCAAAAGAAGACAACAAAGTGTCGAAGAATTCTGTCGGAAGGTGTAACAGATCACATAGTGTCCAGCCTTCATGGTAAGGCTTCTGCATTCTTGATGTGGAAAGCGTTGATAGACTTATTCCAAAGCAAGAGCGACCAGAGGAAGTTGGCGCTCAAGAATAAACTCAGGAACATAAAAATGGAGAAAGTCGACAGTATGCCCAAGTACCTCACGAAGTTCATCCAATGTAGGGATGAGATGGGAAGTGTGGGGGTGACTGTAGATGATGAGGAATTGGTGAGCTTGGCTCTCCTTGCACTTTCAAATAGTTGGCATTCCTATCAGGACATGTCAATGGTCGAGAGAAATTGCCAGGATGGGAGCGACTTTGGCCGGATCTTGTGCAAGAGGAGATAAGGCGAAGTACCAGGGATGGATCTTCATCAAAGAACTGAAATGAAGAAAATTTCACTTTGGCTGCCAAAGCAAGGAAGGGGAAGAGAAAAAAGAATGCTTCTCAATCCAGTGCGAAAGGCAAGAAGCAGGACATGTCCAAGGTGAAGTTCTTTCACTGTCACCAACACGGACATTACGCCACTAATTGTCCACAAGAAGAAAAATAAGCAGGCTGCTGGAGAGGCCTTAGCCTCACATTTTGAGCTGGATTTTTCACTGATCGCATGCTTGGTCTCAAGTATGATGGGTTCAGTGTGGTTTCTTGACAGTGGTGCGTCTTTTCATATGACCGGAGACAAAGATTTGTTTACTGATCTGGATGAGAAAGATCTTGGAGTGCACATCGAGATGGGTGATGATGGTAGATACAGTGCGACCGGTATCGGTACCATTTCCTTTGAGAGGGAGTCTAGTAAACCCTTTGTATTGAAGGAAGTGATGCATGTTCCAGGATTGAAGAAGAATATTATCTCTGTGGCGATGTTAGAAGACAAGGGATATGATGTTGTCTTTAGCGAGGGAAAGGATTTCCTGCGCAGTAAGGCAATCGGTGAGACCTGGAGGATAGGGGTTCGAGTTAAGAACCTTTATCAGTTGTAGGTATATGGCTGCGCAGCAATGGCAGGCAAGGCAGAAGGAGTGGTGAGCCGGGATGATGGCGAGCTGTGGCACAGGAGATTAGGCCACCTTCACCATGGAGCTTTGAAAATTTTGTAGCAGATTTCTACCGGGCTTCCCAAAGGTACACTTGCGTAGTCAGATTAGTGCAAGGGATGTACTTTGGGAAAATTTGTGAAATCCACCTTTCACAAGAAGGATAGTCGCACCATGACGATCCTTGAGAGAATTCACACAGACATGTGTGGACCTTTCTCAGTAGCTTCGACAGCAAAGCACAGGTACCATGTGATATTTGTTGATGATTTTTCTCGAAAGTGCTGGATCTTCTTCATGAAAAAGAAGAGCGAGACATACTCAAAGTTCTGTGAGTTCAAGGCACTGGTTGAGAATGAATTGGGGAAGCAAGTGAAGGCTCTTAGGAGCGACAATGGTGGTGAATTCATCTCTGGCGAATTCAAGGAATTTTGCAGCGCAGAAAAAATTTGAAGAGAGCTCATAGCGCCTCATAACCCACAGCAGAATGGGGTTGCTGTGCGAAATAACAGAATGATCGTGGGTGCTGCATGGGCGATGTGGATCAGACACAAGAGAAGGTTCATGGAGTGAAAGAGACCACTCATGCAGCGCCAACCATCAGAGGACAGAAGCACACTATAGAAGCTGAGCGACTGGCTCAAGATGCAGAGAAGATTGTAGGAGCACCTACATCACAGCGCAGACAGAGACAGTCACCTGACCGGTATACTGGATACATAAATCTTATGAGCAAGTGTATCGTGACAGAGCCATCCTCTTTCGAGGAAGCTGTGGAGGATCCCGCATGGGTAGATGCCATGGTGGAAGAGTATGATTCGATTGTCAGAAACAGTGCATGGGAGATTGTCCCAAGGCCGGAAGGGAAATAAGTGGTAGGTTTGAGATGGATCTACAAAGTGAAGCAAGCAGCTGACGGGAGTGTGGAGAAGTACAAGGCAAGATTTTTTGCTTGTGGCTTCTCACATATTGAGGGGATCGATTATGAGGAAACCTTTGCACCTGTCACAAGGTATTCTTCCATACGGACGATTCTTGCTCTCTCAGCGCAGATGGGGTGACACATTCATCAGATGGATGTGAAGACTGCGTTCCTAAATGGAGTGATTGAGGAAGAGGTGTACATAGAGTAGCCTGAAGGTTTCAATATCTTTAGCAGCGAGTCACATGTGTGTAGGCTCAAGAGAGCACTGTATGGGTTGAAACAAGCACCTCGTGCTTGGTACACACAGATAGACAGTTATTTCACCAGACTTGGATTCTTCAAGAGTGAGGCGGATCCGAACCTATACCATATTGTGGTGGAGGGTAAGTTTCTTATCATTGTACTTTATGTAGATGATTTTATTTTGACAGGTGATGAACTGTTGATACACTCATGCAAGGTTGATCTTGCAAAGGAGTTTGAGATGAAGGACTTGGGCCTCCTTCATTATTTCCTGGGATTGGAAATTTGGCAGCGCAGTGATGGATTGTTTGTGTCTCAAGGCAAGTATGCTTGGGAGATACTGGAGAAGTTCAACATGCATGGCTGCAAGCCTGTTGATACTCTTCCTAGTGGTTGGAGGAAGGAGGATGCTACATCGGCGGATGTAGTGGATGCCACTATTTATCGACAGTTGGTGGGATCACTTATGTATCTAGTCAATACACGACCCGACATATGCTATGCTGTTAACCAACTTTCACAAGCTATGGTTAAGCCTAACAAGCTCTTTTGGAAGGCAAGAAAGCATGTATTGAGATATCTCAGAGGCACATCAGGATATGGATTATGGTACAGACAGTCGGATGAGGTGAAGCTGTGTGGCTTCACAGATGCAGATTGGGCAGGGAGACCAACGGACAGAATGAGCACATTTGGGGGGATTTTCAGTATCGGTTCGACAACAGTTTCTTGGTACAGCAGGAAGCAGAGATCCATGGCACTCATTTCAGCAGAGGCCAGGTATATGGCAGTGAGTTTGGCTGCATGCGAGGCAATATGGATGAGCAAGATCCTGGTCGGGTTGTTAGATTCACTCTTAGATCCGACTGTGATATATTATGATAATTGGAGTTGCATCAATCTCTCGGTTAGTCCAGTATTTCATGATAGATCTAAACACATTGACATCCGATATCATCATATCAGAGATTGTGTGCAGCGGAAGATCATGTTACTTTCATACATTCCCATGGAGGATCAGGATGCTGATATCTTGACAAAGACGCTCACCAGGAGGAAATTTGAATACCACAAAGGCAAGATAGGGGTGGTAGATAATCCTTATCTTTTTGAGAGGGAGTGTTGAGATTGCAACAAGATGATGAGCTTAGTGGAGAGAAGTCACCTTCACTAAGTGGGCCCGTAGGCTATTTTTGGCGCAAGTCTATTTTTAGACTATGTCTATTTTTAGACATGTCGATCATATTCTATGAGTTGCAGGATGCTATTTGTGGATGGTTGGTCAAGTTGGAAAAAATATATGGACTTATATTTTTAGACATATTGGGTGGAATCTATTTTTAGATTTCCAGTCTAAAAATAGATATTCGAATATTATTAGCTCTTAATAATATTTGGACTATAAACATTATCTTATTCTCTTGGAGCACTTCAGTTAAGTGCACAGATATGGCACAGGAGTTGACAGAAGGAATTACGCTATTCCTGAGGGTTAAATGGAGCTATTGCATGGATACTTTAGTTAGAACTCATGTGACAGAGTTTGGTGGAGTTATTGAAGTAGTTGGTGGAGTTGTGTTCAGTTTAACTGAGTTAAACATAGTTGAGCTAGTTGTATCTAGTATAACTGATTGATACACTAGTGAGAGTGGTGTGAATTAATTATTAATTAATTCACTATTTATTAACTCATTAATCAACTAAATAATACATCAGTTAACTACAGTGCATGGACAGTTCAGTGGAGACCAGTGAAGAGGTAGGTGAAAGAGCAGTGTGATTATCAGTTGTGACTATAGTGTTTCATGATTTGCAACACACAGTGGTTGGAGATGCCAATGAGGATTGTGTGAGCAAGGTTGGACCAATTCAAGTTCATTCAGAGCCATTCTTTAGCAGTGATTGCATAGTAGAGGCAGGCTATCAGGTGGCAGAGATTGGATCATGTGATTTGCTAGATCGGGCTCGATTAGTTTGTAACAATTGGAGATTGTACTGAGAGCTTTGTGAGGAGCTTTGTATAATTATTGTTACATGATATCTATGAAATATAATATACAGATAGTTGGGGGTTTTAAGCTTTAAGCTTTCCCATAAAATAATGTGTTCATATGTGTGATTGTTTATGGTTTTAATGTGCGCATGCGATTGTTTTTATTTCCGCAATTAATGATCAATGGTAGAAGAGATTCTGTATTGTGCATGAAGTTAAAATAGTGTGTGATCAAGAGAATCTTGGTGTATAAAATATTAGTTATCAAATTTCTACAATCATTTCACTTAACCTCTCTCATTCATCATTATCCCTCCCATATTCGAAATTCACCTTCAAAGTTGTTGTCTGTCATATTTCTTTCTACCTCTGTGTATAGTTGTTTTTGTCTCCCTTGAGAAGTCCATCTTTTTTTGCAAGATTCTTGTTGTGCAATTATTTTATTTGCAGGAGTCATAACATCAATAGGCCAGCGCAGTGTTATGGGAGATGACCATGCATAAGAAGACTAATAAAGGGGGATCGTTTGGAAGGTATGATCCCATGGATCTAAAATTTATCAATGAGGACCCTAGTTTTGCAGAAGCCTTCAGAAATGTTGGATGCATGAGGTTCTCCCAAAAATTACAATGATTTCATGCCCATGTTTCAAAATAATTTACAATGAATTTCGTGGGTACTGCATCAAAGGTGGGTGTGCTGAGTTTTGTGGTGTCACCTGAAAAAATTTCCCAACCCACATAGATTCTGAGGATGGGAGAAGAGTGTTTCCAAGATACTAAGTTAAAATTACAAAAATGTGACGAATTCATGAAACCAGAACATATTGGAGTAGATATGACATCTGGAATCCCAAGGATGTTCCTTAAAAAAAATACTCTAAACTACTGCTTGTAATTCAAAAATACTTCACATGTGAAGGGAGATTGCATATGGTTTATCAATATCATTTTAGGCTCTTGCTACATTTCACTGGTAAGAAATCTCTAGACCTTCAATTTTTCTTATTTAGAAGCCTAGGCAAGATGTCAAACAAATTTTGAGCTAGGCTAGAAGGTAGTGAGACTTCAATTTTCCATCATGGGTTGATTAAGAAACTAGTGTTGGAGGAGTTTAGAAAGTTGAACAGAGACTTGGCCACATTCCTTTTTCTTAGTGGTTCCGAGGTAGATACTTTAACACCCAAGAAGAAACCAAAATCAAAAGCTACTCCCTCAAGCAAGAGTGAAAAACCTATATTTGAAACAGAGGGTGTAAATGAGGAGGAAATGGAACCCATTGTAGAGCCCATGGATGTTGAGATAGAGCAGGCACAAGAAACAAAAGTTCCACAGCCTACACCTGCAAGTAGCAAGCCAAATATCAACAAGAAAATTCATGGAAGGATAACAAGAAGCCAAACACTAGGGAAAGGCAACCTTGAGGATATTATTCAAGCCATATACATAAAAGAGACTCCAACGGTCAAAGTTGTAGATATCAAAGGAAGCAAGAAGAAAAAGAAGGGTTTCACTGCTAAAAAACTTGACTTCTTAGGAGAAGATGCAGGGTTTATTTTCCAACCAAGAAAACCACTCACCAGGCTATAGAATGCCAAAGGTTTCATGGCTAGTAAAAGGAAAAAAAATTACAGACAAAGGAAAGCAACCTATGGCAGAGGATATCATTGATTTGTCTCCATCAAAAGAATAGATCATTGTGGAGAGGAAGGGTAAAGAGAAGGTTGTTGAAAAAATTGAATTGAAACTGTTAAAGGAGCAGTTAAGAGAAGTCAGGGAGGAAGTGATTGAAACCAAGTTTGAATTAGAGGAATCCAAGCTAGACAAAAAAAAAATGGAAGAATTCAAAGAGAAGGTAAATGAGAAAATAAATCACTATGATGAGTCTTTAACCAATGCCAAGAAATTGTTGAAAATGACACTTCTTGTACATAGGGTAATGAAACATACAAGAAAGAGGAATATTTGGTTACAAGTAGAGAGAAGGAAAATTAAAATTCAAGTGAAAGAACTAGAAGAGGAGATGGAGATGATACAGTCAGAGCTCAAGAAGAAAGGTTTAAAAATAACAATCATAGATGAACCTGAGGAGACTAAAGCCCCTGCTACCAAAGGTGAAGCTTCTAAATCTTGAAAAGTGAATAAATTACCTTTTTGATATTTTTTTCATCATTTTGAATCATCACTTCCAGATCCATAGGAAAATTTTGAAGAAGGAAAGCACAATTTTAAGTCTACTGCCAAATAGGCAAGTTCATAGCGTATCTAAGGCTTCAAGCCCAAAAATCGCTACGAACTTGTTGTAGGTGTCTTAATGTTATAAATCACAGGTGTTTTCATGAAGGAGGCAGGTAAGGGTTGGTGTTTAGTTATTTTTACTTAATAAAAATCCTGAGATCGACAAAGGGAGCAAACAGGTGACATAGATGGTCAAAGTCAAATTGCTACACACTTTCACTAGGAACTTTCCTTAAGTCCCTTGTTTCTGTAGCGAAGAAGTTTTTGGAGGGTTTTCAAATTGTGATGGTTTATTTGGAATAATCCAATCACATGGAAAGATCAAATGACATCAGAGGAATGTTTCAGTGGAAGCATGGTCTTTGTTAGTATGAATCTCAATTCCAAGCGTACGAAAAAAGACCACTTTAGTTGTGCATAACAAACAGCCATAACAACAAATATGGCTGCAATATCCTCAGATCTGCAATTAGGTGATCAAGATAAATGCTGCAAAAATATAGATCTATGCATTAGAAGACATTAAGTAGTAGAAAAAACAATATTTACTCCATGCACCCAATAGAGAAGACAAGAATATGTTGAATGAATTTTGTATTAATGGTGTTAGCCATCTATAAAATTTGTTATATCTAAGGATGGCTAAATATTTTCTTAGATTTCCAAAAACAATATTTTATGAGAAACACTTGTGGGTTTTGGAAATCTCACTGCCTTTATTATCTAAAGCTTACCTATTCACTAAGATCTTCATTCAAATCCATTCCAAGTAAACTTGTTGATTCAAAAAGAAACTGTTTTCAGGCTATTTTCACCATTTACCCTTTCATGACATTTCCCCTCATTTCACTTATTTTCACTCCTATTCTAACAGTCGTTTTCTCCTTCAAAAACTCCCTAAAAACACCTCCATTTGTCAAACTCCTTCAAGAAATTTGTGAAAATCTCTTTATAAGGTGTTTTAACCAAAGTTTTTACCCTATCGGAACCTTCAAAAAGGCTCAAAACCTCTTTTTTTAGGCCTATTTTGACCCTTTGAAAAATAAGGCCTTAAGCCCTTTTTGGCTTAATCCTTAGCCCCCTTCCCCTCATATGACCAAAGCCCTCGATCGTGGGATAAGACTAAAGCCCTCATCCTTTTCTGACCCCCGGTCCTATTTTCCCCACAGGACCATACTTCCTCCGCGATATTTTACCCCGTGCCCTTTTTTCTTCTCTCAAAGCCAATCCCAACCGTTGATCCTTCAGATTCGACGGTTGTGGCACTCCGGCAACTCATCTACCCCCTCAACCATCCTCTCATCCATTCATCTCATGGATTAATCTCCACCATGGATCACCTCAGATCCAGTGACTCCCATATATCCTCACCCCAACAAAGGATTTATGTCACCCGTTGGCCCACCAACCACTAATCCACCATCCATCCAACCCCCATCTGCCACTTGCCCTCCACCATTCCCCTCTACCACACATTTTCCCCGATCACGCTTCACCTCCGCCATGGATCTGGCTCCCCTAGATCCAAAGGTTTACGTTCCATTTCATGCGCATTTGCCAACAGGGGTTTAAATACCCTTTTTCAACGCGAAATAAGTGGTTTTCCTAGGGACACGCATCAACCACTGAGTGGAATCGCGTCCGTTCAGGCAAAAATATTTTACCACCCGACTTCCACGCAAAAAGCCCCAGTTTTTCCACAAAAATCGCCTCCACCATTTTTGTGCCAGCATTCAAAAATATCCACTATTCCGCCTGGTTCCATCTGCGGAACCCTTCCATCTGCACATTTTCTCCCTCCGCATCTCTCCATCGCCACTCCCGAGCCTCCAAAAGCATTTTACCCATAAAAACGTAGTTTTTATAATATGTTTTTGTTTCTTATTGCAGGTTTAATGGCCACCTGTAATGTACATTCCCTCTTATAGCCAATATCAGTGGCAAAGAGCTTCGGGATGATGATCCTTGAGTTCCCAAAGTACAATAAATGGATTTACAGGGTTTATTTCACTATTTTGTCAATGTTTCATGGACATTGATTGATTGATGAAACCCTTTATCGTAGTAAAAAGAAGGCACCTGCACGCAGAAAACAAGAAAGAATGGTGAAGATTGAAGACAAAACACTCAAGAGCATAAACAAAGGATTAAGGTTTAAAGAAAAAGTTTAAGGATAAAGCACAGTTTAAGACAAAGGATGATTAAGAAGGCATAAAAGAAAAATCAAGGCCAAAATAGAGTTTAAAAGCACAAATCAGACAGATCAATAAGGAAGACTTCTTCGAATGCATAACCAATGAAGTAATTACTTCTCCAGAAGACAAAAATGCCACCGGCCAGCCTAAATTCCCTAAAAAAACATATAAGTTATTACAGTCAGAGATATTTCCTATAGATAGCTCAGAAGCTATTACAAGCCTACTAATTAAGCCAAAAAGTCAACAAATGCAACTAAGTGGTTCAAAAAGTTAATGTAACATTCATTATGCAGAGTTAGACTCTTTAATACATTTTGCCTTTGGCCTTGTATGGCCTCGAAGGTCAAAAAAATTTACTCTGTCATAAATGAACATTTAAAGACCCCTTGTTTCACCCCACCTCCTCATTTATCTATAAATACTGTATGAGAAACTCATTATAAGGGGTTGGATTATTATTGAGTTTTGGGTTATTGTTGATTGTTGCTGAAGAGCTGCTCAGTAGTTAAATAATACTATGTTGGATAGAGAAGTTTTGAGCTATAAAGACCTGCTGGAATTGGAGTATGTAATTGGTTTGAACATCAATAAAACAAGCTGATTCATAGGATATTGGTCCATGTTAATGGTGATTTTTTTCCTCTCTATATTTTTTTTTCTTATGTTTTACATGCTGTCCATTTTCTCTGATAAAGAACAGAAAATTTAGATTAGGATTTACTGTTAAAGTACCCTATTTCTATCTGAAAGCTTTATCTTTATGTTTTCTTCTACCAAGGTCTGATTGGAGGATTCTTAATTGCCCTCTAGTTTTATCCAGCTTTTTGTTTTAAGAATGATCCAATAGATTATAACCAGGGAATTGTTGGTGAGTCCATGTCCTTCTAAGTAAAACTTGAGATATTGTTTTTAAATGATCTTTTTCAATTTATGCTAAGTAGAGTCTAAACCAAGGAAGTCTATGGTATTCCCTATCCTCTGGTCTTCCTTCAAAATTTGTTTGGAAATATCCCTTGAGAGTATGCCAAAAGCAGATTAGATTATTTCTGTTTAATCTTAGGCTGTTCTCTTTGTTATCTTATATGTTTTATTTTTTCTGAAAGTAGTCTTAGGATTATTGGATTGTTGTCTTAAAAGTTTTCTTTAATAAAATTCTGCCCAAATAAGTCTATGGTTTGCCCTGTCCTTTGGCTTTCTTCAAAAAACTACTTTGAAAGGCTTTTCTTGTTTAGTGGAGCTAGGAGATTCTCAATTGAATATAGCTTTGCTTCTTTCACAACGCTTTAATGTTCCATTTCATAACTTAATCTAAAAACATCCTTTAATATAGATGACTTGCCCTATGGAAACCCTTGAAGAATTGTTGTATAATTAAATCCTTTTATGACTCCATAGCCCAATGGATTAATACTGTCCCATAATGTATCTATCTAGCTGAAACATTCTTTCAATCTACTCTCACCTTCACCCTTCAAATGACCTTCTCAGTAAATAATACCCAACCAAAACAAAAAAAGTTTTTGGAGCTTCATAACTAGTCTAATATCATAAACAAAGCATAAAGATATATCCTTTAAAGCACTTATATAGAGATATACCTCTCTGAATCCAGGAAGGCTAGGTCCTAAGATTCCAAAGTGGTTCTGATGTGGCCCCCTGCAGCGTTTATTGTTGCCATTATTGTAAATCACAGGGAGCCAACATAGTGGCAACCATACTGGGGAATACTGAGTAACAGATAACTTCACAACCCAGAAAACCTCTTTCCTAAATGAATCAAGTGTCTGCCAAGAATGGTTCCTGATTGTTGATGGTGGACAACAACCAGCCCTAGAAAACAAGTAAAAATCTTCCACCTGGTGACTCCATTGGTTTTCAGTAGGCTTCCTGACCCCATTGGTGGTCCAAAGACTCCATTGGGAAACTTATTTTATCATTAGAACATCACAAAAACCCAGTTAATAAAAATTTATGGATTAAAGTTTTCCTACACAGATTAGTTTTCCTTCCAAAGATTGTCATACCTGGCTAACTATTCTTATTTTTGGGTCTAAATCCTAGCTTCCAAAAGAATCCATACTAGAGCGTATCCTGACCCAAATCCTCCTAAAATAGTTGACAATCCTGAAAGCATCCTTAAGAAGTCTCCTACACCCAAAAATCCAACTGTTATCAAACCAATCCATAAAGCAAACTCTGTCCTTGAAAACCTTATAGCTCTGCAAGATACCTGAGTTGACTTATCCTATAACATAAACTTATCTAGAACCAAGTCATTAAGTGGTATAGATCAATAGACTTTGATCCTGAAAATTCACAACACACTAGCAGTAGATAAGCCTCCCCATCCACTCCTCCTGATAGCCATTTCATTCACAATTTTGGTTTCTCTCATCGTAAAGCTGCTCAATAGTACTTAGCTGGTCCAAGTACTTATGTTACACCCACCCACACATTCACTGTTCAAACCACTTCAGTTCATCATCCACCTACTATAAAAAATCCCCCATTTCTAAACCCCTCATTGTTTCCACAAGTTCATATCATGGCAACATGGTATGCTCCATTAGTCCTTCCTTTACCTTTAGCGATTCTACCACAATATTATCAGTCCAAAATTCCTTTATATGATGCTAGTAGTTCTACTACTGCTCAACAACATGTGGACAAAATTAAGGACTACTTTGACAGACAAGAAATAGATGATGAAACTGTGAAACTTAGGATGTTTGCTCAAAGTTTAGGGGGAGAAGCAAGAAAATGGTTCAAAGGCTTAACAAATAATAGTATCAATGACCTCCCTTCTTTCCATCAACTATTTTAAAAAAAATGGGAAGTCAAGAAGAACCCTCTCCAAATTTTATCAGAATATGATAACATTAAAAGAAATGTTGGAGAAGGAGTACAAGAGTACTGCACTAGATTTAATAGTGTGTACAATGCCCTACCTATCCATATGAAACCACCACAAGACCTAGATTTAATGAAATTTCCTGATAATTTTGACCCTGAAATGGCCTACCAATTGAGGGAAAGAAAACCCCTCACCTTCGAAGATATGCAGAGAGGGGCAGTAAGTGTTGAGGCAAATCTGCTTGCCAAAAGAGCTAGGATGAAAAGTGAGAAAAGGGTAACATATAGAGATGAGGCTACACCTTCCACATCCGATTCAAAACTTGATAACTTAGTGAAAACTATGGAAAGGATGATGGAAAGGATGAAAGTAAGTGAGAGAGCTTATCTTAGAGAAAATCAAACAACTCCTCAAAATAGAAACCAAACTCAAAATAAAAATCATAATTTTAGGAGAAACCCTCCTCAAATTAGACAAAGGGTTCCTGATCAGCATATCAGACCTCCCTTTCAGGAAAATTATGTTGATGAGGAGAAGGGGATAATAGAAGAAGCAGAGGAAAATCACATGAACATGATAGGAACAAATGATGAGGATACTGTTTTCCTCACTAGGAAATAACAATTCATATATACACCTTATAAAGAAGAGAGCCTATAGTCTACAGACTACCAACTAGGCTTTGAAAATTCCATAATAGAAGTACATAAACAATATGACTTAAGGATTAAAAAGAACCAAGAAGTTCCCAAGAAAAATACCTTTGAAATCTCTGCTAAAAATAGCCCAGTAAACACTTCCAAAAACCCAATAGAAAACCATAAAACAGTGGCTAAAAATTCTAATAAAAACAAAGGAAAGGACACCCAAATTCCTAGTAAACATGGTGGTGACCCTAGCAGCACTAGCACCTCAACTAATTCTCTTGATAAAACCATCCTAACTACTATCCATAATAAAAACCAGCAAGTGATTTTGCTGAGAAAACAGTGACTAATAAAAAACTTCCAAAAATTAGACTCCTTTTAGCATAGAGAGTGAAATTGCCAAAATTAAAATCTCCATTCCTCTCACTGAATTAGTCGCACAAGATGTATATAAATCCCAAATTTTAAGAGCTTTGAACACAGGAGACAAAAATGATTCTATTAATTTAAATGATGACAAACCTGAGCTTTTGTTTGGACCAGAAGTGGAAGGGAAATTTCAAGAAGGAGGAGTTCCTCCATTTTATGTCAGCCTCAAAATCCATGATAACATTTTTCACAATGCCAAGCTTGATTCAGGAGCATCACACAACCTCATGCCCAAAGTAATAATGGAAATATTAGGCCTTGAGGTAACTAGGCCCTATAAAGATTTATACACCTTTGACTCCAGCAGAGTCAAATGCCTAGGCCTCATAAAATATATTTGTGTCAACTTAGCACAAATACCAGCCAAAAGCTTAGTGATGGATATAGTAGTGGCTGATATACCTCCCAAATATGGCATGATTCTTTCAAGATCTTGGGGTGCCAAGACTCAAGGCACTATGCAAATGGATATGACATGCCACCATCCCTATCTTTAGTCAACCTAGAAGACTATATAGCGAAACCCACATGAAGTACATGGTGAGTAGTTAAGAAAGACCCGATAACTCCCCTCTTTATTCTATACATACAGACCTTGACTCATTCATTATTTACGATGGTGAAATTCCTAATGAGAAAGGGTTAGAAGATGGAATTTTAGCCAACATAGTGGCAGCCATAGAAGAAGAGGAAGGGAAAGAAAAATCATCCAAACAGTTTGCTAATTCAGAAAAGCACAACAAACAAATTAAAGGTCACGAGCTACAAAACCGTCATCAACATAGTGTCAAGCATGAAAATCAAAGAGAAAATCCTCCATGCAATGAAAACCATGATAAAAAAGAAAAAACTAAACATAGTGTAGACCCTCAAAAGGAACATAATAGCATTCAAGACAAACTAAAAAGAGAGGACAGAAATGAAATTAACGATAAATCTGAAACCAGTCCTCTTTGGAGTATGAGTTTTGATGGGTCCTGTAGTAAAATTGGTGCAAGAGCAAGCATATGGGTGCATAACACAGAGAACAATCATGTTGAAGTTCATTCATACAAACTAAATTTCCAATGCACTAATAACATAGCAGAGTATGAAGCACTCCTCTTAGGGCTACATTTATTAAAACAATTAGGAGCCAAGAGTATAACAGTCCATGGGGATTCAGAACTAATAACTAGGCAAGTAAATGGAGAATACACTAAAAAACATCCAAGACTGTGATCCTATAGAGATGATGCCATGGACCTGTTGAAATCATTTGCAGAATTTGAACTCACTTTTGTCCCCAGAAACCAAAACATTCTTGCCAATGGTTTAGCCTTCGCTGCTAGTACATGTCTGAAACCTTATGAAAGAAAACAATACACAATCCAAGTCAAATATAGACCAGCGGTCCCAGATAATGAAATATACTGCCGGATTTTTGGAGATAAACAAATATAAGACTTCCTACAGTCTAGAAATGAGTTTGAAGTGCCAAATTCAAATTCAGAATATGAAGAAGACTGCCCTACTGAGGAACAACCTTACAAAGAAGAAACTCCTAACACTACTGACATAAATCTGTTGACGAAAGGATTTAAAAACAAAACATAAATATGCACTGATTTAGAAAAAGAAGATATAGAAGTGCTGCAGTCTAACACTGAAAACTTGCCAAGAGGACTAGTGCCTCTACAAGAATTGTTTGACTTTAATGATGTTGCCAAAAATCCAAAAATAGAGCCCACTCAAACTGATGTTGAAGAATGTAATATAGGTAGTGAAGAAATACCTAAAATGATCAAATTATCTAAAACAATGCCAGCTCACATAAAAATGAAATATCTTAAGCTGTTTAGAGAGTTTTCTGATGTATTTGCTTGGAGTTATGAATATTTAAAATCATATGATACATAAATAATTTAGCATAAGATTCCCCTTAAAGAAAACCAGAAGCCTTTTAGACAAAAATTGTGCAGAATAAACCCTGTTCAATTACCTCTGGTTGAGAAATAAATCAAGAAAATGTATGATGTTGGAATTATAGTCCCTGTGAGATATTCAGAGTGGGTATCCAATCTTGTATATATAAGGAAGAAAAAAAGGGAAATAAGGCTTTGAATAGACTTCAGAAACTTAAACAAGGCCTCATTAAAGGAAAACTATCCCTTGCCTAAAATGGATCACATATTATAAAGGGTAGTAGGTTCTAAAAGAATTTCTTTGCTAGATGGCTTCTCAGGATACAACCAAGAATTGGTACACCCTGATAATCAACTTAAAACAACTTTTACCACACCTTGGGGTACTTTCATGTATGTGAAAATGCCTTTTGGTTTAATGAACGCTGATGCCACATTCCAGAGAGCCATGGATATTTCTTTCTCAGAAGAAATAGGTTACTTCATTATGGTTTACTTAGATGACATCACAGTATATTCCAAAATAGATGAAGAACACCTAATACACCTAAGAAAAGTCTTCGAGAAATGTAGAAAATATGGTATATCCTTAAATCCCAAGAAAACATTGTTTGGTCTCCAAGAAGGTAAACTACTTGGTCATATCATATATGAAGAGGGAATAAATATAGACCCAAAGAGGATTGAAGGTATATTGCAAATCAATCATCCTAGAAATATCAAGGAACTTCAATCTTTCATTGGGAAGATCAATTTCTTGAGAAGGTTCATACCCAACCTAGCTGAACTCCTTAGAAACATTACAAATATGCTTAAAAGAGAAACATGAGTCAAATGGACCTTAGAAACAAAGAAATCATTTGAACTGGTAAAACAAGCACTTACCCGAACACCAGTTCTCATTAGTCCTGATTTTAACAAAGATTTCTTCATTTTTTCCTTTGCATCAGAACACATAGTAGCCCTTGTCCTATTACAAAAAAACATAAATGAACAAGAGCAGCCCATTGCATTTTTCAGCAAGGCATTAAGAGATGCACCTCTGAAGTACAACATAATGGAAAAACATGATTTTTCCTTAGTCAAAGCCTTAAAAGGTTTCAGAGTTTACATTTTACACTCACACATCATTGCATTTGTGCCTCATTCGGTGGTGAAAGACATCTTGACACAAGATCCTGATGGAAAAAGAGGAAAGTGGATTGCTGTAATACTAAAATATGACTTAGAAATCAAGCCCACTAGGCTCATCAAAGGTCAGGGACTAGAAAAACTAATGGCCGAATCAAAATTACAAGCACTTGATATAAACATGTTTAATGCATTAGATGAACAGGAGGAGTTGGCAACTCCACTCATTGAAGATTATTTTCTAAATTCATCTTGGTATGCTGATATTTTGTATGTGCTCCTT
Organism: Pinus albicaulis; assembly: GCA_034641835.2. Classification (NCBI taxonomy): domain Eukaryota; kingdom Viridiplantae; phylum Streptophyta; class Pinopsida; order Pinales; family Pinaceae; genus Pinus; species Pinus albicaulis. The sequence goes on from CM076570.1 coordinate 147,402,981, forward strand.
AATCTTAATGTTCCTCCTAGTTTGTCTAAAACAAAGGAAATATTCTTAAAGTTAAAAGATGTTAATTACTGCATTTTAGATAAATGTTTATATTGGAAAACTGCTAGTGGATTATTGCTTAAATTTTTGCCTGAGAATGATGCAGATAAGATCAAGCATGAGTTTCATGAAGGAGAATGTGGAGGCCACCTCTATTGGAAAACTACTGTTAACAAAATCCTTAGAGCTGGTTATTATTGGCCCACCCTCTTTCAAGATGTCCATAAAATGATATTTTCCTGTCACAAATGTAAAATCTTTGAAGGCAAAAGAAAATTTCTACCCTTACCTTTGCATCTAATCATTGTTGAAGCTCCTTTTCAACAGTGGGGTCTAGAATTCATTGGGGAAATCCATCATGCTTCATCTGCCCAACACAAATGGATCCTCACAGCAATATATTACTTCACAAATGGATAGAGGCCATCCCTTCTAGGAATTCCACAGACTCAGTCATCATTAAATTCCTTGAAGATCATATCCTGTCTAGATTTGGCTATCCTAGGAAGATTATCACTGACAATGCTGCTGCCTTTAGGCCCAAAAATATGGTGGATTTTTGCCACAAATATCAGATTACATTGGGTCATTCCACAGCTTATTACCCTCAAGGTAATGGGTTGGCAGAATCCTCAAATAAGAGTTTGGTGAACATCATCAAGAAGTTACTGGAAGAAAATAAAAAATCATGGCACAACAAGCTATTACATGCACTTTGGGCAGACGGATTGACCACTAAAAAGTCAATTGGAATGTCCCCTTATCAGCTAGTTTAGGACTGCCAGTCATGAAGTTGATCCAAGAAGTACAGTCTGAATAAGATGACATGACAAGGAGAATTAGCCAGAGTGTCCAGTTTCAGAAAACTAGAGAGGAAGTTTACAATATAGCACAACAAGTACAAGAAAACATCAAGAAGCTGTTTGATAAAAGAACAAAAGCAAATGATTTTAACATTGGTGACAAGGTACTAGAATTGGATTCTAGGAGGGAAGATAAGGGCAAACATGGAAAGTTTGAAAATTTATGGAAAGGTCCTTATCTCATTCAGTCTGCTATAGGTAACAATGCATTCTTCCTTCAGGAGATGGATGGAACATAACTTTTTGAAGGTCCTGCCAATGGCCGGATGCTCAAGCATTATTTTTGTTGATTTTTAGTTCAAAGCTTTGACCATTGTAAATAACACTGCTTAAAGGAAAGATTTAGAAAAATGAAACACAAAAAACAAAAGAAAAAGAGAAAAGAGGGCAAATAAAAGAAAAGGTACAACCCCATACCAAAAAAGAGGAAAAATATGAAAGTGTGCAAGTCCAAATTCCACTTCTTTGAAAGAAGAAATGTTATTCAATCATACAGCCTAATCATGATTGAATAAGTTTAAATTTATTGCTGATAGATTAGAGAATGAAAATCTGTCAAACAGTCTAATATTGATAGATAGCTAGAATAGGTAGAGAAATAATGAGTTCAACAGTTTAAACTAAACTCATGGATGACATAAGCGTAGAAGTAGATAGTTTCCTACTTTCAAATAAAGAAAAAGTTGATGTTACAAGGGTTTGCAAGTATAAGTGCACCCACTGAAGAAAAAATGTTAGGATAGTAGGTTGTGTAGGTAGAATTTTGGGTTCAAAGACTAATCATGTTATGATTCAGATGCTTAAAGACCTTCAAAGTAGAAAGATCATCAAGTCAAAGGAGAATTGTCAAAAATGAAAAAACAAGGCACTGGTCTACCTTCTAGGGATTTATTCTCTGAGGTTCTTGACACCTCCAAGGAGCTGTCTTCCCTAAGTGGAGCCACTGTTAGCCATCTATAAAATTTGTTATATCTAAGGATGGCTAAATATTTTCTTAGATTTCCAAAAACAAACTTTTATGAGAAATGCTTATGATTTTTGGAAATCTCACTGCCTTCATTATCTAAAGCTTACCTATTCACTAAGATCTTCATTCAAATCCATTCCAAGTAAACCTGTTGATTCAAAAAGAAACTGTTTTTAGGCTATTTTCACCATTTACCCTTTCATGAGCTTTCCCCTCATTTCACTTATTTTCACTCCTATTCTAACAGTCATTTTCCCCTTCAAAAATTCCCTAAAAAAACCTCCATTTGTCAAAACTCCTTCAAGAAATTCGTGAAAATCTCTTTATAAGGTGTTTTAACCAAAGTTTTTACCCTATCAGAACCTTCAAAAAGGCTCAAAACCTCTGCTTTTACGCCTATTTTGACCCTTTTAAAAATAATGCCTTAAGCCCTTTTTTCTTAAGCCTTAGCCCCCTTCCCCTTATATGACCAAATCCCACGACCGTGGGCTAAGCCTAAAGCCCTCATCCTTTTCTGACCCCCGGTCCTATTTTCCCCACAAGACCATACCTCCTCTGCAATATTTTACTGGGTGCCCTTTTCTCTTCTCCCTAAGCCAATCCCAACTATCGATCCTTCAGATCCGACGGTTGTGGAACTCCCGCAACTCATCTACCCCCTCAACCATCCTCTCATCCATTCATCTCCTGGATTAATCTCCACCATGGATCACCTCAGATCTAGTGGCTCCCATATATCCTCACCCTGACAAAGGATTTACATCGCCTTTTGGCCCACCACCCACTTCTCCACCATCCATCCAACCCCCATCTTCCAACTATCCTCCACCATTCCCCTCTATCACGCATTTCCCCCCATCGCGCTTCACCTCCACCGTGGATCTGGGTCCCCCAGATCCAACGGTTCACGTTCCATTTTGCGCACATTTTCCAACATGGGTTTAACTACCCTTTTCAACACTAAATAAGTGGTTTTCCTAGGGACACACATCAACCATTGAGTGGAATCACGTCCATTCGGGCGAAAAACACTTACCACCTAACTTCTGCGCGAAAACCCCTGGTTTTTCCACAAAAACCGCCTCCACCATTTTTGCACCAGCATTAAAAAATCTCCACTATTCTGCTTGGTTCCATCTGCGGAACCCTTCCCTCTGCACATCTTCTCCCTCCGCATCACTCGATCACCACTCTCGAGCCTTCGAAAGCAGTTTACCCATAAAAACGCCGGTTTTATAATATGTTTTTGTTTCTTCTTGCAGGTTTAATGGCCGCCTGTAATGTACATGCCCTCCCATAGCCAATATCAGTGGCAAAGAACTTTCGGATGAAGATCCTTGAGTTCCCAACGTACAAAAAAGGGATTTATAGGGTTTGTTTCAGTATTTTGTCAATGTTTCATGGACATTGATTGATTAATGAAACCCCTCAGTGCAGCAAAAGGAAGGCACCTGCACGCAGAAAACAAGCAATAACGGTGAAGATTGAAGACAGAAGACTCAAAAGCATAAAAAAAGGATTAAGGTTTAAAGCAGCAGTTTAAGAATAAAGCACAATTTAAGACAAAGGATGATTAATAAGGCCTAAAATCAAACTCAAGCCAAAAAAATAGTTCAAAGGCACAAATTAGATAGATCAGCAAGGAAGATTGCTTCGAATGCATAACCAACAAAGTAATTACTTCTCCAAAAGAAAAAAATGCCACCTGCCAGCCTAAATTCCCTAAAAAAACATATAAGTTATTATAGTAAGAGATATTTCCAATAGACAGCTCAAAAGTTATTACAAGATTACTAATTAAGCCCAAAAGTCAACAAATGCAACTAAGTGGTTCAAAAAGTTAATGTAACATTCATTATACAGAGTTATACTCTTTAATACATTTTTCCTTGGGCCTTGTATGGGAGTTATACAGTAGGAGTTATACTCTTTCACCCCACCTCCTCATTTATCTATAAATACTGTAGGAGGAACTCATTGTAAAGGGTTGGATTATTATTGAGTTTTGGGTTGTTGTTGATTGCTGCTGAAGAGCTGCTGAGCAGTTAAAGAATACTAGGCTGGATAGAGAAGTTTTTCATTGTAAAGACCTACTGGACTTGGAGTATGAAACTAGTTTGAACATCAGTAAAACAAGTTGATTTACAGGATCCTGGTCTATGTTAATGGTGATGTTTTTCCTCTCTGTATTTGTTTTTTCTTATGTTTTACATGCTGTCCATTTTCTCTAATAAAGAACAGAAAATTTAGATTAGGATTTACTGTCAAAGTACCCTATTTTTGTCTGAAAGCTTTATCTTTATGTTTTCTTCTGCTAAGGTATGATTGGAGGATTCTTAATTGCCCTCTAGTTTTATCTAGCTTGTTGTTTTAAGAATGATTCAATAGAGTATAACCAGGGAATTGTTGGTGAGTCCATGTCCTTCTGAGTAAAACATGAGATATTGTTTTTAAATGATCTTTTTCAAATTATGCTAAGTAGAGTCTAAACCAAAGAAGTCTATGGTAGGCCCTGTCCTCTAGTCTGCCTTCAAAAGTTGTTTGGAAAGATCCCTTGAGAGTATGCCAAAAGTAGATTAGATTATTTCTTTTTGATCTTAGGCCATTCTCTTTGTAATCTTATATGTTTTCTTCTTTTCTAAAAGTAGTCTTAGATTACTGGATTGTTGTCTTAAAAGTTTTCTTTAATAAAAATCTACCCAAAGAAGTCTATGGTTTTGCCTGTCCTTTTGCTTTCTTCAAACAATTACTTTGAAAGGATTTTCTTGTTTAGTGGAGCTAGGAGATTCTCAATTGACTATAGCTTTGCTTCTTTCAAAAAACTTTAATGTTGCATTTCACAACTTAATCTAAAAGGATCCTTTAATCTAGATGACTTGCCCTATGGAAACCCTTGAATAATTGTTGTACAATTAAATCCTTTTATGACTCCATAGTCCAATGGATTAATACTATCTCATAACCTATCTATCCAGTTGAAACATTCTTTCAATCTACTCTCACCTTCACCCCTAAAATAACCTTCTTAGTAAGTAATACCCAGCTAAAACAAAACAAGTTCTCAAAGCTTCATAACTAGCCTAATATCTTAAACAAAGCATAAAGATATATCCTTTAAATCACTTATATAGAGAGATCAATCTTTGAATCCAGGAAGGCTAGGTCCTAGGATTCCAAAGTGGTTCTGATGTGGGCCCCTGCAGTGTTTATTCTTTCCATTCTTGTAAATCACACAGATCCAACAAATGGCACCTGGGAGGAAAAAACAGAAGGGTGTTACTAGTTCTCCTCAATAGGATGGGTTCTTGTAAGTCCTCAAAACTTCAGATCTAAAACTCCTCTCTCTTGATGGTGCAGAAAACCCAAACAAAAATAGTAGCAAAATATGACTATGATGGTGGATCAATAGTCAAATCACAAGTATAGATCCAGAGTGATATTTAGTAAACAAAAGGTGGTAAATGAATGGGAAAACCCTTCTATTTATAACAAAATATTGAGTTAGTCTAGATATTGGTGCATAATTAAAATATTATTAACTAAATCAAGATCCAAATTTTATGGAATATTTTATTATATTTGTTGGAGGGAAAAGGAATTTGACTTGGGTCAAATCCCTTTATTTGTAAATAATAAATAAATAAATGATTTATTTATCATTTTAAGGATGTGGTTGAGTAATAATCAAATAAATAATGATTTATTTAATTATTTAAGGTTGATTTAGTCATATTTAACAAAGAATATTATTTAAATAAGGTTTAAATAATTATTCTTAAAAAATAATAAGATAAATAATGGTTTATCTAATTAATTTCCTTCTTTTGGGTTAAATATAACTAGGGATATTAATTAAACTGTTGTTTAACTAATTATTCCTTGAGGAAAATCAAACAAATATAGATTTATTTAATATTTTCTCATGGGGTTTCCTGTTTAGACCATAAACAACTTAATAAAGGTGGCTTACTAAGTTATTTTCATAGTGAAATCAATTTTAATTAGGGTAAAATTGGTCTTACATGGTGTACTTGGGTCCATCTAATGATAATAGGTTAGATGACCAAAAAATGGTGTAACAGATTTCCCCCCAGTGTGCGAGCGTTAGGAGCTAATCGTATGACCGAAGTACATTGTAAGAACTCAATCGCTAGACACCAAAGGGGAAGTCGAAGAGAGAGAAGTATGAGGTAGACCAAAGTGCTGAAAGGACTAGACCCTGAGGAGGTGAGACTTACAGGTGCGACAAGTCTCTTTTATGAGTGAGTACCTGTGTTATAGGAGGCGAGGGAGGCATACCTATGCCCGCCGAGGCAAAGTACAAAGAATAAGGCGTCCAATAAATAAGGGACTAAACAATATAGTGCATGCTGGCATAAACATGAGCCAAATAAACAACATGATAATGAATCCCACATATAGATTGTGCCTCGGATAAATTCCAGGATTTATATAATAATATCTGAGTACATGAGATATAAATACAACCCAAATGCTCCTGTAAATAGGAAAGGGCTTTGAAAATCTGACTGATACATGCAATAAAAAAGGCGTTGCAAGCGGCTAAGGCTGACATCATAAAATATATGGAGCTGCATCGAAGGCTGAAAGGAAGAGGTCATCTGGGCATGTGGGGGGATACCTGTAGGGCCACCCCCTCATGAGGGCTGAGACATCTCACACACACCCAGGAATCACTGATATCAGCTGCTGCATCACTGGACCATCAAGTATACGGATCTCGATCATGCTGAAAGGAGCTAGAGCTAAGAAACAATCAAGTCAAAGGGAGATAAGGAGTCCCTTTGCCTGATCTGAGGCACCGAACAGGAGTGGAAGTTGGAACCAAGGTACACCGCCCTCTAGACATGTCTTCTGGAATGAATGAGTCGATGTCGATAGAAGGAGGTCCGCCATAAGTGAGGCAATAAGGGATCCTAAACTAAGGCATGAGAGAAAATAGTAGAGCGACTGACAAGCTGACATCAGGGATGATGATGAAATGGGGGGTACTAAGTAGCGGGCGAACGACTTCCCTTGTTAGAGCATAAAGGGTATGGATGGCCAGGCATTAACTGTTACAATATCATGAGGGATAGGGCATAGTGGGACTGAAGGCCATAATGTGCGACACGAGAGAGGGACCAAGCAATGAAGGATGGAGGACTATAGCGGGATACAAAGGGACTCGGGATAGACTCCATGAATGCAATGATGACTCAAATCAGATGATCTAAACAAGGGTGACTCGATGGTGCTGCCATACAGAAAAGGTCCAATGGGGACCATAAAAACATGAGTACATGGTGGTTACTCACGATGAAAATTGACACGAGCATGGGTAAGTATGGAGACAAAGTGGTGCCCCCAAGTACGAGTGTTGAAAGTGGAGAAATTTCGATTTTGGGGAGTAGTGAAGTGACGCTTCATGGACCAAAATGTGTCTTGGTTAAGTATCAAATCACAAAAAGCATGAGCTGGCTACCTAAATAAAATAAAACATGCCTTTCCAGAAGGAAATACTAAGGGTACTATCTCTTCAGATAGAGTGCATTGCGAGGATTGGGAAGGGGATGGCCTTCGAAATCCTCTAATAGATATGCCCCCCGACCTAAATCCTTACTGATGATGTAAGGTCCTAGCCATAATGAGTCAAAATTCCCATGACCAAGTACATCATGGGCTTGGTAATACACCAGAACAAGATCGCCTTCATGAAAAGTATGAGGGTGGACTTTTCGGTCATATTGAGTTTTGGTGCTTTTCTTATCCACCTCAATGGTTTGCAATGCAACACGACGGTCTTCGGAAGCACGCTCAAGCATGATAAGTTGTTGTTCTAAAGGTTGGGTGTCAGGGAGAAGTTCAACGGCTAGATGAAGGGAAGGGATTTCACACTTGATCAGTAAGACTACCTCCTCTCCAAAAACAAGGTGGAAAGGAGTAAACCCGGTGGTGGTTTTTACAGAAGTTCTATAGGCCCACAAAGCAGGGAAGAGCATAAGGTTCCTGTTGGTTTTGTGGTAATGAACAAGTTGACTGCTTCAACTTGGTCATTACCTTGGGGGTAATAAGAGGAGGAATATTGGTGCTCAAAACCCAACAGTGAGGATAGATCATGCCATATCTCATCTTCAAAATGTCGACCATGGTTAGAGACCAATTGTTTCAGAATTTCAAATCGAGCAATCACATGGTTAAAGAAAAAGAGGGTTGCGGTAGCTGCTGTGTTGTTAAACGTTGGCATGGCCTCAGCCCATTTGGTGAAATAGTCAACCACCACGATGATATACTTATGGTTACCAGCCGATGATGGTTGACACTCCATAAAGTCTATGGTCCACTTACAGAAGGGACCAGCTGAGATGACAGGATAGAGGGGAGTCGGAGGGGCTCGTGCCTTAGGGGAAATTTTTTGGCAATTGGGATAGTGTTTGATTGCCTCAATGCAATCACCAAAGAGATAAGGCCAAAATTACCTAGCACGCATGAATTTCTGGGTAGTGGCCAGACCAGAGAGGTGGCCACCACAAGCACTGCTATGACAGGCATTGAGGACTTGTTCTGCTTCAGCGTGTGTGAGACGACGACGAAGGACATAATCTACACCGCGAAGATAAAGATTGTCACCAATAAGAAGGTAGCGAGGGGCCTGGTGTCGGATACATCATCGAGCATCATGGTCAAGATGGAGGGAAAAATTCTGAGTTTACAAATAAGTGAGGATGTCCCCATACCAAGGGTCATCAGTGGTAATGGAAAATAAATGTTCATCGGGGAAATTATCATTAACTAGAGGATAATGCGTACCTGTAGGTAGTTCAGAAATGAGTTCAGCGAGGGCTAAACCTTTCTTACTTTGTGTAACAAATTCAAGATCAAATTCCTGGAGGATCATGATCCAACGGGTGTACTTCCCAGTGATTATTCGACGACTCAATAGGAAGGCCATAGGGTTGGAATTAGTCACGACCTTGGTGGAACACATGAGGATGTAATGACGAAGTTTCTTGATAGAGAACACGACAGCTAGTGCTAATTTCTCTTAATGTGAGTAGGATAAAGGAGGTCCTACCATGTTCTTATTGAAATAAAATATAACATGCTCAATTCCATTGTCATCTTCCTGAATAAGGACTCCAGCGACCGAGTAGGTGGAAGCGGAGATATATAGGATGAAATCCCTATCAAAGTCAGGGGGACAAATTAAGCGAGCAGATGTGAGAGCATGATTTAGGGCATCAAAATAATTTTGAGCATATGTATCCTATACAAAAGGGATATTAGAGCGGAGGAGTCTAAGGAACCCATGCGCGGTGGTGGCATAGTCAGGTATGAACTGGCGAAGGAAATTAGCTTTGCCTTGGAGGCTTTGTAACTAGTGTAAAGTACGAGGGATAGGAAGCTCAAGGATGGCTTGAACTTTCAATGGGTCAAGCATGATACCATATTTAGACAAAATGAAGCCTAGAAGATAGCCAACAGGTACAAAAAAGACACACTTCATTCGGTTGAGGCGGATATTATACTTGTGACATCGGAGAAAGATGGTGCACAGATCATGGAGGTGCTGTGCCCGATGTTTAGAACACGCAGTGAGGTCGTCTAAATAAGAAAGGATAATATGAGCCAGGTCATGGAAACAGTAAGACATAGCCCGCTGAAAAGTGGCTCCTGCATTTTTAAGGCCGAATGGCATGACTCGATAGGGAAAGGTTCCCCACGGACTAGTGAACGCGGTTTTAAGTTGATTAGCATGACGGATAAAAATTTGGTTTTACCTGGAGAAACCATACATAAATGATAGAACCTCGTGCCCCACACACTCATCAATGATTTCGTGAATGAATGGTGTGGGGAAGTTGTGTTTGGGACAAGCTTTGTTCAGATCGCGAAAGTCAGTGCAGACACGGATGGTGCCTTGTTTCTTGAGAACGGGAACCGGATTGTACACCCAAGTGGTGTATTCAATGGGATAGATAAAAATAGCATACTTGAGCTTATCGATTTTGATTTTGACAGCTTCTAGTCTGGAAGGATTAATGGGTCTTAACTTTTGACGGACAGGATTGGCATCAGGCCATGTATCGATATGGTGTTTGACAATGGCAGGATCAAGTCCGGGCATTTCTGAATAAGACCAGGCAAAAATATCACAGAATTCTTTGAATAGCTTGGTGTAAGCCTCAACTTCTTCTGGGGTGCAATGGGCGCCCAAGGTGATATTTTCTTCTATCCTTGGTTTGTCAGAAATGTCAATTTTAATGGTAGGAGAGATTTTGGCCATATTTCCTTCTTCGAAAGCATCAGGTGCAGGGATGGGATTTCTAAACCAATCGACCTCATCAGAAATGAAGTCTTTAGTTTCCACAACATATTGGTCATGGGACTACTGTGGGAGGAAGTATGTGTGGTGGTGCATATAATCCCACGAAAAATCAGGTTCGGTCATAGCTTCCATAATGCTTCATTGGAATGTAAGATGGGGTGACTGGAGGAAGAGAGACCTCCTCACGCGGTAGAACTACCTAACTCATCATCATGTGAAGAAAGGATCACATGCGCAACGTCATGGGGGATGATAGAAGAGTAAGCAAATAAAGGATCTACCGATGTTGAGCCCATGGTGATCACTGAAGGGAGGTCAGGCAAAACATCAGGGGAAGTCTCCAAGGGGAATTCTACTAAGGGTCTCATGGATGATGATAGGTAGAAAATGTGGGCCGAAGGCTCTGTCATCTTAACATCGGGAGGTGGAATTTCAATGGGAGCAAGTAGATCCTCTGGTTTTGCTAGAGCAGAACTTACAGATAAGTAAGAGGTGGACTTGTCATGCTTGGCCTCGAATTGGCGGAATTCTTCCAAAGAGGAGTGATACTCTTCAAGGCGGGGACAAAGGCAAGTGTAATGGCCATGGAAATCACACAAAGCATAGGGGTGATTGGTGCACAAATTTTTTAGTTTTGGGACTGAATCAGGTATAGTGACATAAACCTCAGGGATATCAAACTCCGGAAATGTCTCATTGACCATGGAATTAAGGTGAGGCAACTCTGGACAAGTGTGGGTGGCATGACCGACAACATCACACAAAGCACACTGGATAGTGCGTTTTGGCAGCCGAGGAGGGGCAAGATTTGTTGGAGTGGCCTTGTCTTTAGTTGCCCCCATGCGAGCTTTCCCCTTCTTACCCAAAGAGGTTGCAACAAGAGGTGGTTCCTGTTGAGGTGGCTGAGGCATTGTTGCAGTGGGAGAAGTCATGGGGATTGATTGAACCGGGGTCAAAGCAAGATAAGGTTTGGGTTGACCAGGCAGGGTAATGGCTGGAGGATCAAGGTAGCAGACGAGAATCCCAAGGGTCAAGTTAAGAAGAGAGAGGGTGGCATTGACAGGTGCCGCATAAACTCTTGGTGGGGGAGCTAGGAACCATATCTGACCAGAGGGGTAATGGCTAGGAGGGATGACTCCTAAATGGTTAAGGCCTAGAGGAACCATTCTAGGAGGGTAGAGAGGCTCATGGATACCAGCTGAAGGGGCAGGAGGAGGAGGTCCAGAAGGTTGAATCGAAGGGCTAGGAGTAGGCTACGGAGGGTGAGGAGGTTGCTAACTAGTCGAGGCGGGTCACTTGAGAGCAGCCCGAGACGATTGCATCATGCAAACATTTGATGAGCTGGGATCATAGACAAGAGGAGGAAGACCAGGGAATGTACCAAGCAATGAGGAATCTTTGTTGACTCCGGGTGAGACACTGGTCAAAGGATTGACGGTTTGCTTGTTGGCTACCGAAGAGATGATGGATTTAGGGGAGGTTTGAGACTTCGGTTCATAAGATGTCAACAGGTCAATGGTGACTGTCTTTCCATTATGAGGGAAGGACATCTTGTGGTGGACCATAGAAGGGACAACAGACATCGCATAAGTGTAGCTACGACCCAATAGAATGTTGTAATCTAAGGGGGCATCTATGACTTTTATGTTAACACAAATGGTATTTCCCACAAGAGTAATAGGACACTTGCGGAATAAGCCAATGGGCTGGGAGGCATGGCCATACCACGCTCAGAGAGTGATCGTGGAAGGAACCAACTCAGGTGATCCGAGTTGCTTCCAAACCAAAGTGGACATCACACAGGTGGATGCTCGCTCATCAACAATGCACCAGGAAATGTTGGCATTCCGAATCTTGACTGGGATTTGGAAGGTGATGGAAGAAGGGGAAATGAGGATGTTCTGACCAGTCAACATCAAAGAAAATCAATCGATCATCGGAAGGATCTACAACACCCATGGCAGATAGTACAGCTTTTCGTTGTGAAGGGCACGACTGGAGGATTTCCAACGTTGAAATGGCAGTAGGATATTGTGCCAAATCATCTACTATGCTATACGAATGGGCAGCTTTTCTAGAAGCAGCATTTCAGCGTAGTGGTCTCTTAGGGATCTTGGTATGAACCTCCCCCTTAGGCTGAGGGATCTGCAAGGGACCATTAGGTGTCGAAAGAAGCTCTGTAGAGACCAAAAGAGGCAGCCCGAAGATAGACGTAGCGAGAGGATTTTTGTACTAACGGGACCAAGTCTAAATATTGATGTATATGGTTAGAGGTTGATCAGAGTTCATCATGAGAATCTGGTAATCGGAGGTGCCAGATGGAAGAGGTTGAGTGGCCACCTGACCTTCAAGTGGTTGGGTAGCCATAAATCCTTGCTGAGGGAAGGGATCAGTAAGCACAGCCGATTGACTAGGTGCAGCACTGGGATGGATGGAAGGAGAGGGTTGTTGTCCTTGAAATGTTGCTTGAGACTCCCACAACTGCCGCATCTATGGTAAAAGATGAAAATCATGCATGTAATGACCATAAAAACCACAACAAGAACAAGGCTTGTTCATGCGAACATGCCTGTCCTGCTTGGGCTGGGTGCCCTGTTGCTAGTTAGTAGAGTTAAGAGCATTATTTTTAGGATTACGTCTAGGATTACCGGGAGAAGATTGATTTTGAGTGTTTTTCCTCTTTTTTTTGGAGGGAGGAGGATTAGTTGTGCCCTGCTATGCATATACTTACCCCTAAGGGGGTAGTGGCTGCTGTTCCGGGGGTTGAGAAGGCAAGGGAGGATGTGGTGCTAATGCTAGAGGAGCTCGAGCACCACACTGTGGATACAGATAATAACGAGGTTGGGTAACAATGTGGTAAATACGAGGTTGGGCAAAAATAGGAGGCATGCCGTATCCTGGATACGTGCTACTAGGAGGGGGAAAAGTGCACAAGGTGCTAGCCCCCCCTGAGGAAAGCCATAGCCCATGGGAGGTTGAGCGTATGGATTAGAGAGAGCTCCAATGATACCTCGGTGTCGTGGGATGCCCCTGGTGCGTTGGCACCACCGGGTCTAGGAAGATCAAGTAGAACGGTATAAACATAACCCGACTGAGCGTATATCAGGTCATATTTTAACACAATTTGGAGAGTGGCTTCTTTGGTCTGAGGAAAGTGCGAAGCGACATATTTCCCGATAGGTGGAAAAAGAGATCTAAGGAACCAATCCATGTAGACATGGTCTTCGAAGTTAGGAGCTCGACATAGGCTCTTTCTTCTCTGCCATTCCTGGACATGGTCGGATAGGCAGGTCGCAGACGATTGATGGAAAGAAGTCAAGAGTTTGGTACCAGTGTCATTACAAAGGGGAAGCTGGAAGTAATACAAAAAATCTCGGGCAATAGTCGCAATGGTGGTATGAGAGGAAGGGGCCTGATCAACATACCACTTAGAAGCTTCACCTATAAGCGTACGTTGGAACAACCGAAGACGGACATAGTCATCGGTAATGGAGTTAGACGAACACCACATGTGGAAAAATCGAACATGATTTGTAGGATCTTCTCCAGCAAGGCCTTCAAACTTTGGGATGTCGGAAGGGAGCTTCGTCGGCATAGCAAGCCAACTAGCATCATGGTGTATAGGGTCATTTATCAACTAGTCAAAATCGGGGAGGTTGAGGCTTGCCATGAAGGGGAGAAAGGGTGCAACCGAGGTAGTGTCTGTTGTGGTCCCAGTAGTGGTATTCCTAGCATGAGGGCTGGTGTTACCACCAACATTAGGTCCTACACCAGACATGGTGAAGGTGACAGGGGGAGAACCGAAGTTGGAATGAGAAGGAGAACCCAAAGGACCAAAAAAAGAGTCGGTGTGTGGACTCGATGGAGGACTAACTCGAATCCTATGCGGAGGAGTAAGTATTTCTACCAAAAACTAAGAATGAAAGCCAAGAAGTCTCCAGGATGAATGCCTTGGTGGTGCAATGATGATGACACAAACATGGCACAAAATAAAAAGAGATCGATAAGGGCAGGGAGGTGCAGGATCAACTAATTACAATGTCGAAACAAGGGCAGAGAGGTGCAAGATCAATTGATTTCAATGTTTTAGAGTCTTTTCTTCGTAGTGTTAACCAAGCCCTTTTTCACTTAGGGTGTGTGTGTGAAGTGTGTAAATTTTAATTTTTAAACCCAGACATTTGTAGAGAAAAAGAAAAAGTGTGCTCTATAGCTGCAAATGAACCTGCAAATGACAATATATAAGCTTGCAAAATAGAAAAATAAACAGCTAATAATGCTATAATCTAAACCCAAGGAGGCGGGCCTCTCAGCAACTGGTCTGTAGGTGAGTAAAAAACTAATTAAAAAAACTAACAAAGCCAATAGATCTAAGGTCAGGAGGGATAGGGATCTAAAGGAAAAATATGTTGGAAAGTGGTGCAGAAAACAACAACAAATCATAGGAAAAGTTGTTGTAAATGAAGTGGCGAAAGGCTATCTCCTAGAGGGAAACAGAGTGAACCCTAGAGGAAAACCAAAAAAAAGCTAAATGAGGTGATTTGGATGGATAACAAGCTGATCTAAAGTGGATCTGATGGTGAGGTATTAGTTATAGGCCCATGAAGACTCCAATTTTCTTGACAACCTGCAACAGCAAACACTCTTCCACAAAAAGTGGAGGGTACTGAAGCCCTAGGGGGCTAATTTCCCACTTATTTGAGCAAAACAGAACAAGTACAGGTCCAAAACGGGGGGAGATGGAGGTTAGAAAACCCTGAATAGAGGCTCAGACAAACCCAAAAAAATTTCAGAAAAATCCCTGCATAAAGTCCAGGTCGCAGTTTTTGTTCAGCCACAGAGTCACAATTTTTGGCTGAAAGGTGGCCTGAGGGTCCAAGTCACCGTTTTTAGGCCAAAGCGGATTGCACTGCACTTCTACAAAATTTCTCAAAAATTGTTATCTCATATGGCTAATGCTCCCACACTGCGCAACAGAACTAAAAACACACAAAAGTTAGAATTTTTAATTTTTTAGGGTTTTATAGGTTAAAAACAACATCAAGAAAAGCAAAACAAGAGGCTGAAGAGAAATCCTAGGGTTTGAAGAAACTGGATATGCGGGGATCTGAAAAACGATAGAGGTCATAATCGTAAACCCTGTGGAGTCACCAGTTGTTAGTATGAATCTTAATTCCAAGCGTATGAAAAAAGACCACTTTAGCTGCGCATAAAAAATAGCCCTAACAAAAAAATATGGCTGTTAATATCCTCATATCTGCAGTTAGGTGAGCAAGATAAATGTTGCAAAAATCTAGATCTATGCATTAGAAGACATTAAGCAGTAGAAAAAACAAGATTTACTCCATGCATCCAATAGACAAGACAAGAATATGTTGAATGAATTTTGTATTAATGGCACCTGGGAGGAAAACACAGAAGGGTGTTACTAGTTCTCCTCAATGGGATGGGTTCTTGTAAGTCCTCAGCACTTTAGATCTAAAACTCCTCTCTCTTGATGGTGTAGAAAACCCAGACAAAAATAGTAGCAAAATATGACTATGATGGTGGATCAATAGTCAGACCAAAAGTATAGATCCAGAGTGATCTTTAGGCAACAAAAGGTGGTAAATGAATGGGAAAACCCTTCTATTTATAACAAAATATTGAGTTAGTCTAGATATTGGTGCATAATTAAAATATTATTAACCAAATCAATATCCAACTTTTATGGAATATTTTATTATATTTGTTGGAGGGAAAAGGAATTTGACTTGGGTCAAATCCCTTTATTTGTAAATAATAAATAAATAAATGATTTATTTATCATTTTAAGGATGTGGTTGAGTAATAATCAAATAAATAATGATTTTTTTAATTATTTATGGGTGATTTAGTCATATTTAATAAAGAATATTATTTAAATAAGGTTTAAATAATTATTATTTAAAAAATAATAAGATAAATAATGATATATCTAATTAATTTCCTTGTTTTGGGTTAAATATAACCAGGAATATTAATTAAACTGTTGTTTAACTAATTATTCCTTGAGGAAAATCAAACAAATATATATTTATTTAATATTTCCTCATGGGGTTTCCTTTTTAGACCATAAACAACTTAATAAATGTGGTTTACTAAGTTATTTTCATAGTGAAAGCAATTTTACTTAGGGTAAAATTGGTCTTACATGGTTTACTTGGGTCCATCTAATGATAATAGGTTAGGTGACCAAAAAATGGTGTAACAGTCTTCAACAAATATTTTTAGTTTACTAACTCACCATGAAGACACTCATCAACCATCATGACACCACCTCCTAAAAAGTAGGAAGACAAGTCTCCTGACTTGGTGGGAGAAATTATGTTTTGGTCATGGTCAATGCCACCTAGGCACATGAATTTTCTCGATGTAAATATGTAGTCTTAAAGTTTTTTGATGTAATAAATAGGTTATAGAGTCCTATTAGGTGTGTAAGTCCTAAAATTAGTAGCTGTCCGTTTTATCTCCATGTAATTTTCTTATTGTTAGATTAGGTGTCATTCTGAGAGACTCAAAGGTCCAACCTTGTTGGAAGACCCAATGTAAAAATGCCTAAGCCTATTAATATGAAGATTAATGAAGAATAAAGGGTATATTGATTTTGAATACATAACTACTATTGTAAAAAATTCTTATCAGTAATATATAATGGTTATTGGATTTTCTTCACCTGAGATTCGTTGATGTTTTCATGAGCATTTGTATTATGTATCCTGCTATTTTATCTTTAGTACTCTGATGTTTGATTACTAAATTCATGTATATCATGCTCTAAATTCCTTCAAGCATTAGACTGTTGTGTATCTGTGTATGTTATCTTTTCATCAAAACATTTATATGCGCCAGCTTCCATAAGAAGAGTTCCCATGTCATTAAGTTTCTTTACACTGTTTCCATATGCCCAATGGTAGTGATTTCTTCACTTCTTTCACCTGCATACAAACACACTTATAATACTTTTTCATAGTTAGCCATATGTTGAAATTCATTTGAATAAAATCATATTTATCTTTGAGAGAGCCCTCTCAAGCTGAAAAGGCTATTTTTAAGCTAGAAGTAGGTTTGAAAGAGTTAGTCTAGGTTGACCAGTGGAGCAGCCCATCTATACCAACTTAGTGATAACACTGAGGACCACTTCATTAATTTATCTCTTAGGGTGTGGAAACCTAGTTTCAACACCCCCCCATACTTCTTTGTGTGAGACTTTGGAATGCGCAAGAAGATCGCTGTCGAAAGAGCCAATAGTTGGAGGGTTTATTGGTTTATCCATAAAATCTGAACCTGGGTCAGGACCCCTCAAGCCAACAAAAAGATTTTTCACTCTAGTTTTACCGCAAAAAATCACTTCTTTACCTAATATTTATGGTTAAATATTGCCTCTATTTAATGGGACAATAGAGGTTACTGCTCAGCAACACATTGTTAAGGTGGTTGATTTCATCGATCTTTAAGAGATTGATAACAATGATGCCAAGATGCACATTTTAGCACAAATTTTCTCAGGAGAGGTTAAAAAATGGTTTTGTTCCTTAAAAGTTTCTTCTGTAGCTAATTGACTTATTTATGGCAAAATGGGAAGAGAAAAATAACCCTCTAGAAATTCCAATCGAATACAACGCCTTGAAAATAAATTCCAATGAGTCCGTGAAAGATTTTTCAACCAGATTTAATGCAATATATGATTAAATTCCAGAAAACATTCAGCCTCCTTCTGATCTCACACTTCTTCATTATCCATATGGTTTTGATCCTGATATGGCCTACCAATTGAGGGAAATAAATCCTTCTACCCTTGAAGAAATGTAGAGGAATGCAGTAAGAATTGAAGCGAATCTACTTATCAATAATGTTACACCATTTTTTGGTCATCTAACCTACTATCATTAGATGGACCCAAGTACACCATGTAAGACCAATTTTACCCTAAGTAAAATTGCTTTCACTATGTGAAATAACTTAATAAACCACATTTATTAGGTTGTTTATGGTCTAAACAGGAAACCCCAAAAGGAAATATTAAACAAACCTATATTTGTTTGATTTTCCTCAAGGAATAATTAATTAAACAATAATTTAATTATTATTCTTGGTCATGTTTAACCCAAAACAAAGAAATTAATTAGATAAATCTTTATTTATCTTATTATTTTCTAGGAATAATTATTTAAATCTTATTTAAATAATATTCCTTATTAAATATGACTAAATCACCCATAAATAATTAAATAAATCATTATTTATTTGATTATCCTTCAACCACTTCCTTAAAATGATAAATAAATCATTTATTTATTTATTATTCACAAATAAAGGGGTTTGACCCAAGTCAAATACCTTTTCCCTCCAACAAATATAATAAAATATTCCATGAAAGGTGGATCTAGATTTGGTTAATGTTATTTTAATCATGCACCAAGATCTAGAATGACCCAATATTTTGTTATAAATAGCAGGGTTTTTCCTATCATTCTTCACCTTTTGTTGCCTATTAGATCACTCTGGATCTAAACTCTGGGTCTGACTTTGAGCCATTATCATTGTCACTTTTTCCATTATTTGTTGTGTGAGCTCCCTTTGAGTTCCATCTTTGTCTAGGTTTTCTACACCAGCAGGAGAGAGAAACACTAGATGTGAAGTGCTGAGGACTTCTAAGAACCCATTGAGGAGAATTGGAAACATCTTCTCGTTTTCCTCCCAAGTGCCCTTAATACAAAAAATTATTTCAAAAATTTTTCTTGTCTTGTCTATTGGATATATGGAGCAAACCCTTCTTTTTACTGCTTAATGTCTTTCTATGCATAGATCTGGTTTTTTGCAGCTCTTGTCTTGATCAACTAACTACAGATCTGAAGATATTGGCAGACACATTTGATGTTAGGGCTATTAGTTATGCGTAGCTAAAGTGGTATTTTTTCGTACACTTCGACAAATGATTCATAATAAAATTAGAAAAGGAAATGAAGATTCTACCAGCAATAAGAAGAAATATAAATAAGTTCAAGATAGAGGACAAAGAAAGGAGATTCCACACAAATATCAACCCAAAACGAAGGACATATCATCTAAAGAGGAGAAAATTATTCTACTTTATTTAGTGATGAGAATGAAATTTTAAAACTTAAAGTATCAATTCCATTGATAGAAATAATGAAGAATGACCAATATAAGTTCTAGGTAGCAAAATTTCTTAAGGTATATCAAATTTTTGATATGATAAATGTTAGTGATGATCACCTTGAGATTTTGTTTGGCCCTACTGTAGATTGTGATTTAGAAGATAGCGAGGTCCCTCCTTTTTACCTCAGCCTCAAAATTCATGATTTTATCCTCCATAACGCTATGCTAGACTCCGTAGCGTCCCATAATCTCATGCCTAAAGCCATCATGGACAAACTAGGATTGGATATTACCATACCCTACCATGACCTTTACTCTTTTGATTCAGGAAGGGTTAAATGTCTTGGTCTCATCAAAGATCTAGTTGTGTCCTTAGAGAAAATTCTAGCTAAGAATGTTCTCATGGAAATTGTTGTAGCATATACCCCTCCGAGATATGGAATTATGCTCTCCCGGTCATGGGGAGCCAAACTTAGAGGCACTTTGCAGCTAAAATTTTCCTATTCTACTATACTGGTTTTTGGACAACTTAGAAAATTATACTGGGAGAAAAATATGTACATGATTAGTATAAAATAAAAGCCTAATAATCACCTAATACATGTTGTTCATACATATATAGATTCTTTTGTCTTATTCAATGATGATTTTTCAACATCGTCAGAAGTTTTGATGGAAGAAAAAGAAAAAAATTCAGAGTTTTCAAATTTTGTTAAAACAATTCCAAGTGCAGAAAAACAAGAAAATATGCCAAGTATTTTGAATCCCAATGCACCAGCCAAAAATATAGATTAAATAGTGAAAGAAACATAACCTATTGATGCAATAAACCTTTCTCAAACATTTAGTCAATATCAATCATCCAAATTGGAACTTCTCGATGAAGAAAATGGTCTGTGGA
This sequence comes from Pinus albicaulis, assembly GCA_034641835.2. Lineage (NCBI taxonomy): Eukaryota > Viridiplantae > Streptophyta > Pinopsida > Pinales > Pinaceae > Pinus > Pinus albicaulis. The sequence goes on from CM076570.1 coordinate 147,423,218, forward strand.
CCATGGATTTCGATGGAGCCATAGGTAAGGAAGGGGTTGGAATTGGAGTGTGGATTCATAGCCCCATGAATGAGTCATATAACCTTCCTCCTAATGTTCACATGTCTTCTTACAAATTAACATTTTATTGTTTAATCAATGAGGCATAATATTAGGCTTTTATAGCTAGTCTCAAAATTCTTAAGAAATTTGGTGCTAAGAAAATTTACATGTATGGTGACTCTGAATTGGTAATAAATCAAGTCAAAGGGGAATACCAGGTCATGCATCCTAGAATGCGAGCTTACCATAATGCAATGTTATAAATACTCAAGACTTTCATTGAATACACTTTCTCATTGATTCCAAGGAACAACAATGTCATTGTTAATTCTCTTTCCACCTCACCAAGCATGTTCAAAGTTCCAGTGTATCCCAACAAGAATTATGAAATCAATGTCAAACATCACCCTGTTGTTCTAGATAATGTTTGGTATTGGAAAGTATTTCAAGATGACAAGAAAATTGAAAACTTCTTGCAGATGGTAGAGGATTTTTTGAGTTCACAAATGTATGACCAGTTTTATGAAGATGATCAAGAAATGCATGCAACAGAAATGAAGGTACTACAATTGAAGGAAAAATCCATTCCAAGAGGTCTTGTACCTTTGGAGGAGCTTTTTGATGAGGATGATGTTGCACATAAACCAACAACGTTGTTGTTAGCACTGCAACTTTTCAAAAAATTTCAAAGTCTGGTCGTCTTTTCTCCTCTCTTGTCTCCTAACCTATGGTGGAGATCCCTAGAGAGTCAAAATGTATGAGTCTTTATCACTTTTTAACAAAATAAAAAAATAATTATGAGTCCAATAATTTTTTTAGGTTATAGAGTCATTAGGGTAAAGTCTCTTTTAAAAAACGTCTTTTAACTACTTTCAGTGGTTAAGGTCATGAGTTTAACTTGAAAATTCTTATTCATTCATCATGATTTCCTATCCGAAGCTAAAGGCATAGTGATAGAATCATCAGTTTTTTTAAAAATAACATAGGGATAGTTTCTCTTTCCTTAAGAAGCAACTATCTTCTTCAAAAGTTTTGGTTTTACAAACAACACAGGAATAGTTGTCTTTTTCAAAAAGTAGAAATTACCTACAAAATTGGTACAAGGAGACAGAGCAAGCATTATTAAAGTGAAACAAGAACTACTATTCGAATATAGAAGACCTATTAATTATTACTCTTTGGGCCGCTTCTATTATTTATCTCTTTTCCACTTTAAAACCATTAATAGGACCTACTTCATCAAAAATCACAAATTCTTGGTGCATTCACTTACTACTACCTCCTTAAATTCCTTGATTGCGATAATAGTGGGACCCACCTACCACCATGTCATACCGCACTATCATATTTCTTTGTGGACCCAAATTATCTTATTTCACAATCACAATTTTGGAATTCCTTTTGTTATCATTTGCTTCCACTTCCAAAAAACCCCTGATTGCGATAACACTAGGAACCATTTCCCTTCCACGTCATTTCGCTTATCGGATATCACAAATCATATTGCTAACCATCCATGTTTCCCCCTCCGATTGTGAAATGAGATAATCCTCTTATTGTGATATGTGATAAGCTTCGATCCCTGATTTGTGATAACCCCTCCGTCTTACGATTGCAATATATCACATGACAATTCCACCCTGATAATGTATTGACTCCGCTCCATTTTGTGATTATGATTGTGATATATTTTAATGCACTTACTCCTCTTGCTTATTGTTCCATTCCCATGCCTTTCCCTTACTTCACCTCACTCCCCTCCACTCTCATCTAGATATGTGGCCAACATCAACACGCTTTCGAAATCATAGGCAAGATTTTAGAGGCAGTTACAGGTTTTTTAGGAATTTCTGGAAGCACTTGTTTTAAAATATTTTTATATTTATCAGAAAATATAACAAAACCTCCTCAAAGATCGAAGACATATATCTTATCTTATTCAAGGTATTTATTGTTATTCGAATATTGAATACCTATTAAAACAAGAGGTGTTTCTCACCTCAAAGGTGGTTATCTTATAGTTGGTTAATCCTTTCAGTTAGATTCTCCTACACTTTTATTGATAAGGGTACATGTGTTCTTTTTAGTTGATAGATTGCACCTTTGGTGGAGGCATTTTTTTCCAAGAAACGAGGAGCACTCAACCACCTCAACTCAACCACCTCAAGCTCCATGCTGCCATGATTTGTCTTCATTTCTATTTCCAGTTTTTCACTTTTTATGGAGGCTTTTTACAGAACTCCTTTTTTGTATACTATGTAATGCAAGGAGAAAATGGTTCGTTGGTTTGCATTACATAATATGTTATTTTTTTTTAATACATGATATATCTAGAAACACTCTTGAGGATTCACAACTTGTGTGCTGTGTGTATTGTTCATCTTCTTATGTGTTTCCATTATTCATTATTTCATTCCAGTTTTGATTTACACAGTTCTACCTCATGTTACTATTAGTATTATAAACCTTCATGCAATCTTATTTTGTTTTTGTAAGTCTTGTTATCAAGCATTCCAGGCTTAGTATTAACTGAATATAGTTCATGGTAATTATTTGAGGTTGAATTGAATCCTGTTTCATATTCTTGTAAGTATTTTAAATGAAAATACATGAGAAATATATTTTTGTCAGTCTTGATGTTTCAAGCATTCCTGATTGGTTTTTTCATGTTAGTTGGAAGCTTTCTATGTTATGGGATCCTTCAAATGTAGAGCGAGAATTTTATAAGCCTTTTTATAGATTTCTTTCACTGCACATTATAGGTCTAGGATTTGTGTCATCATTTCCTCTTAATTGTAGACCTCTATTTTACATAGCTATTTTTATATTCCATTTTCTAACCATTAATCTACAAACCTAATCCTGCTACCACATTATACATCAATGCCCTTATATGTGTGAAATATTCCTAGTTGTTCAAAATATCTTTCAGTGTGTGTGATACCCAACCACTTTCCAAAAAACTCAATCAAGTCATAAGAAAATACCTTGAGCTTAAGATGTGTTTGGTCACGTGCTTGTCACAATCCAAGTGTTGATTCTAGCACTAACATCTTTTGGTTCGTCTGCCGGGAGATGAAGATTCTAAACTCAGTATTTTCTTGAATTTTTTGCATGAATGCCTAGTAATAGTTTTTAAAGGTGAATAATGAATAATCACTATTTATGATTGTAACTGGTTCACCTGGTGACTCCACAAAGAGGATGAGTGGTTTCAAGACCACCTACCAGAAGAAGAAATCAGAGTTCACCTCCTGTAATTCTAGTTTCTGACCCAGAGAAGATTATAAAGGATGCAAGAGGGAAACATAAATTAGCTGAAGTTGCATCAAATTCAGTAAAAAAGATGCATTCAAAGTACATTCCAAAAGAAAAGGTACCATCATCTGTCTCACAAGCTTAAGAAATTTTAGTTTCAAAGAAATCTCCTGAAATATTGGGGCCCAACACTATTTGTACCTCAGCAAATGATGGCCCAGCCTCCTCATACAAGGATGCAACAGATTGTTGCTACAAGATATGCACCACTCGCCTTTCCTCAACCTTTTCACCCTCTTCCTCAAGGATATTATCTGAAATATTTTCCCAAATACACGGGGGAGGGAGAAGGAGTATCTGCTGAAGAACATCTATTTATGCTGATAACCAAAACATTGAACATGAAGATGTCTGGTTAAGACTTTTTTTACAAGCTTAGATGGAGAAGATCGAAAATGGTTTAGAAATTTTCCACCAAATTCAATAACAAGAATAGATGCTTTGGAGGAAGTGTTTGTAAAACAATGGGTTGACCAGAATGATTACCTATATTATCTCACAGATTTTGGGGCTTTGAAGAAGAATACTGATGAGTCATTAACAAAATTTACAATGTAATATTCCCAATTAGTGCTAATCTAATGGGAATATTCATTTTTGTTTTGATTTTCTGTTTCATGAATAAAATTGTAAAGGAGGATCATGAAACTCCAAAACAGTAAATAAATCAATGCCAAATGTGAAAAAGGTTATATCTTGGCTAAGTAAGAAGGCACACTTAGGTGTGAAAGGGGCTGAACATTTTGAGTGGGTCAAACATGACCAAATCTACAACGTTGTCTTGGAGGAGTGGCCATAAATGAGGCACATCGCAATTTTAGATGGAGATGGCTCATGGGAAAGGAGCTATTTCGTTGAAGGTGGTTTACGGTTTGAAATTTCTTAACTTATAAAAGGAAGAGGATGGCAGCATGAGAGGTTTTTGATGTGATTACATTTTTCTGAATATATTGTCTTTTTAGACATATATCATTCTCTTGCTGTTTAGCTGAGAATTGTGTTGTTTAGCACAAGGTCTTCCTGTTTAGGAATTCCATCTCTTTCCTTGAGATGCCTCTTGGAAGAGTTCTCATTTCATGTCCACTGTTAGGCTGAAGGCCAAGCATCTTCTTCCAACTACAACACACATCCTGTTGAGGGTTTGGTTGTCTTTGTAAGCTGCAACAAGTGGAGGCTAGATCTACTCAGATATAGACCATCCTAGTGCTCATTTTCAGTGGGGAAGTCTTCTATCACATTGTAAAGTGACTATTGGATCATTGGATCATCATATTCAGACCCTGGCATGTGGCCAAACATATATTAAACCCTAAAACACAGTTTTACTTCCAGATCTGCGTTTTCCTGTAGGTGCTGTCGCATGGACTTTTGGCACAAAATTTTGGAGGAATGATTCTCATGTGTTGGGGATCTACCCTTCACCTTTGAGATCCATTGTAGAGGGTCATTATGTTGTATATATCAAATCAAATCTGAAAATTACTAAATATCTGAAGATTTCTACAGATCTACTCCATGTGCTTCATGTATTGCTGAAAACCCCAAGGGGATTTTGAAGAAGATTCTTTATAGTGTATGGATCTATCATAGATCTAACTTTTCATGGATTTTTTTTCTCTAGATCTAAGTTGTAATCAACAGCTGTTGCAGCCTAATAAAAATAACACTATCAAGGCAGTTTCTGTTCATATGTATGGTTGCAATACCTCTTTTTGAGGATTTTTCTTCATTGGTGACTTCTATTTCCTCTTGTACATCTTATGGGCTCCATTGTACCTCTGATTTGTTGTTGTAAATGTTAAATAAGGGTTTCCATATTTGGCTCCCATTGTAATATTGATGATTTGCGTTATTTTAAATGCATAACTGTTGTATGTTGCTGCATTTCCCATTTGGGAATACTACATAAAAAGAGATTCAATAAATTCTATCAAAATATTCTTGTAGAGGTAAAACCCCCTGAAACCACAACCATGATAACCTTTGGCAATGCTCTAGACTCTGTTATCACAAAGTTGTACTTGATTGGATGCTAATCAAACATTTCTATGTAACTGTTTCGAAACATCTTTTGACTGAAGCTTAGCCTGTTCGGTCTGAGAGGGCTCTCTCAAGGGGATTTTATGATATTGAATAATGATGATACTAGATGGCTAACTCTATTGTAAATGTAATTTTTTTTTTTTTTATGTTTGCAGGTTGAAAAGAATGCAGGATTTTTACCATTGGGCTTATGGAGTCAACAATTAGTAGTTTTAGTGGAAAGGCTTCTTGACATGGAAGTTGAGGCAGATAAGGGCCTTTAACAGAGGAAAATCACACATATAACATAAGGAAACACAATCATTTCATCACTAAAGGAAGCCAAATCATAAACTTATAGTTACTTAATAATGAAGGATGATCTCACATAAATATATATATATATATATATATATATATATATATATATATATATATATATATATATATATATATATATATATATATATATATATATATAATACATTAAAAACCCCATGAGAATCTTAGGTTTGTCAAGAAGAAAGTCACTCTATATTACTAATATAAGTCAAATACATAAAGCAGAAGTTTAGTGCAAAAAATCTCCAACCCTTCACTACTTTGATGCTTTGCCTTTAAATAGACATTCTTACAACAAGGATGATTTTCCTGATGGATAGATTCATTGAATTCTCCTATGAAACATCATATAACTGAAAAACATGACTTCTAACAAGAAACTGACAGCTATACTTTAAAGAATACATCTCCTAATAGGATTCAAACTCCTATTTTTTACATCACTTTACCTTATCTTGTAAAATAGTTACATGATAGTTGCAAAATAAGTATGACATGCTCGAAAAATCTATGACATAAATCATCACTACTTTACATATTTAAAACCCTCCTAGGCATGCCGAACAAAACCCTATTTTTTAGGAATGCATAATCCTTATTTTCAACAAGAACTTTAGCTGAACTCCTGTTGCTAAAACCTGATCTTCTACATGTAATGAACCCTCTTAAACATATTCTATCTCATTTTATGGCTCCTGTGGTGTCTCCTCCTCATTTATGATCAGTTGAGAAATGGGCTCTTCAACCATAATCATCTTCAAACCCTTCTTCTCTAGCTCTTAATGAATCAGTTCTAATTGCTCTTGAAGATATTTGACTTGGTCCTTCAGTGTCCTATTCTTAGATTACAAATGTAGGTTTACCTTTTTGACATGATTGACCTCTTTTCTTAGTGGCCGAGTCCACTTTATCATTTTTTTTTTATGTTTTCCAAGGTCTTTGACACACTTATTACCCGTTCTTCCCAAATTTATTTCATTTTTTCAAACTATAACTTCTGAACCTTGTGCTTCCTTGCCTATTTCTTCAAGACTGATATTTCATCATTTGCTAGCTTAATTTATCCTTAAGGATTTCAATCTCTATCTTTTCAGTGATTTTCTCATTACCCTTCCTTTGTTTGATGACTAATTCTTCTTTTGCAGGTGAGGATAGGTCTATTATTCTTGGTGGTGTCTGGAAGGTTTCAGTGACCTTCTGAGCCTCTTTGTTGATTTCTAAGACCTTTATTGCATGTCTTGTTATTGGTTTTCTAACTTGAAACATGAATCATGCATCTTCATCTACAAACTCTAAGTTTTTAGCTGTTTTGGCTTTCTTGAGCTTCCTTCCTCCCTCATCCATGTCTTCAGCTTGGAATATGGGAGTTTCTTCAATATCAATAGCATGAAAAATTTCCTCTAAGTTACCCTTAGTCACTATTTGGCTCCTTATAACCCTCTTTCTGTGATGTTTGCTCACTGTTGGATTTTTTTTTGCAGGTGTAGCTATGGGTGTGTCAGCTTTCTGCAAAGGCTCTGTCTCCATGCTCATTGGTACTAGCTGCTCTGCCACTAAAGGTAATGGGATATCTCTAGGTTTGGGAGTTATTTCAGGAGTGATAACATCTAATTTAAAACCACTTATGAAAAAAAATATGATAAGTCTCTGCCTAATCTCTTTAACTCCTCTAATACCAGCAACTTGATCAAACTATGATGAAAGAGTGAGGTTTCATTTCCTTCTTTTTTAACTTGGACCTTATTTGAAATTTTAGCTAAGCTTCTGTATAAGTAAAAAGGTAAATCAAGAGACCTCTTACCCACCACAAAATGCAACAAAAGCCTAAGGTGGTAGGAATAAACCTTGTGATACCTCCCTTCATAGGTGAAGTACTTTTGAATGATCAACAACAACTTTGAGTATTTTTCCTTCATATAGCTCCTTGGGATAGCATTTGCGAGATCAATTTCACTATGCTTTGGCTTGATAAATTCTTTACAGTCCTGCGTGGTGAAATTGAATCCTTTGAACCATTGTTCTCCTCCTCTAGGGATTGCTATTTTTGTTGCAATGGTATGTGGTGTTACTGTGAGGTTCAAAATTCCCACCTTTGAAGATGTTCCATTGAAATTGATAGAAAACTCCTTAGAAACCTGCACATGGCACCCTTGCAATCTTTGGCAAAACTGCAAACACCCTGTTCTTCTTAAAACTTCTAAGGCAGTTGGGTCTTCATTTAACAAATTCATGTCTGATGGATCATATCTGAGGTAGTGACCACCTTTTTTGGTCTTCTTCTTTGCAACCATGGTGATTTTATACCTTATCTGCCTCGCTTGATTAGTGACACCTGCAAATTTTGAAAATGGCAACAACCAGCTTGGCTTGGTGAAACAACTCTCCAGAACTCAATAGCATGCAAAGATGAAGCGAAAAATGACAAAGACTCAATTGGGTAATGTTTTAAAGTTTCAATGATAGCTCATGGTTTAATCATGACTCATGCATGCTAAAAAAAATAATAATGACCTCAGCCATGACCTTCATCCTTGGAAATGACCCTAACTTATTCAAATGACATCCACCCTAACAATTCTAATCATCGACTGATACCTTGCAACAGATTTGACAAGAAAGACAAAAATACGCTTTTTCATAGCATGGTTAGTTCATTTCCTGGCAGTTTCACTACGAAAATATTAGGTAGTTTCGTAGTGAAAACTGCCTTTTTATAGTGTAAATTGCTACGAAAATAAGAAAAACTGGCTAAAGTGACCTTTTTAAATTCAAAAGCTTGGGAAATGAAATATGTCAGCAAATGATGATTGATGAGACATGATATGACTTGAATGGAGGTGGGTTTGAAACTTAGAATAGGTTAAGATGAAAAAATTTAAATTTTCCTATACCAACTTGTGACAATTGAAGTCTATGACCATTCATTTGACAAATGAACTCTAAGGCCATGTCAAATAATGATTCATTTTTCTAGGTGATAACAGACTCCAAGTTTTCACTATGGTTGAGAGCTGAGAAACCACAAACATTGGTGGGTATGCAGGAGGTTGTTATTGGAGTGCGGTCCAATATTATGGCCTCAAACAAGCTGAACATTGAAGAAGGGAAGGGGGAAAAGGATAAAACGAAAATGAAAGAGGAGAAATAATCTTCCTCCTCTAAAAATTTCACAGCTGAAGAAAAGATTGAACATATGTCTAATTTGATTAAATATCTTTCTTACAAAATGAAAAAACTAGAGTTAGAAAACAAGCCTGCTGCTAGGGCCATTCAAAATGAAAGAAATAGAAATCAGGCTCCTTTTAGGAGACCCTTTTAGCCCCAAAATTTTTTACAGGACCCAATTAAAAATCTTGATGATCAAAATGTTCAGTCTCCACTGAATAATTTTGCTGAAGAAAATCAATAAGAGGAAGAAGAGGAAGATGAAGATATCAATCTTGTTGGGGAGACATCACAATCAACTTTTTTGACTTTACAAGCATATGAAGATCATTCTAGGATAAATATATTTTCAGATTATTAGGAGGCTCATATTCATGTTCAAAATGAGAAAAAGCAGCCTGAAAATCAGATAAGAAATTATCCTTTGAGGTCAAAAGGGGTTGTCCAAGAGCCTCAACAAAAACAAGATGCTGAAAAAATTGCTGCAAAAAAAAGGCAAAGGTTAATGATGTTCATCCATCACCTAACCTTGCCCCAATCATCAAAAAATATGGAGAAAATAAATATTTGACTCCACTTAATTTCATTTTCAAGTCATCATTGAATAAAATCAAGATTTTGGTCCTACTCCTAGAATTGTTGAAAAATCCAGCCTATAGAGAGTCATTCAAGCGTCTGTTACAATCATCTCTTTCTCCTGATTTTGTCAACCTTCAAGATGAACATCCTACTATATTTTTAGGTAGCCATGTCCAATATCAATATGATGATAATTCTCCACCTTTATATCTTTCACTCAACATTCATAACAAATTGCTGCTCAACTGCCTATTAGATTCTGGGGCCTCTCACAATCTGATGCCTAATAAAGTGATGGATAAATTAGGACTAGAAATAACTAAACAATACCATGACCTCTACACTTTTGACTCCAAAAGGGACAAGTGTTTAGGAGTGATCAAATACTTGGTAATTTCTCTTACCCAAATTCCTATGAAAAGTATAGTGATGGACATAGTGGTTACTGATATACCATCAATATTTGGAATGCTCCTTTCCAAATCTTGGTCCAAAAAGCTGGGAGGCATTCTGCAAATGGATATGACATACGCCACTATCCCAATCTTTGGAGGAGAATTTAGGAGGCTTTAAAGAGAAACATAGAGGGCTTATATCATAAGTGAGCTAAAAAAATCCCTCAAATCATCCTATATATGCAGAGGAGAAGGAGATAGGATCATCTATTTTACACCTTGCTACTGATGAAAGAAATTTTCAGCCTGAAATTAGTACAAAACAACAACTACTCATCTCAAAATATCAAGATTCAGAAGTAGGACAGATCTGGAAATTGTATTTTGATGGAGCCTCATCAAGAGAGGGATCAGGGCCTGGTATAGTTATTATTTCTCCTACTCAGTAGGCAGTGAATTTATCATATAAATTACAATTTGCCACTATTAATAACACTGCTGAATATGAGGCACTAATTTTGGGAATGAAGGCAACAAAATATTTGGGAGCAGAGAATTTTATCGTTTTCAGTGATTCAGAGTTGGTGGTACAACATGTGAAAGATAATTATCAAGTAAAAAATTCAAAATTGAAGAATTATAGAAATGAAGATTGGGATTTGATTGAAATTTATTTTTCAACATTCAGTTTGAATTTTGTTTCCATATAAGAAAATGAAATGGAAGATTCATTGGCCATTGCTGCTAGTAATTTTAAGGCCCCTCTTGATGTCAAAGAAACCTATGATATTAATATTAAAAATAGACCTTTCATCCCTGATAATATCAAATAGTGGCAAGTGTTTGAAGATTATAAAGAAATTCATAAATTCTAAAAATGTGTAGAGGAGTTTTCAGACATTCAAATTGACGATGAAAAAGACACAGTTGAAAGTCAGAACAACAAGTCATTCAAAAAGAATTTGGATGGAAAAAACATTATTGATCTGAAAACAAAATTCATTCCTAAAGGCTTGGTTCCTTTATAAAGGTTATTTGATAATAATTATGTATTTTTAAATCTTGATAGCAAGACAGATGGAGAAATTATAGTTGATTGCAACATTGGTACTAAAAATCAGCCTAGATATGTTAGAGTTTCTAAATTTCTTCCTCAAGAAACTAGAACTAATTATGTTAAGTTGATGAAGCAGTATGCAGGAATTTTTTCTTGGTCTTAGAATGATTTGAAGACATATGACAAAAGCATAATGGAGCATAAAATCCCTCATAAATTAGAAGAAAAAATTGTGGCACATAAGATAAGGCATATCAATCCTATGTTGCTCCCTATTATTGAAAAAGAAATCAGAAAAATGTGGGAAGCCAAGATAATTCTGCCTTTAAGATTTTCCAATTGGGTAGCTAATATAGTCCCGGTTTGAAAGAATAATGGAGAAATCATAATTTATGTTGATTTTCACATTTTGAACCGGTGTTAGTTGAAGGATAACTATCCTTAAACCAAAATAGATCATATTTTGCAAAAAGTTGTAGGTTCAAAGAGATTGTCAATGATAGATGGATTTTCAGGATACAATCAAATTTCAGTTGACAAACACGACAGGGAGAAAACAAATTTTACAACACCCTGGGGGACTTTTATGTACAATAAAATGTGTTTCGGTTTAATGAATGCAGCTGCAACATTTCAGCGGGAAATGGATATTTCCTTTTTGATCTAAAAATGGGTTGGATAACTTGTTATGATTTTCAAGAACCTCCCACTCAGTTAAAAAAATAAAAGATCTAGATTATACTTGAATTTTGCTGAGTTTTATACTTGAAACAGGTGTATTTGTTTTAATTTTTTAAGTGCTTTAAAACCATTTCTTTTTACTAAAATTAAACATGTGCAACATCCATGTAATTCAACAAATAAACATCAACACATAACAACAAATTTAGTGTAGGAGTTCACCCGAATATCGTGGGCTACGTCTCCTTGAGCTCTTGTCATCTTGACTTGGCTCCTTGGGATTATGGAAAATTTATTTTACAAGTTACAAAATTAACTCCAATGGTTAACTGAACTGAACCAATGGGTTTAGAATACCATTTATATCCCTTTCATGGCTGTCATCACTCTGAAAAAAGAACTAAGTTCCCTTATACTTGAATCCTTCTATCGGTGGTCTTGAGTTACATTGAGCTTCTCTATGGCACTGACTCCTCAGAATTATTTTTCTGTCCCTAAAACCTCACCTACTGTCTCCAGCATATATCAGACCTCCAAAATAGACTGAGAATTTTCCCAAAATGAGCACTACATCCCCAATCTAGGCCTCCATCCACTATTGGCCCTAGCTTGCCAAAAAAATACCTGCGGCTCTTTGACCTTTAGAAGTCATCAAATGGATTTGAAAATCCCTTCAATGGATTCATAATGCAAAAAATAGTCAGAATAGACTATTTTTTTGCTGTAATTGGCCTCTGGCTGCTCTGGTTTCGCCTCTAACACCTGGTGGCACCCCTGGCTCTAGGGTGAAATAAAAATTCTATGTGGGTTATTGACCTCTAGAAGTCCTCTGAAAACTCCATAAATGGATTTAGAATGCTAATTACAGTCATAATTTACTATTTTTTTTTCTGAATAAGGCCTCTAACTGCCCTGGCTAGGCCTCAAACTGTTGCTGGCACTTGCTGGCCCTGGTGGCCCCTGGAAATTCTATGAGGTATATATGCTTTTGAAATTCCTCTGTAGGCTCTAAAAACGACACCATTAGTTCCATAATGTTTGAAAAATCCAAAATTGAGTATTGTATTGCTGAGAAAGGCCTGTAGCTACACTGGCTAGGCCTCAAACTACTGCTGGCCCCTAGTGGCCCTTAGAACTTCTCTAAATAAAAAACCTATTCAAAAGTCCTATGATGGCTCTACAAACCTCACTATAATTCTGGAATGTCTGAGATAGTTGAAATTTACTATTGGAATTCCAAAATTGGCCAAATCTAGCTCAAGATAGAGCCTAAAATCATTTTTCCCAGTGACCCCTAAAATTCCTCCACTAAAAATGGAGAATTGAAGTTAAAATCCAGTTAAAATAGCCAAATCCCCAAAATTTAGGGGCATGCCAAAATTATCCACCACTCTGAAAACCGTAGCATTAAATTTCTAACGGTCACATGTGATAGCTCCAAAGGCAACGACGAGTTTGCGAGCTGGAGGTTACGATTTTTAATAAACCACGCGGAGACTTTTGTTGTAACAACTGCATGTGACTAGTGCCAAAAAAGATGGCCAAAATGGCTGTTGGAGTTTCCGTTGGTGGTTAGGGCTAAGACCATAGGTTTGGTCACGGGCCTGTAGTCCTATGGGGAGGGTCTAGCCCTAGGGGCTAGTGCCTCCACACCCCCGAATATGAAACCACCAAACTTCAAATATAAAACAAGTTCATATATTGTTAAGAACTAACACACAACGCGGTTGGTCAAGACCTTTGCATGTAGGCAGGGAGGTTACGTGTTTGACTTTGGTGGAGTCTAAACAAAATTTTAACTACCATGCATGGGCCACATGGTGGCCTCCGGGCCTACCATGTGGTAGCCTATGATTGGCCCGAACCAAAATAGTCAACCAGCTGCCCAATTGAACAATGCCACTTGTCAACCTACCATTTTCCTAGAAGGAATATTCAGGGGAATATTCTAGGAATATTCCAATAATATTCCTTGGAATATTCTATTTTTTGAATATTCAAAGGGCCAGTCAAGCTTGGTTAAAAGCCAAAAATTGTAGTTTACTAGAATTTTCAAATTGCGATAACTTCTTCATACGGTGTCGGTTTTGTGAACCATTCACGATGCTCAAATAAAGAAGACGATATATATTTGGTCGCTCAGGTTTGGAGCACTTCCAAACACTTTGAAATTTGAGCTATCACTTAATTCCATGATCCAAATATGATCACACCTCCCCATTGGGAATCTTTTGGAACCCAAAAGACTGATTTCCTAATCTATTCAGTAGATGAGAGTACAAAACCCTCACTTTTCTAGCCTTAATACACTTGCCTTGCATGTATTAGTTCCTTTGAACCACAACTCGAAGGTAGTCAACGCTTCCCCTTCTTAAATGCTCTTGTCCTCCTGTCAAGAATTGTCTTCCATGCACTCACTCAGAAATTTCTGGCGAGAAATTTACAGAAGGTAGCTGAACATCGCTTCCTTGATCATCGATCCAAGGTGGCTCAAACAAACATAAGTTTCCAACATAAATGCATACATAACTAAAATTTGCATATGTACAAATGAATGTATGTCTTAGTGTGTCAAGAAGTCAAACCACTTCTTACTAAGCCACTTCCACGGCGAGTTTTGCTGCTGAAAATCTTCTTCATGTGAAAAATATATTCTCACATCAATGATGGAATATTTGGTTCCAATTTCTCTAGTATTTCTATCCTCTTGCCTCATGCGCTGGGATGATCAGTTGGATGAAATGTCCAACATTGGGAAACAACATGTCCCTTCTTCTGGCAATGTGTCCAAGTCTTATGCATCTTCTTTGAAAGTTGCCTTTGCCTCAACTGTTTCTTGTATGCCTTCATCCTCTTCCATCATTTTGAAACATCATGGTTACATATACCACAATATGCACATCAACTCTTTTGTTCCATTCAAGCATGAAAAATTTTCATGCCTTACAGAAACATAATAAACTTGAATATGGGAATAATTATACCTCAAATTCTTCTTTGCATGTCCATATTTTATATCTTCTAGAGGAGATGAACTAGTAGAGGTTCCAGCTTTCCTTTGAAGACCAACATCAGTGTTTATGTCTTGATAGCTGTCCGAACTCTCATGCTCGCCATAAGTTTCATGTATACCAAAATTTTGCTACAACATAGGATTCAAACAATCGAAATCAACTTGAAAAAAAACTTGACATTTTTGTGGTTTAGAAATTGGAACAAAAGTTCTTCTCGAAGTTGTCTCACATGCCTTCATGGATTGGGAGTTTTCGCCATTAGATTGAACATAACCAAGACCAAATTTATTAAGTCGTTCCTCAACCAAAATAGGATCAATAATTCCTTGTGCATGTTTGCCTAAACCATTGCCTTCATAGCCCATTTTAAACATCAACTTGGACCCTATACCTCTAGCGTGCTTTTCAAATGAACCAACACATATTTTTGAAGAGGAAACTGAAGGCAAATTTGAGTGAATTACCTCTTCTTCACACATGTTCTTGGTAAAAGCCTCTTGGGATTGATGGAGCTACATCTCCATCTCATGCAATATTAGAATAATTACTTCCTTCTCTTGCTTCATAGCAAACACTTGCTCACAAAATCTAGTGATTTCCTTTATATCTTCAAAAAAAAAGTTCACTCTATCCTTCAAGATATAGAAGTCTCACTTCATGTCTTCATCGAAGAATATTGTGAAGGAGGATGATTTTGAAACCTCACTTGATGAAGTTGTAATCATGAAAATGAACTAAATAAATTCAACAAAAATTCACAAATCTTTCAAAAACAATTGACAAAGCTTTTGAAAAAAATGGTTCTAGAGTCAAGCTCTTCTTGAAGCAGCCTTTTGCAATCAAAACCTCTTTTATGATTCAAGTGTTGCCTTGAGGTCCTTTGGGTAAGGAATATGCCTTCAACCCTTATTCCTTATTTTCCTCTTCTGTACTTAGCTATCAGTAGCTTTCCCTTCACCTCTAGCAAACTCAAGCAATAGTCAGTTTGCAAACAATCAAATTCTTTGTACTATTTAAACACCTTTCAAGTCAAACAAGCAAACTAGTGCTCTATCAAGCAAGAAACTATGCTCTGATACCACCCTGATCTGAAAATGGATTGGATAACTTGTTATTCTTTTCAAGAACCTCCCACTTAGTTAAAAAAATAAAAGATCTAGCTTATACTTGACTTTTGTGGAATTTTATACTTGAAACAAGTGTATTTTTTTTAACTATTTGAGTGCTTTAAAACCATTTTTTTTTCTGAAATTAAATACATGCAATAGCCATATAATGCAACAAATAAGCATCAACACATAACATCAAATTTAATCTAGGATTTCACTCGAATATCGTGGGCTACGTCTCCTTGAGCTCTTGTCATCTTGACTCGGCTCTTTTGGATTATGGAAATTTTATTTTACAAGTTACAAAATCAACTCCAATGGTTAATTGAATTGAACCAATGGGTTTATAATACCATTTATATCCCTGTCATGGATGTCATCACTCCGAAAACAAAACTAGGTTCCCTTAGACTTGACTCCTTCTGTCGGTGCTCTTGAGCTACACTGAGTTTCTCTATGGTACTAACTCCCTCATAATTCTTTTTATGTCCCTGAAACCTCACCTAATATCTGAAAAACACATCATACCTCCAAAATATACTGATAATTTTCTCAAAATGAGCACTGCATCCCAATATAGGCCTCCATCCACTATTGGCCCTGGCCTGCCCAAAAATTCCCTGTGGATCCTCTACCTTTAGAAGTCTTAAAATGGCTCTAAAAATTCCTTCAATGGATTCATAATGCCAAAAATAGTCAGAATAGACTATTGGTTTGCTGTAATTGGCCTCCGGCTGCTTTGGTTTCACCTCCAACACCTGGTGGCACCCCTTGGCTCTAGGGTCAAAGAAAAATTCTTTGTGGGATATAGACCTCTAGAGGTCCTCAAAATATTCTAAAAAATCCCTAAATGGATTTAGAATGCTCATTACAGTCAGAAATTACTATTGATTTTCTGAATAAAGCCTCTAGCTGCCCTGACTAGGCCTCAAACTGCTACTGGCACTTACTGGCCCTTATGGCCCCTGGAACTTCTCTGAATCATATCAGATTTAAAAATTCCTCTAAAAGCTCTGAAAACCAGACCATTAGTTCCATAATTTCTGAAACATCCAAAATAGACTATTGGATTGTTGATAAAGGCCTCTAGCTGCACTGGTTAGGCCTCAAACTACTGTTGGCCCCTGGTGGCCTTAGTGGCCCCTAGAAATTCTATGAAGCAAAAAAATGCTCAAAATTCCTCTTATGGCTCCGAAACCCTCACCAATGAGTTTGAAATGTCTGAGATAGTCAAAATTGACTATTAACACTCCAAAATCGGTCGAACCTAGCTTAAGATAGAGCCTAAACTCAGTTTTCCCAGTGACCCTTAAAAATCCTCCACTAAAAATGGAGAACTGAAGTTAAACTACAGTTAAAATAGCCAAATCCCCAAAATTTAGGGGTGCGCCAAAATTATCTGCCAGTCTAAAAATCGTAGCATTCAATTTCTAACGGTCGCATGCGAAAACTCTGAAGGTAACGACGAGTTTGCGAGCTCAAGGTTACAGTTTTTAATAAACCACATGGAGACATTTGTTGTAAAAACCACATGTGATTGGTGCCAAAACAGAAGGTGGAAATGGAGTTTGGAGTTTCCGTTGGCAATTAGGGCTAAGCCCATAGGTCTGGTCATGGGTTGATGGTCCTATGGGGAGGGGCTGGCCCCTTCAGACCCCTAAATATGAAACCATCAAACTTCAAATATAAACTGAGTTCATATATTGTTAAGAACTAACAAACAACGCGGTTGGTCAAGACTTTTGACTGTAGGCAGGGAGGTTCCACATTCAACTTTGGTGGAGTCCAAACAACATTTTGCACCACTAAGCAAGGGCCACGGGGTGGCCTTCGGGCCTGCCACGTGGCAGCATATGATTGGCCCGAACCAAAACAATCAACCAACTGCCCAATTGAACAATGCCACTTGTCAACCTGCCATTCACCCAGAATGAATATTCTAGGGAATATTTTGAGGAATATTTTAGGAATATTCCCTGGAAAATTCTAGGAATATTCCATGGAATATTCTATTTTTTGAATATTTAAAGGCCCAGTAAAACTTGGTCAAAAGCCAAAAATTGCAGTTTACTGGACTTTTCAAATTGTGACAACTTCATCCATTTTTTTTTGAAAACTTACAATTTTTTGTGCATGCTCTGCAACTCTTGGGCTCGGCTCTGCCCTGCTGTTGTTCTGGGCGCGGAGTGGTCCCTCTGGTGTGCGAGGCGCCCTAGACCCGTGTGGTTTCGGCCCACGTATGAGATCCTACCCCTGCGTATTGATATCTCTGGAAGTCGATCTGCGTTTGTGTATGGGGTTGCTTTGATCCCCGGTGCTCATACCCCGACCATGACGAAAGAAGGCGATTCCCTCCAGCCTTCTGACCTCGATGCATTCCGAACTCTTGTTGCTGCAGCAGAAAAGAGGCCGACCTCGGTCTCACAACAAAAGTTTGTTAAAAAGTTGGACAACATCCCCACGGTGTCTCTTCCGGTGGACGATGCTTGCAGTTCAGTGCTAAACCTAGCCAATAGAGGCCTCATCGGCCAGTTTACAGGGCTATGGCCATCCCCGAAAGCAGTAGATGATTGGGTCAAACGAAACTGGACACCTCTGGTCAAGGAAGGAATAAAAAGCCATTTTGTAGGCAAGGGGTTCTTTGTCTTCGTGTTTGACAGTGTGGAAGACCGAAGCTTGATCTTCAGAAATGGGCCATATTTCATGGGCCCCCAAGGGTTATATTTGAATAAATGGTCTCCAGATTTCGACCCTGCACAAGATGTGCCCACAGCCGTGCCTGTATGGGTGCGTCTCCCGCACCTCCCTCTTCACTGCTGGAGTTAGAGCTCATTGCAATCCATCGGCAATGCCCTTGGCAGGTATATTGATCAGGCCCCAAGGAAGGATCAGTTCTCCTGCGCTCGCATCTGCGTGGAAGTTGATTTGGAGGTTGGACTCCCCGAAGCCATCAAACTCTCGGTGGTAGACTGGACGCACATTCAAGAGCTCGATTACGAACAACTGCCCTTTAAATGCCGACACTGCCATGAATATGGGCACTTTGCTAGATACTATAAAAAAAAATATGAGGAAATAGCAGAGAAAGAGAAAGGCGAACAATGGAAGCAAGCAAAGAGAACAGCAAGCAGTAGACAGAACAAAAAAAACAAATCAAAAAAGACTGGGACCAAAACAGGGCAAGAAGACGCAAGTAATCAAAACAGTGGAAGTAGGGAAGCCAACAGCATTGCAGGAGATAAAAACCCCTTCGAATCTCTAACACCACCGTCAGATCCTCCAGAGGTCGAGCAGGAAGATCTACCACAACTGAACAATGCAGATAATCAAGAGCCAGGTAATATTCCAAACCCGATCCCTAGCAACACTTCTTCTCCTTCATATGCTGACATTATTAAACAAAAGAAGAAGAACCTAGAAAACACGAGATCATCTGATGATGAAACCTTTGAAAGGCCATCAAAAAAAGTGGGAAGAAGAACAAACAAGGAAACCAGGGAAGAAGAATCAGAACGGCAGAAAACCCTAGGCAGTCAAACTACCATTGAAATGACCCTCGGGAGAAATACAAGACCAAGGGTGTCCAAGGGAGGAGGTCGCACCCCATCAAGTGGTAAATGATGCAGCTGGTCTCTTGGAATTGTAGGGGTCTGGGTAATCCCAATAAGGCAGAGGCTATCAAAGACTTACTAAAGCTGGAAACCGTGGACATTCTTATGCTCCAAGAGACCAAAATAGAAGGGGAAACCCTTCTAAATACTAGCATTATGAAATGGAAATATGATACAGGAAAGGCTGTCAGTGCAAGGGGCTCGGCCGGAGGTATAGGCACATTTTGGTCAAAAAACTCCTTCTCTTTAGAACGATTCTCCGAGACCCAACATTGGATCTATACAGAACTGTGCCACACTGCAAGAAACCTCACCCTTGCTCTGTTTAACATGTACGTCCCCGTCCATTATGAAGAAAAGAGAGAGTGCTGAAGGTCACTCTTGGATTATATAGAGCATATTAATCCTTCAAATATAGTCATAGGTGGTGATTTGAATATAATCCTAGACCCCAAAGAAAAAAGAGGAGGGATTTACTCTAGGGATCCTTTCATCAACACAGTGGAAAATCTTATTTTGCAGTGGGATTTAATTGACTTCAAACCAGTGAAAGGAAAATACACCTGGACTAACAACAGAACAGGAGAAAATCATATCTCAGCTAGGCTGGACAGATTCCTCATCAGCAGCTCATTAATGATGGACAACAAAATAGTTTTCTCTAAGATCCTCCCAAAGCTCACATCAGACCATAAGCCAATCCTCTTATGTCTGAAAGAAGAAGAAGATCTAGGCCCCCTTCCATTTCGATTCAGTCCTCTCTGGGCCGGAAAAGAAGGTTTCTTTGAAACAGTCCAAACAACATGGAGGATTGAAGTTTCCGGATCCCCAAGCTTTGTGTGGGAACAAAAAATGAAAAACACAAAAAAATCTCTTAAAGATTGGATAAAGAAATCCATGAAAACCCCTACTAGGCAAAGGAAGGAGGCAGTTCTTCTGTTGGAAGGATTACAATTCGAAATGGAGGAGAAAGATCTCTCTTCCACAGACTTAGCCAACGAAAAAACTGCCCAAAGGAATACATACAGCTCTTTCAGAAATGAAGAGGAGCATTGGCGTTTAAAGTCTCGAAGTCTGTGGCTTAAATCTGGGGACAGAAATACCACTTATTTCCATAGACAGTGCAGGGCACGTCTCTCTCGTAACCATATTGCAGAAATTACCACCTCTAATGGACAGGTGTATAAAGGTTTTGCACAAATCAAAGAAGCAGCAGTAAATCATTTCCAGAACCTCCTTAGTGCAGAAAGAAATGGGAGCGAGGAGGATGCATTAGAGTTTCTCACAAGCATTCCAAAACTAGTCAGCATGGAAGATAATGATTCTCTGATGAGCCCAGTCACGGAAGAAGAGATAACTAATATAGTCTGGTCCATGGAACCAGACAAAGCTCCAGGACCTGACGGATTCTCAGTGCATTTTTATAGAATCTGTTGGGAGATAATCAAATCTGATCTCTTTAGAATGATAAGGGGAATCTTGAGGAAGGAAAAAGTTGGAGGCAGAATTAACTCCACCTTCCTCGCTCTAATCCCCAAGGAAACAAATCCTGGCTCCTTTGATAGATATAGGCCAATCTCACTCTGCAATTCATCTTACAAGATCGTGGCCAAACTACTAGCTAACAGAATTAAGCCCCTCCTTCAAAAACTCATCTCTCCGGCCCAAGGGGGATTTGTGAAAGGCAGACAAATCCTGGACAACATCATTCAAGTTCAAGAAGCCCTACACTCCAGTCATTCACGGAAAGAACAAGGTATGATCATAAAACTGGATATGTGTAATGCATTTGATAGAGTTAATCGTTCTTTTCTGTTCAGGGTTCTTGCTGCCTTTGGTTTCAGTCAGGAATTCATAAATCTCATCAAAGCTTGTATTGAGAATATCTGGATCGCCCCAATGGTGCATGGAAGACCAACAGATTTTTTCTTAGCCACCAGGGGATTGAGGCAGGGTTGCCCTCTTTCTCCCTTTCTTTACATACTGATGGATGATTCATTGAGCAGAAAGTTGACACAGGAGAAACAAATAGGCACCATACCTGGGATAAGAATTGTGCAAGGCATCGCTCCAGTGAATCACGCGCTCTTTGCTGATGATTCACTCCTGCTTGGGGGTGCTTCCTTGAGAATTGCCAACTCCTTCAAGACCATTCTTCAAAAGTTCTGCAGCATCTCTGGAGCGCTTATCAGTGAGAGGAAAAGCGCTGTTTATGGATGGAATACAGACCAAAAAACAATTGACAGGATTTCCAGTGAATTGGGGTTCAATGGTTACGCAGTCTGGGACAAAATAAAGTATCTCGGACTCCCATTATCGATGGGATCCAACCGAAATCACATGTGGGAGGAGGTGATTTCTAAGTTCAAAAAAAAGATCACAGCGTGGGGTGGTATTTGGCTCACCACAGGCGGCAAACTCACCCTTATTTGATCTGTTCTTTCAGCTCTGCCAACATTCCAAGCCTCTCTGCTGATGGCTCCAAGACAAATCGCAGATCGTATCTCCTGTCTCATGCGAAATTTTCTGTGGAACGGTGGGCGGGGTAACAACAATCGCTTCCATTTAATTAATTGGGATACTGTGAAGCGACCATTGGTTGAAGGCGGACTCCAAATCCGTGACCCCCAGCAAGCTAACTTAGCCTTGGGGTGTAAACTACTGTGGCAGCTCCTAATCGATCCTTCCCATCCTGTCAGTCAGATCCTAAATCTCAAGTATCTCAAAAATCAGTCGATCATCTCCTTCAACCCAGAGAATTCACCCAGAGGAACGCAGGCTTGGAAGCTCTGCAGCAAAGCAATTGATTTCTTCAGAACTCATCTGTATAAAATCCCAGGAAATGGAAAAAATACATCACTGTGGAGAGATCGAATCATGGGGCATCCTCCTCTTTCAGCTAACAATGAAATTTCAGAGTTAAGAGCTTGGTTAAGTTCAAAAGGAATTCGAAAAATCGAGGATATTGCAGATTGGGATCACAATGGCAATTGGCAGAGTTGGACTTTGCCTAATACCCCAGTGCACTTAAAAAACCAGTTAACTATTCTTACAGCTGCAATTATAGACTTTACTCCAGTGCACAAGGATGAGGAAGATTCATGGGGATGGGGAAAGACGGGGGTGTACACAGCCAGACAAGGATATTTACAGTTGCAAGGTAAAAAGGATTCTCCGCATCCGGAAACTGTGTGGAAACTGATATGGGAAAATTTTAGCATTCCCAAGATTAATTTCTTCTATTGGAATTTGTTCCACAACAAAATCCTCACTGGAGAAAATTTGTGCAGAAGAAACATTGCAGGCCCTCACCGATGTGTTCTCTGCAAAAACGCATTGGAAACCTCATATCACATGTTCATCGAATGTGAGTATGCTCAGAAGGCCTGGACTATCTTCTTGACAGGTCTGAATGTGAGACCCCCAGCACACTGTTCGATCATAGACATGTTCTCGTCTTGGAAAGCTCGATACCCCTTCAACATTGTTGACAAATCTCTTTGGCATAAGGTGTGGATTGCAGCTCCAAAATATTATGCTGGAAGTTGTGGCTTGCCCGGAACGAAATTGTCTTCAATCAAAAAGAAATGACTGCAGATATTGCTGCGGAGCAGGCCAAGAAACTACTTTTAGAAACTCTGAGACACTCCATAGACAAAGATGATAGTTCCCTCCGAAATGAAGAAAGGGCATAGCTGGATGGCTTCTCCCCCATGCCCAGACCTCCAGCAATCATTCGCCCAAATCACAAGGAAAAATGGCAAATTCGAGACACTTTGGATAGTTTTCAGAAGTGGTGGAAATCACAAGGAAAATGCACTATATTCTTTGACGGAGCCTCAAAAGGCAATCTAGGCAGGTCAGGAGCTGGAGGGGCTATTTATTTTCCGAATGGGAAAAAAGAGGACTTCAGTTGGGGACTTGGGCTAAAAACCAACAATCAGGCTGAATTCCTCAGTCTTTTAAAAGCTTGTCAACTGGCCAGGAAAGAAAATCCAAGTGAAATTTTAGTCTTTGGAGATTCAGAGCTGCTGGTAAAATCCCTAATAAACAAGAAAGGACTCAAGGATCCAGCGCTAAATAAGCAGCTTGCAAGAGTGAACAGACTCCTGAAGGATTTCTCCTCAGCTCAAATCTTCCACATCCTCAGAGAATTAAACACAGAAGCAGACAGACTGGAAAATATAGGATGCACTCTAGAAAAGAGCATGATCAGCATTAATGCAGGAGCATTGAACATTGCAATTATCCCCTAACTGTAAAATCAGTGAATTGTAAAATCAGTGAATTGTAATGTCTGAAGCAGTGAACTGTAATGTTTGATTTGGCTTTGGCCAACCCATCTCTATCAATAAAAATACCCGTTTCAGTTAAAAAAAATAAAATTGTGACAACTTCTTCATACGATGTTGGTTTTTCAAACCGTTCACGGTGCCAGAATCAAGAAGACGAGATCTATCCAATCGCTTAGGTTCAGCACACTTCTGAACACTTTTAAATTTGAGCTATCACTTAGGTCTATGATCCAAATTTGATCACTTTGCAAGGGAAAAGGACAGATTTGTTGTCATTTATTTAGATGACACAACAGTATTTTAAAAATCTAATCATGACCATTTAAAACATTTGCAGCAAGTGTTTGATAAATGCATAAATTTTTTTTTATCTTTAAACCCAAAGAAATCATCATTTTTTGTTCAAGAAGGAAAAATGTTGGGGCATATAGTAACATAAAATGTTATTTTCATTGACCCTAGGAGAGTTGAAGCAATTTAGAAAATTGGTTTACCTAGAAATAAGAAAGAGTTACAGTCATTCTGGGGTAAGATTAATTTTCTAAGGCGTTTTGTTCCAAATTTTGCAGGATTAATTAAGCATATAAATGTCTTGTTGAAGAAAGATGCAGAGTTCAGGTGGCAAGATAAAGCAAAAAAATATTTCTTAGCAATAAAATCTTCTTTGACTGAAGCCCTAGTGTTAATCAACTTTGATTTTGAGAAATATTTTCTGACTTTTTCATATGCTTCTGAAGAAACTATTGCAGCAATTTTACTTCAAATTTTGAGAAATATTTTCTGACTTTTTCATATGCTTCTGAAGAAACTATTGCAGCAATTTTACTTCAAAAGAACAAGAAAGGCTTGGAGCAGCCAATTTCTTTTTTCAACCATTTATTAAGGGATGCTGAGTTAAAGTACAACTTGGTTGAGAAATAAACATATGCACTGGTGAAGGCTTTGAAGTCTTCTCGAATTTATGTACTGCTCTAAGGTCATTGCTTTTGTGCCATATATTACTGTCTAGGATGTATTGTTGCAACTCGACATAGATAGTAGGAGGGAAATATGGTTGAAAAATATTATGCAATTTGACATTCAAATCAAACCTACTAAGTTGATAAAGGGACATGGTTTAGCCCGATTGATGGAAAAATTGAAAATCTCTGAATTTGAATATGGAGATAGCTGAAGAAACATATAAAGAAGGTACAACTGATTATCCTATAATATTTTATTCCAATTGGTATAAGGATATAGTGTAATTTTTTTAAAATTTCAATTGTCCTCCATCAATGAAAAAATGAATGAGAAGAGATTTTAAACTGAAGGTTTTCAAGTATTGCATAATGGAGAATCATATTTATTGGAAAGAACTTGTAGGAGTTTTGTTGAGATGTTTAGATGAAGTTGATTCACAAGAAGATATAGCAGAGATACATGCATGGGTATGTGGTGGATATTTTTATTAGAAAGCTACCACAAATAGAATTTTAAGAGCTAGTTATTATTGGCCAACTCTTGTCTTTGATGTTTTCGCTAAAGTCAGAGCTTGCACTGAATGTTAAAAATTTGTTGGTAAGAAAAAGCTTCTCCCACTACCTCTCATTCCTATTTCAGTAGATACTCCTTTCCAGCAATGGGGGCTAGAATTCATTGGTGAGATTCATCCGCTATCATTAGGATAACATAGGTGGATTCTTACAACCACAGACTACTTCACCAAGTGGATTGAGGCCATTCCAACCAGAAATGCCACTGGCATGGTAATAATTAAATATCTGTTGGAAAATATTATGTCTAGATTTGGTTGCCCTCAATAGCTGGTGACTGAAAATGTAATGGATTTTAAATCTTCCAAGATGAACAATTTTTGTCATAAACATAAAATTTGTTTGACTCATTCTACACCTTATTACCCTTAGGGTAATGGTTTAGCTAAGTCATTGAATAAAATTCTGGTAAGAATAATTAAAAAAATGATGACAGAAAACAAATGAAATTGGGATACTTAGATAGTTCATGCTCTTTGGGCAGATAGGATGAGTAGTAAAATATCAATTGGAGTATGACCCTTTCAACTTGTTTATGGTGTTGATGCTGTGATGCCATTACAGTTGGCCCTCCCTGTGATGAATTTTTTACAAGATGAAACTGATAATTCAAATCCCATTCAGAGAAGGATGCTGCAACTGATAGAAGCTCATCAAATCCAAGAATCCATGATGGTTAAAACACAGAGGTACAAAGCCAAAGTAAAAGCTGTCTTTGACAAAAGGGAAAAAAAACAGATATTCCAGGAATATTATTTGGTATTGCACTAGGATGCAAGAATAGAAGACCATGGGAAGCATGGTAAGTTTGATAACTTGTGGTTTGGGCCATTTAAAGTTGCTCAAGTTCTGGAAAATAATACTTTTCTCCAAAAACATTTAGATGATGATCAGCTAACTAGAGGTCCATTCAATGATCATTATCTCAAAAATTTCTTTGTTTGTTGAGTTAGTCAATCTCTCCATTGTAAATATCCAGAGTTTTGTTTCAATAAGACTCCATGCCAAATGGTGATTATGTTTTTAAATAGAGTCAGTTTCATTTTAGTTAATAAAATTCAGTTTCTCTTATTAGCTTCTAAAACTTAAAAGTCTTGAACACAAAGGCATTGAATCTACAGTTCTTGAAGCCTCATAGGGAGGACTTCATCCCCAATAGGAACCACTTTTAGCACTACAAATTTCCAAAAAAGTTCAAACTCTGGTCGTCATTGTAAGTCGTGTCTTTGATCCTCTCTTGTCTCCTAACCTGTGGTGGAGAGCCCTGGAGAGTTAAAATGTATGAGCCTTTATCTCTTTTTAAAAAAATCCAAAAAGAATTATGAGTCCAATAATTTTTTGAGGTTATAGAGTTAGTAGGGTAAAGTCTCTTTTAAAAAAAATCTTTTAACTACTTTCAGTGGTTAAGGTCATGAGTTTAACTTGAAAATTCTTATTCGTTCACCATGATTTTCCTATCTGAGGCTAAAGGCAGAATGATAGAATCATCAGTTTTTTATAAAAATAACACAGGGATAGCTGTTCTTTCCTTGAGAAGCAACTATATTCTTCAATAGTTCTGGTTTTAAAAATAACATAGGAATAGATGTCTCTTTCGAAAGGTAGAAATTACCTGCAAAATTGGTACAAGGAGACAGAGGAAGCATTATTCAAGTGAAACAAGCACTGCTATTCGAATATTGAAGACTAATTAATTGTTATGCTTTGAGCCACTTTATTTAATTTCTATTATTTATTTCTTTTCCACTTTAAAACCATTAATAGTACCTACTTCATCGCAAATCACAAATTCTCGGTGCATTCACTTACTCCTGTCTCCTTAAATCCTCGCTTGTGATAACAGTGGGATCCACCTACCTCCATGTCATACCACACTATCGTATTTCTTTGTGGACCAAACTTACCTTATTTCACAATTCATTTTATTATCATCTGCTCCCACTTCCAAAAAAATCCCGATTGCAATAACACTAGGACCCATTTCCCTACCACGCCACTTCTCTTATCGCATAACGCAAATCCTATTTATAAGCATCCATGTTTCCCCCTCTGATTGCGAAATGTGATAATCCTTTGATTGCAATATGTGATAAGATTAGATCCCCGATTTGTGATAACCCCTCCATCTTGTGATTGCGATATATCACATTACAATTCTGCCCCGATAATGTATTCACTCCGCTCCACTCTGTGATTGCGATTTTGATATATTTTAATGCACTTACTCCTCCCGCTTATTGTTCTATTCCCACACCTTTCGTTTAATTTCCATTCTCGTGCTTCACCTCACTCCCCTCCGCTCTCATCCCTATACATGGCCAGTATCAACATGCTTTTGAAAGCATAGACATGATTTCATAGGCACTTACAGGTTTTTCATGAATTTCTGGAAGCACTTGTTTTAAAATATTTTGATATCTATCTGCAAATATAAAATCACCTCCTCAAAGATAGAATATAGATCTCTTATCTTGGTCAGGGTGTTTATTGTTATTCTAATATTGAAGACTTGTTAAAACAAGAGGTGTTTCTTACCTGAAAGATGGTTATCTTCCAATTGGTTACTCCTTTCAGTTAGTTGCTCCTACAATTTTACAGATAAGGGTACAAGTGTTCCTTTTAGTTGGTAGATTGTACTTTTTGTGGAGGAATTTTTTTCCAAGCAACGAGGAGCACTCATCCACCTTAACTCAGCCACCTCGAGCTCCACGCTACCATGATCTTCCTTCATTTCTATTTTTGGTTTTATTTTTATGTATTGGATAAGATCTACTATATGTAGAGGGTTGTAATAAAGTCAGAAATAAATTTGCACTTTTAATGGAGGATTTTTACAGAAATCCTTTTTTGTATATATATTGTGTAATGAAAGGAGAAAAGGGTTCGTTGGTTGTACCTTTCATTGCATACTGTGTTATATTTTTTGAATACATAATATATCCAGAAACACTCCTGAGGATTCACAACTTGTGTGCTGTGTGTATTATTAATCTTCTTATGTGTTTCCATTATTGATTATTTCATTCCAAATTATGATTTAAAAAGTTCTGCCTCATGTTACTATTAGTATTATAAACCTTCATGCAATCTTATTTTTTTTTTGTAAGTCTTGTTATCAAGAATTCCAGACTTAGTATTAACTGAAGATAGTTCATGTTCATTCTTTGAGGTTGAATTGAATCCCATTTCATATTCTTGTAAGTCTTTTAAATGAACATACATGAGCAATATTTTTTTGTCAGTCTTGATGTTTCAATCATTCTTGATTGGTTTTGTCATGTTAGTTGGAAGATTTCTATGTAATTGGATCCTTCAAATGTAGAGTGAGACTTTTATAAGTCTTTTTACAACTTTCTTTCACAATACATTATAGGTCTAGAATTTGTGTCATCATTTCCTCTTAACTGTAGACCTCTGTTTTACATAGCTATTTTTATCTTCCATTTTCTAACCATTAAGCTACTAACCTAATCTTGCAACCACATTATACATCAGTTCCATTATATGTGTGAGAGATTCCTAGCTGTTCAAAATATCTTTCAGTGTGTGATACCCAACTACTTTCCAAAAAACTCAATCAAGTCATAAGAAAATCCCTTGAGATTAATATGTGTCTGGTCAGGAATTTGTCACAACCCAAGTGCTGATTCCAGTGCTAACAACTGCCAACTAAAATAGGAGTGGAAGATCTCAATATTGGCACTCCTGAGAATCCAAAAATGGTCAAGATATCAAAATATTTGAGCCCATAAATGAAAGGTAAATATGCAACACTCATGTTTCATTTTGATGATGTTTTTTCATGGGAATATACTGATCTGAAAGTGTAGGATAAGGGTATAATTAAACATAACATTCCTTTAAAACCTGATCATAATCCTTTTCGCCATAAAATTGTATACTTCCCTCCATTCAAAAATAAGTGAACAAGTTGTATATTGCTGGTATTATTGTTCATCTCTGTTTTTAAAATTGGATGTGAAACTTAGTTCCAGTAATAAAGAATATAGGTGAGATTCACTTGTGTATTGATTTCTATAATTTGAATAAAGTATCACTGAAAGGAAACTACCCACTTCCAAATATGGATCATACCCTACAAAGGTTGTTTTGTTTTTCCAGACTTTCATTGTTGGATGGATATTCCAGGTATAATCATATTTTAGTTCATTTGGATGATCAAGAGAAGACATCATTTACAACACCTTGGGGTAATTTTATGTATGCTAATATGCCCTTTGGATTGAATAATGCAAGAAAATAATTTCAGCGAGTAATGGATATCGCATTTTACAATGAAAAGGATGTCCGTTTGGTCATTTATATTAATGAAATAAAAAAAATTTCCAAGATGGATGAAGAGCACTTACAACATTTGAAGACAGTTTTCCAGATGTGAAATTTTTTTTGCATATGATTGAATCAAAATAAGAGTTTTTTTTACTATGGAAGAAGAGAAATTGTTTGGTCACATCATATCTAAAGTGTAATGTTCCTGTTTATCCCTTTCCAAGAGGAATATTCATTTTTGTTTTAATTTATGTTTCATGAATAAATAAATAAAGAGGACATGTAAAACTCCTAAAAAGGCTGAATAAATCAATGCCCATGTGAAAAAAGATAAATAAGGGCCATGTAAATAATCACTTGCAAGTGTGAAAGAGGTTTGTGCTAAAGACTGCATCAACCTTGACCAAATCTACAGCACTGTCTAGGTTCAATGCATCTCCAAAGGGACAACACAATTCTAGAAGGAGGCCTCTAATGTGAAAAGGGGGAACTCATAAAGGTGGTTTAGGGTTTGCAAAGGCTTTTCATATTATAAAAGGAGAGGGAGGGCAGCAAAAGAAAGTTGTTGATTGATCATATCTCTGAGTATTTGTCTTCTTAGAAAAATACCATTCTCTGCTGTTTAGTGGAGGATTGTGCTTAAAATTCATATGCAGAGATTTCACCTCTTCCTTTGAGGATTCTTGGAGGAGTATTTACTGAATTGATCCACTATCAGTCTTGAGGCCAAGCTCTACTTTCATTAGCAGCGCAGAACCAGTGAGGGTTTGTCTGCTTTTGCAAGTTGCATCAAGTGGGGTTCTAGATCTGCAGAGATCTAGTGTGTTTTGGGAGCCTCTTCTCATGGAGTGTGTCTTTTAACCTCCTGGAAGAGTGTCTCTTCTCTTTATACTTTAGATCTACAATTTTGTAGTGGATATCTATGTCATTTGAGCTACAACATTTTTCTTATTGATGGACTGCATTATTTTGGTATGAGGTTCTTCATGGTGTTTTTCTCATAGTTTAGATCTAAGATCTCTATTGCTGGGCTTTACCTTCCACTTGGTGATCCATGGATTAGCTTGTTGATCCATGATCTGTTTAGATTTGATAAATTGTAATGAAATTTTATATTCAGAAATTTCCTGTAGCATTTTGCAGATCTGCAACTTGTTTCTCAGATCTACTCTTATTCATGCATGATTTGGTCAAAACCCTAAGGGGATCTTGTAAAGAAAAATATCTAGTTTCTAGATTTTAAATAGATCTGATGTTTTGTCCACAGATCTATCCTAGATTTGAGTTGTAATATCTAGTTGCTACAGCTCCTAAAAATAATGTTGTTGAGCCATTTCTGCTGATATATACATGTTTTAGCTCTCTTTTCTGTAGATATATTGCTCTCTTGTCTCATGTAATCTACTGTATAATGAAGGAGCTTCAATTTACTTCTAATTTTCTACTGCAATTTCATTTATTAATCATATATGGTGGCCTCCTACTCATATGGACCAATGCTACATTATTTTTGAGGCAGTTTGTTGTGCATAGCTGCAACCCCTCTTGTAGGGTGTTTTTCAGCTAGACTAGGTTGTGGGAGACCTGTTTACCACACCTAGTTTGATTTGTTTTTTCTCCCCTTGTGGATATAGACTCCAAATCTGCTGATCTAAGGGATCCAAGGGTTGTAAAATCATCTCTATACATCAATCCTTCAGGAAGTGCGTTATTTTCCAAGCTTTCTGTGTAATCCCCATTTTAGGAACATTACAATGGTATCAGAGCTCCTTTCTTGGCACAGCCTGTGCTTGCCTTGGAGCACCAGTCATGCTGAATTTAGAAGAATATGATCCTCTTATTGAGAGGGAGAAGAGATACCAGAATAGAAGTCATAAAAAGTATGACTACACTACTGATGATCCTGGCAAGGGTCAAGACAAGGGGAAAGCACTTGAAACTGTGAATGATAAATAAGCAGAAGATTTTGAAAAAAATCTTTTGGAGACCATGCAAGATCTTGCTAAGGATATCAAGGAGATGAGGGTGGAAAGAATGAGGGAATCTCTTGGGATATTTCATCAAGGAGAAAGCTCTGACATGTTTCATCATGGGACTCGTCAACCTGTGAACCTGCCACTAGTTCCACAAGTCTCACAACGCTCCACTATGCCTACCTTCTTGGCTGTGGAGAATGAAGGACCGCAAGAGCAAACCTCCCTTGAAGGTTATTTTGTGGAGTATGACTCTCAAAGTCAGAGATTCAAGGATAACTTGAGTTTCCAAGACTTTTGCCATCTCAAGGACCAAAGGAGACCGTGTCAGTAGTATAGGGATGGTGGTTTCTTTCATGGTAGACACCACACTATAGGCATATTATTTTTTCCCAAGTTTGATGGATCATCCTCCAGTTCTGCCAAGGCATGGGTATAAAATTTGGATATTTATTTCCAGTTGAGCAAAGTCCCTGAAGTTGAAGCCATCAAGATTGCAGCACTGCACTTTGAAGGTGAAGCACACAATTGGTGGTTCCATGGATTGTCTACATTAGGACACATCAATGTGACTACCTATGCTGAGTTCACTAGAATACTGGTGGAGAGGTTTGATAGGAAGGATCTTGAAGCACCCTTCATAAGCCTTACAAAGTTGAAGCAGTCACGAGATGCAGAGACTTATATCTATGAGTTTCTAAGATTATCATTCATGGTCCCTAACCTATCTATAGCAAGGACAATGTACATTTTCATCGATGGCCTGGAGGAACCTTTCCATGGGTTGGTTAAATCTTCCAAACCCATCACTTTTCATAATGCCATTGAGAGAGCTAGAGATCTCCAAGATGCCTTGCCAAAAGCAAAGGCAACTTTCCAAAGAAAGGCCCCTCACTCTTCTAAGGGGAAGGAAGGAAATGCTGCTCCTCCCAAGGAGAGCTCTCTGAAGAAACCTCTTGATATAGATCTGATGACGGGGTAAACCCACAGTCCCAATTTTCAGATTCTTTCAATCTCAACCTATGTGTAAAATGCATCCAAAGTTTCTTGCCCAATCAACTTCACAATCTGGGAAAACTCAACATGTTCTTGTTTCGAGGACTGGAAAATTAAAAAAATAAGTCTGACATCTTTAATATCTCAAATCTGGAATTTGAGATATTAAATTAAAATTCTCTTGACAAAAAAACACCTGCTCACACCTTTGTACTCAATCTAATCTTAAATCTGACAGACTCTTCTAGTTGTAGGAGTTTCCTTCAAAGGTCATAAACCCTCAATACATGTAATATACTCTTTGGTATTTTTTTCCCAACATGCACAGACCATATATATATACCTTATATTATAATCCTATCTCTTCTTGATAAAGTGATCTACATACAATTAGAGCCTTCCTTTTTTTATATGTATCGAATGGTAGTTGAACCGATACACAAGGTCCTTGACGAACCCTCTAAGGAAACATATAATAAACCACGTTCATAATTCAGACCTTAGCACTTTAATACAAAAAGGTCTGATGCCTTTAAACATATACATGAGCACCTATAGAACCCAACCATGGTTTATAACATTAACATGGCATTTCATATTGCGGGTTGATTCACGGGTCCCACACATTCAACATATTAACAAACGTGGAATCAACACAGAAAAACCAAATCATACCTGACTTATCTCCCATTTGACTTGCACCGTGACTACCCTTCGATCAATCAGCCTCCAGATCAGATGATCCATAGTGATATCACGATGATTTTCCCACCGAGAGTTAACGCGCGATAGGCATGCGATGAGAGCAGTTTCTCCAACCTGCTTAAGACCACGTGTCAGGTCCTAGCATATATCGTGTTTGAATTGTAAATACCGCTTACTGTCTTGAATTAATGCAAAAACCATCGGGTCCATTCCAAACCCACTATCACTGTTCATAGTGCTCGTGGTTCCTCTCATACGTTCTAGGTTTCGCTATCCCTTTTGCTTACAATTCTACTCTTCCTGTGTTAACCTTTTTCCCCGATTGTGCACCAGTTCTTCATCGCTACCATTTCTTCATTCCATTCCTCAATTGTGCCATGACCCTTCATTTCACACTTGTGCACTTCCCGCTATGTATGTGCTTGCAGGCTACACCCAGACTCTGGATATGAATCCTCCATGATAACTTACCCCGCATACACACATTTCAACAGAATGTTCTTCTGCTTCGTTTCTCTTGGATCGAAGGTCAATTCAAGGTCATAGCTGCTCAAAGGTATTGTTACAGGTCATGATTAATGACCAGTCTGACTAAATGGCTCATGCAGGGTCTGTTTTATAGCACCCAACTTTGGAAACTTCGCCAAGCCATCAAGGCGTACAGGCATACTAGTGACTTTAGTCAGGCATAGAACTACAATCTCAAATTCTTCTACAGGGAACCACATTACACATGGTCATGCTCCTTGAAAGAAATCAACGCATTAACATTGGTTCTCAACACAGAATCTACATGCAGGTTCTTAATACAATTTCAGAGACTACTCTTGTACGAAGGTTCAAGCCTTCCTCACACACAATTCAACTAGTAGATGCACATAAGTACTAAAACAAATTCTTCATTATATAGTGAAGTAACTTACAACTTCCTATCTCAGCCAGGTCTTCAACTCCACAGCCTTATTCCTTACAGCATCATGTAGCCTATGAAGGTCTCTATGCAGGTCCGTCCACTCTGCCACAGGGATTTTATTTTTATACAAATTAGGAATCAATAGATTCAGCTTCACGATGATGCTTGGAATCCTAAAATTAGCCTAACTTCTGAAACTGACTATCTCTTCATATGCCCATTAATCATTCGTGCAGTTACAATTTTTCTCCAGATTTAATTAAAATTAATCAAATGAAAATAACTACGTAGGTAATTTAAAACAAGAGGCCTCCTATGTTTATTTATATACAAAATATCGTCTTGGGCCTAATTCCCTTGCATCAGACTCCCCAGGTTAAAATAGTTCATGATCTCCTGATCATGGTTTCCATATTTGTCTGCCTGGATCCCACAATTTGTTCTGCAACTGGTCATCTGTTGTAGTGTTCTTCTTTCACATTCCTCCTGGCTCCCATATCTTGGTCTGCATCTTTGCACTTGCTATGCCCTTACAGTTAGTGACTGTATTCTTCTTGCTGCTGTTGTTTCTCAGCTTTCTTGCTGTTGTCCCTTTTGGAGGCATCTTCTGCATCAGCTTTCTTATCAATGCTATTTCTCTGTCTAATCTTTCCTCTGACTGCTGGACTCTCACTTCTGTTTGCTGCATTCTTATTTATTTAGTCCTTACTGCTGCCCTATTCGCCACCCAATCATCCATACCCTCTCTGCAACAGTAAAATTCTTGCTCCTTGGCTGGCAACACTTCAGTTTGTTGCTTCAACCTTCTCTCCAGCAACACTCCAAGCTGCTATTATGGAATTTCACTCTCTCCTCTGGATGTTTTATGCAAACATTCTCGCCATCTCCTTTGGCCAAACAAATCTTTGCTATGCTACAACTCAGTTTCAACATCCTCTTCTTCGGTCTTGGCAATCTTCAGAAATTGCCTTCCTTCTTCTTGATTTACTTCAACCTCTTCCAGCTTTTCATTTTCATATTTTGTCAGAGTGAAACTCTGGTTCTCCACTATTGTAGCAACTCCAACAGTCTGCCATACAACCTTCTCTTCAACTTTCCCTAGGCTATTCGAACAAGCCAATTCCTTTCTGCTACCAATAGCAACCAACTTCTGTCCATGAGACATGATTGTCTCATCTTCTTCCAGCTGCTCATCTTCATTCTTCAATCCCTAATTCAGAAATTGAGGTCTCCTCTCTTGCACAGGATCCTGCTGATTCGACATACTCTCTATCAACTTAATTCCTCCATTCCGTGGATCAAACATTCCCATAGAATTCTTCTCCTCTTTCAATTGACTGCCCCATGCTGTCAATTCTCCTTCATCATCAGCAAAATCTACATTCACAAAGAAATTGTTAAAACAAAATCCACAAGGCCTCAGAGCCTTTCTTTCTTCTGTCATCATCTCAGTATGTTGTCCCAACCTTCTTTCCTTCTCAATCAACACATAAAAATGCTGATTCCAAATCTTCAAACATTTCTTGAGATTGTCAGTTAGTCTCTCCTCTGCACCATCCTCTTCAAGGATGCCTCTCTACTCTAGTTCATAAGAATGAACTCTCTCATCTTCAATCATCTCTGTCCTTACCATCTAAACACCTTCCCTCTGTGGTTCTGTCCTATGCTCTAGAACACTTAATTCATGCCACAATCTTGGCATCTCCTCCGAGAAAACATATTCCACATCTTCACTACCTTTTGCTGTCACTATCTCCTCAGCTTTCATCAGAATATAATCCTGATTTCTCATCTCTGTAAAAACTTCATCTATCTGTCCATCACTCCTTACTTGGCCATTTATCAAAATTGGTTTGTCATTATCAGCATTAATGACAAGTTCACCATCATCAACCTCATTGAAACAATATCTTCTATAAAACAAGGAATTAATGAATTCCTTTTGCTGCAATAGTTCAATCTGTTCTTCATCTGAAAGATCCTCATCGTACTTTACTTGGAAATAGTCAGCTGCTTGTAACACATCTTCATCACATGGGCTGTCTTCATCAATACCTTCATTCATACACAACTTTTCAGCTTTAAAAACATAAGATCCCATGGTCTCATTTGATGAATCAATCATCAACTCTTCTTGCTGTCCCAAGTCTTCTATACTCTCCAGAGATTCTTCAATGGTCTCTTCTTCAAATTCCTCAAGCTGTTCAATCCCCAGCTTCTGGCCATCATCATAAGCCAAATCTCCTCTGCTTTCAACATGTGGGAAAGAATAATCTTTCTCCAACTATGCATGGACATCTTCAAAACATGTAGTTGCTCCATTTTCTTCTTTAGTGACAACATCAGCAGTTTGTTCTCTCTCACCTGCTGTTCCTGCAAACATACAAAATATGTCAGATGTAAGGATCTTGGACCCCTTGGTCCCACTTGAAGCTTCAACCTCCAATTTATTCTTCAAATACTCAATCATTCTGAGCATTTCTTCCTTCTTCTGAGCATCCGTCATTTGCTCCTTCCTCCTTTGTGGCCTCTACCACTTTACCTTCTTCTTCATGAGCCACCCAACTCTCTATTTTTCCTCTATCATCCTCTCCAGTTCAATAAGTTTCTCACTGATCTCAGCCATCTCTTTCCAATATTCTTCATCAGTGAGTTTCTTCCTCATGCCATTTTCTTTGGCATCTTCCCTCACTCTTCTACTGTGGCCTCTTTCAGAACCTTTGCAATCTATGCTATGGCTCTCAGTAGCCATTTTCATCTCTAGGAGTTATTCACTCACAAGCTGCAATAAGCCTTTGCAACAGCAAGCTCTCTTGCTGCAACTTACTTCACCAATCCCTTCCTTCAGATCCGGATTTTTGCAAGTACTGGTTCACTCTCTCTGGAACCTTCTGAGCACTCTCTTCTGCTCTCTAGGCTTCACTCTGTAACTTCTCTCAAGAACACCTCTTTTCTTCCTTCATCCAACCTCAGTTGGGAATCTTCCAGGTTCTGCCACACTCTTTCTTCACTCAAAATCCCTTGCTGGATTCCTCTATCACTACTTTCAAGCTGTGATCTACTTCTTTGCTGAGATTTCTTCCTCAATTGCTTGCACTCTGCATTCTGCAAAGAATACCTTCAAACTAGAGTTCAAATAAGGTTCCTCATCTCACCTCTCAAGATCCTTGAATGATCTTGCTTCTCCTTTCACCTGCACTACATCTATCTACTGCAATCTTCAAGACTCCTTTTTTTTTCTTCACCTCCAGATTCTGCACATCTGGGCTATCAAC
This sequence comes from Pinus albicaulis, assembly GCA_034641835.2. Taxonomy (NCBI): domain Eukaryota; kingdom Viridiplantae; phylum Streptophyta; class Pinopsida; order Pinales; family Pinaceae; genus Pinus; species Pinus albicaulis. The sequence continues at coordinate 147,460,535 of CM076570.1, forward strand.
CTTCACTGCATACTTAATAAAATATGCAACTCTATTAAACAAATTTAAAACCCAACTTTCTCACTGTTCAATACATGTGCATTTAAAAATAAACTTTTCAAAGAGCTAATTAAATTCTAGCTCTGATACCACTTGATGATGGGGTAAACCCACAGTTCCGATTTTCAGACTCTTTCAATCTCAACCTATGTGTAAAATGCATCCAAAGTTTCTTTCCCAATTAACTTCACAATCTGGGAAAACTCAACATGTTCTTGTTTCGGGGACTGGAAAATTAAATAAATAAGTCTGACATCTTTAATATCTCAAATCTAGAATTTGAGATATTAAATTAAAATTCTCTTGACAAAAAAACACCTCCTCACACCTTTGTACTCAATCCAATCTTAAATCTAACAGACTCTTCTAGTTGTGGGAGTTTCCTTCAAAGGTCATAAACCCTCAATACATGTAATATACTCTTTGGTATATTTTTCCCAACGTGCACAGACCATATATATACACCTTATATTATAATCCTGGCTCGTCTTTATAAAGCGCTGTACATACCATTGGAGCCTTCCTTTTTTTATATGTATCGAATGGTAGTTGAACTGATACACAAGGTCCTCGACGAACCCTCTAAGGCAACATATAATAAACCACGTTCATAATTCAGACCTTAGCACTTTAATACAAAAGGGTCTGACACCTTTAAAAATATACATCAGTGCCTATAGCACCCAACCATGGTTTATAACATTAAAATGACATTTCATATCGCGGGGTGATTCACGGGTCCCACACATTCAACGTATTAACAAACGTGGAATCAACACACAAAACCTGATTCATACCTGACTTATATCCCATGTAACTTGTGCCGCGACTACCCTTCGATCAATCAGCATTTGGATCAGACAATCCACAACGATATCGCGATGATTTTCCCGCCCAGAGTTAACGTGCGATAGGCACGTGATGAGAGCGGTTTATCTAACCTGCTTAAGACCACGTGTCATCTCCTAGCATATATCGCATTCGAATTGTAAATACCGCTTACTGTCTTGAATTAATGCGAAAACTGTCAAGTCGGTTCCAAACCCACTGTCACTGTTCACAATGCTCGTGGTTCCTCTCATACATTCTAGGTTCCGCTATCCCTTTCGCTTACAATTCTACTCTTCATGTGTTAACCTTTTTCCATGATTGTGCACCAGTTCTTCATCGCTACCATTTCTTCATTCCATTCCTCAATTGTGTCACAGCCCTTCAATTCATGCTTGTGCACTTCCCGCTATGTATGTGCTTGTAGGCTACACCCAGACTCTGGATATGAATCCTCCATGATAACTTACCCTGCATACACACATTTCAATAGAATGTTCTTCTGCTTCATTTCTCTTGGATCGAAGGTCAATTCAAGGTCATAGTTGCTCAAAGTTATTGTTACAGGTCGTGATTAACGACTAGTCTGACTAAATGGCTCATACAGGGTATGTTTTATAGCACCCAACTTCGGCAACTTCGCTAAGCCATCAAGGCGTACAGGCATACTAGTGACTTTAGTCAGGCATAGGAATACAATCTCAAATTCTTCTACAGGGAACCACATTACACACGGTCATGCTCCTTGAAAGAAATCAACACATTAACATTGGTTCTCAACATAGAATCTACATGCAGGTTCTTAATACAATTTCAGAGACTACTCTTGTACGAAGGTTCAAGCCTTCCTCACACACAATTCAACCAGCAGATGCACATAAGTACTAAAAAAAATTCTTCATTATATAGTGAATTAACTTACAACTTCCTATCTCAACTAGGTCTTCAACTCCACGGCCTTATTCCTTACAACATCATGCAGCCTATGAAGGTCTCTATGCAAGTCCCTCCACTCTGCCACAACGATTTTATTTTTATACAAATTAGGAATCAATCGATTCAGCTTCCCTGATGACTCTTGGAATCCTAAAATTAGCCTAACTTCTGAAACTAACTATCTCTTCAGGTGCCCATTAATCATTTAGGTAGTTACAATATTTCTCCAAATTTAATTAAAATTACTCAAATGAAAATAATTACATAGGGAATTTAAAACAAGAGGCCCCCTATGTTTATTTATATACAAAATATCGTCTTGGGCCTAATGCCCCTGCATCAAGATCTTAGGAGGGAATTGAGGAAAAAGAAACTGTGTTTCACTTTCCAAGAGTCATGGGTACCGGGACATAGATGTGATGCTAGAAGGGCACACTACATAGAAGTCTTCTCAGATTTTGAGGTGGAGGATGAAGATGATGGACCTAGGAGGGGTCACAACGCTGGTGATGATGAGGAAGATCAAACGCCATCCAGACATGGGAATGGAGCCTTTGATACAACCAGTGGGACTCTTGCTTCTTTGAGAGGGGTGCCTAAGTACTTGACCCTAAGAGTACAAGGTTTAGTCACGAATCAGAGAGTATATGTATTGATTGACAGTGGGGCAACCCACAACTTCATTGATGCTCATATTGTGCAAAAGAAAGGAATCCCCACTGATAATTTTGAGGGATTTTCTATTTTGGTCCCAGGGGATAGGACCACGCAATGCATGCAATATGTTCCATCACTCTCTGTCACTATGGGATCCTACACTTTGGTGGATCACTTCTTTGTAGTTGACATTCCAGACACCAACATCATTTTGGGTGTCCAATGGTTAATTACCTTAGTGAAGGTCACCACTGATTGGAAAGCTTTGCAGATGGAATGGGTGGACTTGAAGAGTGGAAAATCGCAAATGATTCAAGGCATGAACACTTATCCTTCACCTAATGTTTCCACACAAACAACGGAGATGGATTTGTGCAGTGGAAGCAGGGATCTCATAGTTCCTTCTCTCATGTTCATGAGGATGCTGCAAGGGACATTCTTATCTCATGGCAAGCCACCTGGGATGCCATCATATTCAGATCTTGTGGGGGAAGCCTCACAAAGTGCTGCTCCAAATCTAAATCCAGGAAGGATTGGAGAAATGAAAGATCAAGCTACAACACTGTGGGAGGAGGAGAAGGGGAGGATTAGCCTTCCAACAAACCATTTTGGCATGAGTAATGTCAAAGGATAAATCAACAACAAGACAAGCATTCCCATGGATGTATCGGTAGCGCTGTCATTGTTGAGCAGTGTGGATCTTTATTGGAAATCTCAACTACTTGTAGAGTATTCCAAAGACGTCCACACAGGTATGATACTAGATGGCATGCATCAAGAAGAGGGCTACTTAGTCCAAGGAGGAGTCATCTATTTTCATGGTAAGGTCTTTTTGGCTAGAGCTTCCAAGCTCAAGAAGAAGATCCTACAAGAAGCATATGAAGAATTCTTCCTCAACCATATGTACTTAATCAAGATCTATTCCCTAATCATGAAGAGTTTTGATTGGGAAGGCATGAAAGAGGACTTACATCAAAACTTTCAAGAGTGCAATAGCTATGGAGGATTGGGACAGCCAATGGACTCTTTGTAAGAGTAAACTCAACTAGCTCTTCCTTTGCTCGAGAGAAGGGGAATGCTCATGCACAACTCCATGTGTGTGAAGGACTTTGATGGTAAAGGATTTGATCATGACAAGAAAGTTGTATTTTCTGATATATCACATTCCTTTGCCATGTTTTTGCAGGATATGACTCCTAAAGGGAGTGAGAGATCATGTGGATCTCATGGATTGTTGGGGGCCAAGGAAAATTCTGAACTTGGCCACTCCCTTGATGTGCGAAGGGAGATTCCTTTTCATGATGGGTGCTTCCCAAAGGCACCAAACTTGTGTAACACCTTCAGCCATGTTAAGGTGACTCATGTAGCAAAATTATGGTGGGAATACCACTTATCACACTTGGATCTAATGAAGACAAGAGGTGCACTGCGCTGGCATCTTATGTGGGATTGTGACCCACCTCCTCAAGTGCAAATCTCAGTTTGCATATATGTAGTTTTGCTTCCAAAATTAGATGATCTAGTTGTATTTTTTATGGGGTTGTATGGATAGAGGATAAGCATTGTGTATGTACCACATGGTTTGGGACTTCAACCTGTACTTCATGATACATGCGTTAGATGTAGCCTTACTTCCACCATTTTTATTTCTGTTGAGTTTTTCACTCCTGAAGGGATGGACTATGCACATATTATGTTGGCCTTGGAGGAGCAATACATGATGCATTGGCTTGTTGAGCACTTGGCTTATGGTGAGGACTTGATCCTTGATGATGCCATTAATGGAGAATAAGAATAACTATAGCTCTTACCCTATCAGTTTCTTGAGGATAGGAAACATTTTGAAGGGGTGGACTGTAATGTTCCTACTTAGCCCTTGCTAAGAGGAATATTCATTTTTGTTTTAATTTTTGTTGCATGAATAAATAAATAAATGAGGACATGTAAAACTCCTGAAAAGGCTAAAGAAATCATTGCCCATGTGAACAAAGATAAATCAGAGCCATGTAAATAATCACTTGCAGGTGTGAAAGAGGTTTGAGCTGAAGACTAGGCCAACCTTGACCAAATCTATAGTGCTCTCTAGGTTCAATGCATCTCCAAAGGGACAATGTAGTTCTAGAATGAGGCCTCTCATGTGAAAAGGGGAAACTCATCAAGGTGGTTTAGGGTTTGCAAAGGCTTTTCATATTATAAAAGGAGATGGAGGGTAGCAAGAGAAGGTTGTTGATTGATCATATCTCTGAGTATTTTTCTACTTAAACAAATACCATTCTCTGATGTTTAGTGGAGGATTATGCTTGGAATTCCTATATAAGGATTTCACCTCTTCCTTTGAGGATTCTTGGAGGAGTATTTGTTGAATTGATCCACTATCAGGCTTGAGGCCAAGCTCTACTTTCATTAGTAGCGTAGATCCAGTGAGGGTTTGTTAGCTTTTGCAAGCTGCAACAAGTGGGGTTCTAGATCTGCAGAGATCTAGTGTGTTTTGGGAGCCTCTTCTCATGGAGTGTGTCTTTAAACCTCCTGGAAGAGTGTCTCTTCTCTTTATACTTCAGATCTGCAATTTCGTAATCGCTATCTATGTCATTTGAGCTACAACATTGTTCCTAATGATGGATTGCGCTATTTTGGTATGAGGTTTTTCATGGTGTTTTGCTCATAGTTTAGATCTAAGATCTCTAGTGTTGGGCTTTGCCTTCCACTTGGTGATCCATGGATTATCTTGCTAATCCATGTTCTGTTTAGATTTTATCCATTGTAATGAAATGTTATATTCAGAAATTTACTGCAGCATTTTTCAGATCTACAACTCGTTTCTCAGATCTACTCTTATTCATGCATGATTTGGTCTAAACACTAAGGGGATCTTGTAAAGAAAACTATCTAGTTTCTAGATCTGAAATAGATTTGATGTTTTGTCCACAGATATATCATATATCTGAGTTGTAATATGAAGCTGCTACAACTCCTGAAAATAATGCTGTTGATCCATTTCTGCTGATATATACATGTTGTAGCTCTCTTTTCTGTAGATATCTTGCTCTCTTGTCTCATGTAATCTACTGTATATTGAAGGAGCTTCACTTTAATTTTGATTTTCTGCTGTAATTTAATTTATTAATCATATATGGTGGCCTCCTACTCATATGGACCAAGACTGTGTTATTCTTGAGGCATTTTTTTGTGCATAGCTGCAGCCCCTCTTGTAGGGTGTTTTTCAGCTAGACTAGGTTCTGGGAGACTTGTTTACCACACCTAGTTTGATTTTTTTTTTCTCCCCTTGTGGATATAGACTCCAGATCTGATGATCTAAGGGATCCAAGGGTTGTAAACTCATATCTGTACATCAATCCTTCAGGAAGTGTGTTATTTTCCAAGCTTGCTGTGCAATCCCCATTTTGGGAACATTACATAAAGACAACATCTTGATAAATCCTTCAAGGATTGAGGAAATTTAGAATTTGTACTATACTAGAATCAAGAAGTAAATCGAATCATTCAATGGTAAAATCGATTTCTTGAGAAGTTTTATTCCTAACCTTGCTGAAAATTTAAGGGAAATTATTCATATGTTGAAGAAAGACAGTGAGGTGAAATGTTACAACAAGGCAAAGAAACCATTCAATAAATTTAAGTTTTTGTTGTCACATGCTCCTATTCTTATTAGCCCAGATTATACACTTGATTTCATCATTTTCTTCTTTTCTTCTAAACCTAATTTAGTTGCTACCCTTATGCAAAAGAAAGATCATAAAACAGAACAACCCATTTTCTTCTTCAGCAAAACCATAAGGGACGCAACTTTGAAGTACAATATCATTGAAATATAGGCATTGGAACTAGTTAAAGCTTTGAAGGATTTTCGAGTCTATATTCTTCATTCTCATGTTCTTGCATATGTCCCAAATGTTGCAGTCAAAGATGTGCTAACACATAATGATCTTGAAGGCCGGCATGGCAAGTGGATAGCTGCTATGCTGGAGTATGAAGTAGAAATCCAACCTACAAAATTGATAAAAGGGCAAGGCTTGGCTAAGCTCATGGCGGAGTCAAATTTACATTCCTTGGACATAAATTTTATTTTTGCATTATTTGAAGAGCAATATGTTGATTCATTACCTCAGGTATCTGAAATTTTTACTTCATCACCATGCTATGTTGATATTGTTCATGTGCTACAATATTTGAATCCTCCCCCCATTTTACGAGCAGTAAAGTTATATCTCTAAATTTTAAGGCTCTCAATATTTCATTCTTAACAATGTTTTATATTGGAAAGATCCAGGTGGGGTTTTATTAAACTATTTGGTAGAAAGTGAAGTTGAAAAAGTGAAGAATGAATTTCATAAAGGTGATTGTGGTGGTCATATTTTCTGGAAGACTACAAAAAAAAAGATATTGAGAGTTGGATTTTATTGGCCAATTTTATTTTCCGATGTTTACAAAACTGTCATGAGTTGTCATTAATGTCAAAATTTTCAAGGAAAGAGAAAGCTCTTATCGCTGCCCTTGAAACCAATTGTAGTCCAAGCACCCTTTCAGCAATGGGGGCTTGATTTCATTAACGATATTCACCTTCCATCATTAGCTCAACATAAGTGGATACTCACTGCCACTGATTACTTCACAAAGTGCATCTATGCCATCCCCATGAGGCAAGCTATGTACACCATCATTATTGAGTTTTTGGAGAGAAATATTCTATCTCATTTTGGCTACCCACAGAAAATTATCACTGACAATGCAACCGCCTTTAATTCCAAAAAGATGACAGAATTTTGTGATAAATATCACATAATACTTGGGCATTCTACAACATACTATCCTTGAGGAAACGAGTTGGTTGAATCGTCAAAAAAATCATTGGTGAACATAATCAAGAAACTGTTGCAAGAGACCAAGAGAAATTGACACAAAAATTTAATAAATGCTCTATGGGCAAACAGAGTTAGCACAAAGACATCTATCAGCATGCCACCCTTTTGGCTAGTTTATGGTGTATACACAAATTTTCCTACTTTCTTAGTTGTGCTACTGATGAAAATCCTACAAGAGATCGACAGTGAGCCAAATGAAATCCAACGAAGAATCAGTCAAATGTTTCATTTACAACAATCAAGGGAATAAGTTTTCAATCACACTTCAAAGCGTCAAGAGAATATCCAGAAGATCTATGACAAGAAAACTAAATCTGATGATTTCAAATTAGGAGATGTTGTTCTTCGATGGGATGCCCGAAATGAAGACAAAGGAAAACATGGTAAGTTTGATAACCTATGGAAAGGTCCTTACACGATTACATCATTTAGGGGAAATAAGGCAATTTTTTTAGAAGACCTTGCTAGGCAGTAAATTCTAGGAGGATTGGTGAATGGTAGGTTCCTCAAACATTATCTCACCCGATGTTGAAGAAAAAGGTTCACTTTCAATGTAAATAACATTTTATTTGTTGTAAAAGAATAAGGGAGTTGTATCAGAAGTTTGAAGCTCGAGGAGAAGGCCATGAGGCTTCTACTATTAGCTAATGTTTTCCTTTCTTAAATTTCAAAAATTCAAGTAACTTTTCGAGTCAAATTCATTTTATGTTTTAGTTAGTCATTTCAGTTTGTCAAGTTATTTCAGTTTCCAGTTATTTTTGACTCCATTGCCCAAAGGATGAGGCTACGTGGTGTAGGGTGTTCTTGAAACCTCCTAAATGAGATGCCAACCCCAGTTGGAGCCAATGTTGGTGTCTAAATGTTTCAGTGATCAAATACACTCTTTTCAGGTTTATTTGGTCGAAGTCCTTGGTCAAAATTTTATAATTTAAAATAAATTCTCAAAAAAAAATTGTTCATTGGATCTTGTCTAGGTCAAATACTGCTCCCTCCACCCACTCATGGTCATCATGAATTTCAATTTCATATCATCATTTGAGTTTCTAGGGTCATAGATCAGTTAACATACCCTCATCTAGGTCATGGTCTAGGGTTTCTTTTGTTTTGTCATCAAAATGCCAATCATGTAAGAAAGGAAAATAAGAGTCATTTTCATTATTCAAAATCACCTTCATTGGGAGTTAGAAAAGACAGGAAATAAAAAAAAGACAACTTGTCCTTTTTGCAAAGAAGAAGGCTACATTATCAAAGTATTTCAAAATATATTTTTCTCGAAGTACATATGATGTCACTAAAGCCAAAGGAAAAGCTTGTAAGTTATAAAGGGAAATGAAGCTTCTCTTAAGTTCATTTCATCCTTTGGTTTTCAATATCTCCTCTCTCATGCTCCACAACTCTCCATGGCCATCTAGAGATCGAATTCCACCATTAAAAAACTGATCTAGACTACTGCCTACGTTTCTAGTCCTTGGTACGTTTTTGGGGAAGCCACGCTATGCTTCTGGAAATCTGCTACGTTTTTGGGATTCAAAGTCAAAAAGGCCATCATAAAGGTCAACTCAACATTTCAAAGTTCCAAATGTTTTCGAGCCAGTATGTGATCATTCCTCACCTCTCTTTCAAACAAGTTTCTTCAACAAAGGGTGGATTCCCTCTTCTAGGGTATTCACTATGCTTTTGGATTTCATCAATGTTTGACTTGCTTCAGTATGGAAACCCTCAGTTTCATCACCTAAACAATTTCAGATATAACTCATTCACTCTACCAAATATTTCCTTATCATTTATACCTCTCATTTCTCCTATTTTCACTAAAACCCTAAATCCTCACTACGTTTTTGTAGAGATACTAGGTCAACTCTATGTTTATACCCTGTTATCACTCCAAAATTTCCAAGGGTTGTTATATGTGTTTAAATATATTAGAGGTAACTATCAACCAGTTTGGAGATTAGGATCTAGCCTTCCTAATGCTCAGAGAGGGTTCTCTCTTAATTATTTAACTTTTTTGTTTTAATTGATTTTAGGCTAGTTATGTAAGATTGATTTGGTTTGATTTTGATTTGTTGGTGGAATTACTGATTTAGATGGATAAGTGCCTGTCTATTTTCCATTGGGATATGGAGTGAAAATATCAAGAAAACAAAACAGAATCAAGTAATAAAAGCAGTGTTACATGGAAAAGTAGCTGAGAAAAATCAAATCTAAGAGGTTGAATGGTGAAGTGATTTTCAATCAGGATCAAGGAGCAGTTAAGGATTCCTTAATCTGGATAATGAAGGAAGGTGAAAGGTGTCAATCAGGATGGGAGAGAAATTAAGGATTCTCAGATTCAGATATCATAAGAAAACATTAAAATGAATAACAGTTTAGAACAGAGTGTACTTGAACAAATTCTACAATCATATTCCTGTTATAACATTTAAATTTGGAAAACATGCAAGTTTATGGAATACTTAAGAAAATAACAAGAAAAAAATGAAATATACTTAACTGAAGTAGCTCAACACATGAATCCTGTAAAGAAATGCCTTTATTATTATCTTGTTTGTCAACTTGGAAAAGTTACAATAAACGCTTTGGTAGTAGATCAATTCAACTATAGAAATGTTCAGAAATACACACTCAATACTTCGAATTGATGAAGTATTTATAGAAAACTTAATACAAAATATTGTATAACTAATTTAGGATTTATTCAAGGGAAATAAAATATCTTCATGCAAGAAGATAGGGACACCTATTTCGCTAAATGTAAGTTGTCCCTGTTTTATTGATTTATTGTTTGCTTCTTTGATATTTTGATGTCTTATCTCTCACGCTAGTTGTATCTTTTATGCTTGTTGGCTTTCACGCTACTTTTCGTATGACTTTATTTTAAATATGTCTTTCATTTGTCTTTAACTTTAACTTGTCTTTACTTTCAACTGCCTGCTCTATTTACTCTTTAACCTTTGGGAATTTTCTTCGACCTTACTGCTTTGTTTTACCTGTCACAGTAAATCACACCATTTTTCCAAGGCTTATTCATCTGGAAGTTTGATCTTTACCATTCTCCTGCAAATATCATTAGCCTCAATATACTTGGAAAATGTAGGCTTGTTGAAAAAAAGGTGATTTACCTCATGCTGGAGGTAAATGAAATTCTCTAAACTCTAAAGGATTACTTTTCCTATAGGAACTCCTTTCATTGATGAAATTTTGGAAGTCTCTTTAGCTACTTTCTTGATGCTTTTATCATAATATTCATGCCTCATTAGTTTATTCTTAATCACCAAAGGATTAGGGAGACCTTTCTGCCTCAAAACATCAAACTTGGTCATGAATCTGTTTACTGCAAGCTCCATTGTTTGGAACTTGTCTTCAAGCTGTATCATTAAGTTTCTCTTGGAAATAACTTTATTCACCTCTAAGATGTTCTTTGTTGTGTTTTTTATACTAATATCTTCTAATTCTTTCTTATTTTTGGAATTAAGAAACTTTATTATCTCAGGGGTTTCCTCTGGTTTCTTTCCAAGTTCTTCCTTGAATTTTTGGATTGCATCACTTGTTTCCTTTATCGATTATTTTTTCTCGGATATAACTTGGATATATGGCCAAATATCATTAACAGAGTTAATGATATTGGCCCATAGTTGTTTCTTTTCTTGGGCTAGTGGATATTTCAATTTCAATTCATTTTCTAGCTTATGAATTGTATCAGTCAATCTGTTTTCCTTATGTGATTCTACTTTATACATTACCTAAGCCAATTTCTTCTCATCTTCTAGAATTTTTACTTGTTCTTTAAGTCTATTAATCTTAGTAGTTTGGATCGACATGTCTTGCATTGCATTAATAAATTTACCTGCCTCATCATTGGGAGGGGCTGGTGGTGGCGGTGGTGTAGTAGCTGGTGTTGCTGAAACTTCTGTTGTCACTAGAACTGCTATAGTAGTTGGGACTATTGTAGCCATTGAAGCTAGGGTTGAAGCTATGGGAATGTCAGTAACAGGAACTAATTCCATGCTAGCCTTCTTTTCTTGCACTAATTTTTCCATTTCATTCTCCACCTATTTCTGTTGAGCTATCGACTGAATGATGAGATTCATCATTTCATCCTTCTGATTTTCATTATCCAGAACTTCTTTAGTTTGTGGATGCTTTGTTGTAGGTAGTTTCAGTTGCTTCTTCAATGAAGCTGTGTCTGTATTCTTCTTCTTAATAAGATTTTCCATTTCTTTGATATTATTTGGATCATATCCAACCTCCACGACCAATTATTCAAGTGATTTTATTCTATTATCCTTTCATTGTGAGGAAGCCTTCTCTAGTTTTAACTGTGCTCTGACATTTTGTAGAAAATTATGTAGTTTTTGGACACTCAAAGCCTTGTTTTTCGCAGTGGAGTAGATCATTTATCCTGCTTTTTTATGAAACTAAATTTGATGTACATCTTTAGCCATAACTTCAAAGGTTGTTTTCTTGTAGTCTGCTGATGATTTTTGACCTTGCACTGTTGGCTATAAAAAGGTCATTTGCATCTTCCTAGTTTTGTAATCAAAGGCTGAAAGTAACCTGTTCTGGTCACTAGGAGTTTGTTTCCAATACTGGGCATAAGTCACAACTTTAAATGCCTCATTATTCAATTTAATTTCTTTATATTTCTCCATTATATATTTTTCTTTATCCACTGGTTTTCTTGATGAAGAAACCTCTGCGCTATGTTATTTTTGAATTATTTGAGCACTAGAGGTTGATGGTTGGTGTGTTTCCTATGAAAACATTGGAGGTGCATCACCTCTAACGACTCTATCTGTATCAATGACTTCAACTGTATCAACTATCTCAACTATCTCTATCACTAGATTCAGTTTTTCCTTTTTCCTATACATTAGCTTGAATTTGGTGTCAATAGTAGTCTCTGTAGAATAAGAGCCTTCCTCTCTTTCTCTCTTTGAGTTCCTGCCTTGTGGGGCTGGAGTATGTAGGATGGAACTAGTATCAACCTACTTCTACACCTCTTGCAAAGTATATTCCAACCACTCTGACTGGCTGGAATACTTTTCAATATCTAGTTTTGACTCATGAACAAAAGGGGTCATTTTGAATTTGAATCTAAGCTTACTTATGACTCCCAAAGGATTATATTTCCATTTGAAACTATTATTGAACTTGAACTCTTACAAATACTTGTATTCTTGCTGAACAAAATTCCTATTATTACAAATGAAAGGACCAAGTTGGTTCTTAACCTTAAACTAAGTTTTCTTCTTTTCTGATAGGAAATTAACTTCATCTGAGTTTAGGATATGTCTGATGTATTCCAATGCAAATAAACTCAATGGGAGTTATTTGGGAAGCTTGTATGGAGTGAGCTGGCTTCCATACACCCTAATTTCAGTATGGTTCTGGTATAAGTACCGGTCTCTTGTTCTACTTTGATATGACAATTGAAATATTTTATTTATCTCTTCACTGACCCTAGGTTGAATGCTACTACTTATCATATTGACAATTGGATAAACAAATGAATCAATGAAGTATTTGTAGCTGAATTTTTTGGAATCCTTTCTAATCAAGGATGTCCAGAATACTACAGATTTGGGGTTACCTTCTGTGTCTAGTTTTTGGAGGCTAACTACAAACCTTTATGATTGGAAAAATAAGAACAAATGAAATAAAACACAGGAGTATTTAAATAATTATTCCTCTGGTAATTTAACCAATTTCTCATGGATGGCATATGATAGATATTGAGCAAAGTTAAATGTTGAAGTTGGAGCCTGTCCTTGGTAGAATATGGAGAGGAAACCTACGATAGATGCATCTACATACTCATCAGTAAAGTACCCTAAAATGCATGATAACATTGTGACAATCTGTTTGGTTCTGTTTGAAAAAATGGAAGCTAAGTATGGAGGGTTACTCTTTGGGGTTTCTACTGATGGAGGAAGGAAGGTTTGGAATATTTGGAACCTCTTGGGAAATTCAAACTTCATATATAATTCAGTGAGGATTTCAATAGATAATAGGGCTTCATCAGGCTTGGGTTGGATCTATAACATCTGATTTATGGATTCTACAGTGGTTGTGAATAAAATATCTTGGCTTGGAGTTACTAGAGCTCTTTCATTGGGTAAATAATTTATTTGGCAGAGTCTGATAATTTCTAGAAACTAAAAGGTCTGTGGGAAGATGTACTTGGGTAGGTTTGAGTCCCAAAGGTGGATATCATCATCCTGGTATATGAATTTCTCATGGCTCCAATAGTGGAGTTCTAGAAGGTTGAAATTAGTGACTATATCACTGATTTTGAAGTCCTTGTCTGCTAGAGGAGTGTGTTCAACATCTACTACAGGGGGTTGCTGAGGATTTACATTTATAATACTCTAGGAGGCCATTGATTTCATTTAATTTATCAATTTATTACTTTTCTGCTTAAGTAATGGCTTCGAGAGACTTAGGATTACCTGGAAAAAGTTGAATTTGGTCTTTGGAAGGAGTTCTGGCAACAGGAGGGGTTGAATTTTGGCTTGTAAGGCTTTAAATCTGAGTCTGCAATGGTTCTAGTAGCAATAAGTTTTAATTATGGTCTGGATTGGCTTCAAAATAGGTTGGCAATGATTCTTTTGGCTTCTTCTCCACAAATAAACAACTTTCGCGAATATATAGAAAATAAGGGAATAACTGTTTCAGGTGGGTTTTATTGCTTTTGATTGGAGGTGGTTAACCATATAGCGCAGGGTCGAATTCAAACATCAGTGGTTTTATCACAATGTGCATAAACGGATAAGTGATTATCACATAATGAAAAGTTGTATGGTGGTTTTGGGACTGGGGGGTGAGATGGAATGTGGGACTGTCACAGGGAAAATGGGCAAGGGTGCAAAACCACCCATTTCACACCCCCCTTCGACTTTAAACTTTGGACTGTCGGAGTTCGAAAGCTTCTATTGGTCGTTGGATGTGATCGGATGGATCGGGAGGATGAATGAGTTGGGGTGTTTTGATAGGTGGGACTAGGGGTATTATTTCATGTGAATGGGTTTTAATATAGGTGGGTTGGGGTTATATGAAGTGGGGAGTATAATGTGTTCGGTTATAGTAAAGTGGGACCAAGATATATATAAACTATAGGTTAAATTAATATAGAGGGGGTTAATATGATATGGGATTAGGGATATTAATATAGTGGGAGGGTAAATGAAATATATAATGTATAAATTTATTAATACTGATGTATTATAGGATGCTCTTGATCTCACAATATTTATCTTCTTGCAAAATACAGAATCCTTCCACTGTTAAACTTGCGGAAATTTAAAACTCAATTGCAAACACATGTGAATAAATTCGATCACACATAACACAATTGTTTAACGGGAAATATTAAAGATAAAAACCCCAAGTATCATATATTATGTATATCAATGTAAATATGTAATAATATCATACAAATATTAGTACATCAAGCTCTTAGTACAATGTAGATTCATTACACATTGTTATGCAGAAATTTGCATATCTATGCACCAATTTCTTGCCTCCTGACAACCTGCTTCCACTGCGCAATCCCTGCTGAAGAAGACCATTGAATGAATTCGAATTGGCCTTGCCTTGACTTCGAAATCCTCATTAGCAACTCCAATGTGTGTCAAATGAATTGAATGCATCACTATAGTCATAATGGATGGTCCATCTCACCCTTTCACCTATCTCTCCACTGGGTCTGCACTGGAACTGACATGTACTATAGTTAACTGTTGTTTCTATTCAGCTGTTAGTGAGTTATTAGTTGTGAATTAATTAACTAATTAATTCAGTTAACTCTCACTAGTGTATATTTCAGTTAGACTAGATACAACTAGCTCAACTAAGTTTAACTCACTTAACTGAGTTAAACTAAATAACAAATCATGTAACTACTCTTCCAACTCTGTCATAACTTTGCCACTTCAGTTCTAACTGAGTCCTCCATGCATGAGCTACCAATAAACCCTAGGAATTGCGTAATTCCTTCAGCCTAGTGGTTTTCCAAATCTGTTCACTGAAATAAAGTGCTCCAAGAGAATATGTTGATGTTTATTATCAGATTATTATTAAGAGATAATAATAATCGACATGCATCTATTTTTAGATCGACGATCTATAAATATACTTTGCCCAATATTCTAAAAATAAAATTTCATCTATTTTCCACATTTGACCAACCATCTACAAATAGCATCCTGCAACTTATAGAATATGCTCACCATGTCTAAAAATAGACATACACCTAAAAATAGCCCGTGGGCCCCACTTAGTGAAGGTGCTTACTTTTCACTCTAGTTGAATCTCAACACTCCCTCTCAACAAGATAGGGATTATCCTTCACCCCGATCCTTCCTTTATGGTATTCAAATTTGCTCCTGCTGAGCGCCTTCGTTAGAATGTCTGCATCCTGATCTTCCGTAGGAATGTACTAGAGCAACATGATCTTCTGCTGCACACAATCTCTGATATGATGATACTGGATATTAATATGTTTATATCTATCATGAAACATAGGATTAATCAAGAGTTTAATGCAACTCTAATTATCACAATGTATCACTGTAGGACCTAAATGTGAACCAAACAAATCGACCAAGATCTTCCTCATCCAGATAGTCTCACATGCAGCTTGACTTGCTGGCATGTATTCTGATTCTGCTAAACTAAGTGCCACAGTTCTTTGTTTCCTACTGTACCAAGAAACTGCTTTAGTTTTGATACTGAAAAACCCCTCCTGATGTGCTCTTTCTATCCGTTGGGTTTCCTACCCAATCTGCATCTGTGAAGCCATGCAACTTCAACTCATCCATCTTTCTATACCATAAGCCATACTCAGATGTGCCCCTGAGATACCTCAGGACATGTTTGCCTACCTTCCAAAAGAGCTTGGTAGGCTTAACCATCGCTTGTGAAAGCTGGTTCACTGCATAGCATATGTTCAGTCTTGTATTAACTAAATACATGAGCGAACCCACCAATTGTCGATAAACAGTGGCATCCACTACCTCTACCAATGTAGCATCCTATTTCCTCCAATTTCCCAGAAGAGGAGTATCCATGGGCTTGCAGTCCTCCATGTGAAACTTACCAAGTATCTCTCAAGCATACTTTCCTTGAGACACAAATAGTTCACCTTCTTACTACCATATTTCCAATCCAAGGAAATAATGAAGGAGGCCCAAACTTTCCATCTTAACTCCTTGTGCATCCGCCGCATGAGTGTGTTATTACTTCCCAAGCAGTCAGAAGAGGCAGCCCAGGCAACATCAAACCAACCTACCTCAGAGCTAGCCCTACGAGGACAGAGAGGGCTCTGACTCCGTCCTCACAGCCTACGACGATGTCGTGATTGTCACAACCACTCCACCAAGGTTTAGTTCTCCTTTATTTGCAATATTAAGAAGTACTGGAATTCTGAGCCTGTGTTTTAAGCATAGACTTATAAAGGGATCGAAAGTCTTCATTTCAGAACAAGTATTGTAAATAATGCAAGATTGATTCTTCTTCAAAACCCCGTTTTATGTTAAAAGTGAATTTCCACAAATGTGTTTTAGAATATGTATCAAATTCTCAACTTCAAAAGGCAGCAGCTCAGTTCCTGTCTCTGCAAAAGCACAAACAGAAGAGAACAATACATCATCAGCAATCAGAGAAGGAAATTGTAAAACAGAGTTTCAATGTCAAAAGTACCAAAAGGCTGCCAAAATCTCAGATACTACACAGGATACTGGGCCCTCTCGAGTTATTGAATTCCAGTCTAGTTTGTGCAACTGCTTCATGAAGCATTGAAATTACAATCAATACAAATGCAAGATTTATATTGATTTGGAGCAGGATATGTCGACTATGAAACAATGGGAGAAAGTGCAGATGGGAAATGGTGTTGTTTCAAATTGAAAGCCACGAAATTGGGGTTCCTTGCGAAGGATGAAGACCTTGTCTGCCTCGGGGCTTTTGTCCTTGATCAGTAATTTCACAGGTTAGGGGTGAATCTACGTGGAAGTATCTGTTAGAAGCTGCAGGAGTGGATCCGAGCAATCTAACTTCTTCATATTAATAATCAGAATGTCAGAGCAAGGCAATTTAGAAGTAAGTGGATTGCTGTATAAGAACTGGCTGGTGCGCCATATTATGAATCTAGTAATTTGACAAGGGACGGACATTCTCATGCCCATAGTGATTTTAGAAAGGAAATCCTGTTTGCTGATTGGAAGCAAAATGATAATTCAGCTTTGAAGTGACGATGTGGAAAAGGACAAAGATAATTCTATCAATGTGAATCCTATTCTATTCATGATAAAAAAAAGGGGATCCTGAGGCTTCATTCTCTGACACAGATGATTCTCCGACATTGAGGATTTGAAAGCTCAGGCAGCATTGATTCAAGATGATGGGTTCACCAATTCAAGGCAGAGATCGGTGTTTTGAATATTGGAGGGCCGATTTCATTTTAAACTACGTGGACAGAGTTGTAGGGCTCGAGCGACCCACCATGGGCGTCGAGCGACCCACCCGGCGAGCGACCCACGCAGAGGGTTTCAGCAGTGTGAAATTGCAAAGGGCGCGACCCACCTGGGCCGAGCGACCCACGCATCAACAGAAGTCCGGAAAATGGTTGTATGCGCCCAATTTCGTTTTAATTCGTCTTCAGCTGCCTGCGAACATGTTTTAACCTTTGCTCAGTAGATGCTTTGTCTCTTCCATAACAAATCTCAGGTTCGAAGTCACGGCATACCTGTCATAAAGGATCATGTGACATCTCAGTCATCGTCTTTTGATAGCTATGAAACAAACTCTTGAAATTTTGGAACGTAGTTATAATTGAATGCAGTATTTGCCTCAGTACATGGTCTCGAAAATAGACAGATACAGCATAAAGTCTAAGATCTCAGTTCTATGATCATAGTCCCGACATATTGAAGAAGAAATAAATAAAGTCATAATCTCAGCGAGGGTATTAATCATGAAAGGATCTCGATGCAACATGCAACTGCCATAGATATATTCAGTGATGCGAATACGCTAATGACTTTCGGGCTGGCGCTGAATTTGAAAATCTCGTACCTATGTGGATAATTATCTGTTATTGCGGACTTTTGTGGATGGGTATAGTTTATCTATAGCCAATATAGCAGTTTGATCTAATCGAGTGGGCGCTGGGCAAAGATGGGCAAGTATCCATAAAACAAAGAAATTCCATAATCTAGTCCGGTGGTATAGTTCAGTATTGTCAGAATATCCAATACTGAAGTTCGATACTTTACTTCATTTTGGTCAAAGTACAAAGAGATAACAAACAGAGATCATAAGATTACAGCATATGGATCCGATGGTGAAATTCAAAGCCTATGCGAAAAGCTACAGGAGCACATTCCAAATCTTTCCAAACATACAACAGGCGAACAAACTGTAATTGACAAGGGTCAAAGGCAGAAAGTCGTATCTGAAGAGATCCAAGGAGAAAAGGTGGATTGCGCTGGAGATCTTAAGGTGAATGCATAGTTACGTGTCACGCTGGAGAAATTGAGGGCAGACCATGAAATTGATTGACAGGTGGCATTTTCATGAGGGCGCATATGTAAGATGGATTATTTATTTTGTTTTGACAATTAAATGGTGTTTTGAATGGGTAAAGGGGAAATTCCAAGACAGATTCAAACAGAAAATGTAAAAGGAAAGCCAGAAGTCAAGCACAGATTGAACAAGGACTACTTACCACAGCAGAAAATAGGATCGATCTCCTATTAATGTCTTCAGTTAAATATCTAAATGGACCAGCGCTCTAATATTGGTCTATTAGTTTAGTTATTAGAGGAATTTAAGGAGAATGCTCCAGATTTGGTCTATTAGTTTAATCAGCAGAGGATTTCATGGAGAATGTTGTTCTTCTTTCTATTTTCATCATTTCAGGTGAAACAGCGCCCCTGTTTTGGGGTCGATTTGTTTTTTCTAGAATAGTTTATTTAATGTATTAAAATAATCATTTGAAAGAGAGAGTTCTGAGAGCTAGTGTAGGAGAAAAATAGAGTTTTATTGTACAGTTTTAGACAGAGATTTTAATGGAGAAGTATAGCTCTGTTTTCTGAGATTCCTGTGGCATGAGATTTAACATTTGTGTCTTCTGTTGTTTCATATGTAGCCTGTTATGTGTTTATGTCATTTCATGATCGTTTCCATTTGAACAAATGAAGTGTTAAGGTAGAATTCATAATTTATATGCTCTGCCTTTAAGTTTGTTCAAATTTAGTGTTTTCTTCTGTTTGACAAGGATTCATCTTCTATGCCTGTGTCAACTCCTCAGCAGTCCAGCCATTCCATTTAATCTCAATTTGATGTTAAACTTCATGCTTACCTTGCCTCAGGAGATAATCTGTGTTTTTCATTTGATCTCTGTTCTTGCTGTCTTTGCCTCACACAGCCCAGAAAACCCCAACATTTATTAAAAACCCTTTTCATATCTATTTACTAGCCTAAGATTAGTTTTCCTTATCGGTCATCTCAGTCCCATTGAAAATTTTCCGCCGAGATAGACCCGGAGAGAGCCCTCTCCTGTCCTCGTAGGGCTAGCTACGAGGCTAAGGTTGGTTTGATGTTGCCTCGAGTTTTGCCTTCTTCAGCCTGTGGCAGAATCGAGCGCTAACATAGTGGCGACCATACTGGGGAAGATCTTTCCCCGGTAAAGGATAACAAAGTTGCAGATCTGATGCTGATGGTGGACAGCAGTCAGACACATATGAAGGCTGAAACATTCACCCGGCGACTCCAGCTCGATCCAGAGATTCCAATGCTCGCTGATCCACTCATGCAATGGTAGGGTATGTGGCAAACCCTGCACTTTCTGAAGCTGTAGAAGATGTGAGAAATTCGTTAGCGGATTTTGAAATTAATGAGCAATTTGTCCGTGTCTTGCTTCAATGTTTGAAATCTCCAAAGTTTCCTCTTGAAACTAAAACTAGGTTCTGTGAGTTAATTGTTGAAAAGTTTGAGAAGGAGATTCAATATTTAAATGAGCAGATCCAGTCATATGACTTCCGAGATCCCAAAAAGTTCTTGGAAGCTCTTCCTCCTCCAAAACAGGAAACAATAGAGTTACCTGTGGATGATTGCATTGACAGTGTGCAGCTGGAGGTATGTATTGCAGAGTTGGGGCAGCCAACAGAGTCCAGCTTCCGTGATCCTATTGCGGCATACATGGACACATTGTTCAGTTTGATTGATAGATCAGGCTGTATTTTCCGTGACCAGGCTCAGTACGTGCATGAAAGGCTGCCAGCAATTACATCTGTGATCTAGTGGAAGCATTCTCAAGCGGCATCATTCTCAGGTTTACTTGAATGGTTAATCTGGCATTTCAGTATTACCTGATCTATTGTTTTGCAGCAGAGTAGGGTAGATTTTGTAAATAAATAAGCAGCCAAAGGGCAGCATTTTGTTCCAGTTTATTGCAGTTCTAGTTTGAGGTTTGCCAAGTTAGTTTTTCAAATCATTTCAGTCAGTTTTCAGTTAATAAGTTGATCATGATTCCATAGCCCAATGGATGGAGGCACTGTCTGCTCTCCCAAAGCTCTGCGGTTCTTGGCACCTCCAAGAAGCGGCAGCTGCCATCCCCATTGGAGCCAATGTTAGACTCCGTCTTGTCAGTCCGCTGCAATCAAATTCACCAAGGTTCATTTCTCCTAATTTGCAGTCATTAAAGAGTAAGGTCAGTCTTCAGAAATATTTCAGTAAAATGTGCAGGCCAGAGGAAGGTTCAGAAAGTCTTCATTTCAGGAATGTCATTGTAAATAATGCAGGATTGATTCTTCTTCAAAACCCTGTTTTGAAGAAGAATTCATTAAATGTGTTTTTTAGAATATGTATCAAATTCTCCAGCTCTTCAAAAGGCAGCAGCTCAGTTCCTGTCTCTGCAAAAGCACAAACAGAAGAGAACAATACATCATCAGTAATCAGAGAAGGAAATTGTAAAACAGAGTTTCAATGTCAAAAGTACCAAAAGGCTGCCAAAATCTCAGATACTACACAGGATACTGGGCCCTCTCGAGTTATTGAATTCCAGTCTAGTTTGTGCAACTGCTTCATGAAGCATTGAAATTACAATCAATACAAATGCAAGATTTATATTGATTTGGAGCAGATATGTCGACTATGAAACAATGGAGAAAGTGCAAGATGGGAAATGGTGTTGTTTCAAATTGAAAGCCAGAGGATTGGGGTTCGCGAAGGATGAAGACCTTGTCCGCCTTGGGGCTTTTGTCCTTGATCAGTAATTTCACAGGTTAGGGGTGAATCTACGTGGAAGTATCTGTTAGAAGCTGCAGGAGTGGATCCGAGCAATCTAACTTCTTCATATTAATAATCAGAATGTCAGAGCAAGGCAATTTAGAAGTAAGTGGATTGCTGTATAAGAACCTGGCTGGTGCGCCATATTATGAATCTAGTAATTTGACAAGGGACGGACATTCTCATGCCCATAGTGATTTTAGAAAGGAAATCCTGTTTGCTGATTGGAAGCAAAATGATAATTCAGCTTTGAAGCGACAATGTGGAAAAGGACAAAGATAATTCTATCAATGTGAATCCTATTCTATTCATGATAAAAAACAAAGGGGATCCTGAGGCTTCATTTTCTGACACAGATGATTCTCCGACATTGAGGATTTGAAAGCTCAGGCAGCATTGATTCAAGATGATGGGTTCACCAATTCAAGGCAGAGATCGGTGTTTTGAAGATTGGAGGGCCGATTTCATTTTAAACTGCGTGGACAGAGTTGTAGGGCTCGAGCGACCCACCGTGGGCGTCGAGCGACCCACCTGGGCAGAGCGACCCACGCAGAGGGTTTCAGCAGTGTGAAATTGCAAAGGGCGCGACCCACCTGGGCCGAGCGACCCACGCAGAGGTGAGCGACCCACGCATCAACAGAAGTCCGGAAAATGGTTGTATGCGCCCAATTTCGTTTTAATTCGTCTTCAGCTACCTGCGAACATGTTTTAACCTTTGCTCAGTAGATGCTTTGTCTCTTCCATAACAATCTCAGGTTCGAAGTCACGGCATACCTATCATAAAGGATCATGTGACATCTCAGTCATCGTCTTTTGATAGCTATGAAACAAACTCTTGAAATTTTGGAACGTAGTTATAATTGAATGCAGTATTTGCCTCAGTACATGGTCTCGAAAATAGACAGATACAGCATAAAGTCTAAGATCTCAGATCTATGATCATAGTCCCGACATATTGAAGAAGAAATAAATGAAGTCATAATCTCAGTGAGGGTATTAATCATGAAAGGATCTCGATGCAACATGCAACTGCCATAGATATATTCAGTGATGCGAATACGCTAATGACTTTCGGGCTGGCGCTGAATTTGAAAATCTCGTACCTCTGTGGATAATAATATGTTATTGCGGACTTTTGTGGATGGGTATAGTTTATCTATAGCCAATATAGCAGTTTGATCTGATCGAGCGGACGCTGGGCAAAGATGGGCAAGTATCCATAAAACAAAGAAATTCCAGAATCTAGTCCGATGGTATAGGTTCAGTACTGAAGTTCGATGGTCAATTATTGGGCCAAGTGGTTTGAGTTTTGTCAGATGGTACATGTGGAGACTGTTGCCCAATTTGGTGTTGTCTTCCTTCTTTTCTCCCTAGGTCTAGAATTTTCTTCAAAGAAGCTTCGAGTTGTTGGGTCCGTTGCTGTTATGGGAGGTCTGCTTCAAATCTTCCTTTTCATGTGTTTCTGTGGCATTATTATCTTGTTATGTGGGGAAAAATCTTCAGAAGGACTGTGTTGTTGGGTTGATATCTATTTTGGGAGGAAACAGTCAATGACGAAAACACAAATGAAGTCTACCCGCTAGCCTCGGTTGCTTTCTGCTAGCTAGTGGCTTGATGCAGCAGCAAGTTGTAAACATGTGTGCGCTGATATTGGAGAGGATATTGCGCTATTTTAAAAAAAAATTATTATTAGTTTTTATTCAAAGGTAAAGTCAAACCCAAATTAAACGCAGAGCAGGAAAATAGGAACCAATCTTCTATTTAATACTTCAGTTAATGATTTGAGATCCTGTGGGTATCTTTGAATTGGCCATCAGAGGATTTTAAGGGGAACGATCTTCTGTTTTAGAACATAAGATGACTCTATCTCTATTTTTGTAACTGCAGGTGAAACAGCGCCCCTGTTTTGAGGTCGATTTGTTTTTCTAGAATAGTTTATTTAATGTATTAAAATAATCATTTGGGGGGAGAGTTCTGAGAGTTAGTGTAGGAGAGAATTAGAGTTTATTTGTACAGTCTTAGACAGAGATTTTAATGGAGAGATACAGCTCTGTTTTCTGAGATTCCTGTGGCATGAAATTTGACAAATGTTTCTTCTTTGTTTTCATATGTTATCGTTATGTTTCACAGTTCATCAATCGCCATTTCTAAATGAATACTT
Source organism: Pinus albicaulis (assembly GCA_034641835.2). NCBI lineage: Eukaryota > Viridiplantae > Streptophyta > Pinopsida > Pinales > Pinaceae > Pinus > Pinus albicaulis. The sequence continues at coordinate 147,484,331 of CM076570.1, forward strand.
TTAAGTGAGGAAGGCAGAATTCAATTTATTTGCTCTGTCTTGAGGAAGTGTTCCTATTCAATGTTTTCCTCTGTTGGACAAGGATTCATCTTCTATGCCCTTGTCAACTCCGCAGCAGTCTTTCACTCCGTTTAAATTCCAATTTGATTGTTAAGCTTCATGCTTACCTTGCCTCAGGAGGTAATCTGTGTTTTTCATTTGATCTCTGCTCTTGCTGTCTTTGCCCCACACAGCCCAGAAAAACCCCATCATTTATTAAAAACCCTTTTTATCAATTTACTAGCCTAAGATTAGTTTTCCTTATCGGTCATCTCAGCCCCATTGAAAATTTTCCGCCGAGATAGACCTGGAGAGAGCCCTCTCCTGTCCTCGTAGGGCTAGCTACGAGGCTAAGGTTGGTTTGATGTTGCCTCGAGCCTCGCCTCTTTCAGCCTGTGGCAGATTCGAGCGCTAACATAGTGTATCAATTTCTCATCACTCATTAGGATTAAATAATCTACATAAATAACAATGATTAAAAGCTTACCCTCCACCACAATTTGGTACAGGTTTGCGTTCGCCTCACTCTTGGTGAAGCCAAGTCTAGTAAAATAGTTTTCGATCCGTGTGTACCAAGAACGTGGTGCTTACTTCAGCCCATACAATGCTCTTTTAAGTCTGCACACATGCGACTCGCTATTGAAGATCTCAAATCCTTCAGGCTGCTCAATGTACACCTCTTCCTCAATGATCCCATTAAGGAATGCAGTCTTCACATCCATCTGATGAATGTGCCAACCCATCGGCCCTGAGAGAGCAAGGATGGTCCTTATGGAAGAATACCATGCGACAAGTGCAAAGGTTTCTTCATAATCAATCCCCTCGATCTGTGAGAAGCCTCTAGCAAGAAATATTTCCTTACACTTCTCGATGCTCCCATCAACAGCTTGATTTACCTTGTAGATCCATTTCGAATCTACCACTGATTTACCCACTGGCCTTGGAACAATCTCCCAAGCAATTTTTCTGAAAATGGAGTCATACTCCTCCACCATGGCATCTACCCATGTCGGCTCCTGCGCTGCTTCTTCAAAAGAAGATGGCTTTGTTACGATACACTTGCTCATAAGAGCCATGTATCCAGTAAATTGGCTAGGTGATTGTCTCTGTCTGTGCTGTGATGTAGGGACTCCTATATTCTTTACTGCATCAAGCTTCAGTCTCTCAACTTCTGTGGTACGCTTTCTGCTTGTTCTGATGTTTGGTTCTGCATGAGTGGTCTCTTCCACTCCATGAATCTCCTCCTGTGGCTGATCAACATCTAGAGGCTCATATTTGGGAAAAAGAAGTTCCTCCTTTGCATGCAAGTGTAGCTCCCTCTAAAGCGACAACTTCCTAGTTTTCACCTTATTGAATTTTATATCCCATTGCACCACAGTCATTCGACTATTTGGAAAATACACATGATAATTATGTGGTGTTTTTGTGTACCCCACAGATATCCCAACTTCTACAGTCAGCTCCAGCTTCTTCCTAGCATCCTTTGTCACATGAATGTAAACAGATGAGCCAAAAACCTTCAAATGAGAAATATCAGGCTTCTTACAAGTAAAATCTTCTTCAGGTGTACTCATGCCAAGTACTCTATGAGGACAACGGTTTTTCACATAAACCGTAGTGTTGCATGCTTCTTCCCACAAGTGCATTGGTAGGCCCTGGTCATGAAGCATAGCTTGTGCAATACCCATGATCAGTCTGTTCTTCTTCCCCGCGACCCCATTCTGTTGTGGGTTATGAGGCGCTACGAGTTCTCTTTGAATTCTTTCTTTGATACATAAGTCTTTGAATTCATTTGAGATATATTCACCACCATTATCGCTCCGTAGAGCCTTCACTTGCTTCCCCGACTCCTTCTCCACCAATTCTTTAAACTCACAAAACTTTGAGAATGTTTCGATCTTCTTCTGCATGATGAAGATCCAAAATCTACGAGAATATTAATCAAAAAATATAACATAATACCTATGTTTTGCTGTTGAAGCAATCGAGAAAGGTCCACACACGTCTGTTTGAATTCTCTCCACAATCACCGAAGCATGGTTCTCCTTCTCGTGAAAGGTGGTCTTCAAAAACTTACCCATAGTACATCCCATTGCACTGATCTGACTATGCAAGAGTACCCTTGGGAAGTCCAGTAGAAATCTGCTGCAAAATCTTCAAGGCGCCATGGTGAAGATGGCCCAATCACCTGTGCCATAATTTTCCCTCATCCTGACTCACCACTTCTTCTGCTTTGCCCATCATTGTAGCACAGCCATCGACCTCCAGATTGTAGAGATTTTTAACTCGAATCCTTATCCTCTTGGTTTGACTTGTTGTTTTATGTGACAGGAAATATTTTCCTTCGTTGAAAACAACGTCATAACCTATGTCTTCAAACATTGTGACTAAGACCAAGTTCTTCTTCAGACCTGGAACATGCAAAACATATTTCAACAGAAATGGTTTACTTGACTCCCTCTCAAAGGTAATGGTTCCAATGCCGGTCGCAATGTATCTACCATCGTCACCCATCTCTATACGCATTTGGAAATCCATCTCCTCCAAGTCACTAAACAACTCCTTGTCTCCTGTCATATGGAAAGAGGCACCAATATAAAGATAACACACCGATCCCATTGAGCTTGAACCCAAGCATGCGATCAAAGAGAAATCAAGTTCAAATTGTGAGGCTAAGGCCTCTCCAGCTACAGCTCCAAAAACCTTCTTGTTCTTCTTTTTCTGTGGGCAGTTAGTGGCGAGATGCCTATGTTCGTGAAAGTGAAAACACTTCACTTTGGACAAATCCAGCTTCTTGCCTTTAACTTCGGATTTTGAATGAGATTTATTCCCCTTTCCTTTCCTTGATTTGGCAGCCAAAGTGAAATTCTCTTCATCATCATTATTCGATGAAGAGCCATCCATAGTACTTCGCCTTATTGCCTCCTGCACAAGATCTGACCAAAGTCGCTCCCAACCCAGTAGTTTCTCTCATCCATTGACAAAGTCTTCGTAGCTATGCAAACTCTTTGGAAGCCCAAGGAGAACCAAGCTCACCAAGGCGTCATCATCAAAAGTAATCCCCACACTTCCGAGTTTATCCCTATAGTGGAAAAACTTTGTGAGATATTTTGGAATATTGTCGCCCTTCTCCATTTTTATTTTTCTGAGCTTAGCGTCAACATCCTCTGGTTGCTGCTGCTTTGGGAAAGATCTGTAAAATCCTTCCACATTTCAAATGGAGTGGCTTTCCCATGAAGGCTTGACACAATATGGTCCTTCACACCTTCCAACATAATTCTTCTTGTCTTTGCTACCTTCTTTTGCCATGTGTCAAGTCCTGCAACATCACTAGAAGCAGGCTTAGGAACATCGCTATCGATGAAATCCTTCAGGCCATTGTCTTCAAGTACCACCTCCATCCCATCCTTCCAGGCTATGTAATTCGAGCTACCATCAAGGGAATACTCCAATCGCAACCCATTGAAAGACATTTCAATGAATACTCAGCTGTCGCACCAAGAAATTTTTGCAGCAAATTCAAATTTTCCACCATCACAAAACTCAACAATTATTCACAATTGCAATATCTAGTAATAAATATTACTCAGATACCATGTAGAAATTTTTTAATACTGATGTATTACTGGATCCTCCTGATCTCACAATATTTATCTTCTTGAAAAATAAAGAATCCTTCCACTGTTAAACTTGCGGAAATTTAAAACTCAATTGCAAACACATGTGAATAAATTCAATCGCACATAACACAGTTGTTTAACAGGAAAGCATAAAGCTAAAAACCCCAAATATCATATATTATGTATATCAATGGAATCATGTAATAATCTCATACAAATATTAGTACATCAAGCTCCCAGTACAATGTAGATTCATTACACATTGTCATGCAAAAATTTGCATATCTATGCACCAATTTCTTGCCTCCTGACAGCCTGCCTCCACTGGGCAATCCCTACTGAAGAAGACCCATGAATGAATTCGAATTGGCTTTGTCTTGACTGTGCAATCCTCACTGGAAACTCTAATGTGTGTCAGATGCATTGAATGCATCACTATAGTCACAACGGATAGTCCATCTCACCCTTTCACCTATCTCTCCACTGGGTCTCCACTGGAACTGACATGCATTGTAGTTAACTGTTGTTTCTGTTAAATTGTTAGTGAGTTATTAGTTGTGAATTAATTAACTGATTGATTCAATTAACTCTCACTAGTGTATCTTTCAGTTAGACTAGATACAACTAGCTCAATTGAGTTTAACTCAACTCATTTAAACTAAATAACAACTCCTATAACTACTCTTCCAACTCTGTCATAACTTTGCCACTTCAGTTCTAATTGAGTCCTCTATGCATGAGCCACCAATAAACCATGGGAGTTGCGTAATTCCTTCAGCCCAATAATTTTCCAAATATTTTCACTGAAATAAAGTGCTCCAAGAGAATAAGTTGATGTTTATTGTCATATTATTATTAAGAGCTAATAATAAATGACATGCATCTATTTTTAGATCGACAATCTATAAATAGACTTCGCCCAATATTCTAAAAATAGAATTTCATCTATTTTCCACATTTGACCAACCATCTACAAATAGCATCCTGCAACTTATAGAATATGCTCACCATGTCTAAAAATATACATACACCTAAAAATAGCCTACGGGCCCCACTTAGTGAAGGTGCTTAATTTTCACTAAGCTCATCCTCTTGATGAATCTCAACATATAAAGCAGGGGATATATATATATATATATATATATATGTTAAAATGATTAAAGGGGGTTGTAAACTATATATGCGGGATGCTAACAATAAACTAGGAATGGGTTAAAATAATATTGGGGAAGGGTTTTTACAGTGGGGCTTGATAAATTTTAAACATTTAAAACTTTGGATAATGGGTTTTTCATGTTGTAAATGGAAAAAAGGGAATTAGTAAAGGGGAAATTTTTTTTCAAAGGGAAAATGGATTTTTAACTAGGGAAGGGGTTTAGGAAGGGAGAAGGGGTGAAATAAAGGGAAAATGTTAGAATAAAGGGAAAGGGGTATTTTACAAGGGAAAATGACTTCCAAGAGTGGAAATAGGATTCTAGAGCTGATCACCTTCTTCCTGCTCCTCTTTTGCAACAAGACTACTTTAATGGTATGTTCTGAAGCAAAAGAAAAAATTATGAAATCTTTTTTGAAATTAGGACTTATGAGGACAATTGTTTTAGTAAGTGCTTCTTTGATTGCTTCAAAAGACTGTTTAGCCTCTACCGTCCACTTAAGTGCTGAATCATTTTTTAACATGTTATTCAATTCTCTTATTAGTTCTGCTAAATTAGAAATGAATCTTCTAAGAAAGTTTATTTTACCTAAGAATTCTTGTAATTATTTGATGTTTCTAGGATGACGGATGTTTAAGATGGCTTATATTATAGATGGATCAATTCTAATTCCTTCATTTGAAATTATGTGTCCCAAGAGTTTACCGTCTTCTAATCCAAAGAGTGTCGTTTTAGGATTCAAGGAAATACCAAATTTTATGCATTTAATGAAAAAATTTCTCAAATGATCTAGATGTTCATTATCTGTTTTAGAAAATACTGTTATATCATCTAGATAAATGACTAGAAATTCATGGATTTCTTTGGCAAAAGCTATGTCCATAGATCTTTGGAATTTAGCTGAAGCATTCATAAATCCAAAGGGAATTTTCAAATACATGAAAGTTCCCTAGGGAGTGGTAAATGTTTTATTTTCTTGATCTTCAGGTTGGACTAAGATTTGGTTGTATCCAAAAAATCCATCAAGCAATGAAATTTTGGATGACCGTACTACCCTTTATAGAATATGGTCCATTTTAGGGAGGGGATAGTTATATTTTAATGAGACTTTGTATAAGTTTCAGAAATCAACACAGATTCTAATTTCCCATGTTTTTTTTCTAGTGGGAACTAAATTTGAGACCCAATCATAATATCTAATAGGTGCTATGATTTGTGCTTCATACATCCTTTTAACTTCTTTTTCTATCAAAGGCATAAGAAAATGATTAATTCTCCTAAGTTTTTCTTTTTTAAGGGCTAATGATTTTATTTTATGGGTATTTTATGTTGTATATTGCTGGTTTCATAGGACTTGAGGACTTCATAACTCCAGGCAAACACATCTTGAAATTCTTTAAACAAACTTATGTATTTCAGCTTTTCAGCTAGAGGTAATGATTTGGATATTTTGATAAGCTTGGGTTTTTCTTTTGTTCCTATGTTACATTCTTCTATGTCTTATCTTAAGTGTTCCATTTCTTGTTTTCTAAATATATCATTGGAATCAAAAAGATCTTCTAATGGGGCTAGGAAAAAAATTATCTTTAAGGTGCAAAATTTCTGATTCATCATTGGTTAATTCTTCTATTTCTAATGTTTCTAATTTATCTATTTCTACTTTAGTAAATCTAGATGGTTCATTTTTATCTACATGATTTACATCTATCTCGCTATTTATTGTATAATCTATTGTACAATCAATATCTATATTATAGTTTTGAAATTCTCTCTCAGCATTCATAAAATTATAGATTTGTGAATCTTGTGAAAAGATCTGCCAATATTTCAAATTATCAGGTATAGTTGGCCTATGTCTTACCTCTGCAGTGTACTAATGATTTGGCTAAAAAAGGTAATCTACATGTGCTGACAAAATTTGCCAAACTATGAGCTTGCATATTCCGCTTTCTTGGAATAACAACAAAGTCAGTTTCAAGAAATCAATTTATCAAATCTAGTATGGTTTCTCTGTATTTGCTAAGTCTAGGTTTATTCACAAGATACTCTCCTCTAATTTGTTTTATGATAAGTTCTGAGTCTCCCATGACAGAAAATCTTTTGGCACCAAGTTTTCTTACAATTTCAAATCCTAACACTAATGCTTCATAATCTACCATTTTATTAGTGCATTTAAAGTTTAACCTGAAAGCATGTCCTTCCGAATTATCATTCTATAAGTTATAAATCCATACTCATGCTCTTGCTCCTAATATGTTTACAGAACCTTCAAAATCTAAGTGCCACATAAACTCATGAGTTATATTGTCACTTTCAATTTCTTTATGTTTTTGTTCTACAACTGTGATTTTTTTTTTCCAGTGTCTGAATTGTATAGGATAAAAGAATCCATATCAGAATGCAGGGAGTAAATAGGATAAATTCTGTGGTTTTTCTGCACTACTGACCATGTATTTCATCAAAGTTTCTCTGTAAAGCTTTTTGGGCTGACCAAATACATAAATTGTAGCATATGACATGTCTAACTGTAGTGATCCCTGTAAGGTTTCTACCCATGAGCAAGATAATAACAACTAGCACCAAAGGAGGGATACAAAAACTACAATATCAAGACAATACTCTTAGCTGGGTATTGGACTAGAGTTACACACAAGTCTTTTATCAGGCCAAGACATTTAAATTTACTAGAATCAAAGGAGAAAAAATATTTGTATGGTCTGGTGATATCTAGATTCAATGTTTCCATGATTTACTTAGGCATTAAGTTGTGAGATGCTCCTGAATCTAACATATAATTTTGTAAGATTTTGTCATGAATGCTCAAGCTAATGTAGAATAGAGGGAAACCTCCTTCTTGATCTTTTCCATTTACCTTAGGACCAAATAATAACTCTGGTTGATCATTATTGAGGTTAACAACATCTTCTCCTTCACTTATGTTCAGTGTTTTGATGATTTGGGATTTGTATAAGTCATTTTTCACCAGCTCTGTTAAAGGAACTGGTATTTTCAATTTGGCTATTTCGGTTTGGATATTAAGTGGGATTTGATTTTTTCCTAACCGAATGATTTCCTCTCTACCAATTGTAGTTTGTGTATTTTTATATTTTCTATCGACAATTGGTATTTCAATTTGTGTTTCCATTATTTTAATTTCAATTTTCTTATCAGGAACAATTTGAGTGGCAGTTGAAGTTTTAGCAACAATTGATGTTTGAGTATTAGTTGATGTTATGTCTACAATATTTGGACTGGCTGCAATCTTTGGAGTGGAATTTTTGTGATTTTCTCTAGGGATAATTTGTAGCACTTTGGACACAGGAGCTTCTGTTGTTTTCTTGGTCTAAGTTTGGACTGTGTTATGAAACCAACTCAAAAAATAGAAGAAAATAGAGATCAATGCCTTAGAAATCAGCCACTTCGAGGGGAAAACCTCCAATACATTACATAAATGAAAAATTCTTGGATGATACAAATGACCAAAACATCCTTCTATATATAGGAGTCCATGGGCCCACAATATAATCCTAGCCGACCTAACAATAACAATGTAAGGGCACAATAATAACAATATTGGGGTTGCAGGGGTACAACAATAACAGTAAGGGGGATACACTAATAGCAATAAGGGAATAAACTAGTAATACAGGGACCTAAAATGCCCTTCTCCTTCAAAAAAGTGTTTTTCTCAATGCTTGAGTATCTCTAGGTGCTTTTGTATAAAATTCTCATCCTCCCGTGTAGAATATTTAGTGGGTAAGTTCTTCCACTTGATGATATACTCTGAAATTGATGAATTTCATAGCTATCGAGTTCTTGTTTCAGTGATTTCTTTAGGTTCCAATATGATTTTTCCTTCCTCATCAAGTTCTGAAAATATTGTTTGAACTTGAATATTTTCACCTATAACCTTCTTTAAGCATGAAACATGGAAAACTGGATGCACTCGCGAAGAGGCAGGAAGCTCCAATTTGTATTCCATAGTACCAATATTTTCCAACACCTTGTAAGGACCATAGTACTTTGGCGATAATCTATTATCCTTCTTAGCTTGCTTGAGGGAAATTTTTTTGTATGGTTGTAGCCGTAAAAATACCTAGTCTGCTACATCAAAACTTCTCTCACTGCGATGTTGATCTTCCTATTGTTTCATTCGATTTTGTGCCAAATTTAGGTTATCCTTTAAGAGTTGGAGAACTTCTTGTTGATGCTGGATGTGATCTTCCACTGCTTGAACCTTAGAATTTTCTCTTAAAGATGATCTGATGGATGGTCGATGATATCCATAAAGTGCCATAAATGGGGTCATTTTTACTGCAGTATGTGTAGGTTTTAACCCTATACATAAATTATCTACAAACGAATCTTAAAAACAAAAAATAAAAAATAGCAAGAGCATAAAACATAAAACATATATACACAAATATTTTCCCCTAGTTCCCAAATCGAGATGACCAACCTGATTTTTCATTATATTCCTTTTAGTGTTACAACACATATATATACATGTCGAAGCATACATAAACCCCAATCCATTAACCCTGGATTAGAACATATCCGTAGTTCCCTTGACCATATCTACAAAATACCAGGGGCCAAAAACCATCATGTCCCAAAACCATGTGCAAACCCATGCACAAAACCATGGGTGGGTCCGCACACCGAAAAATAAGGACCAATTTTTTTTTTCCTGGGGCCCTTCTGCCCCCCTGTGACCCCCCTTCTACACTCGGCACAATGTACAGAGGGGGCTATCGCCCCCTTGTGAACCCCCGCACGTGACTGGTTGTGGAAAGAATATAACACATACCCAACATTCTCCCACTTTTTGTTTTCTTTCGGCAGAGGGCCACAAGAGAGCTTAGTCATTAGCCCAACTATACAACACCCATTGTTTCTCTACGTCAAGAGAACTTCTAAGTGCTCATAGAATTTTTCAATGCATCTGCAACATTCTTCAAAGTGTCCACCTTTACCAACAACACCTTTTTGGCCTCTACCATATCTCTCACAAAGTGATATTGAACATCAATATGCTTTGCCTTTGAATGATAAGAAGGGTTCTTAGCCAAGAAAATTTCACTTTGGCTATCACAGTCTATCCTTATAGCTTGCTGCACCAACCCCATACTTGAACAAAATCTTTGCAACCAAACTACTTCCTTGCTTGCATGAGTGTCTGCTATGTATTCTACCTTTGTAGTTGAAAGAGCCACTATAGGCTATCTTTTACTCATCCAACTGACTGAAACACATACCCACTTGTAGATCTTCTTTGGTCCAAATCTCCAGCCCAGTCTGCATCAACAAAACCACGAATGTCCAACACTCTTTCCAATCCTGGTCTTCCCTGGCAGCACAAGCCATAATCACTAGTGCCATGCAAATATCTCAAAAACCGCTTCACTGCTCTCCAATGCTCCTTCCCTAGGTTTGACATAAACCTTCTCAATAATCCCAATGCATGTGCAATGTCTGGCCTAGTAAAAACCATTGCATACATCAGGCTACCCACTACACTTGCATATGGAACATGAGACATATCCTCCTCTTCTTCTTGTGTCTTGGGACATTTTTCAACATACAAATTTGTACCTACAGGAATCAGAACATTCACTGGTTTACTATCCTGCATATTGAACCTCTACAATATAGTTTTGACATACTTCTTCTGGTTTAACCATAGCTTCCTCTTTGCCCAATCTCTCTTAATTTCCATGCCCAAAATATAGTTTGCAGCACCAAGATCCTTTATGTCGAATTTGGAGAACAGTTGGGTCTTCAAATCTTGGATAATTTCTTTAACATTTCCAATCAACAACATATCATCCACATACAAGACCAAATAAATAACATGGTCACCAATTAATTTAAAATAAACACAATGATCCTGCTTGCTTCTGGTGAAGCCAAGTCCCCATATATAGGTATCAAATTTCTGATACCACATCCTTGCTGATTGTCTTAACCCATACAAAGACTTCTTTTACCTGCATACTAGTTCTTTCTTCCCCTTCACCATAAAGCCTTCTGGTTGTTTCATGTAGATCTCCTCTTCCAAATCCCTGTGAATAAATGTTGTCTTCACATCCATCTATTCTACGTCAAAATCAAATGCAACAACAATAGATAAAATTAATCTACTAGAAGTAACATTGGCAACAGGAGAAAAAATATCACCAAAATCAATTCCTGGCACATGGGAATAACATTTTTCTACCAAAATAGCTTTTTATTTCTCCACCTTGCATTCTACATTCATCTTCTTCTTAAACACCCATTTTGTCCCAATGGGCTTCCTTCCAGCCGGCAACTCCACCAGATCCCATGCCTCAATTTTATGCAAGGATGCCATTTCATCAACCATGGCCTCCTTCTAGATTTTTCCATCCTATGAATCTACTGCATCCCTGATGGTTCTGGGATCATCATCAGATATAGTTAAAGAAAAATTTGAACAGAAAGCAAATGGACTATACCTTTCTGGTTGTCTTCTTTCCCGAACTGATCTTCTCATAGCTAGAGTTTGTGGCTCTTCCTCTTATGAGTCTTCTTATGTTGCAGAGTCCAATTCATCCTCCTTTAACTCAAACTCTATCTTCTCAGGTTCCTTTGGTAGGAATTCATGTTTAACAACATATTTCACCTCTCTAAACACCACATCTCGGCTATACACAACCTTCCTTATTTCCGGGTTCCAGAGCTTGTAAACCTTTAAACCATCCTTATACACAATAAAAATGCACCTTTCAGATTTATTATCCAACTTGCTCCTTTTCTCCTTTGGAACATGTACATATGCATCACATCCAAATACCTTCAGATGTGAAATAGAAGGTTTCTTACCAGTCCATACCTCATGTGTAGTCTTATCCTCCAACACTGATGAAGGTGATTTGTTAACCAAGTAACATGCAGTCTCCATTGCCTCTGCCTAGAATTCTTGTCCTAACCCAGTACCACTGAGCATGCTTCTTGCCTTTTCCATCAATGTTCTGTTCATTCTTTTTGCAACTCCATTTTGCTGAGGTGTGTATGGAGTATTATTCTTCCATGCTATACCACACTTCTTACATAACTCTTCAAATTCCTTCTTGCAGAACTCCCCACCATTATATGTCCTCAACACCTTTATCTTCTTCTCTGTCTGGTTTTCTACCAGAGCCTTAAATTCTTTAAAACTGTCAAAGACTTCAGATTTCTTCCTCAAGAAATATATCCATGTATTCCTTGAGAAGTCATCTATAAATGAAACATAGTACATAGACTTACCCAATGATGGAACCAACATAGGTCTAAACACATCACTGTGCACAAGCTCTAATATCTTGTTCGCCCTCTTAGCACCAGAAGGAAAACTCACCCGATTCTTCTTCCCATATACACAATGTTCAAAGAAATAGAAATATAGAGAGCTATTAGACATACCTTATACCATACCATTTCCATGCAATATCTGAAGGCCCTTCTCTCCAATATGTCCAAGCCTTTGATGCCATAGCATGGTCTTTTCTCCAGAGACCGCTAGACTTTCCGGTCCACTTTCGCGAACCACAGAACTGTTGCACCCATCAATAATAGTGTTTCCCTGAAGCTTGTATAGAGTTCCAATCCTAACTCCTCGCATTAATACCAGTGCTCCCCGAACCATCTTATAGGCATCTTTCTCGAACACTGTTTTTACACCTACATCATCCATCTTGCTTACAGAAATCAGATTTCTAGCCAATGCAGGAATGTGCAGAACACCAAGAAGTGTTCTAATCCTTCCACCTTCCAGCTTCAACTTGAATTTTCCACGTCTGACGATTCTAGCCTTCCTATCATCACCTAAGAAGACATCACCACCATCATATTTCTCATACTCGCAGAACCACTCCTGTGGGGAGTGAAGTGAAAGGATGCACCCGAGTCAATCAACTATGACTCATGATATACATGTGTATTTGAAGAAGAAGCCAAATACACATCCCCACCTTCATCCGAGGTGGTTTTTGCCTCTGTAAAAGGAGTGTCATTAGATCCCTTTCCTTTCTCAGGAGCTTTAGATCTGCAGTCCTTTTTGTAGTGCCCTTCCTTTCCGCATTTCTAGCACACCTTTACAAACTTTCTAGGAGATTTAGATCTCCCTCTAGATTTAGATCTCCCACTTGAAAAATTATTCTTGTTTCTATTCTGGGACCTTCCCTATACAGATAAGACATCTCCATTCTGACCCTTCATATTTATCCGTCTCATTTCCTCTGATAGCAGGGCTGAGACAATGTCATCAAAATTCAAGGTAGTTTTATTGCTACCTATTGCAATAACCAGACCGTCCCATGAGTCTGGTAGAGAACACAAAAAACTGATGCACTTATCTTTATCTGAAATTTTAATATCAAAAGATGACAACTGACTTACCACAGTATTGAAGGTGTTTAGATGCTCTGTCACCGAGTCTCCATCCTTCATCCTCAGGTTATACAACTTTTTCCATAGGAAAAATTTATTCACCAGAGACTTAGATTGGTACAAAGTCCCAAGTTTTTCCCACAAGGTCTTCGTCGTAGCTTCCCCAGATACATTCAACAATACCGAATCTGAGACACACAACCGTATTGTGCTCTTTGCCTTCCGATCCAGCTTCTTCCAGTCTTAATTTGACATTGTCATTGGTTTAGTACCTAGATCTACTGCGATCCATTGATCCTTATCCACTAGCAGATCCTCCATCTTGAGCTTCCAAAACTCAAAACTCTAACCATTAAATTTATTGATATCTACCTTCCCACCTCTCACCATCTTCTTTCACCGCAAGAATCGATCTTGCAGATCTCCCACTGAATAGGGTCTACCTCAGGCCTAAGAAAAAAACCCCTCAGCAGCAAAGGCATCCCCTTGAAGTCGAAGCTGCTCTGATAACAAATGTAGGTTTTAACCTTGTACATAAATTATCTGCAAATGAATCTTAAAAACATAAAATAAACAATAGCAAGAGCATAAAACATAAAACAGATATACATAGAGATTTTCCCCTGGATCCCATATTGGGATGACCAGATTTATTTTTCATTATATTCCTTTTAGTGTTACAACACATATATATACATGATGAAGAATACATAAACCCCAATCCATTAATCCTAGATTAGAACATAACTGTAGTTCCCTTGATCAGATCTACAAAATACCAGGGGCCAAAAACCATCATCCCCCAAAACATGTGCAAACCCATGCACAAAACCATGGGCGGGTCCGCCTAGCAAAAAATAATGACCAATTTTGTTTTCTCGAGGCACTACCCCACACCCCGAACAGGGGGGGCTGACGCCCCCTATGACCCCCCAACTACACCATGTGACCCCCCCGCGCATGACTAGTTGTGGAAAGAATATAATACATACCCAATAGTATAGAAGGAGTTCTTATACCACCATTCAGTGACAGGTAACCACTTGACCCATTGTGTTTGTTTATCAGATACAAAACAATGAAGATATCCTTCCAAACATTTATTCACTATCTCAGTTTGACCATTGGATTGAGGATGATAAGAAGAGCTATGAGCTAATTAAGTACCCAAACAAGAAAATACCTTCACCCAAAAATTTCCAGTAAAAATGGGATCTCTGTCGCTCACAATAACCTTTGGGTTTCCATGTAGCTTTTGAATTGTGCCCATAAATGTAGTAGCAATTGTACTTGCTTTAAATGGATGAGATAATGCACAAAAGTGTGCATACTTGGAAATTATATCAACTACCACCATGATGATACTCTTTCCTTTAGATTTAGGTAAAACTGTGATAAAATCCATTGAAATCTCCTCCCAATGTTGACTTGGAATTGATAAAGGTTGTAGAAGACCTGTGGTCATAATTGTCTCAATTTTATTTTGCTGGAAAACCAAGCACCACCACAAAATTTTCAATATAAGATTTAAGGCCATTCCAAAACAATTCTTTCTTCACCCTGTGGTTAGTTTTAAAAAATCCTGAGTGTCCTCCTAAAGGAGAAGTGTGCAATTCCAACAGAATATTTTGTTTTAGTTGGGAATTATTACAAAGATATAAGTGATATTTGTACCATAAGGAATCATTTTTCCAACTAAATGTATCAGATGTACTAGGATCTTGCTGTAAATTTTGATGAGTGTCCACACTTCTTTGTCCTTCTTCCATTCATCCCTTGCTTCAGTTATCCAATCTGGTTGGATAATAGAAATGGCACAAAGCAATTCTTCCACCTCTTCATTCTTTCTTGAGAGTGCATCTGCAACAACATTTAGCTTCCCTTTTTTGTAGATTATTTCAGAGTCACAAACCAACATATTTGTGACCCATTTTCGCTGCTCTTCTGAAGACAGTCTTTGTTCCAAAAAGTGTTTAAGACTATCGTGATCAGTTTTTACCTTGAAGTGTCTTCCCATTAGGTGACGTCGCCATTTCTTCAGTGCATGTAGTATTGCTAACATTTCCTTCTCATAAATACCTTTCTATAAATACTTGCCTTTGATTGGATGACTTTCAAAAGCAATATTGGGTCTTCCTTCTTGCATTAAAACATTGCCAATTCCATTTCTTGAGGCATCACATTCCACAATAAAGGTTTTTGTGAAGTCTGGTGTAGCTAAGACCGGTGCTAGGCACATTGCCTCTTTAAGATGTTCAAAGGCCTTAGTTGCTTCAGAAGTCCATGAAAATGCATCTTTCTTCAATAATGTTGTTAGAGGTGCTTTTTTTCTCCCATAATTCTTAACAAACTTGTGATAATACCCTATTAACCCGAGAAATCCTCGCAACTTCTTTATGGTTGTGTGGAGTTTCCATTCCTTAATGGCTTTAATTTTGTTAGGGTCTACATTAATGCCCTCGTGAGATACAATATGACCCATATATTCCACCTCTTGTACTCCAAAGAAACATTTGGATGTTTTTGCATATAATTGTTTCTCCTGCAATAGCTTGAGCACTTTGTCAACATGTTGAACATGATCATTCCAAGACCTGTTGTAGATTAGTATATCATCAAAAAATACTAGCACAAATTTTCTAAGGAAGGGTTTGAAAATGGAATTCATCAACCCTTGAAATGTAGAAGGTGCATTGGTAAGGCCAAAAGGCATGACCAAAAATTCATAATGGCCCTCATGAGTTCGAAATGCTATTTTCGGAATATTTTCAGTCTTCATTCTAATTTGATGATATCCTGAATGAAGATCCAAATTGGTAAGATAAATTGCTCCATGTAATTCATCCAATAATTCATCAATCATGGGAATGGGAAATTTATATTTAATGGTGAGCATATTGAGCTCCCTATAATCAGACACATGTGCCATGATCTATCCTTCTTGTGCACCAATACTACTGGAGCAGAGAAAGAACTTTGACTAGGTTGAATTATACCAGCCTCTAAGATTTCTGCAATCATACGTTCAATTTATCTCTTTTGGACATAAGGATATCTATAAGGCATGATGTTTGGAGGAACACTTCCTGGAATCAAATGAATAGCATGATCATGATCACGAATAGGTGGGAGTCCTTTGGGAGTTTCAAACACCTTGGAATGATTGTCCAAGACCTTTTGGAGATCTGCAGAAATAGATGATTTTGATGTTGGAACTTCTAGTGAGCATAATTGTGCAATTACGCCTCATTGTTATTTCTTAAGAAGCTTTGTCATGACATTAGAGCTTATTATATTTCCCAGATTCCCTACGATACCCTGTAATTCGACTTCCTTTCCTTCTGAAAAAAATTCAAGAAAAGTTTTTGAAAATTAAAAGCTATCGTCCCCAAAGATTGTAACCATTGTACTCCTAGTACAACATCAACACCTCCCATAGGAATGGAAAAAATTGGAATATTCAATACATATTCCCCCATGGTTATCTTGATATTATGGCATTTTCTAGAGCTATTTATAGTTCCAACATTTGCAACCATCACTTGAAATTCTGGTGTTGGGTATAGGAAAAAATTCAATTCCTTGGCTACCTTACAATGAATAAAATTATGGGTACTACCTGAATCAATCAACAAAATTACCTATTTCTTCTTGATATGCCCTTCTATCATGAGAGCTTGAGGTAGTAGTTACGACAATGCATTACAGAATGTAGTTTGGACTCATTTCTTCCTCTTCTAGGGTTGGTTCCTAGTGTATATCCTCTTCTTTTGAAGATTCTTGTTCATTTTCTTCTTCCTCTTCACAATCTATGTAAAATAATTTCTTCTCAGCACACTTATAACCTATAGAGTATTTTCTATCACAACTATAGCAAAGCCCTTTTGCTCTTTTTTCTTCCAATTTTTGTGGTGTCAACCTTGTAGGTTGTGGAAGTCTAGGAGTATAAACACTTCCATCTTTATATATGTAAGTGGTAGGATTCTTTGTTGCCATAATTTTACATTCAATTTTTCTTGCCAACCTGAATGCCTTTTCCAATGAATCAAGTTCCCAAACACGAACTTCATGTTGGATGTTATCCTTTAAAGTCCCTATGAAGACATCAGTCTTGTGTTCCTCTGGAATATCAGTTACCCTTATATTTAATTTTTGGAAGTCCTCAATGTGCTCCACCACTGAACCCTTTTGCTTGAGATTTATCAATTGGCTAAATAAGGCGTTGCTTTTTGTATCCTCATAATGTGTTATCATTTCCTCCGTAAAAATTGACCAAGTGACAATTTTTTTATGGGAGCAAAGCCATTGATACCATACAAATGTATTTTGTTCTAAATGTAAAGTTGCAATGCATACATTTTGTGTGTTTTGCACATTATTGAGATCAAAATATTGGTCCATCTGTAGTATCCATGTTACGGGATCCTTGCCATCAAAATTCCTCATATCCATCTTTGGAATATGGTGGTTCTTTCATCCAACATTAGAGTTTATGAAATCACGATTAACATTTATTTTTTTCTCATCATGAGTTTCTTCTACTATCTTTTCTCCATTAGGAAACATTTCTTGTATCAACTTTTCCAAATCATTCTTCATGTTTTCTATGTTGTCTTTCATTTTTTCATCGATATTAGCTTCCATGTCATCCATCTTAGCTTCCATGCCATCCACATTAGCTTCCAAACCATTCATCTTAGCTTCCACACCTTTCCTCAAACCATCCATCTTAGTTTCCACACCTTTATTCAAAACTTCCATTTCATTTTTTTTTGCTCTTTGCGATAGCGAAATTTGGTGCACTTGCTCTTGTAATTTTGATATCTCATGTTGTGTTTCTTCATCTTCATGAGTAAAAGTAGAGCCTTCCGAATGCTTAATGGGTGTTGAATTATTTTAAGGGGGAATTTTAGAACCCAATACTGATATCTTTTCTTCAATATGCCCTTGGAATAAATTCAAACTATTTTTTTTCCAAACGAGACTTATGTAATTCGAAAAAAATACACACTTTTTTCTTTCTTTTAAGGAGCTCAATATTGAAATTGAATTATCTCTGTGATTTCGTATCTTCAATATTTGAACTTTAGCCGTGAAGTAGCTCTCTGAATCTTGTTTCTAATGCCACAGGTATGACATGATTTGGATTCTTCAAGGCAAAGTTATGCCCAATCTCCCATGATGACCTAATTATGGACTGGTTCAGTAGAGAGAAATTGTACGACTTGTCACGTGTCATTGTTTCCTCCTTAGGTTCTGAAATTGATATAGCGAACACTATAGTCTGTGTACTTACGACCACTTTTTACAGAATCCCAATCTGACACTCAGAGAGAGAGTTAGGACATTTTTCCCATGATCACCTCTTTGAGATGAAATTCAAGAGCCTGAAATAATCCTAACTTCCACATATCATATCTCCAAACATATTGCAAACCAAGATCTTAAATTTGTATAGACGTTTCCTCAGGATTTTGGCCTCTCATTGCATAAATTTCAGCTTCTTAAACTTCATTTATGAAATTTTATAGCGAAATGCCACGATGACCTGTTTTAGTTAAAATTCGAGAGCTTGAAAAAACCCTAACTTCCCCAGATCCTATCTCTGAAAATGTTGTGAACGAAGATTTGAAATTTTTATAGGAGGTGCCGTAGGATTTCAAATTCACGCTGTACAAATTTAAGCTTTTCAACCTTCGTATAACAAAATTCATTTTGAAAATTCCACGATGACCTATTTGGAGAAGCGAAACCCTAGAATCCAAGGCTCTGATACCAAATGTTATGAAACCAACTTCAAAAATAGAAGGAAAGAGAGATCAACACCTTAGAAATCAGCCACTTCAAGGGGGAAGTCTCTAATACAGTACATAAATGAACAATTCTTGGATGATACAAATGACTAAAACCTCCTTCTGTATATAGGAGTCCATGGGCCCACAATATAATCCTAGCCGACCTAACAATAACAATGTAAGGGCACAATAATAACAATATTGGGGTTACAGGGATACAATAATAACAAGAAGGGGGCTACAATAATAACAATAAGGGAATAAACTAGTAATATAGGGACCTAACAGACAGTTTTCTTAGTAGGGGATTTTGTATTCTTCTTACTCCTAAGGCTATATTGTTTTTGAACTTAATATATTGTAGACTTATAGCCTTGTTTATAGGCAAAGGACTCCCCAGATTCTAACTATAATTTTTGTAACATGTATAATTATTGTTCTTCTTAGGTAAGAAAAATTGTATTTTCATCATTTATTCCCATCAAGTTTATCTCGGTGTCCTGGTCTTCATCATTTTGTGAGAAATTTCAGCATAGTTCTCTTGGAAAGGTGGTCTAATAAATTGATCAGGTGCTACTTCTCTTGATTTACCTGTATTTGGATTCTTCCTAAAGTTTGGGTTTTTGATTTGAGGACCTTGTTGATTTTTCCCACTGAGTTTTTCTTTCCATATTTTCTAATCTATCCGTTATTATTTCCATACTCTTAGCTAAACTATCTATCTTAATGTCTGATGTGGATGGTTCTTCCTTAATGGTCAATCTTCTTTCATTTCTCATCCTAGTTCTTTTAGCTAACAAGTTAGCTTCTACACTAACTGCATTACTTTGTATCTCTTCTAATATTTCAAGGTTTCTTTTTCTCAATTGATAGGACATATCAGTATCAAAACAGTCTGGAAATTTTATTAGAGCTAAGTTTGGTAGAGGTTTGATATTTGCAGGAATTGCATTATAAATGCTATTGAACCTAGTACAATAATCCTGAACAGATTCATTAGGATCTCTTCTAATGTTTTCATATTCAGATAATATTTGTAAAGAGTTTCTCTTTCTTTCACATCTATTGATAAATAATTGATGAAAAGCAACTAAATCAGCTATATGATTGGCAGGTAAAGATTTAAACCATTTCTTAACATCTCTTGCTAATGTTTGAGCAAACAATCTCATTTGTACATTACCTTCATCAATTTTATGTAATTCAAAGTAATCAATTATTTTATTAACATGTTGTTGAGTAGTATATTAACTAGTACCATGAAACTAAAAGATTTTACTATGGTAATCCTGTGGCATGGCATGTAATTGAGCTGGTAAAACCAAAGGGGCATATCTAGCTGCCATGGTTAAGATTCTAGCTTGGATAGGAGGTAAATTTGTGGTGCTTGGAGATGAACTTGAAGTAGTTGCAGATGAGCTTGAAACACTAGAAGATGTACTTGGATATGAAGCTGAAGTGCTAGAATATGAAGTTGGAACACTTGAAGATGGAAATAAAATTCTAGGTTGAAGAGGAAGCTTGGGGATGAATGGTTCCGTGGAATGAACTATGGTAGATATTATAGATAAGGTGGTACTAAATAAGGATGTATTGACAGTTTCAGAAGGAATGGTAGAACTCTTAGGGGTAGTAGCAACTAGGGCAGCTAATTAAACAAAGTGTTGAAAATAGGCTTCATCCATATCATTAAGCAAAGTTGCGGTCAAACTATCAAGTTTATCAAAAGTCTCTAGAACCTATTGATCTAAGTCAAGTTGTATAGTTTCCTTCTTTTGTTCAATAAATTGAATAACATTAGGGTCTATTACACTATCATAGATTGAATTTTGAGATTTGTCTCTAAATAAATAATGTTCAAATGACAAATCAAATTGAATATCCTGTATGCTTGATAATTCTTTAGGGAGTAAATTTGCTTTTATTAGTTCACTACTGCTTCCTAGACTTTCTACTTTTTTTGTTTTTTCTTAAAATTCTATCAAGATCATCAACAATTATAGCAAGCTTTGGATCAGGACAAGCCTTGGTATTGTATGTTCTTTTAGAAGCCAGAATTTTAATTTTCAACAATAATTTTTAACAAACCTAAAACAACCTTAAGGTGAAAAAATGAGAAAAAGTGTTTCCTTTAAGATTTATTTAAACTGAGGACTGATTTCCCAGTATGGTCACCAATACGTTATCACTCCAAAATTTTAAAGGGTTGTTATATGTGTTTAAAGAAATATTAGAGGTAACTATCAACCACTTTGGAGATTAGGATCTAGCCTTCCTAATTCTCAGAGAGGGCTCTCTCTTAATAATTTAACTTTGTTGTTTTAAATGATTTTAGGCTAGTTATGTAAGATTGATTTGGTTTGATTTTGATTTGTTGGTGGAATTACTGATTCAGATGGATAGGTTCCTTTCTATTTTCCATTGGGATATGGAGTCATATATCAAGAAAATAGAATAGAATCAAGTAATAAAAGTAGTGGTACAGGGAAAGGTATCTGAGAAAAATCAGATCTAAGAGGCTGAATGGTGAAGTGATTTTCAATCAGGATCAAGGAGCAGTTAAGGATTCCTTAAACTAGATAATGAAGGAAGGTGAAAGGGGTCAATCAAGATGGGAGAGAAATTAAGTATTCTTAGATCCAGATACCAGAAGAAAACATTAAAATGAATAACAGTTCAGAACAGAGTGTACTTAAACAAATTCTTCAATAATATTCCTGTTATAACATTTAAATTTGGAAAACATGCAAGTTTATGGAATACTTAAGAAAATAATAAGAACAATTGAAATATACTTCACTGAATTAGCTCAACACATGAATCCTGTAAATAAATGCCTTTATTATTGTCCTATCTGTCAACTTGGAAAAGTTACAATTAACCTTTTGGTAGTAGATCAATTCAAATATATAAATGTTCAGGAATCCACACTCAATACTTCGAATTGATGAAATTTTTATACAAAACTTAATACAAAATATCCTATATTTGATTTAGGATTTATTCAAGGGAAATAAATATCTTCATGCAAGAATATAGAGACACCTATTTAACTAAATGCAAGTTGTTCCTATTTTATTGATTTATTGTTTGGTCCTTTGATATTTTGTTGTCTTATCTCTCATGCTAGATGTATCTTTTACGCTTGCTGGCTTTCACGCTGCTCGTCATATGACTTTATTTTAACTCTCTCTTTCATCTATCTTTATCTTTAACCTATATTTACTTTATCTGTCTGCTCTATTTACTCTTTAACCTCTGTGAATTTTCTTTGACCTTACTGCTCTGTTTTACCTATTTTTACTTTTACCTGTCACAGTAAATCACACCATTTTTCCCAGGCTTATTCATCTGGAAGTTTGATATTTACCATTCTCCTGTAAATGTCATCAGCTTTAGTATACATGGAAAATGTAGGCTTGTTGACAAAAAGGTGATTTACCTCATGTTGGAGGTAAAAGAAATTCTCTAAACTCTAAAGGAGTACTTTGCCTGTAGTAACTCCTTTCATTGATGAAATGTTGGAAGTCTCTTTAGCTACTTAACTGATATTTTTATCATAATCTTCATGCCTCATCAGTTTATCATTAATCACCAAAGGATTAGGCAGACCTTTCTGCCTCAAAACATCAAACTTGGTCATGAATCTATTTACTGCAAGCTCCATTGTTTGGCACTTGTCTTCAAGCTATATCATCGAGTTTCTATTGGAAAGAACTTTCTTCACCTCTAAGATGTTCTCTGTTTTGTTTGTTATACCAAGCTCTTCTAATTCTTTCTTATTTTTGGAATTAAGAAACTTTACTATCACAGTGGTTTCCTCTGGTTTCTTTCCAAGTTCTTCCTTGAATTTTTTGATTGCATCACTTGCGTCCTTTATCAATTATTTTTAATCAAATATAACTTGGATAGAAGGCCAAATATCATTAACAGAGTTAATGATGTTGGCCCACAGTTCTTTCTTTGCTTGGGCTAGTGGCTCTTTCAATATCAATTCATTTTATAACTTATGAATTCTATCAGTCAATCTATTTGCCTTTTGTGATTCTTCTTTATACATTACTTGAGCCAATTTCTTCTCGTCTTCTAGACTTTTTAATTATTCTTTAAGTCTATTAATCTTAGTAGTTTGGATTGACATGTCTTGCATTTCCTTAATCAATTTACTTGCCTCATCATTGGGATGGGTTGGTGGTGGTGGAGGTGTAGTAGCTAGTGTTTCTAAAACTTATGTTGTCACTGGAACTGTTGTAGTAGTTGGGACTATTGTAGCCACTGAAGCTGATTTTGAAGCTACGGGAATGGCAGTAACAGGAACTAATTCCATGCTGGCCTTATTTTCTTGCACTAATTTCTCCATTTCATTCTCCATATCTTTCAGTTGAGATGTCAACTGAATGATGAGATTCATCATTTCATACTTCTGATTTTCATTATCTATAACTTCTTTAGTTTTTGGATGCTCTATTGGAGGTAGTTTCAGTTGCTTCTTCAATGCAACTATGTATGCATTATTCTTCTTGATAAGATCTTATGCTGCTTTGATATTATTTGGATCATATCCAACCTCCATGACCAATTATTCAAGTGATTTTATTCTATTATCCTTTGCTTGTGAATAAGCCTTCTCTAGTTTTAACTATGATTTGATTGGACACTCAAAGCCTTGTTTGTCATTGTGGAGTAGATCATTTCTCCTGCTTGTTTATGAAAATCAATTTTATCTATTGTATGTACATATTTAGCCATAACTTCAAAGGCTATTTTCTTGTAGTCTGTTGATGATTTTGGAGACTGCACTGCTGGTTGTAAAAAGGTCATTTGCATCTTCCTAGTTTTGTAATCAAAGGCTGAAAGTAACTTGTTCTGGTCACTGGGAGTTTGTTTCTAATACTAGGCATAAGTCACATCTTTCAATGCCTCATTATTCAATTTAATTTCTTTATACTTCTCCATTATATATTTCTCTTTATCCACTAGTTTTCTTGATGAAGAAACCTCTGCACTATGTTGTTTCTGAATGATTTGAGCACTAGAGGTTGATGGTTGTTGTGTTTCCTCTAAAACTAATGTTGGTGAATCATCTCTAACCACTATATCTGTATCAATGACTTCAACTGTATCAACTATCTCAACTATCTCTATCAATGGATTCATTTTTTCCTTTTTCCTATACATTAGCTTGAAGTTGGTGTCAGTAGTAGTCTCTGTAGAATAAGAGCCTTCCTCTCTTGCTCTCTTTGAGTTCCTATCTTGCGGGGCTAGAGTATGCATGATGGAACTAGTATGAAACTGCTTCTCCACCTCTTGCAAAGTCTTTTCCAACCACTCTGACTGGTTGGAATACTTTTCGATCTCTGGTTTTGACTCATGAACAAAAGGGGTCAATTTGAATTTGACTCTAATATTAATTATGACTCCCAAAGGATCATATTGCCATTTGAAACTATTATTGAACTTGAACTATTGAAAATACTTGTCTTCTTGCTGAACAACATTCTTATTATTGCAAATGAAAGGACCAAGTTGGTTCTTAATCTTAAAATGAGTTTTCTTCTTTGCTGACAGGAAATTAACTTCATATGATTTTAGGATCTGTCTGATGTATTCCAAGGAAAATAACCTCATTTGGAGGTATTTGGGAAGCTTGTATGGAGTGAGCTGGCTTAAATACACCCTAATTTCAGTATGGTTCTGGTATAAGTACGAGTCTCTTGTTCTACTTTGATATGACAATTGCAATATTTTCTTTATCTCTTCTCTAGCCCTAGGTTGAATGCTACTGCTAAGCATGTTGACAACTGGATAAACAAATGAGTCAATGATTTCTTTATAGATGAATTATGTGGAATCCTTTCTGATCAAGGATGTCCAAAAGACTACATATTGGGGGTTACCCCTTTTGGAGGCTAACTGCAAACCTTTTTGATTGGAAAAATAAGAAAAATTGAAACAAAACAGAGGAGTATTTAAATAATCCTTCCTCTGGTAGTTTAACCAATTTCCCATGGATGGCATCTGATATATATTGAGCAAAGTTAAATATTGGAGCTGGAGGTTGTCCTGGGAAGAATATGGATAGGAAACCTAGGATAGATGCATCTACATACTCATCAGTAGAGTACCCTAAAATGCATGACAAAATTGTGAAAATTCGTCTTGTTCTCTCTGAAAAAATGGAAGCTGAATATGGAGGGTTACTCTTTGGGGTTTCTACTAATGGAGGAAGGAAGGTTTGGAATATTTGGAACCTCTTGGGAAATTCCAACTTTAGATATAATTCAATAAGGATTTCAACAAATAATGGGGATTCATTAGGCTTGGGTTGGATCTGTAACATCTGATTTATGGATTCTACAGTAATTGTGAATAAAATCTCTTGGCTTGGGGTTACTAGAGCTCTTTCATTAGGTAAATAATTGACTTGGCAGGGTCTGATAATTTTTTGAAATTGAAAGGTCAGTGGTAATATGTACCTGGGTAGGTTTGAGTCCCAAAGGTGGATATCATCAGCCTAGTCTATGAATTTATCATGGCTCTAGTAGTGGGGCTCTAGAAGATTGAAATCAATGAATGTATCACTAATTTTGAAGTCCCTTTCTACGAGAGGAGTGTGTTCAACATCTACTATAGGGGGTTGCAGAGGATTTACATTTATAATACTCTGGGAGGCCATTGATTTCATTTATTTTATCAATTTATTACTTTTCTACTTAAGTAATGGCTTCAGGAGACTTAGGATTACCTAGAAAAAGTTGAATTTAGTCTTTGGAAGGACTTCTGGCTGCAACAGGGGTTTAATTCCAGTCTGTAAAGCTTTAACTCTGAGTCTGCAATGGTTCTAGTAGAAATAAGCTTTAATTCTGGTCTGGATTGGCTTAAAAAAAGGTCGGCAATGGTTCTTTTGGGTTCTTCTCCGCAAATAAAGAACTTTTGCAAATACACATCAAATAAGGGAATATTTGTTTTGTGCGGGATTTATTTCTTTTTGACTAGAGGTGGTTAACCATATAGCGTGGGGTTGAATTCAAACATCAGTGGTAATTTTATCGCAATGGGTGGAAACAAATAAGAGGTTATGCCATGATGAAAAGTTGTATGGTGGTTTTGGGACTGGGGGGTGCGATGGAATGTGGGACTGCTGCGTGGAAAATGGGCAGGGGTGCAAAACCACCCATTTCGCACCCCCCCTTAGCTTTAAACTTTGGACTATCGGGGTTGCGAAAGCTTCTATTTGTTGTTGGATCTGATCGGATGGATCGAGCAGATGAATGAGTTGGGGTGTTTTGATAGGTAAGACCAAGGGTATTATTTCATGCGAATGGGTTTTAATATAAGTGGGTCAGGGTTATATGAAATGGGGAGTATAATGTGTGGGTAAAGTGGGACCAAGATATATATAAACTATAGGTTAAATTAATATAAAGGGGGTTAATATGATATGGGATCGGGGATATTAATATAGTGGGAGGGTAAATGAAATATATAAAGCGGGGGATATATATAGTGTATTGTTAACCTCCCACATATATATTTTACAACACCCTTTAATTATTTTAACATATAGTATATATATATATAAACTATATGTTAAAATAATTAAAGGGTGTTGTAAACTATATATGTGGGAGGTTAACAATACACTAGGAATGGGTTAAAATAATATTGGGGAAGGGTTTTTACAGTGGGACCCGATACATTTTAAACATTTAAAACTTTGGATAATGGGGTTTTCATGTTTTAAATGGTAAAAAGGGAATTAGTAAAGGGGAATTTGATATTCAAAGGGAAAATGGATTTTTAACTAGGGAAAGGGGTTTTAGGAAGGGAGAAGGGGCAAAATAAGGGGAAAAGGTTAGAATAAAGGTAAAGGGGTATTTTACAATAAAAAATGACTTCCAAGAGTGGAAATATGATTCTAGCAAGGGGAAGGGGATTTAGGATGGTATTATTGATATGATATGAACCAATTGATGCTTTCCAGGACTTGTAAAAGTGGTTATGTATACCCTTTATTTACCCTAACATTTTTTACTTCTTTTATTGGGTGCATTTGAGCTTACTGACCCTTTTATTTTATTTTTATAAGAAAACTAACCTACTTCTAACCTTATAAATTCCAATGGCTCAGATTAAATTGATGAGCTCATTTTTATTCTCTACCTAACTACTGATCCGCCAAGATTAAATGGATTGGCTAGATATTTATTCACTAACTATCATGACATGAAATTTAAAAGCATGAATAAATCAAGATTAAACTGCTTGACCATCATGAATTGTGGAATTTTGGACAAGCTGCACACAATTTTTGTTTGCAAAGTAAATAAAATTAGTGGCATTGAATGTGCAACACTTTCAGGATCTATTTTTATCTCTTTTGTGGGGTTCATACTTTATATTATTATTTTTTATCTTCTTTTCTTTTGGAATTTTGATTTTTATTTTAATACATACCCTCTTTTTATTTTTTTTAATATGGGAAAACATTTGTAGAAAGAAAAGTATGTACGATATTACAAGACTTTAGCATAGTCAATTCAAAATTATGATCCCTGTTATTATAGGACCCTAGAAAACCCTTTTGCCCTATTTCCCTTACCCATTTCCAAAAATTACACATGCACTATGTTGGTAACCTATCACCCTATATCCACATTTGTTTATGGATTTTTACCTAACCCCAATTTATCTCATCTCTATCCCTAAACCCACTACATCATTCTCCCATTTTTTCCTAAGATTCACCCTTCCTTTCCTTCACATCAAGCTAGGGTTTATTTTTGCAATCAAACATCATGGAAGGTGAGAAGAGAAATTATAGAAAGGGAGGTCATCATTCCATATTTGAGCCATCCAATATGAAGGAAATCAATTCTTCTCCATATACCAAGAAATCCTTTGAAGACACTGGTTGTTTAAGGTTTTTGTGAAAGAATTCAAGAGGTAGGCTATCATGCTTAATTAAAAAGCCTCTTTTCCACCATTTTTTGGAAGATAAGACTTACATAGCAGGGGTTGAATTCACTATTTCAACAGATGCCATAGCCTCAACAACCTATATCTTGAATCATGGAGAAATATGTTTCAAAGGGATGGATTTGGACATTGAGTACTATAAATTTTTCTTAAAACCAAACTATAAAGATTCTCCCGAACACATCTTTCCCTTCAGGAATTTACTTGAAAGGTATGCTCCTTTAATGAAGTTGATACCTATGAAGGGAGGTTCTCAAGATTATATGAGTACCACATAAGGCTATTGATGCATTTCATTGCCACTAAGCCACTGAATTTGCCTCATTATCTATTTAGAAGTCTATTCAAAATGACCGAAAAAAGTACAAATTAAATGAATGGATCACCAAGCTAGTTTGTTTCACCATGGTTTGGTCAAGGTTATAGTCTTAAATCAACTCTCACAAATCAATATGTCCCGGAAAACATTCATGAAATCAATTTATTTTATGCTCACCACTGGTCCACTTATCATTCAAAGCATACCATCAGCATCATCAAAGCCCCTGGAGATTGGATCTTCAAGTAGACTAGTAGAGGTTCCAAAAATGCCAAGGACTGAAGTCACTCAAAATTATGAGAAGCGTAAAAGGTTGATATTTTCTCCTAAGATCACTAAAGGTGTGATTTCACCTGAATATACAACTGAGCAAGTATTAGGAGAAACTATGCAAAAACCACTTAGGCATGAGAGTGAGTCACCCCTGCAACAACATGAGAAGCAAGCACCTTTGGAGGCTGAAATGGAAGAAAAGGTGGAAAACAAGTCATATGAAGAGATAATTAGAGAAGAATAAGACAAGTTGGCAGAGCTCAAGGACAGCCTCTCCAGGTAAAATTTCATGATAATATTTCTACAACAAGAAAACATGCAACTAAAGGTGAAACAACTACTCCTAAGAAAACCTAAGGCACATTTTGAGGCAAAGAAAGGTAAGGGAAAAGCACTGATAGATTTTTGTCATTTTGAAGACAAAGAGGATTTGATAAAGCCAAGGAGGCAAAAAACAAGAGGATTAACTAGGCAAAAGGAGCAAGAAACAAAGTTATCCCCTCCCTTAGGTCAACAAAATTTTGATGATTTGATTGCTGCTGAGATTGAACATGAAAATATTTTTTGCTTGACAGGGTAAAAGAGCATCTAGAGAAACTCTTGAAGAAGGTAGAAAGAAAAAAAATCTCCATTGGCACATGGTGAGACACTACTTTACTGGGAGCCAAATTGCCAAAATCAGGGTTAAAAATTTGAAGAAAAAGATTAAAGAAACCCTAATCAAGATAAAGAAGAAGGAAAGTTTGGATTTGCTAGACTAGGCATCTCTAGATGCCTAGATCATCATTCAAGGATGATATGGATCAAATTTCAACAAGTTTTAAGCATTTTTGGTATTTTTTTGGATTTTTTGGAAATTTTGGCAATTTCACTTGTGCAAAAGCATGGCGTGGCCACACTATGTTTTTTCTCAGAGGATCCAATGCAAGTCAAACTTGCATGGATGGACCAATTTTGAGGTGTACATCCCAAATATGCCTTTGGTTTTGCATGACACTTCCTAATTTTCAAGGAAAACTCAAAAAACACCCCAATTTTCTTGTTTCTGCCACCGTTGTTCAACACACTCTACTCTTCTAGAGTAGCCTTGGGAAAACGAAGTTTTGAGTGTCTTACATGTGGTGTTTTTCAAGTTTCAAGGTTATGTTTGCTAGAGGACATATACTGCTACCTTATCCAAAATTCAAATCAACAAAAATATGCATGAAAGCCACCTTAAAATCCCCTCTAAGTGGACACTACACTTCTATCAAAACACGCTACGTTTTTGCCAGGCACACTACATTTCTGTGTAGGAGGCTTTTTGGACACGTGTTAGTAAAAAATGGGCAAATATTCGAGGTAAAATCTTTCTCATGAGATATTTTATGGTTAATATAGCCCATTTATGCTCCTCATTGTTGAGGGATCTTGTAATTAATCAAGGAGACAAAGACTTCTAGTTGTTAACTACATTAGGGGGGACTGTTTCTAACTTCCCTAAAATCTAGGTAATGACTCATTAGGTTCATTTATTAGTTTTTTTGGATTATTTTTCGACCCATTGATGTGGAATATTCTATATTTTATATATGTACTCCTCTATTTTCTATATTTACTCAAACTAAAGTTATTTTAGAGGTTGGATAGTTGATATTGCAGTGTGGAGCTTTATATACATCTTTTTACAGTGAAATCAAAGGCATGTAGCAGCTATAATTTTGGGACTCCAGTGGTATGCTTATTAGCATTGTTTTTTCTCTGTGTTACCATCAAATTGATTGTTTATTTTTTATTTCAATCACATTTATGTTTTCATATGCTAATCTTATCAGTCTTTAAGCATATTTCTTACTTTTGTGCTCTGTTTAATGAGATTTTCATAAATGTGTTCTACTTCCTCTGATGAATGAACTCATATGTTATATGCTCATTATAATTCTCCCCTTTTGAAACCCTATACCACAATGAAAATCTAAATGTGTTTCTAAGTATACCTACCTGGACTCTTCTTTATCTCTACAACTGTTCATTTGAAATTCGACCTTGAAACCTAGACCTAGTTCCTAGACTAACGCTTCCTATCCAACATGATTCAAAATAAAAACCTAATCAAAATCATTGATCTTATATCTAGCCTAAGATTTTTTCCTTTCCAGTCACCTCAGTGACTGTGAAATTTACATTTAGAGATCGCTCTCTGGTTTGGTAGGGCTAAATACCAAATATAAAGGTTGGTTTGAGGTTACCTCCTTTAGTCTCCTTTCTCAGCCTTGGGAAATGGAGGGAGTGATAATAGATAAATATTCCAACTCTCTTTTAAATTTTAGGTCTCGACAAGGGAGCCATTTTTCGGCTGAAAATAATAACCAGGTAGAGACCCATATTACAAGGAAAATACCCTCTAGCAAAGGTTATAAAGGAGGTTTTTAGTATTATAAAATTGGCCAAAATTGTCAAAAAAACATTTTATACAACATCCGTTTATGGTTATAGAGGTTTTTGGAAAATATTTTAATGGAATTTCAACACAACTAAAAAAACTAGGTGGCCAGAGGTTATTACAGATGTTTGTTTCATCGGTGCACTACTAAGGTGTCAACGCACTGGTGATTTTCATCTAGAAGGTTGCCTGGGGTGGTCAGAGGTGTACGCATCAGGCCGTCAAGGTCTAAAACCGCATTGGGTGTAGTGTTTGTGATACAATGAATGGGGTCGTTCTAATTGGTCTTGGGATTAGTGTGGTGCCCATAGGTCATCTCAACGCACCGGTATGTAGACTTATAGAAACACACTGGTGCGCAGTATCAGAAAAACACGCAGATTGTTCTAATTTGTATTGGTATTTGTGCGGTGCCTGTTGAAGTTTGCAATAGGAAACAGTGAAGGAGGCATCCTAAAACATCATCCTTGATCCTAGTTGGAAAATAATCACCTAAACTAGGTGGGGCCCACACAAGCTATTTTTAGGTGTATGTCTATTTTTAGGCATGGTGAGCATATTCTATATGTAGCAGGAGGCTATTTGTAGATGGTTGGTCAAATGTGAAAAATATATGAAATTCTATTTTTAGAATATTTTGCGAAGTCTATTTATAGAGCGCTGATCTAAAAATAGATGCATGTCAGATATTATTAGCTCTTAATAATATTTGGACTTTAAACAATATCTTATTCTCTTGGAGCACTTCAGTTTAGTGCAAAAATGTGGCACAACAGCTGACAAAAGGAATTACGCTATTCCTGAGGGTTTACTAGAGCTATTGCATGGAGGACTTCAGTTAGAACTCATGTGATAGAGTTTGGTGGAGTTGGAGAAGTTGCTATGGAGTTGTATTTAGTTTAACTCAGTTAGACTCAATTGAGCTAGTTGTATGTAGTCTAAATGATTGATACACTAGTGAGAGTGGAGTGAATTAATTAGTAAATTAATTCACTAAATAATAACTCATTAATCAACTGAACAATACATCAGTTAACTACAATGCATGGCAGTTTCAGTGGAGACCAGTGGAGAGATAGGTGAAAGGGCAAGTGTGACTATCAGTTGTGACTATAGTGATGCATTGATTGAATCCAACACTCAGTGGAGATGCATATGAGGATTGTGTGAGCAAGGCTGGAGTAATTCAAATTCATTCAGAGCCATTCTTCAGCAAGGATTGTGTAGTAGAGGTAGGCTAGCAGGTGGCAAAGATTGGTGCATGGATTTGCAAGATTGGGCCTGATTAGTGTGTAGCGATTGTATTTTACTGAGAGCTTGATATGATCAGCTTTGTATGAGGATTGTTACATGATATCTATGACATATATTATATACAGATATTTGGGGTTTTCAGCTTTATGCTTTCCCGTTAAACAATTGTGTTAATGTGTGTGAATTTTTATTGTTTCATGTGTGCATTGCAAATCTTGATTTAATTTCTGCAAATGATCAATGGTGGAATAGATTCTGTATTTTGCATGAAGTTAAAATAGTGTTGAGATTGCAACAAGATGATGAGCTTAGTGAAAAGAGTCACCTTCACTAAGTGGGCCCGCAGGCTATTTTTTGTGCAAGTCTATTTTTAGACATGTCGATCATATTCTATGAGTTGCAGGATGCTATTTGTGGATGGTTGGTCAAGTTGGAAAAAATATATGGACTTATATTTTTGGACATATTGGGTGGAACCTATTTTTAGATTTCCAGTCTAAAAATAGATATGTCGAATATTATTAGCTCTTAATAATATTTGGACTATAAACATTATCTTTTTCTCTTGGAGCACTTCAGTTAAGTGCAAAGATGTGGCACAGGAGTTGACAGAAGGAATTACGCTATTCCTGAGGGTTAAGTGGAGCTATTGCATCGAGAATTCAGTTAGAACTCATGTGACAGAGTTTGGTGGAGTTATTGAGGTAGTTGGTGGAGTTGTGTTCAGTTTAACTCAGTTAGATAGAGTTGAGCTAGTTGTATCTAGTCTAACTGATTGATACAATAGTGAGAGTGGTGTGAATTAATTAATAATTAATTCACTAAATATTAACTCATTAATCAACTAAAGAATACATCAGTTAACTACAGTGCATGGACAGTTTCAGTGGAGACCAGTGGAGAGGTAGGTGAAAGAGAAGGTTGAGTATCAGTTGTGACTATAGTGTTGCATGATTTGCAACACCCAGTGATTGGATATGCCAATGAGGATTGCATGAGAAAGGCTGGACCAATTCGAGTTCATTAAGAGCCCATATTTAGCAGGGATTACGCAGTAGAGGTAGGCTAGCAGGTGGCAGAGATCGGTGCATGGATTTGCTAGATCGGGCCTGATTAGTGTGTATCGATTGTATTGTACTGAGAGCTTGTGAGAAGCTTTGTATGAGGATTGTTACATGATCTCTATGACATATATTATATACAAATAGTTGGGGTTTTTAGCTACAGGCTTTCCCGTTAAAAAAATGTGTTCATATGTGTGAATTTTTATGGTTTCAATGTGTGCATGCAATTGATTTAATTTCCACAAGTAATGATCAATGGTGGAATAGATTTTGTATTATGCATGAATTCAAATAGTGTATGATCAGGAGAATCTTAGACATATAACATATTAGTTATATAATTTCTACAAATAGTGTGAGATAAGGAGAATCTTGGACATACAGCACATAAGTTATATAATTTCTACATGGTATCAGAGTTGTATTGATCATTGGAGGAGATTGCAATTATTGAAGCAGTTGAGTTCTGTGCTGGTGGAATTCGAATTTGCTGTAGTGTTTTCTTGGTGTTGAAGTCTAGCATTCATTTAAATGTATTTCAACGGATTGTGATTGGAGTATGCCATTGATGGGAGCTCGAATTATATTGCATGGAAGGACAAGATGGAGGCAGTGCTGGATGATAATGGGTTGAATGAGTTCATAGATGTTGATATTCCGAAGCCTGCTTCTAGCGATACAGCCGCACTTGAAGAATGGAAAAAGAAGGTAGCAAAGTGTCGAAGGATTATGTTGGAAGGTTTGAAGGACCACATTGTGTCCAGCCTTCATGGGAAAGCCACTCCATTCTTAATGTGGAAGGCTTTGACAGACTTGTTCCAAAGCAGAAGTGACTAGAGGAAGTTGGCACTTAAAGACAAGCTCAAAAAAATAAAAATGGAGAAGAATGACATTATTCTGGTATACATGACAAAGTCTGTCCAATGTAGGGATGAACTTAGAAGTGTAGGAGTCAGTTTTGATGAAGAATAATTAGTGAGCTTGGCTCTCCTTGGGCTTCCGAAGAGTTGGCATAGCTACAAAGACTCTGTCAATGGACGGGAGAAATTGCCAAGATGGGAGCGACTTTGATCGGATCTTGTGCAGGAGGAGATAAGGTGGGGTACCAGGGATGGATCTTCATCGAAGAATGATGATGAAGAGGATTGCACTTTGGTTTCTAAGGAAAATAAGAAGAAGGGGAAGAAATTCCATTCTATATCTGAGGCCGGTGAAGATGGAAAAGAGTGTGACATGTCCAAAGTGAAGTGTTTTCACTGTCACAAACATGGGCATTTCGCCACTAATTGTCCACATAAGAATAAGAACAAGACGGCTACTGGAGCTGCAGCTGGTGAGGCTCTTGCCTCACAATTTGAGCTTGACTTCTCATTGATCTCATGCATGGTGTCTAGTGCATTGGGATCGGGGTGGTACTTTGATAGTGGTGCTTCCTTTCACATGATGGGAGATGTGAACTTTTTAGTGACTTGGTGGAGAAAGATATCTAGTTGCATGTTGAGTTGGGTGACAATGGATGATACAATGCGACTGACATTGGTACCATTACCTTTCAGAGGGAGTCAGGTAAACTCATTCTTTTACAAGATGTTGTGCATGTTCCAGGTTTAAAGAAGAATTTAATCTCAGTCACAATGTTAGAGGATAAAGGCTATGATGTTGTCTTTAGTGAAGGAAAAGTTTTCCTTCAGTACAAAGCAATCAGACAAGTCAGGAATTTTGGTATTCGAGCTAAGAATCTTCACAAACTTGAAGTAGATGGGATTTCTACGGAGCTTCCTACTGTTGGGAAGTGTGAGAAAGCCATGCAATTGAAGCTTGAGAGGGACTAGGATTTGCATTTAGGTAAGAGTGAACCTGGGGATGTGGAGCAGCCACAAGATAAGGATCATGAAGTGGGAGAAACCACTCATGCAAAGAAATTTTGAGCCAAATGGATAGAGGGAGTGCATGCAGCTATACCACCAGGTGAGAGGTGGGGCGACATGCATGAGTAATCCCAAGAGGAGATTTCTGGGAAGGATTCATTGAGATGGTGTGGATCTCATGAATTGACCCTAGCTACAAGGTGCCCATAGAGAAGTAGTAACATGATCAGTTGGATTGATGCAGGCAGATCAAAGTGACAGTGTTGGATACTGGAGCACAGTTCAGAGTTGACAGCAAGTGTAGAGTGCATGGGTGCAGAGTTCAACAACGCAGTGGTTCCTAAAGACATGTGCAGTTGGTACCAACAGAAGTCGAAGAATTTGATGATAGATGCATTAGACTGATTGAGTTGTTTGGAGCCTTTCAATTTCGGAAGTGTTGAAATAAGAGTTGCACAGCAGATGCATGGAGTTGCAGGGCGCTTGCAAAGGTTTCAAGACGAATGCATAGAGTTGCATGTCTCACGCAAAGACAGTCCTTTCTTGTTGAGAGGGAGTGTTGAATTTTGCAACAAGAAACAATGAAGGAAGCGTCCTGAAACATCATCCTTGATCCTAGTTGGAAAATAATCACCTAAACTAGGTGGGGCCCACACAGGCTATTTTTAGGTGTATGTCTATTTTTAGACATGGTGAGCATATTCTATATGTAGAAGGAGGCTATTTGTAGATGTTTGGTAAAATGTGAAAAATAGATGAAATTCTATTTTTAGAATATTTGGCAAAGTCTATTTATAAAGTGTTGATCTAAAAATAGATGCATGTCGGATATTATTAGCTCTTAATAATATTTGGACTCTAAACGGTATCTTATTCTCTTGGAGCACTTCAGTTCAGTGCACAGATGTGGAAAAATAGCTGACAGAAGGAATTACGCTATTCCTGAGGGTTTACTGGAGCTATTTCATGGAGGAATTCAGTTAGAACTCATGTGACAGAGTTTGGTGGAGTTGGAGAAGTAGTTATGGAGTTGTATTTAGTTTAACTTAGTTAGACTCAGTTGAGCTAGTTGTATCTAGTCTAACTAATTGATACACTAGTGAGAGTGGAGTGAATTAATTAGTAAATTAATTCACTAAACAATAACTCATTAATCAACTGAAAAATACATCAGTTAACTACAATGCATGGCAGTTTCAGTGGAGACCAGTGGAGAGATAGGTGAAAGGGAAAGTGTGACTATCAGTTGTGACTATAGTGATGCATTGATTGCATCCAACCCTCAGTGGAGATGCCTATGAGGATTGCGTGAGAAATGCTGGAGTAATTCGAATTCATTCAGAGCCATTCTTCAGTAGGGATTGTGCAATAGAGGCAAGCTAACAGGTGGCAAAGATTGGTGCATGGATTTGCAAGATCGGGCCTGATTAGTGTGTAGCGATTGTATTGTACTAAGAGCTTGATATGATCAGCTTTGTATGAGGATTGTTACATGATCTCTATGACATATATTATATACAGATAATTTGGGTTTTCAGCTTCAGGCTTTCCCTTTAAACAACTATGTTAATGTGCGTGAATTTTTATTGTTTCATGTGTGCATTGCAAATCTTGATTTAATTTCCGTAGATGATCAATGGTGGAATAGATTATGTATTTTGCATGAAGTTAAAATAGTGTGAGATTAGGGGAATCTTGGACATATAACACATAAGTTATATAATTTCTACAGTGCCCATAGGTCGTACGAATGCACCAATGCATAGTCTCACATAAACGCACCGGTGCGCATTATCGCACAAACACACCATGATTTATAATTGGTATTGGTATTTGTGCAGTGCCCATAGGTCATAGAAATGCACCGGTGTGTAGTCTCACATAAACACACTGGTGCGCAGTATCACACGAATGAACCAAGATTTATAATTGGAATTTGGTATTTGTGCAGTGCCCATAGGTCGTAGAAATGCATCGATGCACTGTATCATACAAACGCACATGTGTACAATAACTAACACACACCGGTGTTCACTTTGTATTTTTTAGAAACATCGATCTGTGACAATGCAATTATTGTGATTTTTTAAAATTCATTATTCATCAAAAGTCGACACATCTTATAACAATATTTATATTAATTAAATTTTTATTAATGCATTTGAATGTTAAGTTCAGATTAATTTGTTATATCATATCATAATTATTGTGATTTTTTTTAAATTCATTATTCATCAAAAGATGACACATATCTTATAACAATATTCATATCAATTAAATTTTTATTAGTGCATTTGAATGTGATGTTTGGATTAATTTATTATATCATATCATCAAATTTCCCATCTCTTCATTATAATATTTAATTATCCATAAATTTAATCAGCAGTGTTACATTTCACAATGACAATGGAGAACACAATAGAATAAGTTAAAACACACACACACACACACACACATATATATATATAAGAAAGTGTTTGACATACAAAATGGGACAGTTATTGGTATCATTTTGTCTTTCAATTGAGACACTATGTCCATTATATTAAACAAAATGTCTGATTTCACAGATAAATATTTCAAAAAATACAACCCCTTGCTTTGATATCCAAACACAATGATCATCATTCTTCTCTTGAACTGTTGTCACTGCTAGAGCTAATTTCATGACTTTGGTTATTTTCAGGAATGTTTTGTTTATGGTGTTGATTGTTTTCTTCTTCTTCACCTTCCATCTACAAACATAAAAATAAACTATAATGAGTGTATATACATTGGTGAGAATAATGAAAATTGCAATATTAAATAATATACATCAATGTAAATCGAAAAGAAATGACATACCATAGCAACAATTGACTCATGAACTATACACATTGTTTCAAAACCATGTAGTATGTCACCTTTCAAGATTTCATGTGTTGTCATAGTTCCATACTTTGTTTCCTGCAAGTTTTATACCCCATAAAAAATCATATATTTAATATATTTTTTTTTTGTTCTATTAATTATAGACGGAGCTAAGTTCCATACTTTTTTTCCTGCAAGTTTTATATCCCATAACAAATCATATATTTAATATAGTTTTTTTTTTGTTCTACTAATTATAGACGGAGCTAAGTAAAACAAGATCGATAGATGCTTACAAAATCCACAATTAATTTCTGATATGCCAACATATACTCACAACCCATATTTTACCCAATGTCAATCAATTATTCTGATGGTTCTTCTTTGTATGTTAACACTTGTTTGAAGACATTCAATGATTATTTTTGTAAGACAACTTAAAATATGCAAAAATTAAATTCAGTTAAGTTGTTATAAGGAAGTAACAATTACTCACAAACTTAGATATCAACCATTTTCTTCCTTGTCGTCCTGTTTTATGTGCTGAGTGGGTTCCATTTTCTTTTCTTTTCTACAAGAAAATTCTTGAAAATTAATATTTAATGCTAAATTGTTTATTTATTGTACCCAATGATCGAAAAATTCAATGATTACATATTACATTTGAAGCACGTTGTTGTTGAGATGGATCCTCCTGCGATTCACTTTTTTCCATTTCTTTGGCCATCTCCTTATAAACCTTTTTGGACATTCCTACTGGCATATTTCTCATATCAGCTCGTTCATATTTTGAGATTTTCATAATCTTCCTGAAAATGTAACATGACAATAAAA
Source organism: Pinus albicaulis (assembly GCA_034641835.2). Lineage (NCBI taxonomy): Eukaryota > Viridiplantae > Streptophyta > Pinopsida > Pinales > Pinaceae > Pinus > Pinus albicaulis. Next base: position 147,523,199 of record CM076570.1, read on the forward strand.
TATGTGATTTTTATATTGATATATGAAAAGTAAATATAAAAAAAGTGATATTTATAAATAATTCTAGACAAGCATTTAAAGGAATATTGATTTTTCATTTCTTCTTTCTTGTTGTTGTACGTTTTTTCTATTAAAAGTTTGACATGTCTCATTGACCAATTCTCTGGAAAATATTCCTGTATTTTAGATAAAATTTGGTTCTTGGAATCATTGGATTGATTTTTGTATTGTAAGTGGAAAGAACGTCTATACATTTTTTCCAATAGATCCCTCAAAATTTTGTAAAATTTTTTCCCCCTTTCATTAACCTCCAATACCAGTCTAGATGAACTATGGAACAATTTATTTTCATTTGAATGTTCTATTTTTTTCTTTTCTTAGAACAACATTCCTTTTCTAAGTTATTGGTCCCTATCGAACATTAAACATATGTGAATTAATATATTGTTTGACACATGTTATCTAATAATTTTAAGTATATTATTAATGAAAATTAAAAAAAGAAACCCATATTGGATCAATAATATTTTTTCATTCACCTCATTCATCCTTTTGCAATTTTTCCATTAATCTTTTACGCTCTTCTAGTCCTAGATCAAAAATATTCTTATCAAGTTTCATCATTTCGTGGCTCTACATGATACACAGTAAACAATACGTATTAGTTAAACTTACATATAGTTCAAAAATAATATTTTTTGTAAACGATTTACAAATAACTTGAATTTTTTTCTTTTCTTGATGTGTTATCGATATTTTTGTTACTTGATCTCTTGTCAGCCATTTCTTTATCAATATGAAACCTGTACCATATCATTCATTAATATATTTTATAAATAAATTGTCAAATTTTCAGGTAAAAAAATAATCTCAAGAAGCCGGTGCGCCATTCATGGTGTACGCACCGACGTTGGTACGTGGTGGTCTTATAAATGCATTTCCAAAACAGTATAGTACACCATACAGTGCTCTATGTCAATGAGCATCGGTGCATTACATGTAAACTACCAGACCGATCAACATAGACAAAATAATAAAAATCATCCAGTGTTTGTTTTTATAGCATAAATGCCCCACGCAAATAAGGGACCACCATACGGTGCCCTCTGTCAATTAGGAGACCTGATGCGGTGCGTTATATGTTACATGGTGCACCAATTAACACAATATTTTATTTTATTTTTGTGCGAAACAACACGTTCGTGGTGCAGCATAATGAAATAGTGCATCAGTGCCCTATTTTACATATGGCTCACTGAATAATTTATTTATTTTTAATCACATAGTACTTGTGCAGTGCAATGGCAGTGCACTGGTGTGCTAGGTTACGCCGGCATACTGATAATTTTTTTTTTTTTTTTTTTAAATTCATGCAAGGACGACAAGGATTGGGATCTGACTATGCAAGTTGTCCTATGGGTTAGATGTCATAGGCCTATATATAGCAACACAAACCCTATAAATCTAAAATTAAAAGCCCTAATTATGAAATCATAGAAACAGGGAGAAGAAAGGGAAGAAAGAAAAAGAATGAAGGGTTTAGGGTAAAAATGGATTTTTTATTTGTTTTTAGAGTTTCTGAAAGTGAAAAAAAAATTGAATTTTTTTTCTTACTACATAAAGAAAACTACAGAAAAAGTAAAAAAAAAATAATTAAATTTAATCACAAGATCGTTTGAAATTCTATGCTACAAGGTTTGAATCACTAGAGGTTTGGAATTCTGATTGTCTAAATACTTTTGTTCAAATGTATTTCGTGGCTCCATAGTGCTCTCGTGCTCTCTTGCTCCACGTATGTCTCCTGCAAATCTCTGGCTGAATTTTTTTGCAAAAATAGTGAAATAATGAAAAGTTTTAGTATTTAAAGAATTGTTTTATGAAATTAGATTTTCAAAAATATTTTTCTGTCCATTTTTCAATTTACTACTTTTTTTTCACTTAAAGAAAATAGAGTTGTGTTTTTTTTATTTGCGGTTATTCGTCACCAGTGCATCACATAATAGAACTGCACCGGTGCATCTATTGATAACATGGCACCTGTGCACAGTAACTAAAACACACCAGTGTGGTTATCTATACAATAGCAACGATAACAAGAAGTCAATTTTTAAGGCATTGAAATTACTTTTAGGTTTGTACACCAAAATTTATTGTTGATTTTTCTCAAATGCAGGGAGAAAATATCATAATTATATCGAATGGAAAATTTATCAGGATCCAGCTCGTTCCATAATATTTCTCAAAGTCCATCACAGATTTCTCCCTATCCATCTCAAGACGTAATATTTGCTTCATATTTTATTTATATTTTCATTATCTAATTGAATTTATGTTTTTTATCCATGTCAATCATGCACAACTTAATTAAATTTATAATGTATTCAAATTTGCAGGTTCATGCAGATTCAAAATCGAGTTCAGATGCACAAAATATTCAGACAACTCCAAAACGTTGGACTCTCTTATCATGAGCAGCATACCACAAGGCGCATTTGGTAGATGAAAATGGACAACCGCTTCACCCTTCAAATTGTAACAATATTGCATCTTCTAGCCACAATCCTGGGACAATGATGGTAATAATTATAATTGTTTGGTATATTGATTAATGTAATTATTTCAACGTCAAACCAATTAATCATGCAATATTGTCAACATGCTTACTAATTGATATCGTATATTTTGTACTAATCATGTTCAAATATATACTTTTTTAAATATTAGGATTCTAGTGATGATGAGTGACATACCTACCATCTTTCTTTGCGCCCCACGACAATGTAAAATATAGAGAAGAATGAATTAAGAGAAACAATAAGAGAGGAACAATATGAAGAATGGTTGAATGAACCACCGATTCAATTCTTGCTACGCCCAGATTCACCAATTAGGAATGACTACATCAATAGTAGTTCTTCAAAAGCTGGAAATGGAGTCAATCAAATAGAGGTTGGTATGGATGATTACTTAAGGCATACAACTGCCATCGAGACAATGTATTTAGATGCATTCCAAAACAATGATAAACTAGAGGATGATGCTCATATGGCTGACACCTTTTTCGAAAGCCTTAAATTTTCTTCCATCACCCCTCTCTTTGGACCTAGTGGTCAGTCAAAGTCTACTCATTTGGGGAGAACAATGTTACTGTACAACTTAAAAGAAAATTTTGGCTTGTCGAATGCATGCTTCTTGGAAATTTTGAGGTAAGTTACCATAAAGTCCTCCCTTATATAAATTTGATAAATATAATCAGTACACAATGAACATTACAAATGGTAAATTTTATGAACATTAATAATTATATCGGCATTAATGTACATTTTTAATATTTTCTATGATCACCAACTATAGGTTATTCAAAGATAAGGTTCTTCTAAATGATAATGTATTACCCTGTAGCTGCGAAGAGGCAAAGAAATTGTTGAAAATGTTGGGTGTTGAGTACATATAATATCATGCATGTCCAATTGATTTTATTCTACATAGAGGAGAATAGGTAGAAAAAGAGATATGTCTGAAATGTGGGCATGACAGGTATGATCAATATGAAAAGAAGGGTAAATCACGTACTAGTCCTCCTTTTAAGATATTGAGGCACATGCCTATAATCCCAAGGATCCAAAGGCTCTTTCATTGCAAAGAATTAGCTATGTTGCAGGGAGGCATGCCTCACATAGAAGTGAGTTGGGAGTTATGAGAATCTGAACTAATTCAATAGCCATGAAGCATATAGAGGATACATGGCCCAAAAAATTCAAGGATGGAGTACGAAGTCTACGACTCAACATAGCCATGGATGCTGTCAACCCATATTCCCTCCAGAACACCAACTATTATGTTTGGCATGTAGTAGTGATCAATAGCAATATCCCCCCATGGTTTTCCGTGAAGAATGAACATCTTATGTTGGCTCTCATAGTCCCTGGTAGAAGAGAAGTGGAGAATATGGATGTGTACTTACAACCACTAGTAGATGAATTGAAGTTATTATGGGATGGGATAAATGTATACGATGTATCAAGACCCATCACAGTAGAGAGGAGTTTTACATTGTATGGCATATGTGCTTACACAACACATGATTATCGAAGCTTAGCAGTTTGATCTGGTAAATTACACAATATTATTTCACATATTAGTTATTTAATTCGTTGTAATTGTTTTGATCTTCATGATATTCTTTAACGTGACATGCATATTAATTGTATACAATAATATCGCAGGTCTTGTACTAAAAGGGTATTTTGGATGTAAATGTTGTGGACCTTCTTTTAAGGCTATATGGTCCAAGTACCTACGAAAGCCATTGTATGATTTCTCTAGGGTATTCCTACCATAAGAAAACATTTACAAAAGAGAAACATCCACTTTCAATGGTAAACGAGAGAGAAACCGAAGGCCTCCAATAACGACACCAACTAAATGGCTTAGAGAATATGAGAGAGAGGACAAGGAGTTCATAGAAATGTTCAATTCAAATGGGAAGCCTATGCTCGATGATCCAGAATTATTCGACACCTATGTTGAGAAATTTCCTATTGGGATTTAAAGGAAATCTATCTTTTATAACCTCCCATATTGGGAGCATCTTAAGATTACCCACTTATTAGATCCCAAGCATATATTTAAAAATGTTTCATCTTCTTTATGGAGGAACATATCATCAAAAGAAACTGACACATTGGCTATTAGGAAAGATCTTATTAATTCAAAAACTAGAAGGAAACATTGGCCAAGACAATTAGAAAGTACAAGATCAGAGGTAGGCGTTGGTCCCTATAATTCATGGTATTTCAAAGAAGGTGATGTCCCATGGATTTTAAAAAAAGATGATATTTCTTTGGAAAAGGAATTTATAATGGGTGTCAGGGTGCCATCTTCATACAGGGTCTTCACTATGTTGTTGCTTCACCATGGATGACCATTTGTCTGGGTTGAAATCGCATGACCATTTGAATCTTCTAACAGTATGTATAATTTCAAAATAATTATTTTATTATTGGTTATATTAATAAATTTTATCCCATGCAGGGATCATAAAACATAACTAATTTTGTATATTATTGCACGTGTTTATAACTTTGTAGTGTCATTATCCTTTGTTCATGCCTGGGTGTGTGAAACATGAATTCCCTCAAGACCTAGGACATGCCATATCTAAATTATCTACATTTTTATGTTGCATCATGTCAAAGGAGATTCATGTGGCTAGCATTCCAAGGTGACGTCAAGAGATAGTTGATATTGTTTGTATGTTTGAGAAGGAACTACCGACGAGTTTCATGGACTTGTAGGTTCATATTCTAATCCACCTACTAGATGAGGTTGAATTAGTTTGGGTGGTTTCTTATCTTTGGATGTTCTTCTTAGAGAGGTACGTGAAATTGAAAGGTTTTGCTCGACAAAGGATAGAACCCAAGGGGTCTATGGCAGAGGGGTACACATCGTATGAATATTTCAATTATGCCAGTGAGCACATCAAGCTAATCTAAAATAGACCAGGTGCAGTGATTTGGGAGGATGAAAGGGATGAAGAAAAAAGAGAAGAGGATTTCCTCCAAACGAGTGGAAAAAAGCGCTTGATAAAGAGTAAGCGACTTATCATTTTTGAAATTTACAAAAAGTAAATATTCATGATGTTGAAATTAGATATAATGTATATTTTGATCTCTATGTACTATATAATGTCAATTTGATTTCATCAGCGAATGTAGAAATTGAAGCAATAAATAAATTCGTTCTTTACGATTCCGAAGCGACACAACCATGGATCGCATTATATGAACAAAAGAGGATGAAATGGGATAGTGACAAGAAATAATTCAGAAGGTTTAATGGTAGAAGTGTGCCTTATCCTGATCATTTAAAAGAAAATATGTCAAAAATATGCCCCAATAGTTGGGTTGCTGACTAAGTCAGAGAGAAATACGGTGCAACTGGTCGTTACCCGCGTGTTGAGGAGGATGTGCTAAACGTAGGGATTGGGTGTAGCATTTCGATATAATTTCTTTAATTTATATGTAAATTTGAAACTTAATAATGCACTTTCAAATGTAATTACATCTATTTTTCATATTTTAATTGTTGGGTTATTATAAGACACATGACACTATGATCTTTTAAGTTTTTTATAATAGGTGGATTTGTTCCCATCTATGTGGGCATATGGACACCATTTTAGCACAGAAAATGCCGATGCTCGAAACATCACACAAGATTGTGGAGTGGAAGTCGAGTTTGATCAATCTATTCGAACTAGACACCGTGATCAAAACCTAGTATGAGGGACATTAGGTTACGTCGGAAAGATACAAGAGATCATTGAAGTGGATTTCTCTTCTTCCCAATGTGCTATTTTTAGGTGCAAATGGTGGGACACATTTGATCAGAATAATGTAAAGGAATATCACGATAGTAGGTTGATATGTATCAATTCTAGAAAGATGTGGGATGAAGGTAAGGAGCCCTATGTTTTCCCCAAACACTACAACCGGGTTTTTTTTTTTACCCAGATGTGTTGGATAAGGATTGGTGGTTCGTATTGAGACATGACCCTATATCAAAACATATTTTTGAGAACAATAGTGTTATCATCAATATTTATATTTTTTAAGATGGGTTTTTCGAAACATTATAATATGTATTTTGAATTAATTGGTAATTTTCATTGTGTTAATGTTAAAATCAATATTTCACTTGATAATTTGCAATTATGTTGATCTCAAAAACAATGGCATACTATATAAAGTTTTTTTTTCTGTTTGTAAGATCATAATAAAATAATGATAATTCTAAAGTACATGAATTTATTAGTATTATTTTCTAAACTTTACTATGCTACAAAAATTCATATTGTTCTAGATTTAATATTTTACAATTATTTAAAATTTTACAAATTTACGAAATTTAAAAATTTTAATAAAATCATTTCACATTAATACAATTAAAATTTTTACATTAATACAATTAAATTTTTACAAATATTTTACGTACAATTACAATTAAAATTAGAATTAGAATTAGAATTACAATTACAATTTTACAATTTCACATACAATTACAATTAAAATTATAATTACAATTTTAGAGTTTTACATACAATTACAATTACAATTACAATTTTACAATTTCACATATAATTACAATTACAATTACAATCATTTCACAATAAATTAAATATTACAATTAAAATTAAAATTACAATTACAAATACAATTACAATTTTAGAATTTTACATACAATTAGAATTCCAAATATTACAATTTTACAATATCATGATCATTTAATATTAAATTAATTAATAAACATCAAGATCATGATAACCATCGTACAAACATCATATTCGACTAAAAAACAGATGCAAATTAGCTAAAATCATCGTGATCATGATCATCTAACAAAACACAAATATCATTGTATAACATCATCACAACACAAGCATCAAATATACATCTCATGTGAAATAACTGATATCACATACACATCTATCTGTAAGCTGCACATTAAATGAACATGTCTAACATGACCTAACAATATACATATCATGATGATCACCAATAGGTAAATTTAGTACAACTGCAACATGAACATAAAATACATGAACCATATATATATATATATATATATATATATATATTTGAATAAGTGAAAAAATATCTGTTTTATATATCGTTTTCATATATAAATGATAGTACATCGTAAAAGCGATGCTAATTGAACGCAACAAAGCGATAGTGCAGTATAAACAGCTAAGATACATGTTGATCATCACATGCCTGTTGATCTGGTACTGGTGCCTTATGCTGATCAGGATCAACTGTCGGCTACTCATTGTGATGACTCGACATGTTCGATGATCCAACCTTCTCATGATCATGAGTACTACTGGATGTTGCAGGCTACTGACTTGACATGGCCGATGGTCCAAATTGCTCTCTATGATGATTGTTGGTTGATGCTAGTGGAGGTTTCTCATCTGGCGCGACGCGAGGTGAACAATGATAACTCCCCTGATCATGATCATCAGATGATACGTCGCTGTTCGCGGACTATCGATCACATGTTGTGTCTCGACCACACTTATAATGTGTAAGGGCCCTCCTTAGCTGCGTAACTAAGGTCATAGCTCCTACAACATGCCGCATTAGGTTGTACATATCATGCGGCATGCCTCTCCACATATGTACCAGCCTACCATCAGCCTGTATGCCTCTCATAGTAGTGGGCCTGACTCCCGACTCAACAAACAATGCACATAGTTGGTCGCCCAACTCCATCCTCAATTTTCTATCAAGCCTACGCGCCTAGAAAAAGGCAATATCAGTGCACCAACAGGAACATATCTCTCTTCAATGGCCTCATGATCCTCAAAATATAGCATACCCTGATCGTCATCAGGATCCACACCTGGATCATTTGGTGGTGCTGGCATGTCCTCGCCATCAAAAGACCCAATGTTTTCAAAATATATACAAGTACACAATAATAATTGGACAATTTCATTACACAATTTAATAAAAAAAAGTTAAACAACATGTTAGAATAAATTTAAATAAAACAATAATATCACCTCTATCATCTGGCAGCTCATCATCTGTGAAGAGGATGTTGGCACACCCTCGCTTATCAAAACCAGCATAAGGACAAGGGACAATAACGAAGGGATTCTTGTCAACACTAGCTATCAACTCTAGTGCATCATGTGATATCCTCGCCGAAAACTCAGTCTCACCCCTCTTGGGCATCATCTGTCCCCACGTGTGCATCCGTGCATCCAACATCGGCCAACGAGGCTACTGAAAAAAAGTAGGCCTCCTCTCCGGAAACCTCTAAAAAAATAAAAATAAAATCTCTGAAGCAAAAGGGAAGTTGACCCTCTCTTGTGCATGATCATGACATCTATCTAAGACTATACAAAACTGCTGCAAAAAAATGGCAGACCACCTAACATGTTGTGGCTCCTGTACTAAAGAATCAACATAATATAGACAACGACAACTAATGCGTTTCTCGTCACTGGTGTTATGTGAAATGGTTGAAATCAGAAGTGAGAGGCACCTCACCTCCTCACTACCAAATGCAGCAATACGTAACTAACCTTTGGAGACCTGAAAATCTAAAGGAGACAGTATATCTGCGCTAATGTATCTCTGTGAGTACCCCAACTGAGTCCCTGTTGCATAGCCAACTAGAACCTCTAGGAACAAAGGAAAATCCAACCTTCTCCTCGATAGCCCTGTAATTAAATAGATGTACTCCTTATTCAGTGTGTACCACTGGTTAGGACCAACCCGGAAAGCCTGTAGGTAGGAATTCCACCTACGGATAAGATGTCGCAAAAAAAAACCATGGAATTTTAGGGAAGTAGCCTCCTCATATAACTTGAGGAGGCTTACTTGCCTTAGGATACCCTCGGTAGCTACTGTAATAGGGTGAGGGTAGGAATTTATCTCCCTCTCTCGTGCCTCCCAGAGGCGAACCATGTTATACTAGTCTGCCTGTTGTTGTTGTTGTTCCCTCTCTTATCTCCTTTCACATCTCTGAATTATTGACATATTAAATAATTTTTTTTTATTAAATGAAACATGTATTTAGGAATATACATATATAAAGTTTTTTGAAAAACAAAAAAAGTCGATGCGCCACAAAAAACAGGCATGCACGTGTCACGGTGTGTCTTTTTTTGTGGCGCACCGGAGGTGGTGCACCAGAAAATTTGCGGTGCACTGGAGGCTATGCACATACAAATTCTCATTGCACCGCCCTCTTGGCATTGTTCCAAAGTCAACGGTGCGATGGTATAACATACCAAACCATTGACTATGCACTAGTGTCGGGAGGGCAGTGTGTTGACCAAACTATACGCCCCGGGGCATATAATTTGGTCAGCGCACCGACCTCCTGACATCATTACATAGTCAAGGTGCGGTCTTTTACCTGGCCGCACCGTTGACCATGTAAAAATTTCAGAATGCGGTGCCCTGACAAAATTACCTACCTCGGGGCAGATATTTCAGTCAACGCACCGCATTGCCACTATTCCACAGGGCCAATGGTGCAGCCGAGTAACCGACCGCACCGCACTTTTTTTAAATTTTAAAATATCATGGTGCACCTTTCGGTACTGTCCTAGATCCGATGAAGATACCGTTAGCAGTAGTTACGATGCGGCCTATAAATTTACATGCAGCACAACAAATGGGTGTGAGCCAAATGGCTCGAGCGCATTGTGTGGGAATTTTTTTTTTTTAATGGTTAATTTTAAGATAATTTACAATTCTAATCCACTAAAAGGCTTAATAATGGAAAAAAAAGAAAAATGCCTATACATTTCACCGTTAAGGAGGCATATTGTGTGTAGAATTTTCAAAATTAAATTCGACCATCGTTTTGCAAAATTTAAAATGGATATTGGTGGGCAATGCACAACAGCAGTGAGTGAAATGGGTGAAATGGGAACACCAATGTCATGAAACCTCAGAGAAGGATTAGTTGAACCGGTGCTTGGGAGCTCTGGAGCACTGAAAAGTGAAAAATATGATTTTTTTGTAGTATTTTTTTTTTATTTAACCTTGTTCTGGTGCGCGGGGATTTATATGCGCACTAGTGCAGTTTCTTAAAACCGCACCGGGCGGTTTTAGTTTTGGCGCAGAGTTTTAGGACGCACCAGTGTGGAATCTTTGTAAAGAACTGGTGCGATACAATAATAAGATGCATTGGGTAGGTTTGTATGGAGCACACAGTGTCTGGTGTGCCAATGTTTCTAGCTGCTTTCTCTTGTTGATCACACTAGTGCAGTTTAGGATGATAAGCGCAGTGGATGAAAAACATACTCAAAAACCTCCACCCACCAATCTCCTCTAGTGACCTCCGCTACAAATGGATGCTGAGGTATTTTTATAAGGGGTTCCTCAAAGTCATCCACTAGAGCGTCTTTTCCTTGTAGTTCTAGGTTCAGGAACAGGGGCCAACAAGGCTCTATTATGGTCTAGGATAATGCCAGCATTTTCACCTTACCGAAGATTGAGTAAGGAGTCTCACTGTAGGCGTGTCTTGACCTTCATAAGATGAGAGAGTTGAGAATGGGATATTATACAACACCATAAATCATTACTCCTTTAGTACATAACCATAAAAAATGAAGAATCATTCTGCAAGATCTAAACATACCATCAATTGAAAAGGATTAAAATATACATAATAAAAAAAATTTATTACCAACTATTCAGATAATAAAAATAATCCAGAGCATACACACAAGATATAAGATAATAAGAATCTCTTTATATTAGATTCATCACTGTACATTACATCAACAACAGAGTTGTCTCTCTTAGAGAACAATCAAGACTAACAATACAGAGTTGTAGACAGAACACATCTCAGATCGACTCTCTTTCCTTTCGCAAATGTCCTCTATTCTTCCTTATCCTGCTCTTACCCAACTGAATTTCTAGTATCTTTTATCCTTTCGTTTAGCTTCCTCTGCAACTCGGTTGTTCTTTCCCTTTTCAGTTTACCCTCTGCAACTTGAAGTCTACTCCAGTTTACTCCCCGTCACTTCTGCAACGGTTGTCCTGCCACCCACTGTCCCTAAAGTTATCTAAAAACTACTCTTCATTCCAAAAACAAAGGCCCCAACAAAAGGAATAAAAAAAATGGAAAATTTCCCTACCTTATCACACAAGTTATCTTCGACTCTTCTCTTTTTACAATCCTTACTTGGTAGTATTCCCACCTCAGTTATAGATTTCAACAAACCTTTTACTCAATGAATATATAAAAAAAATCACCACCAAAGCTAATGTATATCAAATTTTGGTGGCTTTCTTGACCAATACATGGTAATCCAAGCACATCCATAATTATGGAATGTCCTCATTCTTTTGGAAGAGGTATAGTGTCCCGTATACGGACTTAATAGGCTTGGTGAAGTCAATATGAATGATCTCAATCAATTTCCACCTCAAATCTTCCATATTGGATCTAGAACGTCAATAGGGATCTCTAGTTGTAGGTCACAATCCCATTTCAAGATCAATATCATGGTCAACTATGAGCCTAAGTGGGGAAAATTTATACAAATAATTAGGCATCTAACTTGCACACTCGTCTAATACATGATTAGAAAGTGCTAGTAAAACATGCATCTCCACTCTAGCTTCATACCCTAATTGTACATGAACTATGTATGAAACCTTATTTGTTTCCCTATCCTTAGTATTGACTACCTTAACTTAAAAATTAATAAACAGTCATCATGTCACTTGACATGTCACTTAGTGGCTTGAGGTGCTCACTACCAACCTTAAAGAAGACCAAGTCCCCAACTTTAAACTCTATCTCCATTTTATTATGATCTACCCAATATTTTATCCTTTCTGTTGCATTTTTCAACTAGATCTAAGTAATCTCCAATTTTTCTTTCCATCCCTCCATGAACCTTAAGGTTGATGGTTTGATGTCATAGTATCCTTAAAAAACTATGAGGGGTTACAACAATTACTATCCATTTTCCAACATTTATAGCTAAACTAGATTACATCCAACAAATCTGGAAAATGATTTTCCAGCGCTCCTGTAGGTGTTGTAAAATCATTTTCTAGTGCCTACAACAATGCTACAAAATGGTGATATTGAAGTGTCATTGTGAAGTTATAGGTTTCTTACCTTGGAAAACTATTATTATTGAATTTAAGGGGTCAATAAAGTGCCTCTAGGTAACCATGTATTGATATGATCATTGCAAAGAATTAGGCATCTAACTTGCACACTCATATAATACCTGATTAGCAAGTGCTAGTAAAACTGCATCTCCACTCCACCTTCATACTCTAATTGTACATGAACTATGGATGCAAACCTAGTTGTTTCCATATCCTTATTATTGACTACCTTAACCGAAACATTAATCCACAATCATCAAGTTACTTGACATGTCACTTAGTAGCTTGAGGTGCTCACTACCTGACTTAGAGAAGACTAAGTCCACAACTAAAAACTCTACCTCTTAGTGGTTTTTTTACTTTTTGGTTACAAATGATTGTTTACTTTGGTGCTACACTGGTGGTCTATGATTTTACCGACTAGGAGAGTTTCAATAACGCAAGTCAATGGTTGAATGAGATTGATCATTGTGAAAGTCAGAATGTCAACAAGTTACTTGTTGGAAACAACTATGATTTGATTGCTAACGACATCTATTGATTATGCTACAACCAAGGAATTTTGAATGAGATTAGAATTCCATTTTTCAAGACAAGTACAAAGATTTCAACTAATTCGGGGCATGATTTCATGATGATGATGATTGTTGAGATAAAAAACATGTGTAATTTTTATGTGCCTATATCACATGATAGTGTTGCTAGATGTTTATTTTAATATGTAATTTATATGATGTGTAGTGTAAAACTATCTACCAAATCCTAATAATTATTAGCCATCAATTGGTTATTCCAGTTTCTCAAATATGGACAATTATGTTAAGGATGTATTTTCCCTTTATTCCACTAAAGGTTTCAACATAGTCCCATAATTTTGGAAATTTTGAATATATGTCTCTACAAGATTTGTATTTCCTAACCCCTGGGTTGGATCTTCAGAAATAAAGGTTCCATAAGAATCATCTACCATTGCTTCTTTAGTACAAGAATCATTAATATTTGCATCATCCAAATTGTTTATTTTTCTTAAAAGTGTCAATACGACTGCAACACAATAGAAAGGAACCTATGTGATTCAAATCCACCTGTTTCTGACCTAAACAACTTGGATAGATTGAGAATCCAAGTGGGTTTCTGCTGGAAAACTAAATCTATTTATAGGTGAATATTCTCTTTCACATAGATAATAAGTCATGAAAACAACCATGAGGGAGGAAGATTCCAGAGGTCTAGAAATAAATCCAAAAATAAAAATAAAAATAAAAATAAAAATTTTTGAGCTTCAAAATTAAATTGAAGCTCACTCGTTGATAGTCAACAATCCAAAGAATTTTTTCAGAGAATTAGTTGATCATATCGTTTCAACATATGATAATTTGTAGGCTTGGTGAATTCAACAAGAATGAGCTCAATAAATTTCCACCTCAACTCTTCCAGATTTGATCCATAACGTCAATAGGGATCTCTAGTTGTAGGCTACAATCCCATTTTAAAATCAATATCATGGTCAAATATGATCCTAAGTGGGGAAACTTTATGCAAATAATTAGGTATCTAACCTGCACACTCATCTAATACATGATTAGAAAGTACTAGTAAAACATGCATCTCCACTCCACCTTCATACTCTAATTGTACATGAACTATGGATGCAACCCTAGTTGTTTCCCTATCCTTAGTATTGACTACCTTAACTAGATAATTAGTCCACATTCATCAGGCCACTTGACATGTAATTTAATGGCTTTAGGTGCTCATTACCAAACTTAAATAAGACTAAGTCCCCAACTACAAACTCTACCTCCATTTTATCATGATCTGCCCAATATTTCGTCCCTTCTACAACATTTTTAAACTAAATGTTAGTAATCTCCTATTTTTATTTCCATACCTCCATGAACCTTAAGTTTTGTGATTTGATGTCATAGTATCATTAAAAAAATATGAGGGGTTACAACAATTAATATCCATTTTCCAACACAAATGAACTATAACCTACTTCAGAACTCTTCAACATGTTATAACTAAACTAGATTGCATCCAACAACTCTGGAAAATGATTTCTGTAGGCGCTAGAAAATGATTTTCCAATGCTCTTGTTGGGGCCGTAAAATCATAAATTCTAGAAAATGGTGATATTGAAGTGTCAGTGAGAAGTTACAATTTTCTTACCTTGAAAGAACATTACTATTGAAGTTAAGGGGTCAATAAAGTGCTTCTAGGTAACCATGTCTTGATGTCTTTTGGAGTCTAATGTTTCAAGTGAGTTGCTTCACTCCTCACCAACACTAAGAGAAAAATGACATATATGAAGGACTTATATAGATATATTGATTAACTTAGAGTAGAGGGCTAATAAAGAGTGGTAATTTATAATATCTAGAAGAAAATTCAATGAGAATAAATGAGTTAGAAAAATGAAAATTGGCATGCCAGTAAATGAGAGAAAACACTAGATGACCTTCATATGATAAAAATCCTATAATGGAAATTTTAAAGAATATATATGCACTTAAGATGACTACTCAAAGTCTGGTAGC
Organism: Pinus albicaulis; assembly: GCA_034641835.2. Taxonomy (NCBI): domain Eukaryota; kingdom Viridiplantae; phylum Streptophyta; class Pinopsida; order Pinales; family Pinaceae; genus Pinus; species Pinus albicaulis. The sequence continues at coordinate 147,538,407 of CM076570.1, forward strand.
TTCAATATAATTTTCAACACAATTTTTCACTTCTATTGGTATATTTGTTCCTTACACTTCCCAATCCAATCCCATGATCTACTCCTCTTCAAAAAATCACTAATCCAGATCAAAAAATTAGAGTAACCTTCAACAAATATCTAGTGGTGGTTACCCAAACCAAGATTTTTTTTTTCCCTCATGAATTATCCTCAGTTATTCCAAATCCTTAATGACCTTATCTTCACAAGATCCATGTAAATGTATACTTGTCAAATCCAATGGCCAATTAATGGAATTCCAGTCTACCCAAATAAATACTTGGACATATTTAAGTATTATTTATTATGTCTTAGTGCCTCAAAGAACTCTACCAAATTATTCTTATGGTCTTCAATGTTCTCACTAAATATCACAATGTCACCTAGGTATATAACAACTAACTTGTCCAAGAATGGTATGAATACTCCATTCATCATGGTGAAAAATGTAGCAAGACCATTGCATAACAAGAAATTCAAAATTTCCCTACCTTATCACACAAGTTATCTTCGACTCTTCTCTTTCTATAATCCTTACTTGGTAGTATTTGCAGCTCAGGCAAAGCTTTCAACGAACCTTCTCCTCAATGAACTTGTAAAAGCAACACTCCACCAAAGCTAATGTATATCAATTTTTGATGGTTTTCTTTCTCAATACATGATAATATAAGAAAATCCATAATTATGGAATGTACTTATTGTTTTGGAAGAGGACTAGGGACTTAGTAGGATTTTTAAAGTCAACATGAATGAGCTGAATCAATTTCCGCCTCAAATATTCCAGATTAGATCCATAACATCAATATGTATCTCTAGTTGTAGGCTAAAACCCCATTTCAAGATCAATATCATGGTTAACTATGAGCCTAAGTGGGTATAATTTATGCAAATAATTAGGCATCTAACCTACACACTCGTCTAATACATCATTAGCAAGTGCTAGTAAAACATGCACCTCCACTCCACCTTCATACTCTAATAATTACTACAAAATGTAAATAAAATTGGTGTTTCATTTCCCTAGTCATTCTCAATAATTTTCAAACTCACCCAGCACATTGGAAATTGCTAGTAGAATAGGAATCTCCAATCCACCCTCATCCATTTATCTAATAATTTCTACAAAAATTTAAGACTTTGGGTACCTCAACACCCTAATCATGATTAGTATAGATACAACATACACCTTTTGTATAGCCTCATTTTTATTTTGTGCACAACTCAATTCTTATGTCCACCAAGTATCACCAAATTTTTTTCAAATGACATGATAACTAACTACATTCTCCCTAGGAATTCCTACACAAGAATAAATTTATAGTCATCCCTATACAATATGCTAAAGTTTGCAAGGCAATTCCACTAATCTAATTGTACATGAACTATGGATGCAACCCTAGTTGTTTCCTTATCCTTAGTATTGACTACCTTAATTGAAACATTACATGATCCAAATCTAAGTTCAAATTCACTTGGTAAATTCTTCCGCAAGTTCATTACAATAAAACATGAATTCTAGTTCATTACAAGTATATCCAAAAAGAGCTGCAAATCCTTCAAAACTATGGCAGACACAAGACAAGTATTGGATTCTTTGTTCAGATTGTAAAAATCAAGATATAATATAAGAATAGCATATTGATCTAAAAAAAACATAGCACCCCACAGTAATTTTTGTAACCTCTAGATGGAAGATCCCTTAGATAATTTGAATATTATGACAGTGATAAATCAAACATGAATTCTAGTTCATTACAAGTATATTCCAATACTAAAAATATGAACATATGAGAAGAAAAATAGAGAATAAGCACGTAGAAGAAGGACTGACAAAAAAGAAATAATACATGAACTTTTGAAACCTTTCAAAATTTTGTAGAGAGAAAACTCTATTGATCTTGAAAAGCCCACAATACACAAAAGTTTTTTCCCAAAGAATGTTGAAGCCTTTGTCCTTCTCTTTGATACATTATATATCAAAATGTAGAAAACTTTAAGATCCATAATATCCTTGAAAGAAACCATATAATATTACAATATTTTCATGATACAATTTAGTAAACAAAGTCTATCCCTATTAAAAAAAACCCTTAGTAAAAACCATAGCTTGCAATTGACTCTATTGCCTCTGCAAGGATTCTTAGCTTGTCCCATTTTGTGATTTTCCTCATGGATCTTTCTCTTTTTCTTTTATTTCGTGGGGTATTATTAGTTTTTGGAGCTTGTGGCACTGATTCTGCTATCAAATCATCCTTATCTCTAGTAATCTCATCTTCTGTTTCATATTCGATGACAATATTCTCCTTAAGCTTCGGATTCAGTTTAACTTTAAACACTAGACTTAGCTTATTCATGCATTTGGTTCTTGGCCTCCTTACATAATATGTTATAGGAGCAGGTTCTATAGTATCTTCACCCTTCTTTTGGACTTCCTTCATGGTATCATCTTCCTTATTCTCCTGGAATTCTGACTGGTGTCCTCAAGTACTTCTTCTATAAACCCTAGAAACCCTAGGGTTTTTTTTCCTATTGTGTTTTTATATTGTTTTTCCAACAGCTTGCTGACTGGTCTCATCCTATATAACAATAGTTTTCTTCTTCTTGAGCCTTTTGGAAAAGCGATGTCCCAATGTCTTTCTCAGATGTTGTGATTTCTTGCTCATTTCATGGGTGTATAACATCTTGATCAAACTGTGGTGGTATATATAATGTGGGTACCAAAGAAACCATATAATATCCTTGAAATAAACCATATAATATTCCAATATTTTCATGATACAATTTACTAAACAAATTCTGTCCCTATTGAAAAAAAACCCTTAGCAAAAAACCATAGCTTGCAATGGACTCTATTGCCTCTGCAAGGATTCTTAGCTTGTCATGTTTTGTGATTTCCCTTGTGGATCTTTCTCTTTTTCTTTTATTTCGTGGGGTCTTATTAGTTGTTGTATCTTGTGGCACTGATTCTACTAAAAACCCCTCCTTATCTCTAACAAGCTCATCTCCCTTTTGATCTTCAATGACAATACGCTCCTTAAGCTTAGGATTCAGTTTAACTTTAAACCCTGGACTTAGTTTGTTTGTGGGTCTGGTTCTTGGCCTCCTTGCATAATTTGTTCTAGGGGTCGGTTCTATAGGATCTTCACCCTTATTTTCTACTTCCTTCAAGGTCTCATCTTCCTTAGTCTCCTGGAATTCTGACTGGTGTCCTCTAGTCCTTCTTCTATAAACCTTAGAAATCCTAAGGTTTTTTTCCTATTAGGTTTTTTTGTTTTTTTTCCAGCATCTTGTTGACTGGTCTCAGCCTATATAGAAACAATTTTCTTCTTCTTAAGCCTTTTAGAAAATCCATGTCCCAATGTCTTCCTCAGATGTTGTGATTTCTTGTTCATTTCATGGGTTTATAACATCTTGATCAAACGATGGTGGTATATATAATGTGGGTACCAAACCCTCCTTTCTCTTGCATAGGCCACCATATTAACTAAGCTTTGATGAAGGTAAACAAGATAGGTTGTGTTAGCCTCCAAAATGTCCCAAGGTTGAGAAAGGGTATCGACGGAGGTAACCTCAAACCAAGCTTTCAATTTGGTAGCTAGCCCTACCAAACCAGAGAGGTATCTCTCTACGAAATCAAAGCCAAAACATTTGACTAGATGAGGAATAGATTTTAGTTTAGTTAGGTTAGCTCTAGGATTTTGAAATTTTGATGGTTTTTTTGCTGGATCAAGGATGAAAATTAGGTAGCTAGGTCAAATATATCAAAGGGTTACAACTAAAAATATATAAAGGAGCAAGGTAGCAATTCTTTAGTGATGGTATTAGGGTTATTTCGGTGTAGTTTAGGGTTTGTAAATGAAGGAGGATATTAATGAGCATGTGTCATGAATTCATTACAATAGAAGGAAGAAAACATAAAATGATATTCCCAAACAAAACAGAGCTTATGAAGAATTTTACTTATTAAAATTTTAGGGAGATCATTGAAGAAAACAAGGCATGGAAAGAGAACATGTATATCATTTATAAAATACTATAACAAATAAATTACAACATCAAAAACTTATTGCACATGAATTCCTAGATAATAGTTGCAACCGGTCCTTTGAATTTTTGAATAAAAACTGAAGCACAAGCTACAATACTCTCACGTTCTTATGTCCAACCATGAAAATCACTAAGAAATGCATACATATAGACAAAAAAACCATTTCCCCTCTCTCATGGGTTGAATCCAAGAATGGAGGAGAATTTCACATGATTCCATCACCTAAAACCTAAAGACTAGGGAGATTAACCAAACTCTCCTCAAGATAGATAAATTGACAAATTTGACCATAAATGAAATTTACAAGCATGTATCCACCTCATTTTTACTCTAACTAGAATAATTACACATTATTACATCATCAAATCTCACAAAATGAAAAATTACATCAGTGGAGTTTGAATATGGAATGTGTCAATTGAGAAAAATTACTTTCTGGCAAAAACACAGTGTGCTAGGAGAAAATGCCACGAAATTGGTAGAGGTGGCTTTTGGAGGCCTTCTCGAGGTCCAAATCCTAATCTAAAAGATCTTGGAGAAATATTTTCCTATCTGCTACATGATAGAGTCGTCAAGCACTGAAAAATTCTTCTCCTAGCCCCTCAAAAGTCTATTCTCCCACATGCACTCCAGAAACGTAGCGAGTAGTTCAAGAAGAGGGAAGAAAGGTGTTTTTTGAGTGGTTTTTGACCGTTTTCACCTACTAGAACTTGTTGAAATTTTTCTCCCAGGGGCTAGAAGTGATGTATAACTGATGATAAATCCATATATGCAAACCATTTTTCATTTGGAGGCCCCCATCAAAAGTGCAGCATGGGGCACACAATGTTTTTGACTTAGTGATTGTGTCAAAAACTTTCAAAAAATCCAAAATCATGAAAAAAATTTAAAATTTGTCCAAATTTTCTCGAAATTGCTCCAGAATTTCTTCTTGAAGACCTTAGAAGGAATTCTAAGATATTAGGGAAGCAACAACTAGCAAATCCAACTTTCCCTTGTCCTTTTCCTCCATTATGGTTTCTTTGAGTTTTTCCTTCAATCGCTTGATTTTGGCTCGAGACACCTGATTTCTCTTGTAATAGTGCATGGCCATGTGTCTCTGAATGTTATTTTTCTTATTAGCCCTCTTCAGGGGCTTTTCCAAATTACCATTGACTCTATCAAGCCAAATTTCCCTGTCTTGTTCAATATCTGCCAATATAAGCTCATCCACTACCATTTGTGTCTTTGGTGGAGATGCCTCTTTTTGTTGTTGAAGTTCCCTTTTTAGGCCTCTAGTCCTTGGCCTCTTTCTTCTAACCTACTCTTGATGCTCATCTGAATCATCTATGTCAACTACTGCTTTTCCCTTTACATCCTCTTTACTAACATCAAATTTTTGCCTATTAAAAATTAGTTGATTTACCTTCAATTGCATGTTCTCCTGCTCCAAGAATGAAATCAAGAAGTTGGCCTTGGACAAGCTATCCTTTAGTTATATGATCTAAGCATATTTATCCATGATTACATGCTCTACTGATCTATGCTCCTCATCATGCAAATGTGCCTCATGCTATGGTGATGAACTCTATTATGCTAATGTAGGCTTGGCCCCTTCCACAATGTCTGGAGCATACACAAGCCTCCTTCCTCTCTGATATGTTTGAGTCACTTCAGCCCTAGGTGTCTTCTTCACTGAAATTCTACTAGATGAGCCATTCTCCATTTTCTTGGATGAATCTGATGGTGTTGCTGATGATGTACCTTGGCTATTAGGCTAACTAGTAGGGGGGAAAAGACATTGGACTGAATGAATGTCTCCCAAGTGATGTTATTCTCTACAAGTTGGTGCAAGACAATGATTTTTATGAGGCCATGGTGAAAAATGGTGGTTTTATGATCACTCTGTCTATGCTGCACTTTCTTTGCCATTTTAGCCAAGCTCTTGTAGAGGTAGTAGGTTAGGTTGAGATGTTTTACCCCTGTGAAGTGCATGATAAATCTGACATGATACTTGTACAATATAGAAAATAATTCCTTGCATGTAAAGTAATTCATAATGGCCCTCATCAATGGAGAAAAAATTATCAAGCAGCTAACCAGAAGGAAAAAATTTCTTAATGGCATCTTTGTAGTGACCTTTGATGAAGGTTTTGTAGTTCTTCACATCCACATCTAGGCTCTTAAACCACTTTTCCCCACTGTTAGGTATCCATGTAGCTATAGCTATGGCCTCCATTAATATTTTGAAGCTCACCCCTGCAATTATGACCTTATCTCTCCTAAGGTTAGTGGCGAACAATCTTATCAACTTGGCATGATATTTGATTTTTTGAATTTTCTCACAAAACCCTAAACACCCTACATTCTGAGAAAATTTCTTGGCCAGTGAAGAGGACATCAGATCATGAGTGTTGAGTGGTTCAAACCTTGATACTTTACCTCTCTTTTTATAATATTTTATTTCTCCCTCCATGTTGATAGTTTGCAAGGAGAAAAAGCGTAGTGGGAAAAACAGGGGTAGCGAGTGAGGGGAAGGGATGAAGGGGTTAGGAAAGGTATATGAGGGTAATAAATTTTAGGGAAGTAGGTAGGGCTTTTAGGAAACTTAGGGAAGTGGAAAAGGATGAAATGAGTGTAGGAATTCACGTAGGGAATGTAATATTACACATCTGAAATTTCTACAACAATGAGAATACCCTAAGGTATTTTAGAGTTTTAGATACAGAAATATGCCTTATAACAGATATCTAATGATATAACCTTCAATTAAATTATGATGCAGCAGCTTATAACTCACTTTGGACTCAAAAGGATGGGGAAAAGGGGTTATTTTGGCCCTACAATGAGTGTATTCAGGTATCTTCATAAAAATAAGGTGGGATGACAATTTTATCTGATAGCTTAGGTCATGAGGGACCTACGCTCCGAATTGCAGCTCAAAAAAATGATTCTAGCTAGGTTAAACAGTTCCTCCTTCCCCAAATAGGCTTAAAAACCCTGATTTCCCATGGCTTAAATTATGCAGAATGTACTGAAGCTTCTACAGCGTGATTTTCTGAAGGGTTTAACTGAAATAATTATGGAAAATCATTATGGAAACTTATAATATGATTCAGATGATTTACACTAAGAAGAACATATATTTTCATAACAAAGGCCTCAAAATGAGGTGCTACAACCATGATAAAAGACTGCATAACCATGACAGCGTTATTTTTAGGGCTGAAGAATAAGTTTATTAATTCTTCAGATATATATCAGATATGTACATAAAAATTTAGATCCAATACAGATCCATGTACAAGAAAGGTTGATCTTTACATTTTCCTTGGGGTTTTGCTCAAAACATGAAGCACCGGAAGTAGATCTGAGATCTAAGAATGCAGATCTGCAGAATGATTCAGAAGTTTCTGAATATTACAATGGTATAGTAGATCAGATCTGAAACAAACATGGATTGGATGGCCAATCCATGGATCACCATAGTGAAAGGAAGAATCCCAACATCGGATATCTCTCCTCCAAAATGTAGGAAAAACATCCTGCAACTGTAGATCTGCAAATAACGTTGTCCAAGGAAGGAAACAACATTGTAGCCTCTGAGAATGGAATGGATTGATTCCAAGGTGTATATCTGAATCATAATTAGCAAATGAACTCTTCCAAGAGTTTAAAAGACACACTCACTGAGAAGAGCCACTGTTATCATCTAGATCTGAGCAGATCTAGATCTCCACTTGCTACAACTCACAAGGACAGCTCAACCCACAACAAGAGCAGTGCTGTAAATGTAAGGTGAGGCTTGGCCCAAGCCTGATAGTGGAAAAGTTAGAACAATTCTCCTCCAAGAGCTACTCAAGGAAGGAGGTGGGATTCCTAAACAGGAAGCCCAACAAGGGTTGTCTAAGCAGAAAATACCTTCAGAAAATGATATCTTAAACAACCTCCTCTTGTTTCCCTCCTCTTCCTTTTATAAGATAGGAGTCTTGCCAAACCCTAAACCACCTTGAATCACTTAACCCTTTTCACATTAGATCCTCCTTCTATAACTGTGATGTCCCTCAAAGAGGTTCAATGCATCTAGTCTGTGTTTTTGACTTGGTCAAAGATGGCCCACTCTTGTGATTTAGACCCATTCACACCTACAGGAGTTTATTTAAATAGCCCAGATATGTCGCTGTTCACATAGGCATTGATTTATTCTTATTTTTCAGGAGTTTTACATGTCCTCCTTCACAATTTATTCATCAATCATGAAATGTAAAATAAACAAGGCAAAATTTAATATTCCTATTAGCTGAAGCTAATTTAGGAATATTACAGTCTCCCCCTCCCAAATGTTTCTTGTCCTCAAGCAACTGCAAGGGTGTTGCAAAACTTCCCCTTCTTCTCTTGTGGCCTCCTCATCTATTAGTCTCCACCATTGCTCTGAATATTCTGCAATGGCTCTGTCTTCCAATGGTCCTCTCTCAATATGAAAGTTTTCCTTTGGTGAATAAACCCAAGGGCTGTCATCATGAAGAAATGGAAGTTTGTTGTGGAAACCTTCTTGTTGATCCATGGCCTCCTCAAGATAGAAGTGATGAAAATCATGGTGATTTTCATGATCCATGAAAGACTCCCATCTCCATGCTATCATCCAAATGAAGTGGATCACCTCCCAGCTTGGCAATCCATAGAAGAACTCCCCCCCAACACATATGAGAGGCATGTTACCCACAAAAATATGGCTCACTCTACAAAGAGACAAGTGATTTATCATAGTGGCCATACATAATCTCATGCTCCCATGGAAGCATGCAATGCAAAAAGAATGAAGAACTCCTTCCCCTAAGGACACATACAACAAGTGTGTCTCTCCTCCAACCATGCCCCCAACAAAGATAAGGACCTCTTCATCTTGTGGGATCATAATTAGAATCATGCTAGCTTCCATGTATGATAAATGAGAAGGAAGATGTTCCCTCATGTGAAACCAGCGTAGTTTTATCCTCAACTGCCAAAGAATAGGATATGACAAGTGCCTTTCCCAACACTTGTTTGCTGCCTCATGCCTTTGGAATGCTTGGAGATTGTACATCATATTTGGTGTAAAATAATCACACCATGAAGAATATAATAGCTTTCCAAGATTCTCCAAGGAATGACCTACATCAACATAGTTCATGGCCTTGAGTAGCCCATGAAACCCATCATAAATAGTGCCCCCTTTTGGATCAATGCTCTGCAAATGAGTGTTAGAAAATGATAAGCATATAGGAGATACATTATAATGCTAAAAAAGACAAGCCTCTCTATATACTTGTTTTATGTCAATGGGGTAACTCATGGATGAGTTCCCTCTCACACTCAATGAGTAAGGAGATGTGAATGATGGCTCCTCCCAAGAACTATGTTCCTCCTCCTCCACCAAGTAATCCATGCACATCTTTATATGAGAGTGAACCTCTTCTCTGAAACCTTCCCATATGAATCCACCCAAGATAGTACGACATGCTTTAATAAAACCAGTGGGTTTGGAAAGCAGTATCTCATAGGTGGCGTCTAGTAGTCTCTCCTTGAGCTTGGAGTCTCTGTTCAAAAGAATAAGATTATAGAAATAGATAAATCCACCAACCACCATGAACCTTCCATCATGTACTTCCCCATCAAGAACCCCCCATGTGAAAATGTCCTTGGAGTATTCCATCATGAGTTGGGAATCCGAATAAGGATCCAAGCTCTCCAAGAATGACATCACTGTGGAAGTCTGGAATGCAGCCCCTGCCTCCTCATGGCTCCCATCTTCGACATCCTTGATATCAAAGTCACATGTGGGAGTATCAAAATATCCTCTTTGCTGCCCCATTTGCAGTTGATCTTGCATAATACAAGATTGAAGCATATGGAAATCAACTTCCCCTCGGAAAGTAGTTGTTTTCAAAAACTTCCTCATTTTGGCCCAAGTGTACAAGAGGGTTAGGATCCCCTTGCCATCTTTAGAAATATTCTTTATGAATGAAGAGATCATGGGCTGCCACAAAGATATGGAGTTTCCATGTGTAATCATGCTCACGCCATCACAGATCTTTGATTTCTCCTCTCTAAGCACCGATATCTGAGTGGAAGTTAGCAATCCCCCTTTCATGAAATTGCTCATCTCTCTTCTGAATTCATGAGAGATTCTCTGCACTGTGCTAGCTTCTCCCAAGGCTCCCTCATTAGCCAAGTATGCATATGCTACCCATATTTGAAAGAAAACTTTAGATTTCCTCCTATTAAGTGGTGCTCCTGGTAAAGTACCTCCTTGCAAAGAGGTGTCAAGGCATAGAGTAGAATGTGGATGTAGGTAGACAGATTTGCCCCTACCTTTAGTGCATAGGTCCACTTGCCTTCTTTGTGCTTCCAAGATTTGAAACAGAGAAGGGTTCATGTCCTTCATTTTGTGACACCCTTCCTCCTCTTTTCCTTCTTCTATCTTCGAGGTCACATCATTTGGCAATGTTGACACATGCTACTCATGTGCTATGCCAAGAGCTCTATGTGTGAGACCTTGTGGAACTCCTTGAAAGAGTGCAAAAGTTTCTTCTCTTGGATAAAGTGCCCAAACTTCATCTTCATGAGGTGCTTGAGGAAATTTTGTTGTGATTGTGTTATGATCTCCTCTCTGCTCCTCCTTTTCAATAACTGAAATTGTCTCATCATCAATAAGAGACCTTAGATCTTGGTCATCCATTGAAGGAGAAACTTTCATGCTTTCCTCTTGAGAAGAGGACCCTTCACTTAATGGAGATCTTGCCCTTGGAAAGGCATCAAACAAAATTACACCCTCTTCCATGGTCTTCAGAAATGGATTTGGAAAAATAGACCCTTACAACTCATGCAAAAGCTTCATCTGATGTGGTTTGATAGTGTCAACAAAAGATGTTACATATGGAGTTTCATCAAACCTTTCTATCAATATTGTAATAAACCTTGCATAAGTAGGTGTATTGGCATTATTCAAGGAGAAAGACTCAAAAAACAACCAAGCATATGATTTACCTTAAAAATGCAGCGCTGCTACTTTGATGGCTTCAATCTCTGAAACTTGATGTTGTTGCACAAAGTTGTCTAGCTCCTCCACCCAAACCCTAACCGGAAATTCAGGTGATCCATCAAAGATAGATAGATAGAATCTACCCTTACCATGCTGCTCCTCCTTTGTGCCTTTTCTCTCCTTTATCTTACAAAAACCTTGGAAGTTCAAGTTATCTTTGAACTCCTTGGATTGATCTTCATATTCCTACAAATACTCTCTAAGAGTCTCCTTCTCAGGTACACCTCCTTTCTTCCTCTTCATGAAGAAATCATAGACAGAATGCTGAAGATTTGGTGATTTGGATGTGTGCACATATCCATGAGATGAGGATTTATAATTTTACTCATGTATATATATTATAGATCTGATCAGAATATCTTTCTGCTCTTGAAACTTTCTAGGAGTTTCACTGCTTCTTCTTTCTTCTTCTTGTTAAACCTCCTTGGAGAGGTTATTCTTAGATCTGAAAAGTGATGAGAGTAAAATCATATTCTTAATCATTCTGACCTTTCTCCTTTCTCTACCGTAATTTGGCTTGAAGCCACAGGCTGAGCTAAATATGTTACTCTGATACCACTATAATATTCCAAATCTGGAATTTCTACAACAATGAGAATACCCTAAGGTATTATAGAGTTTCAGATATAGAAATATTCCTTATAAAAGATATAAAATGACATAAAATTCAATTAAATGATGATCCATCAACTTATAACTCACTTTGGACTCAAAAGGATGGGGAAAAGGGGTGATTTTGGACCTAAAATGAGTGTATTCAGGTATCTGCGTAAAACTAAGGTGGGATGATGGTTATATATACTATATTATGTCTTTAGGGACCTGCGATCTGAATTTAAACTCAAAAAAATGATTCTAGCTAGGTTAAACAGTTCCTCCTTCCACAACTAGGCTTAAAAACCCTTATTTCCCATGGCTTAAATTATGCAGAATGTACTGAAGCTTCTAAAATGTGATTTTATGAATGGTTTAAGTGAAATAATGATTTAAAATAATTATGGCAACTTATAATATGATTCATATTATTTACACTAAGAAAAACATATCTTTTCATAAAGAAAGGCCTCAAAATGAGGTGCTACAACCATGATAAAAGACTACATAACCATGACAGCATTATTTTTAGGGCTGAAGTAGTATTTTATTAATTATTCAGATATATATCAGATATTTACATGGAAATTTAGATCCAATACAAATCCATGTACAAGAAAGGCTGATCTATACATTCCCCTTGGGGTTTTGCTCAAAACATGAAGCACCGGAAGTAGATCTAAGATCTAAGAATGTAGATCTGTAGAATGATTCAGAAATTTCTGAATACTCCAATGGTACAGCATATCAGATCTGAAACAAACATGGATTGGATGCCCAATCCATGTATCACCACAGTGAAAGAAAGAATCCCAACACCGGAGATCTCTCCTCCAAAATGCAGGCAAAATACCCTGCAGCTGTAGATATGAAAATAATACTGTCCAGGGAAGGAAAAAATGTTGTAGCCTATGAGAATGGAATGGCATAATTCCAAGGTGTAGATCTGAGGCACAATCAACAAATTAACTCTTCCAGGAGGTTAAAAGACACACTCACTGAGAAGAGCCATTGCTATCATCTAGATCTGAGTAGATCTATATCTCCACTTGCTGCAACTCACAAGGACATCTCAACCCACAACAGGAGCAGTGCTGTAAATTTAAGGTGAAGCTTGGCCCAAGCCTAATAGTGGACAAGTTAGAACAATTATCCTCCAAGAGCTACTCAAGCAAGGAGGTGGGATTCCTAAACAGGAAGCCCAACAAGGGTTGTCTAAGCAGACAATACCTTCAGAAAATGATATCTTCAACAACCTCCTCTTGCTGCCCTCCTCTTCCTTTTATAAGATAGGAGTCTTGCTAAACCCTAAACCACCTTGAATCACTTAACCCTTTTCACATTAGATCCTCCTTCTAGAACTGCACTATCCCTCAAAGAGGTTCAATGCATCTAGACTGTGCTATTGACTTCGTCAAAGATGGCCCACTCTTGTGATTTAGACCCATTCACACCTGTAGGATTTTATTTAAATGGCCCAGATATGTCTTTGTTCACATAGGCATTGATTTATTCTTAGTTTGTAGGAGTTTACATGTCCTCCTTCACAATTTATTCATCAATCACGAAATGTAAAATAAACAAGGAAAAATTAATATTCCTATTAGCTGAAGCTAATTTAGGAATATTACAAGGAAATTCAACACAGTCCTAACCCTAGAATCTACCCAAAATGCAGCATGGGGAAAAATGGAGGTTTTGCACCATAAAAACAAGGAACGAAAGCTGATAGGAGGTGCCCAATGGTTTAAAATTACATTACAATAGCTAATGAAACCTTCAAATTCCCCTCATAAACCTTGGGAGGTTGTTTTTTCTTGAAGGAAATAAAATGCAGGGTAGAGGTGAAAACGCAGCGTGGCAACTTGGAATCACTTCTTTGGAGTATATTTTGGCCTTGAAAGTGTCGAGGAAGTATTTTCTGGTGAGTGAGAGCTCTTTTCCAATGGAATGAGTGAGGAAAATTATTTTTATGGTCTTTTGTAGCTTGTGTAAGTCTTTTTCTTCATTATGGTGTGGTGGCCCATCAAGTGCTTTTCAATTTTTCTTTGAAAATTATGCAGCTTTGGGAAATTAGAAATTATTGCATCATATTTAAAATAATTTACACTTGAAACAAAATTTATTAGCTATTTCCCTATTACTACTCCATTTTCTAGATTTATTAATGAAAAGACAAATTTTGGTGACTTAAACCTTAATGACCTAATGGTGACACTGAGCTGAATGAGGACCATGGTGGTATGACTGAGATGAAAATTATGACTTTGGAGTGATGACTCATCCAATTGAGAGATGGCAAGGACCAACTCATGAAATTTTTTTAAAGGAGCAATAATAGACCTAGGCACACTATCGAGTGACCAAATTTTTATTTGAAGACCTACTAAAACCATAAAAAATTGACTCAACACCCTAAAAAAAAACTTTGTAAGAGCATATTTGATCACTAATGACAAGAAAAACTGACTGACACTAACATTGGATCCAATTTGGGGTGGAAGCTCCTTGGAGGTGTCAAGAACACCGTAGACCAAGTAGCCTAATCCATTTGGCATGGAGTCAAAATCAAAAGACTAAACTCAAAACAAAAAATCGACTGAAAAACTGAACTGAACCTAACTGAAAGAAAAAATTACTGTACTTAGAAATCAACAACCAATCATGGAAACTTTATGGCCTTCACTTCGAGCTCCAAGCTTCGATGATCAACTCCTTCACACTTCGGCAGAAAAAGTAAAATGATATGTACAATGGTTGTGAGAAATTTCAGAAATGTGATCAAAACAGGTAGCGCTTGAGAAGCCTACCATTGACAGGCCCCCCTCCATTAGGGGAATTTTGAGATCTAAAATGGGCCTCCTAAGGAAATTATAAAATAATAGTGGAAAAAATCAAATAAGATTTGATGACATCATCAAATTTTAGAGGGAAAAATGGAAAAACTACTTTTTCAACTCATATTTTCAACTTATCTCCCAAAGTGTTTACTCAAATTTCGAGTGGGAGTACTCGTTGGATGTGAAATTTAATTCCCCATCCAAGGAGTACCCATGTTGCATACTTTTGATGGGTCCTACTACATGAAAAATGAGAAATACATAAAAAACGTGATTAGAGTCATGTTTTTTATGTATTTCTCATTTTTCGTGTAGTAGAGTTCATCGAAAGTATGCAACATGGGTACTCCTTGGATGAGGAATTAAATTTCGCATCCAACGAGTACTCCCGCTCGAAATTTGAGTAAAAATTTTGGGAGGTAAGTTGAAAATACGAGTTGAAAAAGTAGTTTTATTATTTTATTATTTTTTAATATTTTACCCTTTTATTTAAAAAATGGTGAATCATCCCCCATGGTTGACATCATCATCTTGAATCCTATTGGTTGTTATAAAGTTTATTTTTGTTGTACATTTTTCTTAGGAGGCCCATTTTAGACCTCAAAATTCCCCTAATGCATAGTCTTGCCCAGTCATTTCCTCCAAAAAGTAAGAATGCTTTCCTCTTGAAGCTTAAATCTTGTACGGTCCCTTCCATAAATTCTCGAACTTACACAGCTTTCCTTTATCTACATTTTGACCATCCCAACAGAGGACCACATCACCAATGTTGAAGTCATCTGCTTTTTTTTTTTTTCAATCATACACTCTCTTGATTCTTTCTTGAAGCTTGAAAGTGTTTTGAAACACCTCCTCCCTGGTTTGTTGCAAATGGATCATTTGGTTTATCTGCCGCTGAACATCATTAGGTTCACTGCGAATTTACTGCAATATCTTCATGACTGGAACATCGAGAGAAGTAGGAAATAATGTGTCAACCCCATACACTAACTTAAAAGGAAGCATGCCTATGGAATTATTATTACTTACTCTATCTGCCCACAAGGAATTGATGAGTTTCTTATGCCAATTTTTCTTGTTTGCCTCCAGCATCTTCTTGATAATATTGTCCAAAGACTTATTCGAAGACTCAACCAAACCACTACCTTGTGGATAGTTTTCATTCGAATGACCCAATGTGATATTGTACTTCTCATAGAATTCCACCATCTTTTTGGAATTAAATGCAGCTGCATTATCCGTGATGATCTTCTGCGGACAACCAAATCTAGACAAGATATTAGATTCCAAAAATTGAATGACAACCAAATCAGTTTCTTGCTTGGTTGGGATTGCCTCAATCCACTTCATAAAATAATCTGTAGTTGTTATAATCCATTAGTTCTGGGTGGATTATGAAGGATTAATCTCACCCATGAAATTGAGGCTCCATTGCTAAAATGGTTCCTGGATTGATATGGGTTGCAAAAAAAGTGGGAGCAACTTTATCTTCCCTTGGAAAATTTGACATTCATGATAGCTTATAACGGTCTTATACACATCAGAAAAAATAGTAGGCCAATAAAAAATAGCCCTAAAAAATTTGTTCATTGTGGTCTTCCAATATAAATGACCGCCACAATAACCCTTGTGGAAATCACTAATCACTTCCTTCGCTTCACTTTCAATAAGATAATTAATCAAGACACCTCTCGGGTCTTTCCAATACAACACACTATCTAAAACAAAATACTTGGAACCTTTTAATTTCAATGATCTACCTATGCTTTAGAAACACCCACCGGAGGATTTAAATGTTGTAGAACATAAACTACATCAGCATACAAAGGTGATGAAATGGAAATTTGAGATATATATGTCATCGAATCATCAACTTCTTCATCAGAAAGTGAAAAAATCAGATTTATATATAGCACATGTAGATTAGATTATGACATCATATTTGTCAAACCCTGCCCCTTGATCAAATCTTTTGGCTTGATCTCCAAATCATACTCTAGCATGCCTGCAATCCATTTCCCTCACCTCCCTTCTAGATCAGTTTGCATCAGCACATCTTTCACTGCTGCATTTGGAACATGGGCTATGATGTGAGAATGTAAGATTTATACCCATAATTCCTTCAGCGCTTTCACCAAGGCCAAGGATTTCTTCTCAATTATGTTATATATTAGCAATGCTTCTCTTATGGTTCGTCTAAAAAAGGCAATTGGCTGCTCCGTCTTCGAATATTTTTTCTGCATTAGTACGATAGCTAACGAGTTCTCGGAAGTGAATGAAAATATTATGAAATATAAAAGTAATATCAGGGTTGATCAATGTGGGAGCACATGTTAAAGTAAATTTTACTAAATTAAATGACTTCATAGCATGTTCTGACCATCTTACCTCAATTTTCTTCTTCAACATATCTGTCATATCTCTAAGGTCCTCAACGAGATTAGGGATGAATCTCCTCAAAAAGTTTATCTTTCCACTAAATGACTGAATCTCCTTTTATTTCCTTGGGAAGTCCAAATTTTGAATTTATTTGATCCTAGAGGGATCAATGTGAATGCCATATCTTGAAATAATGTGCCCTATAATTTACCTTCCTTGATGGAAATAAACTTTCTTAGGATTCAGCGAGATGCCGAATTTTCTACATTTCTGAAATACTATCCTCAAATGGTGCAAGTGTTCATCATATGAATGTGAAAAGACTGTAACATCATCAAGGTAAACTACAAGAAACACATCCTTCTCACTCAAGAAAGCGATGTCCATAGCCCGCTGAAAATTAGCCCCTGCATTCTTGAGCCCAAATGGCATTTTGGTGTACATGAAGGTACCCCATGGCTGCATGGTTAATGTTATCTTCTCTTGGTCATCTTCGTGCACCAAATCTAGTTGTATCCTGAATATTCGTCAAGAAGTGACATGCTTGAAGCTCAAACAACCCTCTCCAAGATGTGGTCCATCTTTGGCAAAGGATAATTATACTTTAATGAAACCTTGTTGAGATTTATGAAATCTATGTAGAGAAGAATCTCTCTTGTCTTCTTTCTTACAGTAACAATATTATACATACTGTTGTGGTTCCTATGTTTTGGCCAGATTGGAAAGACCAAAAGATAAGAGAACATCAAACTACTTTGGGATCCTCGGATCTAGCCCTCCCGGATCCAGAGAGGGATCTCTCTATATATGTAAAGAATGATATATCTTTAAGGCTCAAATTGAGGTATTAGGCTAGCTATGAAGCACAAGGGTTTTGGTTTTGTTTGTTTGTTTTCTTGGAGATCATTAACTGAGAAGGTTATGGAGGTAAAGAAGGAACTGAATAGAAGGATGTTTCAACATGGGAAGATAGGTCAAAAGAAAGGTTAATCCATTGGGCTATGGAGTCATGAAAGGAGTTTACTTGCATAACAACTATCCAAGGGTTTCCATAGGGCAAGTCATCTATACCAAAGGATCTTTTTAGACAGATGGTGGAATGGAACATTAAGAATGGGTGAAATAAAGAGACCAAAGTGCAGCCTAAGATCAAGTCAGATGTCATTTAAATACAGGCCTACTTTTGACATACTTCAAAGGAAACTCTCAATAAAGACACAAAGGGTAGCTTAATATCAGGTCAGATGTCATTCAAATCCAGGCCTTCTTTCGGCATACTCTTAAGGAAGACAATCTAGCAGTCCTCATAACCACTTTCAGAAGGTAGAAAACATTTAAGATTAAACACAGAGTAAGGCCTAAGATTAGAGAAATACTTTTAACCTTCAATGCTTTTGACACTAACTCAAAGGGATCTTAGAAAGGCTAATTGTTGGAAAAGGAACCTAGTGGGACAAGGCTAACTCTAATCCCCCAGTTTCCCAATTCTTTCAGCTGAAACAAAAAATGAACATCTAAGGAACAAACTCCAAATTCATACATCAGCAAGCATGGACAGACCAACTTCTATACTGGTTAAATTATCTTGAATTTGTTCTTAGATACACAGATAGCAGAAAACATATAGATAAATATTTAACAATGAGACTTAGGGTACTTCCAATAGTATATCCTAATCTAGCTTGCTGTTATTTATCTGAGAATAATGGACAGTATGATAAAACTGAAAGGAAACAATTACAGTAAGAGTAACATCACCAATAATATAGAACGAGATCCTGTGAATCTGCTTGTTTAATTGATGTACAAAACCAGTCACATACTTTGAGTCCAGTGGCTCTTTACAATCCAGACTTCTCTTCCGAACCTACTATATTATAGACTACTTAGCTACTTCCCCTCAATAACAGTTCTAACAACTAATAGAATCCCAACCCTTTACAATGAATCTTCAATGAATACTTATAGGTGAATGAGGAGGTAGAGTAGTAGATGTGAACTTAAATGATACATTAAGACAGAGGGGAGGAAGTATTCGAATTCCCACTCTGCTTAATGGCTCTGCATTAACTTGTGTATCCTATAGTCTGGTTAGAAGTCTGGACAGTAACTTCAGGCATGTTTCTTTGAAGTACTTTCTGGCTACAGGTACTCTGTTTTGTCTTCTGAGACAAGTAAGGTGACAGAAGGTCTTTGGGGTCTCCCATACTTCCATAACTACTGTTCTGACAGTTCTAAAGCCTCTGTCAGTGTAATAATTGTTCTGGTGCTCGATGGAAGATGGAGGAAGTCATGTAGTTAGTCCTTCTTGGAGAAATAATACTCCGATGATCACTGATATGGCTTGATTGTGATTTAGGCTTCATTAAGCCTCCTTGATCATCTTCGGGTCTACATATGTGTCTTTATCATTTAAACATAAAATTATAGGCATTAAGTCTTTAATAATAGGATTTATTCCTTTTAATTCTCTCACTGATACACTTTGTCGCTTTTGCTGACTATTTCCATGAATGTACAGGTTTTGGAGGCGCTGGAGGTTTTGAATCAGGGTCTGTAAAGCTGATATTTGATAAAATCATGTTATTAACCTCCTAGAAGTTCATTTCCCTATGTTTTTCAACCTCTGTGATGGTCTTTTGCGTTCTGAGTCACCTGTCTATGACTGTGTAGAAAAATGATTTCGCGACCCTGTGATCCCTGCAAAAATACAATAAACTCATTATAAAAACCTATGGGAATGGGGGGAGGACTACTGCGGAGGCTCATGGAGGATGAAAGAGAAGTGTTGGAAATCATGGATGCAGTGAAAAATTGGTTGAAAAACCATAGCGGAAGGTGAAAAACTGGTCTGATGGGGTTTGACTCATCGTGCATTACGGACCGTTGGATTCGATCAGCCAGCGGCGATCAACGGTTGACATTCATCGGCGAAGCTTTTTTGGAGGATGAATGAAGAAATAAGTGGATGGGGGTGAAATTATATCGTGGCCGTTAGATCAGATTAAGGGACGGCTGAGATCTGCGAAGGGAATCGCTCGGGGGTGTGGGTAAATGAAACTGGGTGGAGGCGAGATGAGATTAGAGAAAATCAACGGCTACGATTAAACATGAAATTTCATTATGGAGGGCAGTAAGCGAAAAACTAGAATGGTTTTCGCGCGGGGTCGAGGGCGGTAAGCAGTTTTCAAGGAAAAAATGTGATTCCACTTAGCGATCGCCACGTGGAAATCCAAAATCGCCTATTTCGCATTTTTTTGGAGCGTTAAACCTAGGGTGAAAAGATTTTGTGAAATTCCATCTCAACCGTCAGATCTCTTGGTTTTGATCGGACGGTACAGAAAAATTCCAATGGGTAAAGATGCACGGGAGGATGTGAACCATCAGGATAAGTGTGGGCTATCGGATCCGAGTATGGACGACTATGATTCGACGGAGCGACAAAGGTATATGCTGGGCAATGAAATGTTATAGGGTTTGAAAAATCGATCCTGGCCATTGGATCATTTGATCGGACGGTTGGGATTTGTGGAAGAGGCAGAGGACTTTGGAAAGAACATAGGGGGTATGAGATGAATGGGTGCCCGAGGACCGTTGATCTATGGAGATTAACGGTTCTCATCAACTCGAAACACAACGTCAGGGGATAATAAAACAAAAGGAAAAAGTGTTTCGGGTAAAGTTTTTTAAGGTCTTGGCGCCCGACTACAGAACTTCCGGTCATGTGGAGGAGGGGTTGTATGAGAATAAGCCCTCCAGGGCTTACAATTTCTTATGGAGCAGAGACTTGTTTGATAGGCCTTTTTAAAGGAATTTTGGGGTTTTTAGCGCCTGGTTGCGGGTCTAGGGGCCTATGAAGAAAGGGGCTAAGCTATATCAGCCCTCGGGGGCTTAAGCCTGTCATAGTGTAAAAAGGGTGTTTTTAAGGCCTAAAACCAATGTTTTTAAGTGAAATGGGAGGTTCTGGTAGGTACAAAGGGGAATTTTTAAACCAAATAAAAGGTAGTATATGGTTTAAAAATGGTTTTGAGAGGGTTCAGAGGTTAAATGGAGGGTTAGAGAGCAATTTTGTGAAGGGAATAATGGTGACAAAAGGGGAATTTGTGGGAATGAAAAGGAAGAAAATGGAGGCCTCTTTAAAGCAGTTTATTCATAGCAGAACAACAAGTTTTCAATGGAAACAACAGTGAATATTTATTCAGGCAACAGAAGACACATAGAGGCTTTCAAGAATGAAAGATTTTCAAGGGAAATGTTTCTCTTGAAGACTCAAAAGCATATTTAGCCACCTGTTTTCTATGCCAAAATGTATAGGTGGCTAACAGTGGCTCCACATGGGGATGGCATCTTCTTGAAGGTGTCAAGAATCTCAAAAAGTAATCTTTGGGAGTAGGCTAGATGTCTGGTACTTGACACATCTTTCTTTTCTTCTTTGATCAGCTGCTACAAACATGATGGAGATTATATCAGCAAAAAACATTTTCCCAAACAACTACCTACCCATCCTACAGTCCTAACATTTTTTCCTCAAGGTGCACTTAGACTTGCAGACCTTTCACATCATCAATTTTTTATTGAAAACAAAAAATAATCTAATTCTACCCTTATTTCTCCATGAGACTAGATTAATCAGTTGGACTCATAGCTTCTCTACCTAAACTAATATCTGCCAGGATTAAACTGTCTGGCAGATTCCTTTCTCTACATTCTAAAATAGAAATTTAAACATATACAAACCAGGATTAGACTATATATTCTGCTGTGAGTCCATTGCATAAAGACAAGTTGCACATGAACTGAAACTTTGCAGAAATTGAAAACAAAATTTGAAGGTTTCAGATCTGAAAATCACCAGCATCCTTCATTCTTTTATGACTCAGATTTTGAGCTTTTTAGAGTCCTCTTCTTTCTTCTTTTCAGCTCTAGTTTTGATCTTGTTAGAGATTCTTATTCTTCATTTCTCTGCTGGTTCAAGTTTTGAGCATGTCTGAACCTTTCCTTTCATTTTTTTGTATTTTTTGAATTTTTCTTCAAAGCAAAAATCAACAACTAACTAGATGCTCACAGGCTGAGCTTTATTGAAATTTCCTACCTACCCTACTCTAACTTGGAGTATTTACATGTCTAGCTGACAAACTCTCTTTTCCAATACATCCATTCAATTAGATAATCCCATGACTGGTCTTTTCTGCTCATCTCTTTGAGCATGCTGGATAGGCAGGGCCACTCCCATTCTCTTTGTTTTTTAGCAGCAGCTTCTAAAATGTTTCTCTTTTCCTACAAAAAGCTGCTCTTGATGACCTTTGATCCTTCTCTAAATGTCTGTAGGAAATGAGCTTAAGGATCTTGAAATAATACTTGTTTGTGAGTATTTTACAAGTAGTTTTCAACCAGGGTTGCTCCCTCTTCCACTGGATCAAGAAAGAGATTCTTTTGAGAAAGAAACTTTTCCTCATCTTCATCATCATCTGATCTGGAGGACTCATCATATTTGGCAGTGCTTTCCTCTTGTAGCTCTGAGACCTTCTGATCTGGTGGGCTGAGCTCTATGAAAAGACTGACATACTCTTGAGCAGGGGTTTCTTTGATTACCTCAACCCTTTCAGGAGAAGTTTCAGGATATTCGACTTGCTCAAGAGTTTCTTCATTGCTTTCTTCCTCATCCTCTGAGATGAAAGGCTGCTGACTTCCACCTTCATGGAAATTATTACTGATGATGTGATATAAAGCAGAGTGAAGATTCAATGAATCTTCACCTACGACTAGACTTTCATAACCTTCTTCATCAGTATCATAAATAGCCTGACTTGGCTCATTACTTTCTTGAAGCTGATGGACATGATCTTCCTCCCAAAAATATACTGATGATGGTCCTGCGGGATTAGCTTTTATTTGGTAAAAATCATCATCAGATAGATCAAAACTGGAGGAATCATAATCATAAGCAATGTCACCAATCATACCTACTGGATTCTCACCAAGTATTTCTTCAAACTAATCTGCAAGTTTATTTTTTGATTTGAAATCTTGTTTATCATACATGCTTTGCATGTTTCTTATGTCTTGCAGTGATCTGGTTTGTTTTTCCCAAGGAAAAGGTGTGGGTCCCTTTGAATAAGCATTTCTAGTTTCAGCCTATATTCTTCCTTTTTCATGTTTATCAAGTTGTTGGCTGTCTCTATAAGTTTCTTCAGCTTGGATTCTGCAGAGACCAGCCTTTTTTTGCTCTGCTTGATCCTTCTTTATTGCACTTAATCTTTCCTCCCTGCACCATATGTTGTGCTTGACAGTAATTGCTATGCTTTGCATTTCTTCCAGGCTAGAAGGCTCTCTTTCTCTTATATGGAATTCCACCTTAGGGTCAAAAGAACTCGGATAGTGCACTAGGGCCCATCCTAAAGGTGGTTTTATCTCAGTAGGTATTGCATTGTATACCTTATTGAACCTGGCTAAAAAGTCTTGTACTATCTCCCCTGGTTGTATTTTCAAATTATGGTACTCTTCTAGAATGAGGAAAACATTTCCCGGGACTATCCATTTATCAAGGAAAACTTGAGAGAATTGATGAAAATTGATAATGCTTGCAGCAGGAAGGTCATTAAACCAAATCTTAACCATTCCTTGTAATGATAAGGAAAACATTCTAATACACACATCATCTTCTTCTATTTCATATAAGTCAAGTAAATGCTCAAAATTTTAAACATGTTGCTCAGGATTGATCTTTTTATTTATTCCATCAAAAAGAGGCAGCTTATTTGTAAGTCCTGCAGGAAGGGGCTGGAAGATAAGAGGCAAAGCTAGAGGCTTATATCTTTCTATGACCTTAGTGGGTGTAGGTAGTGCAACAAGAGACCTATGACTACTTGAAGTTTCATTAGGGGTGAGAGTTACATCATGAGGCTCTTGTTTCACTAGGTTTTTCACAGGTGTGTAGGTTTGCTCATGATCTGATAACTGAGGCTTGAGATCTTTCCCATAATCAGTGTGGATCTCATCTTTGTACAATTGATCAGGCTTAAAGTAGGACAAAACATAGTTGTAGATAAAAATAATGAGTTCTTTGAACCAAATCCAACCTGAATGTTCTATCCTTTTATAATGTCTGGCCATGATTCAGGTTCTTCCTCGAGTGGAGTCTTTAGGTCTATTAGGAATTGTGGAGTCGCCAGGTGGGTGAATTTAAATGTTTGAAGTAGGTTGTTTTCCACCATCAGCAATTAAATACCAATCTAACCAGAGATTCTGGTTCTTCTGAGGTTCTAAGGGTATCTATGATGAAATTCACTCAAAATTTCCCCAACAGAGTCGCCATTATGTTGTGGTTCCTATGTTTTGGCTAGATTGGCAAGACCAAAAGATAAGACAACATCAAACCACTTTGGGATCCTAGGATCTAGCCCTCCTAGATCCAAAGAGGTATTTCTCTATATATGTAAAGAATGATATATCTTAAAGGCTCAAATTTAGGTATTAGGCTAGCTATGAAGCACAAGGTTTTTGGTTTTGTTTGTTTGTTTGGTTGGAGATCACTAACAGAGAAGGTTATGGAAGTAAAGAAGGAACTGAATAGAAGGATGTTTCAACATGGGAAGACAGGTCAAAAGAAAGGTTAATCCATTGGGCTATGGAGTCATGAAAGGAGTTTACTTGCATAACAACTATCCAAGGGTTTCCATAGGGCAAGTCATCTATACCAAAGGATATTTTTAGATAGATGGTGGAATGGAACATTAAGAATGGGGAAAGAAAGAGAACAAAGTGTAGCCTAAGATCAGGTCATATGTCATTTAAATCCAAGCCTTATTTTGACATACTTCAAAGGAAACTCTCAATAAAGACACAAAGGGTAGCTTAATATCAGGTCAGATGTCATTCAAATCCAGGCCTTCTTTCGGCATACTCTTAAGGAAGACAATCTAGCAGTCCTCATAACCACTTTCAGAAGGTAGAAAACATTTAAGATTAAACACAGAGTAAGGCCTAAGATTAGAGAAATAATTTTAACCTTCAATGCTTTTGACACTAACTCAAAGGGATCTTAGAAAGGCTAATTGTTGGAAAAGGAACCTAGTGGGACAAGGCTAACTCTAATCCCCCAGTTTCCCAATTCTTTCAGCTGAAACAAAAAATGAACATCTAAGGAACAAACTCCAAATTCATACATCAGCAAGCATGGACAGACCAACTTCTATACTGGTTAAATTATCTTGAATTTGTTCTTAGATACACAGATAGCAGAAAACATATAGATACAGATTTAACAGTGAGACTTAGGGTACTTCCAGCAGTGTATCCTAATCTATGCTTGATGTTCTTTATCTGAGAATAATGGAAAGTATGATAAAACTGAAAGGAAGCAATTACAGTAAGAGTAACATCACTAATAATATAGACCGGGATCCTGTGAATCTGCTTGTTTAATTGATGTGCAAAACCAGTCACATACTTTGAGTCCAGTGGCTCTTTACAATCTAGAATTCCTTCCCAGCCTACTATATTACATACTACTTAGCTACTTCCCCTCAATAACAGTTCTAACAACTAATAGAATCCCAACCCTTTACAATGCATCTTCAATGAATAATTATAGGTGAATGAGGAGGTAGAGTAGTAGGTATGAACTTAAATGATACATTAAGACAGAGGGGAGGAAGTATTCAAATGCCCACTCTACTTAATGGCTCTGCATTAACTTGTGTATCCTGTAGTCTGGTCAGAAGTCTTGACAATAACTTCAGGTATTTTTCTTTGAAGTACTTTCTGGCTGCTGGTACTCTGTTTTGTCTTCTGAGACAAGTAAGGTGACAAAAGGTCTTTGGGGTCTCCCATACTTCCATAAATGATGTTCTGACAGTTCTAAAGCCTTTGTCAGTGTAATAATTTTTCTAGTGCTCGATGGAAGATGAAGGAATTCATGTATTTATTCCTTTTTGGAGAAAGAATACTCTACTAATCACTGATATGGCTTGATTGTGCTTTAGGATTCATTAAGCCTCCTTGATCATCTTTGGGTCTGCATCTGTGTCTTTATCATTTAAACATCGGATTATAGGCATTAAGTCTTCAATAATAGGCTTTAGTCCTTTTAATTCTCTCATTGATACACTTTGTCGCTTCTGCTGACTGTTTCTGTGAATGTATAGGTTTTGGAGGCGCTGGAGGTTTTGAATCAGGGTTTGTAAAGCTGATCTTTGATAAAATCATGTTATTAACCTCCCAGCAGTGTATTTCCCTATATTTTTCAGCCTCTGTGATGGTCTTTTGCATTCTGAGTCACTTGTCTGTGAATGTGTAGAAAAATGATTTTGCAACCCTATGATCCCTGCAAAAATACAATAAACTCATTATAAAAACCAGTGGGAATGGGGGGAGGAATACTGCGAAGGCTCATGGAGGATGAAAGAGTAGTGGTGGAAATCGTGGATGCAGTTGAAAATTGGTTGAAAAACCATGGCGGAAGGTGAAAAACTAGTCTGATGGGGTTTGAGTCATCGTGCATTGCGGACCATCGGATTCGATCAGCCAGCGACGATCAACGGTTGACATTCATCGGCGAAGCTTGTTTGGAGGATGAATGAATAAATAAGTGGATGGGGGTGAAATTATATCATGGCTGTTAGATTAGATTAAGGGATGGCAGAGATCTACGGAGGGAATCACTCAAGGGTATGGGTAAATGAAACTGGGCAGAGGCGAGATGAGATTAGAGCCGTTAGATTAGAGAAAATCGACGGCTATGATTAAACATGAAATTTTATTGTGGAGGGCAGTAAGTGGAAAACTAGAATGGTTTTCGCACAGGGTCGAGGGTGGTAAGCGGTTTTCAAGAAAAAAATGCGATTCCACTCAGCGATCGCCACATGGAAATCCAAAACCGCCTATTTCACGTTTTTTTGGAGCGTTAAACCCATGGCGAAAAGATTTTGTGAAATTCCTTCTCAGCCGTCAGATCTCCTTTTTTTTATCAGACGGTGCAGAAAAATTCCGATGGGGAAAGATACACGGGAGGATGTGAACCATCGGGATTAGTGTGGGCCGTCGAATCTGAGGTATGGACGGCTACGATTTGACAGAGTGCCAGAGGTATATGCTGGGCAATGAAATGTTATATGGTTTGCGAAATCGATCCTGGTCGTTGGATCATTTGATCAGACGGTTGGGATTTGTGGAAGAGGCGGAGGGCTTTGGAAAGAACAGAGAGGGTATGAGATGAATGGGCGCCCGAGGACTGTTCGTGCAATGAGAGATCGATAGGTTCTCATCAACTCGAAACACAACGTCAGGGGATAATAATAAAAAAAGGAAAAAGTGTTTCGGGTAAGCTTTTCTAAGGTCTTGGCACCCTACTACAGAAATTTCGGTCACGTGGAGGAGGGGTTGTATGAGAATAAGCCCTCATGGGCTTACAATTTCTTATGGAGCGGAGACTTGTTTGATAGGCCTTTTTAAAGGGATTTTGGGGTTTTTAGCGCCCGGTTTCAGGGCTAGGGGCCTATGAAGAAAGGGGCTAAGCTATATAAGCCCTCAGGGGCTTAAGCCTATCATAGTGTAAAAAGGGTGTTTTTAAGGCCTAAAACCAGTGTTTTTAAGCCAAATGGGAGGTTCCGGTAGGTACAAAGGGGAATTTTTAAACCAAATAAAAGGCAGTATATGGTTTAATAAGGGTTTTGAGAGGGTTCAAAGGTTAAATAGAGGGTTAGAGAGGAATTTTGTGAAGGGAATAAGGGTCAAAAAGGGGGAATTTGTAGGAATGAAAAGGAAGAAAATGGAGGCCTCTTTAAAGCAGTTTTCATAGCAGAACAATAGGTTTTCAATGGAAACAACAATGAAGATTTCTTCAAGGAACAGAAGACACATAGAGGTTTTCAAGAATGAACGATTTTCAAGGGAAATGTTTCTCTTGAAGAATCAGAAGCATATTTAGCCACCTATTTGCTATGCCAAAATTTATAGGTGGCTAACACATACAATCTGAAAACGAATAAGAACTATGATACCAACCTTGTAAAGTCTATTTACCTCTTTTTCGATCGATGGCAGCAACTTGGGATTAATTCTCCTCAAATTTTGGCAGAAGGCCTTTGATCCGACTTAATTGGGATGGTGTGCTAGATGATATATTTTTTGTAAACCTTTATATTTGAAAATTCCCAGGAAAAAAAATCAAAAAATTCCTTCGAGAGAGCTGTATATTTACCTTTCAACTCAAGGGACAAGGATATGGATAGCTTGACCAGCTTGGGGTTATACATTGTACCAATGTTCACATCTTCGACACCTGCTTCTGTGGGGACCATCATTAGCTTTTTGGCCGCATCATCATGATCAAAAATATCTTCCAAATGCACTAAAACTCATGGAATGTTGTTTTCCTTCAACTACAACACCTCAACTTCAGCAGCCTCAATTACCCAATCATCTTCATTATAAACTTCATCAATGTGTGAGTTATCAAACTCCTATTCCATCTGTAGAAAGTTATTTATCTGTTTTTCATCCCAAAACACTTGTCAATATCTAAGATTTTCAAGGATAGTCGAGCGATGCTTCACATTGATTTCAAAATTTTTGGTAGAATGAATGGAATCTTAAAATTGCTAGCCATTGTGGAAAATGAATCAGCCATGAAATTTTGACTTCTAGGATTCAAAGACAATGTATATTATTGAAAAATTTTCAAAAAATCAAGAACAACATTAAGATAATCTCTCATCCTAGGATGTTTGGCTTTGTACTCCCCTTTTACCTACTTTATCACCAACTTGGAGTCGCCATATACTGTGATTCTTTCTACACCTAGCCTTTTCAAAATTCGGAGACTGGTGATCAAGGCCTCATATTCTTCTTCGTTGTTAGAGAAATCAAAGGCTAGTTTGTAAGAACATAATATTGCATTTTGTGGGACTTTAGCTGAATGATGTATAGGGCTACAAATCTAGATTCCAATGCCAACTCCAAATTTTCCCAAAGCACCATCGAAATCCATGGTCTAAAGACCCCTCATCATCAAGAAACTAAAATTCTGTGGGCTAAAGTTTTTCTTCTTTCTGATCAGTCATCTCAATATAATTTTTACCTTTCTCTGATTCATATGATCTCTGTTGTGACTCTTTTGTATTTTTCTCTAAAGTTATTAGGCTGCAAAGTTTTAGAATTCTGATTTCTATTTTCTTTGAAGACTGCTTGGACACTATTTGACAACTTTGAAATTTAATCACCTTCTAGAAGATGAATATCTAAAACATCAGTACCACTATCAATATGCAATATAAAGGACTCTAAATCAATATGTACATAGTGAATCGAGTGATTCTTAGGCTTATCCTTACTAGTGATCCTGTATTTAATTTTCACCTCTCAGTATAGCTTCCTAAGATGTCCAAATCCTGGAATTGTTGCATATGAAAAATCAAGTTGTAGAGTACCCCTCAATTTGGCTACCTAAGACCATGGAAAATTTTAGGGGCTAATATTCGCAGGAGGGCTAATTTTCCAAGGTTTTTCCAAAAATAAGATTCACCAATTTCCATTTTTTTATTAAAATGATTTGCCCAAATTTTACAATATAAAATTATTTTACCTTAAAAATCGCCAACATTATATAGAAAATATATATAATATCATTATAAATTTGAATAATTTTACAAATACATCAATACAAATTTTATAGTTTGCATATTAGGGACTAGTGAGATTCGCCATTTTTTTAAACTTCAAGATAATTTTCCATCCTTAAAATTATCCCTGCCTAAGACCGTGAAAGCAGCATGCCATACCTTGGGGGTATGTCAACAACTACAACATCCATCAACACATTTTTAGCGGGAATCTAATCTGATCCAAACAACAGACTCTACCAGAATCAAAGGAATAGAGGTCGTGATATGGTTAGGTTATGTCTAGCCCAAAATTATCAATGATATCCTTCGGAATTAAATTATGTGAGGCCCTGGAATCTAGAATGGTATTGTGGATAATATAATCATGGATTCTCAAGCTAAGATAAAAGGGAGGGAGTTCACTATCTTCAAGATTTCCATCTATGACTGGACCAAAAAGAAGTTCGGGATGGTCATCACTGACATTGACCATGTCTAACATGTGATCTAATTTCAAAATCTTAGCAATATGAGACTTATATCTATCATTATTAACAAGCTCATTGAGAGGAATAAACACATTTGACTTAGAAATTTCACTCTCTAAGCTAAACAAGTTTCTCTACCTATTTCACGATGGTATATCGCTTTTGAAGGTGATCCTTCACTAGAGATTCCTTCCTTTGTGCTTCTTTATCCTTCTTTGATGTACTTGTAGATGGCTTACTGTTCTTGCTCTGATTCATGGCATCAGGCTCCTTCTCCTTCTCTTGACTAGCTTGGGGCATTTGTTTGGGATGAGTATCTTGTTGTTGAGTTTTCCTCTTTTGAGTAGGAGTGATAGGAGCATCTCGATTTCTCAAAGTGTATTATCTTCGCATTGAGCTGAGAGCATTTAGATACCCCCTTTTATAGTCATCGAATTGGATTTTCATCCCATAATAATTTGCAAGAATGAGTTCATGATCATTCTGGAACATAATTTTCTTCGATATACTCTTCATCCTCTGTAATATAAATAGGTCCCTGATCTTTTTAAAATAGAAATTTCTCTTCAACAATTTCATCATCATCTTCTGGTGCTTGAGCATAGTTCTTCTGCAATTGAGTCCAGATTTGTTGTTAAGCTTGTTGATATGGATCTCTTTGTTCTCTCTAATTAATCCTAAACTGTGGCTGCTGCTATCCTCGGAATTTAGGATTATGAAATTGATTATCTTGCTACCTTTCTGAAATTGACATTCTATCTACCATCTTGTCTATGGTTCTTATCAAACTATCCAAATTTTTCAGCAGAACCAATGCAAAAAATCTAGCCATGGTTGTTCTAGGAGGTAAGATTACAGGTACAACAGGAAGTTCTAGTATTGAAGGTGTTTATGTAGGAGGGAGAGTAGATGATGTAGAAGTGACAGTATGGATGGATGAAACTGAAAGAGGGTCACTGGACAAGAGCTCCTGCTGATATTGTATAAAATAATTCTCGGAGGTATATTGGAGATGGTTTGATAGTTTTTGAAGCTTATCGAATTGATTTCAAACTTCCTATCAAAATATGACTTTGAAATAGATTCTACAGATGATATACTATTTTCAAGCTTTAGAGAATGAAATACAACTTCAAATAGTGATGTTACTTCAGACAACCTTAAAGGATCAAATACAATTTCAGACAAGAATGTTTTATATTTGGATCTAAACAGTGATAACTCAAATTTCATATCGAAAGGTATATCTTAAAGTGAAAATAATTTGGTAGGAAAAGATGTAGACCTTACCAAAGTAGATGAACTAAATTGGATATTTGAATGATGAGGTCTTTGTTTTTTTATGAGTCTCTCTAGATATTCAACAGGATAAGCTAGATTTGGATCATGATTTGATCGTGTGTGCCTTTTCAGAGCTATTTTATTATTTCTTCTATACTTTGGCTCTCTGCAACTTGAATCAACCTTAACGAAAACAAGAGCCTATAACCCACAGGCATAGAATTTCAATAAGAAGTATGAAACACCTAGGGAAGATCTGTCACTTTTTCCCTGGAAACAACACCAAAAATTTTAGCCTCCACAATGTCCCAAGGCTGAGAAAGGATATCAATGGAGGTAACCTCAAACCAATCTTTCAATTTGGTAGCTATCCCTACCAAAATAGAGAGGGATATCTATATGAAATCACATCCAAAGGGTTTGAATAGATGAGGAGTATATTTTAGGCTAGTTAGGTCAGGTCTAGGGTTTTGAAAGTTTGATGTTTTTTCTACTGGACCAGGAATGAAAACCAGGTAGATAGGTCAAATATAACAAAGGGTTACAACTGAAAATATATATAGGATAAAGGTAGCAATGCTTTAGTGATGAGATTAGGGTATTGTCGGTGTAGTGTAGGGTTTGAAAATGAAGGAGGATATTAATGATCATGTTTCATGAATTCATTACAACAGAAGGAAGAAAATGTAAAATGATATTCCCAAACAAAATAGAGCTGATGAAGAATTTTTCTTATCAAAATTTTAGGAAGATCATTGAAGAAAATAAGGCATGGAAAGAGAACATGTATATCTTTTATAAAATACTATAATAGATAAATTACAACATCAAAAACTCACAGCACATGAATTCCTAGATAATAGTTGCAACCGGTCCTTTGAATTTTTGAATAAAAACTGAAGCACAGGCTACAATAGTCTCATCCTCTGATGTCCAACCATCAAAATGACTAAGAAATGCATACATATAGACAAAAAAACATTTCCCCTCTCTTTGGGGTTGAATCCTAGAGTGGAGGAGCAGTTCACATGATTCCCTCACCTAAAACCTAAATACTAGGGAGGTTAACCAAGCTCTCCTCAAGATAGAGAAATTGATACATTTGACCATAAATGACATTTACAAGCATGTATCCACCTCATTTTTACTCTAACCAGCATAATTACACACAATTACATCATCACATCTCAAAAAATGACAAATTACATTTGTGGAGGTCGAATCTGGTCTGAGTCAATTGAGAAAAGTGACTTTCAGGCACAAACGTAGTGAAATCAGGAAAAAAACGTGACGTGCTAGGAGAAAACACGGAAAAATTGGTAGAAGTGGCTTTTGGAGGCCTTCTAGAGGTCCAAATACTGATATGAAATATTTTGGACAAATATCTTCCTGTATGCTACATTATAGAGCCCTCAATCAATGAAAAAGACTTCTCCTAGCACCTCAAAAGTCCATTCTCCCATGGGTACTCCAAAAATGCAACGAGCTGTTAAAAAAGAGGGTAGAAAGGTGTTTTTTGGCCCTTTACTGCTACCGAAAATTTCTCAAAGTTTTCTCCCATGTTCTAGAAGTGATGTAGAAGTGATGAGAAATCCAAGTATGTAAACCATTTTTCATTTGGAGGCTCCCATCAAAAGCACAATCTGGGACACATTGCATTTTTGACTTAGTGATTGTGTCAAAAACTGCAAAAAAATCCAAAATCTTCAAAAAAATTCAAAATTTGTCCAAATTTTCCCAAAATTTCTCCAGACTTACTTCATTAAGACCTTAGAAGGAATTATAATCTATTAGGGAAGCAATATCTATCAAATTCAACTTTCCCTTCTATGTTTCCTCCGTTAGGTTTTCTTTGAGTTTTGCCTTCAATTTCTTGATTTTGGCATGAGACACCTAATTTATCTTGTAATAGTCCATGGCCATGTGTCTCTAAATTTTATTTCTCTTATTAGCCCTCTTTAGGGGCTTTTCCAAATGACAATTATCTCTATCAAGCCAATATTCCCTGTCTTGTTCAATATCTGCAAATATGATCTCATCCACTATCATTTGTGTCTTTGGTGGATATGCCTCTGTTTGTTGCTGAAGTGCCATTTTTAGGCCTCTAGTTCTTGGCCTCTTTCTTCTAACCTGCTCTTCATGCTCATCTAAATCATCTATGTCAACTACTGCTTTTGCCTTTACATCCTCTTTGCTAACATCAAATTTATGCCTATTAAAAACTAGTTGATTTACCTTCAATTGCATGTTCTCCTGCTCTAGGAATGAAATCAAGAAGTTGGCCTTGTACAAGCTTTCATTTAGTTCTTTTATCTCAACATATTTATCCATGATGACCAACTCTTCTGATATGTGCTCCTCATCATGCAAATGTGCCTCATGTTGTGGTGATGATCTTTGTTCTGATGATGTAGGCTTGGCCACTTCCACAATGTTTCGAGAAAACACAAGCCTCCTTCCTCTCTGATATGTTTGATTCACTGTAGCCATAGGTGTCTTATTCACTAAAATTATGCTAGATGTGCCAATATCCCTTTTCTTGGATGGTGCTGATGGTGTTGCTGATGATGTACCTTGGCTAGTAGGCTGATTAGCAGGGGGAAAAATACATTGGAATGAATGAATGTCTCCCAAGTGATGTTATTCTTTGTAAGCTAGTGTAAGGAAATTATTTTGATGAGGGAATGGTGAAAATTCTGGCTTGATGATCACTCTATCTATGCTTCACTTTCTCTATCATTTTAGCCAAGCTCTTGTAGAGGTAGTAGGATAGGTTGAGAGGTTTTACCCGTGTGAAGTGTATGATTAATTTGACATGATACTTGTACAATATAGAAAATATGCCCTCACATGTTAATTATTTCATAATGACCCTCATAAATGGAGCAAACTTATCAAGTAGCTGACCAAAAGGAAAAACTTTCTTAATGGCATCTTTGTAGTGGCCTTTGATGAAGGGTTTGTAGTTCCGCACATCCAAATCTAGGCTCTTAAACCACGCTTCCCCATTGTTTGGTATCCATTTAGCTATAGTTATGGCCTTAATTAAGATTGTGAATCTCACTCCTGCAATTATGACCTTATCTCTCCTAAGGTTAGTGGCAAACAAGCTTGTCAACTTGGCATGATATTTGACTTTTTGAGTTTTCTCACAAAACCATAAACACCCTACATTCTGAAAAAATTTCTTGGCCAGTGATGAGGACATCAGCTCATGAGTTTTGAGTGGTTTAAAAATTGATACTTTACCTACCTTGTTATAATATTTCCTTTATCCCTCCATGTTGACAGTTTGCAAGGCAAAAAACCTTAGTGGGGAAAACAAGGGTAGTGAGTGAGGGGAAGGGATGAAGGAGTTAGGGAAGGGATATGAGGGTAAGAAAATTTAGGGAAGTAGGTAGGGGTTTTAGGGAGCTTATGGAAGTGGAAATGGATGAAATGAGTGTAGGAGTTACCCGAGGGAAATTTAACATAGTCCTAGAACTAGAATCTACCCAAAACGTAGCTTGGGGACAAATGGAGGCTTTGCACCATAAAAACAAGGAAAGAAAGCTGATAGAAAGTGCCCAGTGGTTTAAAATTGCATGAAAATAGCTAATGAAACCTTCATATCCCCCTCATAACCCTTGGGAGCTTGTTTTTTTCTTTAAGGAAAGAAAACACAACGTAGAGGTGAAAACACAACATGGCAGCTAATAGTCACTTCTTTGGAGTATCTTTTGGTCCTGAAAGTGTTGAGGAAGTCTTTGCTGAAAAGTGAGAGCTATTTTCCAATTTAATGAGTGAGAGAAATGATTTTGATGGTCTTTTATAGCTTGTGGAAGTATTTTTCTTCATTATGGTGTGGTGGCCCACCAAGTGCTTTTCGTTTTTCTTTGAAAACTATGCAGCTTTGGAACATTAGAACTTATTACATCATATCTAAAATAAATTACACTTGAAAGAAACTTTATTAGAAATTTCCCTATTACTACTCCTTCATTTTCCGGATTTATTAATGAAATGAAAAATTTTGGTGACTTAAACCCTAATGACCTAATGGTGACACTGAGATGAATGGGGACCATGGTGGTATGACTGAGATGAAAATAATGACTTTGGAGTGATGACTCATCCAACTGAGAGATGGCAAGCACCAGCTCATGAAATTTTTTGAAAGGAGTAGTAATAGAACTAGACACACTAGCTAGTGACCAAATTTTCATTTGAAGACCTACTGAAACCATACAAATTTGACTCGACACCCTAACAAAAAAATTTTAAGAGAATATTTGATCATTGGTGATAGGCATAACTTACGGTTATGCAGAATTATGGATTATGGATAAAACACATTCCATAAATGTGGTGCTATGCATTTAGAACAACAGATCAAAGACTTTGCACACACTTTTCCTAAGAGTAAATAGACACATAGAAATATGGAGAAACATACTTGGAATCCAAGTTCTTCCTATTATCCTTCTTCTCTCTTGTTGTAGCTTCCAATCCAACTTTGATCGCTAGAATAGTTCTTGTAAGTATAAACACTAAACAACAAAGAGATTGAAATATACAGATGGATATTTATCTTAATCAGTTAAATCAATGAAACATGAAACATATACATCAACTAAGAATCCATAATATATTATATCAGAGATAGAAGCTTATATAGATACATATGTGGGAAAATGAACAACAATATTTATTAATGGATAGAAGGGGGAGGTTACAACCAGCGATTGATTTGATGTCACAAACTCTAGCATCATCCCAACCTCATCACATTGAACATCTCTCCAACAACATATCACTCAAATCAAATACTCAATTGAGAATCCAACAACATTTCTTTACCAAATTTATTCCTCAAGAACTAGGATATGTGCTCAATTTATAGATCAATTGAAGGTAGTTTCACAATCAATTACTTTCTAATAATAGGAAAGAAATGTTCCCAAGATCAGAGGTGTTAGATGGAAAATATGGAAATAATATGGAAATAATGGCGATAATATGGAAATATAAGTGAAAATGTAATGGAAGTAAATGACAATTTCAAGGCCCAACATACCCCCAAACTAAAGCTATTGCATGTCCTCATGCAATCTATTACATTAATTCATTTTTTGATCCTTTGAGATTTGTCTTAAATTTGCATGATATCATTTGATAACTTCATACTTTTGCAAAGTCTTTTAGTTGAAATGCAACATGTTTGGTTCTTGTGTTTCAACCATATTTTGTTGTTGAATTTAATTTTGATCTTTGAACTTTGCATAATGATACTTTGATTATTTTTGCAAAGTATATATTTACTGGATTGCATCATGGATGGTTCTTGTGTGACAACCATGATTGTGTTTGCATCAAATTATCTTTTTAAGTACTTTTGAAAAGCCATTATATACTCATAATAATAAATTAAAAGTTAATATCTTTTTGTAATGTTCCAAATTTTATGGAACATTAATTTTTGTTAAGGAGATGAATAAAATGGGTAGGGGACTCATTCTTTGCATGATTAGAGAATAAAAATCCTCTAAGTATGAAAGAGGATCATGTTGGAGCTGGCTTTCACACCTCCATGTGTGAAAGGAGGTTTTTGCATAAAGGTTTGGCCAAGGTTGGCCAAGTCAAACTGTGTTGGCATGAGTTGGAAAGCACTAAGTGGGACAACGTAGGAGGGAAGCTTCTAGAGGAAGGAAACCCTAATTCGAAGTAGGTTCCATGGAGGGAAGGCTCACTTGTTTAAAAGAGGAGCAAGGTAGCCATTGAGATTATATTTGATCATTTTACATTCAAGTCTTAGAGACTTGTTGCTGCCTCTTTTTGTTTAGCAAAGCTGCAGTGCCTTCGGGCATCAGGGAGTCCTGTTTAGGATTTACTCTCCTTCTTGAGTAGCTCATGAAGGATTTCACTCCATTACCCATATTCATGGATTCAGGCT
Source organism: Pinus albicaulis (assembly GCA_034641835.2). Lineage (NCBI taxonomy): Eukaryota > Viridiplantae > Streptophyta > Pinopsida > Pinales > Pinaceae > Pinus > Pinus albicaulis. The sequence goes on from CM076570.1 coordinate 147,575,651, forward strand.
ATAGCTTCAACCATCTACATCAGTGCAGTTTCTGCAGTAGATATTGTGCAATGTTGTTGGGTGTTGCTGGGGAGGTTTCCACACACCATTCAGAGCTAGTTTTCCAGTGGAGAGAGGTTCCATCCATTGGGAGATCAAAAAGGGGGTTCTTGATCATATCCCACCATATTTGGCATGAAGCCAACCACATCCCATCATTGGCAGCGCAGTACCTTCAGTAGACAACGTTATTCAGAGAGGAGATTTATTGTGAGGGATTGACAGTCACTTGGAGGAGAATTATTGGGTGAAAGGATCATCCTTTCACTTCAAATTTCTATTGGACGAGGGTTCTTCATTTGTTGCATCCATTTCATCCTTCTCCATGTATTTCCAGTTCTTGAGTTGCTGCTACCCAGCAACTCTGACATTTCTGCAGGAGTGCCATTTTGCTTGTATTTCAGCCAATCCTTCTTAAGGATTTCTGTATTGTATTTTCAGTGGTTAAGATCATGCTCCCCCACTTTATTTGAGCTTCATATTTCTATATCCTTGTATCATTATATTTTATGCAGCAGTTCCTCTATAAATTGCGTAGTCATGGCCTAGGGTTTTCTTATGCAGCAGTGTATTCTCATATTTGCATGTACAGGTTTCTTAAGGCTTGTTGTACCTTGCTTGAGTGATCATTCCCTCAAGGATTTGTATTCTTATTTGTTGCTATGTCATAATATGATGGTCATTGGATTCTCCAATACTTCATGTGTATATGAATCACTGCTATTTTCCATTTTGATGTATTTGTTATTGTTGTAGCTGCAATGTTGGGGTTATCTTAAGAGATTCCCAATCTTGTTGTGTTTCCCTCTTGGGGATATTGTCCCTTGAAAATCACTCTATAGACAGAGTCTGCTAGTGGGAAAGGTAGCCTCTAGAGCTCATCCTTTGTTCAAAGGTGACAAATCCAGTAAATTCCCCTGTAGTCTATCTCTGGAATATATTTTCTTTGTCAATTGACAATGTTTCTGAAAAAGGAACATTACAGTGGCATCAAAGCATCAAACTTGGCATAGCCTATGAGTTCACTTTCAGAGGAGAGTGATGAAGAATATGAGACTAATCTAATCTAATTTTGGAATAAAGAAGAACCTCCCTGAGGAGGATGAGGAGAAAAGAGGAGAAGAGGTAGGTCCATGCACTTCCTATTCTCTTAAAGACCAGCATGGGAGATGCTTGGATTTCCAGATCTTAAGCAAGTACCTGGGTGACTATAAACCCCATTCTGCAGCATTCCCACAGTCTATTTAGTAAATAGAGGAGAGAAGGCCCTGTGGAAAAGGAGAAATCAGAGGCAATAGGCTTCTATTGTCTACATTTGATGGGGTTACTTCAGCTAGAGCTTGGAAGAAGAAGCCGGAGGCATTTTTATTGCTGCATCCAATGGCAGAGAAAGAAGCAGTGGAGATGGAAGTGCTGCAGATGGAGGAGGAAACCTATTTTTGGTTGTTAAAACCCTCGGTCCATTCAAGGGTGAGCTATTTTGTAGTCTTTGCTCAAAGTTTGATCCAAACCTTTGATGGAGAAAGAACAAAAGAAGAGAAGCTCACACCACCATGGGAGGAGGATTGCACAAACACTGCTACATCTTTGAAGGAGTAGCCTTCAACATCTACGGATGAAGAAGCCATTGGAGGAAAAGCCATTGCAGCCACACAAGAAGGCCCTAAGATCCACCAAGGTATGAGTAAAGTTCCACATTCTACTTCAGCAAATAATCTTAAGGATGGTGGAATTTCATATGAAGAGGTCCAAGGATCAAATCACATGGCCACTTTAGGGCCTCATGTTTGCACTGCGTTGTGCAAAGGGTTTAAGGAGGAGAAGAACCCTCATCCTCATACATATTTGATGATTTTAATTCAGCCTTCAAGGTGGGAGTGTAAACTTTTGGAGGATGAAGTAAACCATGACACCTCCATGGAGAATCATGAAGCAAATTGTAAACCGGAGGAGGAGACAGTTGCTACATGATTGGAGGAATCAGCAGCGCTGTTGAACATGGGTGGAGAGGAGACATCACCTCCATCACATTTGGATCCTCATAGGTCCAACATAGTCATGGGAGAGAGGCCTTTCCTAAGATTTCTCCAAGGAGTTGCATTTCAAACTCTCATGAAATGCAAGGAGAAAAAATTGGTTTGGGAGGATGGTAACCCTCATGGGAGGAATACCAAAATAATGGAGAAGAGATGGCAAGATGTTTAAATCATTGGGAAGCAAGGAGAAGGGATACATATTGCTGATATGACATATATATCAGTCATGATACCTTCATCACATGAGTCATATGATGTGAGCATGAGGAGGCAGCAAGCACTTGAGTTGCTTGGGATTGATGGGAGAGAGCACAAGTATATTTGCTCTCATGTGATTGATGGTGTTGCAGAAGTAGAAGAGGGCACTCTCATAGTGCAAGGGGATCACTCTTTAGCTGGGATTGATTGGGAGGCATTTTCCCTCTTGGGAGAAGCTTCATATTTGCAGCAGCATCACCAGAGATGTTCTTGACAAGGAGCATGTCAAGGAACAAAGATTGGCATGGGCAGGAGCCTTTTTGCATGAGCTCACAACGCTGTCAATTGGGAGGAGGATCAAATGCATAAATCCATCTATAATCTCACTTCCAACCTATGGTAAGAGTCTCGTATGTACCTTTTCTGATTTACATACTCTTATCATTATGATGCAGTGCAGGGCTTTTCAAAGGGGCAGATTTTTCATGTTGCTCCATGAGCAAAACTGGGCCAAACTATGTGATGGAGACAACCATATTTTATATGGCCTTGGGAAAGTGTTACCTTATATGTCTGTTCATCATTTACATTCAGCTATTTACCATGCATTATCAGATGTAAGATCATACATTGTTACTCATGGGCTAAAAACAACTTGCCATATCATTTCTCAAAGCAACAGTTTGGGAAACTGTGTTGTGACTACTTGGGAGACTGTTGGTACAACTTTTCACAAAATTAAACCCTCAGTACTTGCCTCATTTCATTACTGAGTATGGTTTCCTTGGATGATATTGCTGTTATCTTAATGGAGGACATGATCAGAGGAGAGACACATGGGATGAATGCGTCCTTGATGAGGAAATACTCCCATATTTTCTGCAGTACATGTTCTAAGGGGAACATGAGAGGAGGCATGGCTACAGCCACATATTTTCTTATTTTTGGGGTAATACATGGACTTGGTAATGTTATCCATCCATTGCATGTATATGGGTAGGTGTTTGACCTTATTTTGTTGATTCACTCATCTATTTACTATTTAGTAGTAGATGTGATATTTGTTGTGCAATACTTGCCATGTTATTTTCTGCAGCTAAAGTGGATAAGGTTGCATTATAACCCTATGAGGCATTGTTTGCAATTGCTTTACATGGTATAACCTATAGAAAAAATTTCATGGGGGCATTCCATGGTGATCTTGTCCTATTCATCATAGACGACATGTCTTGGGCCAACTAGATTATCATTGATGGAGGGGAGATTCTTGGGGGATTACTCTTCATTTTGCCATTTGAGGGAAATAAATTTGCAGCCCAAGATAAAAATACACTCCACACTTGTCATAAGTGGGGGAGAGGACAGCATTGGGAAAGTTATAGTGCTTGCCATGATCATATTTTATCCCACCTTCATTTTTGGAGCTCAAGGTGGAGGGATATTTTCCATGAGTTGTCTTGTTGGGAGGCAGCTTATTTTTTATGATTGATGGCTTGGGGATGAGAGATTCATGTGGGGCTGATAAGTCTCATTATATATCAGACCTCATGCCTAAATGAGGCCCTTAGATAGCTCTTTTTTCCTTCATGGATACTTGTTTCTACATGATAGTTGTTTTGGGAGTGTTCACCCCAAGGCTAGATTGCATATGTTGGAGGGATAGTTTGGAGACTTGATTGCTGATATGGCATATTTTTTCTTGAGGATATCATCAGATAAGGATGCTACAGGAGGAAGGGCAGAAAGAAACTCAGTTCATCCTTGCAATTTCTTGAGGGCAAGCAATATTTTGAGAGGGGAGGACTTTGATGTTCCAAATTTTATGGAACATTATTTTTTGTTAAGGAGATGAATAAAATGGGTAGGGGACCCATTCTTTGCATGATTAGAGAATAAAAATCCTCTAAGTATGAAAGAGGATCATGTTGGAGTTGTATTTCACACCTCCATGTGTGAAAGGAGGTTTTTGCATAAAGGTTTGGCCAAGGTTGACCAAGTCAAACTGTGTTGGCATGAGTTGGAAAGCACTAAGTGGGACAACGTAGGAGGGAAGCCTATAGAGGGAGGAAACCATAATTAGAAGTAGGGCCCATGGAGGGAAGGCTCACTTGTTTAAAAGAGGAGCAAGGCAGCCATTGAGATTATCTTTGATCATTTTACATTTGAGTCTTAGAGACTTGTTGCTGCCTCTCGCTGTTCAGCAGAGTTGCAGTGCCTTCGGGCATGAGGGAGTCCTGTTTAGGATTTCCTCTCCTTCTTGAGTAGCTCATGAAGGATTGAACTCCATTACCAATATTCAGGCATTTAGGCCATCTCTTCAGCCATCTACATCAGTGCATTTTCTGCAGCAGATATTGTGCAGTGTTGCTAGGTGTTGCTAGGGAGGTTTCCACACACCATCCGGAGCTACTTTTTCAGTGGAGAGAGGTTCCATCCATTGGGAGATAATAAAAGGGGGTTCTTGAGAATATTACACCATATTTGGCATCAGGCCAACCACATCCCATCATTGGCAGCGCAGTCCCTTCAGTAGACAACGTTGTTCAGAGAGGCGATTTGCTGTGAGGGATTGACAGTCACTTGGAGGAGAAGTCTTGGGTGAAAGGATCAGCCTTTCACTTCGGATTTCTATTGGAGGAGGGTTCTTCATTTGTTTCAGCCATTTCAGCCTTCTCCATGTATTTCTAGTTCTTGAGTTGCTGCTCCCCAGCAACTTCGGCATTTTTGCAAGAGTGTCATTTTTCTTGTATTTCAGCCAATACTTCTTAAGGATTGATGTATTGTATTTTCAGGGGTTGAGATCATGCTCCCCCACTTTATTTGAGCTTCATATTGATATATCCTTTTATCATTATATTTTATGCAGCAATTCCTCTATAAAATGCGCAGTCATGGCCTAGGGCTTTCTTATGCAGCAGTGTATTCTCATATTTTCATGTACACGTTTCTTGAGGCTTGTTGTGCCTTGATTGAGTGATCATTCCCTCAAGGATTTGTATTCTTAATGGGTGCTATGTCATAATATGATGGCCATTGGATTCTCCAGTATTTCATGTGTATATGAATCACTACTATTTTCCATTTTTATGTATTTGTTATTGCTATAGCTGCAATGTTGGGGTTATCCTAAGAGATTCCCAACCTTGTTGTGTTTCCCTCTTGGGGATATTTTCCCTTGAAAATCACTCTATAAACAGAGTCTTCTAGTGGGCCAGGTAGCCTCTGGAGCTCATCCTTTGTTCAAAGGTGACAAATACAGTAAATGCCCCTGCAGTCTATCTTTGGAATATATTTTCTTTGTCAATTGACAATATTTTTGAAAAAGGAAAATTACACTTTTGAAAGTATGTGGGATTTTGAATGTGATATGAATGTGGCAAAATGTGAATATGAATGTATCCCCCCCCCCCCAACTGATGGTATTGGAAATTTTATGAAATGAGGAAAAGAAGTGTTTTTTCCAAAAATTATCATTCTAGCTTTTAAAGGAATTCTATGGTAAAAATTTAGAGAATGACATATCTTAAATTACCCTTTGAAAATGGATGAGCTACATGTGTGGTGGCTGCAAAATTCTGATCATAATATTCTTCATGTAGTTGTATAAGTTATGGATAAAAGATTCAAGATGACTTTTTATTGCTTCTACTAAAACTGCCGAATTTACTACGAAATGATGTTGATTTTGCAACTGCCCTTTGATTTTGCAGCTACCATCTAATTCTGCAATTGCCATATGATTCTGTTGATGCCTTTGACTCTGGAGCTTTTATCTGATTCTGCAGTTTTCATTTGATTCTATTGCTATCATGTGATTCTGTAGCTACTATCTGATTTTGCAGCTACAGAATGGTGTTGATATGTTGTAGTTGCATATCTTCTTCATTTGCTTCAAAATGATGAAAATGATCATCTTCATGTCTTCAAAACTCATTGGCATAATTCATGATATGTGAATATATATTCTGATGTTGAACATAGCAAGAAATTGTTGACTTAGTGGCCATTAATGGATGCCACTAGTCAACACGATAACTCTCACCTTTGATGACAATGAGAGTCAAGATGCCCAAACACATCTTGCTAGGTATGAATAATTTTGTTGTTTTCAAGTACCTAGAAGATCCGATGAATAAGGGACATTAATTAATTCCCATTGTTCGTCGACAAGAAGACTTTCCATTAAGGCATGCAATCCTTAAGGTGTTTTTTCAAGGATTTTAGACTCAAAGGACTATGGAATCAATAATTTGTATTGAGGCAAGGTTTATTTGCGAAATGAAAAGGATAGGAGAAGGAAAATGGAAATGGAAGATGACAATGGAAAAAGTAATGGAAAGTGTATGTGAATAAAGGAAAATGAACAACTGACTCTTGCTAGGAAAATAATTGTGGCTTGCTTTGAATTGCTTGGTTGGATTTATAATTCAAAAGGGAGGAAAGGTAATGGTCTTGATGGATATAGACATGGACTTGTTCTTATGTTTCTCATGAAATTGGTCCTTTGAAGACCAATTGTTCGCACAATTGGTTTCCTTTAATGATCATTCGATCATCCCAAACCTGCAAAAAAAAACTTGGCATAAAGAACATAAGTGTGTTAAAAAAGAAATGGCCAATTCCTTCCTGATTCTTACACAAAATTTGAATTCCAAAATTAAATAGATTAAGAAAATTAAAGAAGTGTTATATTCAGTCCAATTCATGATATCGATAACAATCCATTTTTAAGAAATAACCATGAAAAATAAATCAACTCCCTGTTGTCGGATTACTTCATGCAATGTGCTCAGTAACATGATTGGCATCACAAAGATTCATTGTGTCCTACAAATTAAAGCTTCACAACAACAATATTATAATTTTTAATGCCAAATATTCAAAAATCATCTAAATATTCTTCCAATTGTTCTGCAAGTCACTGTCAAATTTAATCATCATTTGTGCTGCAAAAGCATGTTGTCAAAAATATTTGAAGCGGTAAAAAAAAAAAGTACTTGCACGAAAAATTATTTCAATCAAATTTTGCATGTATTTTTCGCCTTATAAATTGCTTCAATAAATCAATTGTATATGCAAATTTTTTTATTTCTCATTTTTTATTTGATTATATATATATATATTATTTATTTTTTTAATGATGAGACACATAGGGAATGAGACACATATGTGTCTAAAATCGAATTTATTAAATCAAATTGGACTCTTAGACCACTTGCCATGTGGAGCAGAGTTTTTTATTAACTTGGATTCTTCTGCATTCAACTTACTATGTTTAAATAGTTCAAAAAAAATTGTTTTTCCCTCATGCAATCTCTGAAATGGAGCTTCGAAGAACCCTGAATTTCTCCAAAATGGCTGCAAAACACAACAAATCGCTCGCAAGTTACATAATTTACCTCGTTCCCGAAAAAACCTATATTTTATATTTTCCTAATTCACCTTGGTTTGCTTAGAAAATTCGTTTTAAAATCAAGTGTTTTTAACAGTTACGCATTTCCGGAAATTTTGTTTTCTAGCAATTACTTCTTTAACAAAATAAAATTGTTGTGGTTTGATTTTTTTTATTTGCAGGTTTTGATGTGTAATGGCTTGTCTCTCATAGAGAGGTTCATATTGATCACCCTCATTCCAATTACCTGCAATGGAATCTGCAATCTTCTCTTCATCAATAGTTTCTTCATGTGATACATTTCATTGTCAGTCTCTGCAATTGAATCTGCAATCTTCTCTTCATCATCAGTTTGCAATCTTCTCTTCATCAGCAGTTTACAATATTCTCTTCATTAGTAGTTTCTTAATCCAATACACCTTCATTATCTATCTCTGCAACATTTAAAATCGATTTCTAATAACTGCTGCTTGAGGAAGACCGAATATGGAAAAGAGAAGGTTCATTTTTTATTGCAGTGCATGGGTCTTTGCGTGGATTGGAGGCCTGCACATATGCGTAAGGCCAAGCCAAAGGTTGCTTTATTTCTATGGCCATTTGTTGTTTTGATTTTTTTATTTTTATTTTATGTATTATTTAAAATAAAATCATTTGTTTTCATATAAAAATGTTTTTTTTTTAAATTAAAAAAATATATATGTACATATATTTTTTTTTTTTGCTAAATTACGCTATTTCTATTATGAACATAAAGTTACAAAACTGCCACGGCTCAGCTGAGAAAGCCTGAGGCCGGGCTTGAGTGCTACTGTCAGACTAGATATTGAACTGCCCATTAACGGGACACCAGTTCGTTTGTAAGCAGATACACCGCCCAATAATTGGGAAACCGGCGAAGAGTTAACTGTTCTGTGCATATGAAAGCTGTAAAGATACAAAAATATATGCAGCTATATCTGCTGTGAACATTCATTGAAACACCTGAAACTAGCAAAACTTTTAAAGCAGAGTTCATACTGGAATTTTGTCATGGAGGTAAGAGAGCATTTAATCTGAAGCAGAGTGCTCCTCCATGATTCTGCAGCCATACTGGTCGTCCTGGTCCCCGTCAGCAGCCTTGTTCTCTTCGTCTTCATTCGGTCCGGCGTCCACCTGTAAATTGAAATGTCCTGAGGAGGAAGGGAAAGGGACAGAGGGCGCGCAGGAGGAAGGGGTGAAAGGAGCCGGGTTGGGGACAGAAGGGGGAGCGAATGCAGGAGCTGAGGGAGGCTGCAAGAAACTGGGGTGGGAGGCAGGAGGGAAGGGGAGCTCCTCGCTCAATGTAACAGTAAGGAAAACTGAGACAGGGTGGTCAAAAGCACGGTCAAAGCGCAATTCAGTATGCTGCGTGGCCTGTCTGAGGAAACTACCGCTCGGAGAAGGGGTGGAGGCGGCGACGACAGGCTGGGGAGGGAACGAAGGAGGAACAAGGGGCGGAGGGTCAGAACGGGGAGGCGCCATGTCAAGAAAATCAGGGCGAGGACCAGGAGGGCCCGAAGATGAAAGAGCAGGACGTCTAGCAGAAGGCTCCAGAGTTCTATCGACATGGTGGCTGAGGGGAGGGCGCTCGCCCAGGGATCTCCCCCGAGAAGCCCCCTTTCTACAAGCCATTCGCTGCCTCAATCTGGGCATGGTGAAAACCTCGGAAGAGTTCGTCCAGCCTCTGGAGGGAGCAGCAACTAAAACAGAAGAATTATCAAACGAAACCGGAAAACCATGAGAATTCAAATGAAACGGGCAGAGGTTACTGTGAGAGAGATGGAGTCCTGGAGCGATTTCCAAGCAGCTGTACAGTGCACACCGTCGCCCCGTATTTGTTCGCTCTCCGCCTGTAGCAGCACCTCCTGGGCAGAGCGAGTTCAGAGGCAACGGAGGGCGGTGGCCATCACTGGAGCAAACGGGAGAAGCTGAGCGATCCTACGCCATATGAAGGAGAGTGCACAGACCAATGCACAAGTAATGGCGGCGAACCGGAGTGAATGCACAACGCAGCTGGGCAATTAACATTGCATTTAAGTTGCCATGGGGGGCCATGTGGCCACCCCATGTGGGTTGCGTTGGGATTGTAACCGGGCCCGTAGGCCTCGTCTCTCTGCTAGACATCCGCATCCGATATGTACATATATTTTTTAATTTAAACGATTTTTTTTTTTTTTTTTTTAAGAAAAATTGTGCACATGTAATTCAATAAATTAGAAAAAGATTGAAAGGGTGCAAAAGATTAAAATTTGCAGAACTGATCAAAACAAGGATCATGACTCAAACGACAATTTTCAATAGAATTGTAGATCAATTTCGAGCAAAGTTTTTAACAAATTTTTGAATTTTAATTTTTAAATTGATTGATCTGATTTACTGATCTTCCAGGTCACAAAGAGGCACAGGAAGAGAGCATACTAGTCAGTGTCATCAAATAAATTCGTATTTTCACACACAAATTTTATTTCTGATGGTGATAAAAAAAACAAAGTGATTCTTACTGCGTCTCTAAAATTTATTCAAAATGAATTAATCAATGTTGATTATTATTTTATTTTTTTCGAAAAAAAATTAAAAATTCTAAAATTCAAGCCAAGCTTGGTTTTATTTTTATTTTTCTTATCTATAAAAAAAACTATTTTTATTTTTATTTTCAAGTATATTCATGCTTCCAATGAAGCCATTTATGGATTAGAATTTTTGAAATGCTCATATCCCAACTTGAAAAATATACCTGATTGTTTGTAAGGATATGAAAAATCGTCTTGATCTTTTGATTTTCTGCAAGGATCCCTTGAAGAATAGATGAATGGCGTGGCACAATCACTTTTTGATACCAATCCTCAATGTAGTATTTGGGCTGCATTCTAGATCCTCTGTCCATAAATGGTTAATAAAAACAAAACAAAATACGCTCTAGAATGAAAGATAGTTCCTCTTCACACTTCCAGGGCAACAACGCCAAAATTTTGGGGCAAAATAATTGCCTGTCAGTTAATTTTTCAACCCGGGGGTTTCGTAAACTTGTGAAGAATGCATGCACTCTATGTGCTAGAAATTGTCTTTCAGTTTAGATAAATCTAACTAAAAAATAACAAAAACCAATTCATCTAATATATGAAATAAAATAATGAAAATAAAATTCAACTAACCTATGAAATCAAGTAACGAAAAGAAAAAAAACAATTTCAAAATAAAATATAGTGCGCAGTCACACTTGCAGGAATTGAAAATTTAATCTAACAAATCATTTCAAAGCATGTAAAGGAAAACAAATAAGGTACGTTCAATCACCAAAACATACAATATGGAATTATTATAGAATCACCCTCTTCAAATGATGTATAAGCAACCAATTATACTTTAGTCTTTAAATCAAGGAAAACAATTAAAGCATGCAAAGGGAAAACTCAATAATTGCATAAGTTAGGTATTCAAGTATTCAGTTTAGAAATATGATAAAATCACCTTCTTAAAATGATCTTTAAGAACACCCAATTATACAATTGAATGAGGATCTAACAAAAACAATGTTAAAGCATGTAAAATTAAATCTCAATGATCGTATAAGTTGAACATTCAATCACCCAATTTGGAAATATGACAAGTCACCTTCTTAGCTTGATATTTTGGGAACATTCGATTATACAATGAATTGATAGTTTGATATAAGAAAGTAAATAAAAAAACATGAAAGGAAACTAAATAACTATGAGCTCCATTGCCTCAAACTTAATCCAATTGGAAAATAGATAAATCTATCCTATTGAAATGTTTTTAGAAAAGCAAAGTTACACAATCATTCTAAAACTAATACTAAGAAAGCACATAAACTTTAATCTATAAAAGCAAGTGAATCTCACAAATTTTCGGTAGCTGATCTAAAAGTATGAGAGATGGTAAATCGAGATGATCCATATGTAAGCAAAACCAAGTCAAAATGAAGGAACATTCATGAGTAAGGTGCCACAATTTAATTATGTATTCAAAGCTTGAGCATAACTCTAATTTTACACATGATTTGATAGGAGAAAGCTTCCCCTATTTATACAAAAGATGAGAAGATATCTCATTAATGAGAGTCCATGAATCTCTCCCTATATCTCTAGAGTTACAATCCAAATAGGAAGTGATAAGGGACATGTCTTCTTAGAGTTACAATACAAATAGGAAATGAGACACATATCCTTATGATCTCATGATCTTTTCCATCCAAATTCGAATTTGGCCTTAGGTGGCCACATAAGGGTCTTCTGGAATCTTCTTTTTGACCTACATATGGAAACAAACTCATTCCACTTGTTAGGTATAAGTATGTGCATATTATTTTCTAATTTTTAACCATAAATTCACTTAAAAATACTAGGAATTAATAAAGTTTGGAAAAACATAATGTAACCCAATAGTGGTAATGGTAAGGTAAATGTAATGAAATGGAGGTTGAGTGGATGTGATAATATGGAAATATAAGTGAAAATATAATGGAAGTAAATGACAATTTCAATTCCCAACACAAATTTTTTTGGAAGTTAAAGTTGTAACATTACAAATCTAATGGATGTATGACTAACCTGAAATGCAGGATATGAAATGTTCAATGTTCAATGAGATTATTACTTTGGAATTTTCAAAACTTTGATGTATATGCCTAAGTTTTATAACTATAACACATTAAATTTCAAATTGTAATGTGCAAAAGTCATATGATTACATGATACTCTTTATATTGAGCTTCACGATAGGTGATATTCATACTTCAAATACTGGCATTTAGCTTCATAAGTATATACTGGCATTTTCATTGTGGTTGACCTTTTTTCCAAGTTTGCAATATTCATTCCAACAAAGGTGCCGTACGTTATGGAATGTGTTGTAAGGTTGTTCTTTAAGAAAATTGTGAAGTACTTGGGTCCCCCATTCAACATTATGAAGATATGTAAGGTTCATGAGATGATTTTGGACATAATTAGTCAAGCTGGTTGGAACCAAGCTGTTAATTAATTCAAGTTATCATTTATAAATCAATGAGTAAATATAACATGTCATTGACTTTGTAGAGGATTACCTAAGTTGTTTTTCCCATGTAAATCAATTGCACTTGCTACAGTTGTTGGATGAAATCTAGTTTAGTTATACATGTTGAAGAGTTATGTAGTAGGTTATAGTTCATTTGTGTTGAAAAACTGATAGTAATTGTTGTAACCCCACATAATTTTGCAACCATACTATGACATCAAACCATTAACCTTAAGGTTCATGGATGGATTTAAATATCATTATCTCCTCCATACTAAAGGTCATTTTATTTGTGGGCATGTGAGCTCATGGCTGGAAAATGGAAATAATTAACAAGATGTGGGTAAATCTAGCTTTATGTTGGTTGTATGATAAAGATTATTTCTAGGAAATTGTTTATGAAAAATTAAGTTGATTATTGTTCAAAACGTGGCTTAAGAACAAAATTTTCTTCTAACCCATTCTTTTGAATCAACCCTTATCACATGAATTTAATATGAGGAGGAGGTCGAGTAGATATATTCTTCTTCTTCTTATTCTTTTTTGTACTAGGAGAATCGGCAACGGCACCAGTATCGTACTCGCGTGACACGGGGTCGAATCCCGCTAGCTACCACTATAATCCTAGGAGGAACTTCCGAGCCCACCACAACAGCCTTCGGGTTATCTGGGACTTGAACTCGTGACCTGCATAGTGGCATGAATGCCTTGGCAGTGCGTCCACTGGCCACTAGACCAAACCCCGACGGACAGATATATTCTTCTTTCTTTGTCCTGATACTGCAAACAAGATTTTTTGGTACATGTTTGTTCAAAATTTTCTCGTTTATTTCAAGGGACATTTTTTAGAGTAGGTTTTCTCTGACTACATATTTCTCGAACATTGGGTAGGTAATTGTGTTGAAAAGTGGATGTTATAGGTGTTGCATGTTGCATGTTTCCAAAATGAAATCAAAGTGGGATTTTTTTAGACTGCATATTTTCAATTTGAACCAATTTTTTTTAATACAGACCAAAAACAAATTGAATTTTTCCCTGTTGCACATGTTACATAATTCTCACAATGCAATTCGAGCTAGTTAATAGAAGCATACCAATTTCAATGTGTAGGGGAGCTGTCAGAGTGCAGGGGAGATGTCAAAGCGTCAAGAGTGTTCTGAGCATTCGAGAGAATATTCTATTCCATTAACAATTAAATAAGAGCATGGAAGGAGGTATATTAGTCATGATGTCGGAAGGAGGTAGATTAGTGAAGACGCCAGTGCGCGAAGAATTCAAAATTTTCATTCAAAATCTACAATTTAATGTAGGGCGGCATCCTATTCCTGGGTAGAGGAGGGTAGCAGAGGGTGTGGCCATGGGAGGAGGGTAGCAAAGGAGGAAGGGCTCCAGGGAGAGGCTGCAGACAGTGGGGCCCTCGGGTGACGAGAAAAGGTATCGTCGGGTGAGGGGGATGGGGTTGGATCAACGGGACCCGATCATCGACGCCAGAGGACCTATCACATCCAAGCCATTCTTTCGCATGAATAGCTTGTTCCAAACAAATAGACATAGTTTGTCCTTCTTAAAAGAGACATAGTTCTATTACCTCATTAAAAGGATAAGGAAATAGTTTCATACCTCCTCCAGCAAGTGTAGCAATACAAAGGTGTAACCATCTCAAGCTTAAGTTAGAGATTGGGAATTGATTATTAAATTAAGGTATTTTCTTATTTATAATTTTTCATTTTTATTAGTCCCTTGATTAAGAATTGATTGGTAAATTAAGGTATTTTCTTATTTGTAATAATGCAATTTTATTAATCGCTCACATAGCATGAAGTATAAAAAATTAATTTATACAAATATTTTTCATAATTAATTTTTAATAAGAATATTAGTATTTATATATTTTATTATATTATTTTGCAAAACAAGTAATTATGAGAATATTATAATTAAAGGAAAAAAATATTTTTTATTTAAGAAATATAAAGTTATAAAATTTTGGTTGGTTGAAATATATGAAAGAATTAATTAATTGTAGTTGAATATTACATAATAAAAACAAAAAATTGGTAAAATATATTTTTAATTTAATATATATATATATATATATATATATATATATATATATATATATATATATATATATATATTTTATATTTAATTAATTAATTAAATATTTTTTATATTTGTATTATGTTATGATCAATTAAATTATAATTTATTTATTTGAATAACCATTTTTATTTTATTATTTTATGATCAATTACAAAATAAAACAAAATTCTATAACTCGTAAATAAGAAATGTTTAATTATTAAATGGGAAAGGTATATATGGTTATTCGTTATTAATATAAATATATTAATGTTACCTTTGTAAATAAAATTATGTAAGAAATTTAACTTTTTATAATATATTGTATATATATGAATGCATAATTTCAGTTATCGAAATTTATGCTTAATTTTTAAAAGAAGATGTATTGCATAGTTATCAGTTGAGTCATTGTTCATGTTATTGGCACATCACATTTCATTATTGGTGTATATGCATTTTCCATACTATTCATGATAATGAATAACTCTTTTGGTTGGTACATAGGCATGGAATTTAATGTTTAGTACGTTGAAGTGTGCATGTAATGTGTTGAGTATGTGTGGCATGTTAAGGTGAGGACAATAAATTTAGAACTTGGCATAATCACTCTTTAAAGTTTGGTGATGGGACTCTTGTAATTTTGAGTTTGTTAATCGAGGAAATGAGTAATAAAATTTTTAAATTTATAACAATAAATTTGAAGATAAATAAATTAAATTATTTTTAAGAAATAATAAATTTAAATTTCCATTTTTTTATTTTTTTGGTTAACTAATTTTTATTAATTTATTAAAACATCTCAATATATTTGGATGAGTATTACTATTCTCTTAGCCTCACTCCCATCAGATTTGTTGGGTAGGAGGAAAATACAAAAACTAAGAGCGAAATGTCAAAATTTACATAGTATCAATATCTGAAATGATCAAAGAGCGCAAAATACATTGAGAATGAAAATGTAGCCCACCTCCATCAAGGATCATGAAATGTTGGTGCAAGCATAGCACTAGGTAAGTATGGAGGCCAAGGATCACCATTAACATGGAACTACAAATGAGTAAGATGACCCTCAATCTATTCAAGTTGCTCATTTGTTCGCCTTTGACTCTGTCTAAGAGCAACCAAACGATCAAGTATATTCCATTGATTATGCTGGAGATCATTCATAAAAGTTATCACATTGTTACGGATGATGACCCAATTCCTCCATGAGTGCAATAACATTACGCAGTTACAGGTCTAGAGAATACAAAGAGGGAAAAATATCCACATGGACAAGAGATAGAATATTTCCATGAGCCAATTCTCCCTCAAAATCTACCTCCACACCCCCATCACCTTCCATTTCCGCCGCCTTTCCTACAAGTCCCGCCGATTGGCCACGAGGTCCCAACCCCCACCGAGCATGCCTGCATTGCAGAAACATCACTTCAATTGCACTAGACCTCATAGACCATCATCTATCTTTCACCCAAGCACTGGAGATTTTCCATGTTATATGGCATCTAAGTTCATCAACAAGAGTGCCTTTAGGCCCCACCCAAACTACCACTAGGGTCACATAAGCAACCCCCCAAGAATCCCAAAGATGTCCCTTATCTACATTGCCCCAAGTGAAAAAGGGATTGAACACCCAAAGCCAGAAGGAGGGGACCTATAACTTTGAATCCCCACCCCAAACCCAAAAGCATCTAAGGGACGAAAACAAAAAAAAATACCACTTTAGACTAAAAATCTCTAGTATAATTCCACAAGGCACTAGAGTAAAAGGATGCAGGTAAAACAAAAACACACCACACCCATGCTTCCTACAAATGCAACATTCCGAGTTCCAAATATTAGCGAAATTAGACTTACCAGATGGGAACTACTAGAAGAACCCAATTCTTTTTTTATTCAAATGGCAAGCCAATGCATAGATGTGCCCTCACACTCTAGCCTTAGCTAGCAATAAGGTGATTCACGATAAGTCATCACTCTAGGATCCCACACCTTGCGAGTTAGTTCACCAGTGGAGCCATAATGTAGACAATCCTCGAAGCCTTTCAATTGATAATGAGAGCAAAACGATCACAAAAGACACAAGGTTTCTCTACAAAAAAATCACAAAAAGAAAATAATGAATAGAAACACAATCACACATATAACACACAATATATTTGGGAAAACCAACTAGGAAAACCCCCTCTTTCTTATATTAAATCAACTGAGCAATGTAATATATTACATAGAATCATCTTCAAGCTTGAAGCTCCCTACAATAATGCTCAACTCTCTACAATACTTTCCCAACACTTAGGAAAATAAGGCCCACTAGGAGCTACTATTTACTAGCACAATTTCCCCCTAAGAAATAGGAATTTATCATATTTCCTTTCACAATTCCTAAGAGAATTTATCTACTTCCTTCTTAACCTATACACACAAAAACATGTGTGCCATAATAAATACAATTTGTGCCTTCATTCAATCTCAATAGGAAATTTGAATTTCATGACCTACTAGGGATAATTTTAGTATTGATGCAGTTAACTAAGAATAAGTTGATTTAACAGAATATCAACTACTCAACTAAAATCAAATATATCTCTATTCTACAACTAGAGATCAGTTAACTGAGAGACACTAGACTTAACCCACTAGATAGCTACTTTTAGCCATCAACTATTCCATAACTCACTAAAATCCATCTAACTCGAATCAAATAACAATAACTCAGTGATAGGCCCCATCACACATGTTAACTAACAACTAACTCAAGTATCTGTGATGCTAAATTTGAATTAGCATCTTTGAATAAGGCACAAGTCAAAGAATCCATTCCTTCCTACATTTCAACACTTCTTCTTAGCAAGGAAGGTCTTCTTGGAAGAACCTCGTCCACCTGGATCTATCTTCAGCTATACCAAGTTCTCTGCTACTGCAACTACTCCCTTTGAACTATAAAGAGCCATGTACCATGTGAATCTAGGTTTCTACTTCTTCGTGTTGGGAGACTCAACTCTCTTCTAAGCTTCCATAACCAAATCCTCTGCCCACTTGGCTCGAAGTTTCCCTATACTAGAAATCTCTGACTAAGTGTCTACCTCCACTCTCTCTGGGCTATGGTCCTCATCATCATCCCAAATTCCAACTAGCTGAGACTGAAATTGATACATTCCCTGATGCTCCATATTTAGATCTCTATCCTACTCTCGCTCAACCATCACATCTATACTCTAGGAACTGTCTACCTTCATACTCAAGGTTGCAAATCCATCAACCTCCAATTTGTAGAGGCTCTAGATCCTTACCCCAATATTCTTGACTTGTCTTGAAGTTGAATGCTTGAGGTAGGCCTTTCCTTTGCTAAATACAACATCATACCTTTTGTCTTCAACGACTGCAGCTAATAAAAACAAATTATTCAATCCTAGGACATACATCACATTATTGAGATGGAGAAGGGAATCCGACTCCCTCTTAAATCTTATTGTACCAACTCATTTGGTCAATTATATGGCAACATATCCAGTCTCGATATGGAATTTCATTTCTTTCTCCTCCAAACAACTGAAGAGATCTTTGTTCCCTGTCATGTGGAATGAAGCCCCTGAGTCAATTTAACACACATTACCTTGTACTGAGATTTTCATGCAAGCTATCAAGGAGAAATATAATTTGAACTGACAAGAGAGTGCTTCTCCTCCTCCTTCTACCGCAACATGTTTGTTGGAATTTTTATTTGGACATTTTGTAGCATAATGTCCAAATTCATGACAATGAAAACACTTGATCTTGCTAAGATCCTTCTTTTCCTTGCCACCATTCTTACTAGACTCGATTTTTTTTTGGGACTTCTCACCCTTGTATTTCTTCCCTTTGTTAGCTAAAGAAAAATTCTCCTCATATTCTATCCCAGATGAAACTCCATCCTTTGTTTCCCCCCTTATCTCTTCCTGCACAAGATTTGACTATAGTATCTCCCAATCATGGAGCTTATCTCTACCATTCACTATTTCCTAGAAACTATGCCAATATTTCTAAAGCCCAAGAAGAGAGAGGGTCACAAGCTCTACTGGTGGAACTGTCTATCCAACACCTCCAAGTTCATCCCTCACTTGAGAAAACCTGGATAGATATGAAACAATGGTCTCATTCTTTCCCATTCAAATGTTCCTTAATTTTTCATTTAAAGCAAGTTTTTTGGCATCACTACTACTTTCAAATAAATCAGTAATGGTCTTTACATATGGAATGTTGTTTCCTTCCCATGCAACTTTGGAACAATATGGTATCTAACTCCTTCTACGATCGTCCTCCTAACTTTCGCAGTGTCCTTCCTCTATTGAGTTACTTGTTGTGCATATGATGGAGGAGGTTTAAGAATATCAATCTTGATGTATTCCAAAACCTTGTTATCATCTAACACAACGTCCATTTTTTCCTTACATGCATAAAAATTTTAAGTCCCTTCCAGTGCATTCTCTATCCTCAAGCCATAAGATGACATGATTCTTGCACTTGTAGAATTCCTGAACCAACTGATCTTCTCTCCAACACACTTTGAATCTGATCAAGGAACTGGGTCTCTATCTTGTTTCCAGCTTGAATACCATGTAGAAAATCCTTTAATATTGTAACTGCAAATGAGAGAAGACTAATCACAAAAGACACAATATTTCCCTACCAAAAATTTGTAGAAAGAAAACAATGAATAAAAACAAAATTATAAATAGAACACACAATATATTTGGGGAACCCAACTGGGAAAAAAACTCTTTCTTGTATTAAATCAACTGGGCAATATGATATATTACATAGAATATGCTTCAAGCCTAAAGCTCCCTAAAATACTGCTCAAATCTATACAAGAATTTCCAAACACTTAGGAAAATAAGGCCTACTAAGAGCTCCTATTTCCTAGCGCAATTTTGCCCCTAAAAACTAGGAATTTTTTTATTTCCTTGCAATTTTCAAGATAATTTATCTGCATGCTTCTCAAGATATACATATAAAAACTTGTGTACCATAATAAATACAATTTGTGCCTTCATTCAATCTCAAAAGGTAATTTAAATTGCATGACCTATGAGGGATAATTTCAGCAGTTGATGTAGTTAACTAAGAGTAAGATGAGCTAACAAAATTCAACTACTCAACTAAACTCAACTATATCTCGATTATAGAACTAGAGATCTGTTAACTGACATGCACTAGAGTTAACCCACTAGATAGCTAATTTTAGCTATCAACTAGTACACAACTCACTAAAATCCATCTAACTCGAATTAACTAACAATAACTCAGTGATTGGCCACAAAAAACATGTAAACTAGCAACTAACTCAAGTATCTATGAGACTGAATTCAAATTAGCATCTTTGACTAAGGCACAAGTCAAAGAAGTCATTTCGTGCTACATTTTCAACACATAATGCCGACCCCACTAGCTTGCAATAGGCTTAGGCTTAGAAATTACCACTCTAATGAGCATGCATAGGTTGGAAACCTATGCATACTCATCGTTACCCTCACCACCCTTACAATCACCCATAACCTAAATTACCAACTACAAGATCCAACCCGCCAACTTGATTATAAGCCAGATGTTTTACATCTTGAACCTTCATGGATCTTGGTGCCACCTGCCCTCATCACACCACATTTTTCACCCAGTAATCATGTTGGAGGGTCAAATCCACACAATACTATTATATGATAGTCAAAATTATCCACCCCCATAAGGGCTTCAATATACAATGTTAAAATATAGAAAGTTTGCATTTTTTTTGGTCAAAAACTTAACTAATATGGGTTTGACCAAAATACCCAATGAAATATCTACTACGTGCGACAAGGATAATAAATAATGTATCAATGGAATTATAAAGCACAATTTTAAATAAATGTTTTGGTTTTAGCCATAACAAGAAAGAATATTATTATAGTTATTATCGAAAGATGAGAAGAGAACAATATGATTCATAGAATCATAGAAAGAATAAATAAAATGAAAGGATTAATTATTATTTTGGAAAACATATAAAAGTTGAAAAATTTTCGAATAAGGGTTTTCTTGTTATTTTGTTATTTTAATTTTTTTATTCATAGCCAATTAGGTTGACGATAAATAAATTTTTTTGTTTTGTTAAAAACAATAAATTTCAATCCACAATGTTAAACTATAGAAAGTTTGCAATTCTTTTTTTCAAACCTAAATTAATGTGGCTTTGAACAAAAAAACCCAATGCAATATCTACTACATGTGACAAGGATAATAAATAAGGTATCAATGGAATTATAAGGGACAATTTTCAAATAATTTTTTTAGCTTTAGGCCTAACAATAAAGAAGATTATTATAGCTACATTGGAAAGATGAGAAGTGAACAATATGATTCATAGAATCATAGAGAGAATAAGTAAAATGTATGTCTTAATTATTATTTTGGAAAACATATAAAATTTGACATGTTATTTCGTTATTTATTTATTTTTTTCCTTTAGCTTATTAGTAGAACCTGGCCTTGAGGGTTTCCAATATAATTGTCCCATGAACTCCCATTAGTGAGGTGCTTTAGAAATGATAAATCGACCAATTAAGCTAACACTAAGAGCTATTATTTTTTTTAAATTATTTAAGAAAGGTAAAATATTAATTGGAAGTGTCATATTAAGCATTTTCATTATTTTTTCTTAAATTTATGCTTTTTACCCGTTTGACATTATCTTGGATTTCCACTACATAGGGAGTATTTAGGTTTGATGAAATATGAGGAAATTTATGGATTGACACATGCTGATTTATGTTTTAATAGCTATGGCATTCAAAGTGGCACATTGATTTAGAATGAAGCCATACTTATTGAAAATAGATGGCATATGTTGGAGTTGGTGTTGTGTTATCATATTGATCTCATTGTATGGAAAATGAAAGGAGGGTATTATGGATCTCACTATCCGCCCCACCTTATTAATATTTTATGATTTTTTTCATTTTTTCTCCCTATAATTTATGATTATTCATATGTTATTTATGAAAATTTTATAAATATTTGACCTCTAGTGACGTTTTAAAGCTTTAAGATGGTTTGTTTGATTTAAATGTAGGGATCGTTATAGGAAAAATGAAGGAAGAAATTTTATCATTAAGGTTATGATTTTCCTTTAGAGGATCTGTATGAAGAGTTTTAGAGAGACATTGGTAGTAGAAAATGGAGTTCAATTGGAGGTGAACAACATAGTACCTTTGTTCAAGGATGTGGTGATAGGAGAATTAAATAAGAAACTAGTAATGGGGGGTGGAAGATAAAAGGCTTATGGGATTATAGAAAGGAGATAAGGAGGTTAGAGGTGTTATATCGTTATTTTCCACATTAGTTTTCAACTTGATAGATTTAGTCACCTACTAGGTTGAGACACTTGTTTCTAACTTAGGAGGCTAAAACTAGCGGTTTCATTATTTCTTGCACACTAGTAAGAAGAAATGCATCACTTCTTGTGCCTCTACAAAGGGTGGTGATCATTTGATACCTATTAACCTAAATTGATGAACAATATAAGCTTTTTAAATTTATCATTCATCAGGATATTACTTCAACTAAGTTAGAATTTCTTTGTCTAATAAATTGAGAATTTGTACAATCCTCTAAATTTTCTAGGACCTATAGGTCTAGATTCATCCTCTCTTTTCCACAATAGCCTATATATTTAATCCATTCCTAAGGGAGAATAAAAAGGATAAGAATATATGTAACTAAATGTTGTTTAATTTCTAAAAGAGCCTTGTTATGTTGTCATAAGTTTTCCTTACTTGTGACGTA
This sequence comes from Pinus albicaulis, assembly GCA_034641835.2. Taxonomy (NCBI): domain Eukaryota; kingdom Viridiplantae; phylum Streptophyta; class Pinopsida; order Pinales; family Pinaceae; genus Pinus; species Pinus albicaulis. The sequence continues at coordinate 147,598,238 of CM076570.1, forward strand.
AGCCAAGGAGGACTTGGAGCCAACGAACCACCAAGGGTCTCCTTACATTCAAGGTATATGAATGTTGGTGTTTCATTTATTAATATAGATCCTATCGTCACTCCCCTAAATTATTTTTTTTAATCTCATATATGTTTAGATATTTATTATCTTGAGTGATATGGATTATATCTGAAGTTTCTCTCACTGTTACAACATTTAGAAGGAAGGTTTTGTGTATATATTTGAAGTTATTTTGGAGAAATAAGCGTATATAGTAGTCGTGGAGAATAAAATGGATATATTTTCTAGAAGTAGGCCACCATAAAACAGAAAGTGGCGAGTATGTTATGGTGGGACTCACGCAACCACAAAAGAAGGAAAAGCTCACCGCAAAATAAGGAAGCATAGGATCAATTTTGAAAGGATAAAGAAGGATAAGGAAAATGGCACCAGATTGTGTCAAATTGGACCAGTTGAAGGCCGGGATCAAGGAACATGTGGAATGACCAAATCAAGTGAGCGATTCTATAGATGAAGCCACAAATGGGAAAATTGAGTAGCTAAGAGCTAAAGCTAGAATTAGATCTAGGTACTCTTTTTTGTCATTAATAGTCTACATGTTGAAAATTTATAATATGCAGAGAGTCATGGTCTTTCCTTCTGTAAATTGTAATATTCCGTTGTAATGTATTTGGTATAAAGAGACGAGAATGTGTGAGCCTGTGTGGATCTGTGGTGTAATGGTTTTCTGAATAATAAAGAAAGGGATATGGGAATGGCCTACGCTATATGATTGATGTTCAATTCATGGCCCGTTTTAAAATTTTAATTATGTGTGTACAATTAATCATCTGTTAATATATGGGTGATTGATTTATCATTATATATCATTGCGAAGAATTGTCTTATGTTTAAAATGAATAAATAATATGATGATGGTTTTGGTTTCCTGCCACTAATCTCAATGCATCTTATCATTCTTTTTTCTAGCACACCTTGGCTGAGACTCTTCCTTCCTCTGGAGGGAGTGAAAATGTTGGCGGTAATCTAGAATATGATGGTGCTTTGTTGGAAACCTCAGGTTGAACCCTAGGTCTATAATGTTCCAAATTTTGTGCCAGAAAACGGTTCCATTTCCAGGACCCTAAAATTATAAGATGATCTAGATCATGGTATCTAGAATTATTGGAAGAGATATCCAGGAATGATGGCATGAGAATATTGACCACTTTATTCTACAACAGACTCAACTGAGATAAAATATTCTAGACTGGGTTAAAGAAGAAGTTTTTTATGTTGAACCTGCTTATGAAAAATACAAAATATTCTAGTGCAAGTTCCCAGAAGAATTATGGAATTGCTTAAGGTAGTCGCAAGTCAAAGTAGGAGTCAGAAGTTTCCTTAGCCTCCATAGAGACTAGTCTCCATATGATTTGGATCAACTTCACCGATTAGACACATATATAACAAGGGCTATTGATTTTTAGGAAAATGAAACATTAGAAGACTATATTATTGAGTTTGCAGTCGAAAAAAATTAGTCCTTTTCCAGAGCAGAAGAAATATTTAAGTTCAGGTTGTGAGGAATTTTTTTGAAATAGATCCCACTTTGGATCAAAGTCTTAATTGTTGAAAAAAATATGCTAATGTTCCAAGAAGATCAAATGGCTGATTAAAACCCTTAGTGTTGGGGGTTGGGTCTAGGGGGAGGAATGTTGTGAATTTTCAGAATATGAGGTATTTTTGCGATGGAATAAAAAGAGTTGTGTAAGGCACAAGATTTTAAAGCGTTGCAAAGGGAATGGATAGTTAATGAGTGTCGAGAAAGAAAATTGCAGTTAATTAGGAGTAGAATAAGATAATTACAAATTATAGGAGAAGCAGTGATGAGTTCACTGTTACAAAGGAATAACATGAATAGCCCAAAGTTGCAAGGAAAGGAGATAATGAGGGATCTCCTTCTGGAGGAATAGGAGCAAATAGTGGAAGTGTTGCAGGGAATTTGATAGGGATGGGTAGACCCCACTTAAAATCAAGAGGATTTCATATGATTGAGCCATATATACAACCAATTATGATTTATGATGAGAATATTCCAACAAATGATGATACACATTTTTTGATGAGGTGATTATTCTTTGAAGATGACTCACTATCTGCTAGTGGAAGTCCACAATGTAGTGGTACAACTCCTCCTCTCCATAACCTTCCCGTGGTACTATATCAAAATCCTGAGAATTTATTTTCAAAGTTAAGTAAGGTTTTAAAATTACAGCAAGTACATTTTAGATATAGTACTAGTAGTTCTAATAAAGGAGTAGTTTTTCTAGTAGTTTTTAGTCAATTTCAACCAATTATTCTCAGCCAAGTTCTAAGGTATTTATAATATTTCAGCCTAGGAAAAAAACCATGGTTGGGAATATGTTCAGATCACTTACGTGGTACCTAGAGTTTTCATGATGACGTGGTGAATATGTTGAACAACATTGGTATCTATGTGAGGCTATTTGGAGGGATAGATAGACTCCTGATGCCACCAAGATCATTGAATTTTAGAATACTTTACGAGATCAAGTGTTTTAGTGGTTTATTAAAGTGGATTGATGCAAGCCCTAATGCCATTATGGATATATTTAAATCAAAATTTATTCAACAATTTAAGTTTCCTCACTCTAATTAGCAAGGTTTGGTAGATTTGTTGGATATCAAACAAAGGGAGGGAGAATTTTCTTAGTAGTGTATGCAGAGATTCAAATATTCTATCAGTAAACCATATTATCCCATTGATCCCCATCATCAGAGAGATTGCTTCATTAAATATTTTCTACCGATGACTATGTGTATGTTGTCACAATAAAATATTGATACGTTGCAGGATGCTTTAAAGAAGGCGATGCAAATTGAAGCAATGGAAGAATACCCTTAGAATTAAAAATTGGGCACTTCTTCTACTGATCCTGCTATTATGGGGCTTCAAAATAAATTTTCCAACTTGAATGAGAAATTGAAGGATCTTTCTCTTACACGATCCATGCGACCTCAAGTTTAGTGCATGTGTTGGCAAGTTGAAGGGCACATTTTCACAGAATGGTCGTCAGATCAGGGGTATGGGACCATCTAGAATGCCCATGGGACCTCCTCCATCGCCACCTCATAATGTTGTAGCTGCACATATTTCTTCAGAAATGCATTTTCAAGGATTTATTCAACATTAGGCATTCCCAAATCACCAAGGTATGTCTATGAAATTGTTTTGCAAAATCTGTAGGTATTTTGGCCATTCACCTTGTTTATGTATGATTTTATAGTAGTATTCCAATGTTCCCAACAACATATTCTGTGAATTTTGTGGATCGCCCATACATCATGCAAACCAATATCGATCTTTAGATGCATTGGCTTATCACCTGGATAGTACAAATTTTTGAGTCAATGAAACTCCTCCAGGATGAGGAGGAGGAGCTTCTTGGGGAGGAAGGAAAGTAGGGAGAGGTCTAATCATATGTGATAACTATGACCAAGAAGTTCATGTTGTAAGGGATCACCTAATGCCAAGAATACCCTAGTGTTAATACTATTGGGTGAATACGCATGCTACATAGGATTGTCCAGAATTTGTTGTCGTTGGGAGGAGTGAAACCAAGTAAAGGGAGGAAATATTATTAATGTTGAACCTTAAGAACCAAAAACATTTGTGAAACCTAATTTTAACATTGTGAACATAGGAGGCAAAGGAACCGGGGATTATATTGGAACTCCTAATAAACTGACTGCTATAAATAAGACGTCACCCAAAAATTCCTATCACCCTAATCAACAGAAAGAATATTATTGAGATGCAGTTGAACTATTTAGGCAACTGGTTTCTTCTCATGGTACCCATGTTGAGCAGCAAAAACAAGTGAATAATAAGAGTCCTAGACCATCACATGACACATCTCAACCAATTTTATATTGGCTCAAGTTATTTCTACATATTATGAATGATGAGAAATTAATTGGTCAATTGCGTAAGAAACTATAAGCAATTGTGAAGGATGATCCATTCTCAGAAGATAATATTTATGCTAATCTTGCTAAAATGAATACTAAGAGGGTCTAGAGAAACAAGAAGAGAACATGAAGATAATTCTAAGTTTATGCACAAATTTTTGGATACCAGATCAAGGACTACATGTTATATCTCAGTTTATATGTAAACATCTTACCAATAAAAACTTGGGAGGTGCTAGGGAAACCCAGGCTAGTCTTTTCCCCAATTCAACAACAGATGGAAAACCAATATTGTATTCTTCCTATTGGAATATTAGAATATGTTGAGGTTGATATTGTAGGTGTTAAGAGCTATGAAAATTTTGAATTAATAGACATTATGGGTGACAAAGACTCGTACCCAACGTTATTGGGAATTCACTAGGCATTTGAAAAATAGGTAATCATTGATCTCAAACAGGAAACCATAACCTTCGAAGTGGATGGATTTTGGGTTATAAAATCATTGGATCAATACCAAGGCCCTAGGTTTACTAAACACGTAGATTATGTTTAAGAACCTAACTTGTTAGAACAATTATATCAACTTACTCCTGGGAAGAGAGAGGATTACATTAATCTGACAATATTTGGATCTATTAGTTGGAGAAGTGTCCAAAGCACAGAGGTAGGTTCATACGTTGTGATGGAAAATTGGAAACAAGGAGATCATGGGTTACATTTGTGACACAACGCAACTATTTGATGCCTTCGATGGATTAGTACTAAGTTACAATATTATCATGTTTTTAATGGTACTAAATATGTTGTGAATTTTATTCAAGAAGTTGATTATATAATAGAAGAGGGCCAAAATATTTCTGTAATGAATGTTGCATTGTAAGTGTCTACTCAACTTAGTGTTCCTAAATTGATATCATAAATTGTCAACCAGGGCTAGTAAACTGTTGAAGTGAAATGCACCATATGTGCCTAGGTATCTTCTTCCTACTTCGTTGTGCTTAGTGTTTTTCTAGTGTTTTTGGTTTTGTGTTTTTATGCTAAGGGGAAAAGAACTAAATTGTTGGCAAAGAGAAGTTACTAATCACACTAAAACAGAATAAAATATACTCTAAACTATGAATGGTACCAAGAACAGAAAATGCTAATCCACAGATTGTAAAGCTAATAAGAAAAATAACTCATAACATTAAACTTAGTCCAATTCATTTCATTAGAGGTATGTTGGAACAAACTGAGAAAAGGATTAGTTTGATGTAATGAGGTTCTCTTTAGTAAACAACAACTTAAAACATCATTTAAGAAATTCACCATGAGTTAGAAATTAAACATTTTGAGAAAAGATTATCTGCAATGTAGTAAGGAACCCTATGCTAAAATAACTTATGACACTAGAATTAACTCATTCTGCAACTCAAAATGTTACTATTAAGCCTCATTCAAGGGTTAGAGATTTCTTGGAACAACTTGGGAAAAAGGCTATTTGTAAAATTATGAGAATCTATTACATAATTGAAAAACAGTCAAGAACTCAAAATGATATAACTAATTCTTGTTCATGTGATAGTGATGTGTTAGAAGAATTTGAGAACAAGAAAAGCTTATAAAATAATGAGGGTCTTTTAAATCTAATTAAAAAGACTGAAATTCAATTAACCAATAGGACAGAAATGCAATGAACAAAATTGAACTAAAATGCAATTAACTCAAAAGTACTACAGCTATATCTGATTCACGTGTTAGTGATATATTGGAACAGCTCATGAGAACAAGATTGACTGTAATATTCGATGTAAGTAAATGACATAAAGCATGATGCAAGAGGATAAACTCAGAAAAATACCTAAGTTAAAAACAAAACAGAGTTAAAGGTCACTTATCTAGAAAATATGCGCAAAGCCTTTCGGATAGTAGGGGCCCTCTACCATCAGATTGGCACACGAATCCTTAACTCCTTAAAGTTGCTTCAGATGATGCATCAAAGTTATACTTCTTTTATTAGAAGAAAAACACTCAGAAATAGAGTATCGCAGTCTTTGAAAACTAACAAGAAAACATCAACTAACTGTTTCTCAGTTCACCGAGTTATTTTTATAAGCAAATACATAACTGTCATTGAGTAGAAATAGGCATAGGTGTCTTTTATAATCAAAATCGAACTAGAACTCCTGTTGAGGACTTGTATTTTACTGAAGACACCTGTAGATTCCTTATCCTTGTAGAAGTCTGCTTCTTGGTTTTGGCTTTGTCCACGTGCATAACCACTTTCAGATTTTTTCTCAGCCTTCGTGGAGGACAAGGAATGATGTAGGAGAGTTTTGGAATTTAACCATATGTGTCTTTCCCTCAAATGACACCTGTAACCTATGTAAACATAAAGATGGCTACGAAATATGTGACTAGCTACAAAATGACTGCATTTTGTAGCTAAGTCTGCTCAAAAATCACTATGACAACAAAACCACAAAAGTATAATAGGTCAGTCATTGCATGCATTATTAAAGTGATTTTAATCATTCCTATTGATCTTTTAAGCCTATAGATAATAAAGGGAAAATGGAATGAAGTGAAATTTGATGAAAGGAAAAGACATTTTTAGGGCTCAACATACCCCCACTGCAAACTTTTGCATGTCCTCATGCAATCAATCCATGTATTCTGAAACTTCAGCCAAGACATCTAGCTTCATTTTTCTACTTTGCTTGGTGTTCAATGGCATCCTAGGCTTCCTTATGACCAATTTGAACCTCAGATTTATAAGTGCCCTATTCAACTTCTTGTTTTTCTTCTTCAGTTTCGCACTAGCCTTGTACAATTTTTCCATTTGCAGAGAGAGAGTTGTGTTCATGTCACTTTTCAGTTTGACTTGTTCCCTTAAAATTTCATTTTCATTTTTTATATGCCTATTGAGTACTTCCAATTCACATTTGTCTTTTCTCAGCACTTCAATTGAAGATTCTTGTGGGCTAGGAGTTCTTTCTCTGTTTTCTGAGGCTCTTTATTCTAATGATTCAACATAATTATAGATCTATTGTTGGGCTAGATCTACCTCCAGAGTTCCTCTATCAGGATTTTATTCATATTGGTACTCAGGAGATCTGTCAATTGGTGTCTCTTCATCTTCAATATCTATGATTCTTGTTTGTTTAACTCATGTCTTCTTCAATATGCCTTTAAGCCTATGACTTCTTCTCAGTTTAGATGGTCCCTCACCTCTCTTCTTAGCATCCTTTCTTTTTATCTTTTCCTTTTTGAGTTGTTTCTTGATTTTGGCCAATTTTTCAGAGATAATCTCCTCACTGTCTTCTTGTATTGTTTATCAATTTTAATTTCAACAGATTTGGCAAATTTTCCTCTCTTGCTTCTTCTTACAAGTTTTCCTTCAGACATAATTTCTTTAGGTTCTTCAAAATGATTTCTCAAGAGGAACTCATCCCAACTATCTCCTACCTTTTTCAAATGATGCTCAATTAGAATTTTAACTAGGCCATGATGATATAAGGTGGTTTCTAAGAACCGAACCCTTTTTTGGACATTAGAAGCCATCCTCTTTAGGCTATGGAGCAAGAAAAAGGGTAAATTTATCTCTTCATCTAGGAAATTCATCATAAGCCGAATGTGATAAACATATAGGGTGCCAAACCTTCCTTCACAGGTTATAAACTTGTGTACAATTAGCAACATATTTTTCCATTTATTTTTCAAGGCTGAACTAGGAATGCCTTTCTTGAAAACTGAAATATCCATACCTAGTGTTTTTAGCATCTGTCTCCATGCTTCATTGCGAAATTCTTTGTTTTTAAACCATCGTTCACCTTTGCTTGGCAACTCTGTTGCTTCTGCTATGAAGGATTATGTGATAATGAACTTGACATCACCTATTTCAACTTCTGACCCGTTGAATGACTGGGCAAATGACTTGGTGACCTCCTTGTGAAATCCATTGAACTTCTCCAAAAACTTTAGCCATCCAAATTGTTGTAACATCTCTTTAATCTATGGGTAAACTTCTAGATATTTGGTTCCGACTGGCTCGGACCTTACATTAAGTCCCATGGCTTCTTTTCCTCAACTTAAATTTATTGCTCTATTACTGCTCTCCTATCTGAGGTAAAAATGGCTGTAGAGGGTTGTTTCACCCTAAAGATGACTTCTCTATTTCCGCAGATAGGAACTGGATATGGAAAAATGACATGAAGTGGATATGGGATGAGTGAAATACGGTGAGGGTAAATCATACGAACGATTGATTTTGAGAGTTGTCATGGACTAAAATACCGTGGAGAAATCTCATGATGATTTCAAAATCATCAATGAATATTTCGGGTTAGTGACGTGACCTAATAGGTCACTTCAAGTACTGACCGTTAACTTTTAATAAATGATGATTTGATATGGAGCGGAATGGAAGGGATTTATTCAATGATTTTATGATAGGCTTGATCAATACAAATAATCAAAATAACTTTATGAAACATACATATGACTTAACCATACTATATCTTTCATAATCTGCTATCATAATAATTTCACACAATTTTACCTTAGCCTTTCTTTTGATTTTTGTTGTTTTAATATGATTTGTCTTTCCTTTGAAAATTATTGATCTTTCAGTCTTCATAATCCTTTTGATTTTTGTTGTTGAAGTAGGTGTGCAGGATCAATTTGCTATTGAACAAGTGGTTGTTGAATGGTTGGCTGCAGAATATCTGGCTGCAGAATGTCTGGAATGCAGAATATTTGGCTGCAGAATGTACCTGTAAAAGCTTTGAGACATGGAATGAAATGATTTGAATATGGATGCAATGAAGTATGAAAAAATGGGTCATGAAATATAGTGGAATGAAGCATGAATGAAGTGAAATATGATGGAATGAAATGGATCATAAATGTGGAGTGGTATGAAATATGAAAAGTGGCCTGCAACTTATGATTTGTAATACTCAATTGCAGAAAAAGATCAATTTTGAAAATCTGAAATGAAATGAGATGGATCATGAAATGGAGTGAATGAAGTATGGATGAATGGAGTAAATGAAGTATGGATGAAGTGAGATATGGTGGAATGAAATGGATCATAAGTGGAATGTGATATGTAAAGTGAGCCTGCACTTATGATTTTATGATATACTTGTTTGCAGGAAAAGGAAAATTTTGAAAAGCTAAAGTGTCAGAAGGATTCTGATTTTCACCTTATCTTTTCTGTATAAACATGCTAATCAATGATTAGTTTTCATGTTTATACTTTTTTTTTTTTTTTAGCATTTGATTTCAGAAAATACAATTAAGTTGATGAAGAAGAAGGATTCTTCTTCATTAACTTCACATCAATGTTCTCTTGGAATCTCTTGACAAATTCTTCTCTTGAAAGTGGCTTATGATACAGTTTCAATCTATGACCATTTACAAGAAAAGTCACCTTATCTTCATCTATTGTCCTGATTTTTATTGCTCCATTGTCAAAAAATTTCACAATTTCATATGGCTCAAGCCAATGTGTTTGGAATTTACCTTGAAAATCTTTGAACTTTGAATCAAACAAGAGGTCCCAGTCACCTTCTTTGAATTTATTTTCCTTAATGTACTTATCATGCCATATAGTCCTTTTCTGTTGGACTATATTTTTTCTCTAGACTGCATCCTGTCTAATCTCATCCAATTCATTAATCTGCTCCAATCTGTGCTTTTGTGCTTCTGTTAGATCAAGTCCTAGCTGGACTGCCATTTTAAAAGTTTGAATCTGAAACTCTATGGGAAACAAGACTTCTTTTCCATAAACAAGTTCATAAGGGGTATGACCTGTTGTGCTTCCCCATGTAGTTCTATAGGCCCACAAGGCTTCAAGAAGCCTGTCTGCCCAATCTCTTCTATGTAAATGAACAGTCTTTATTAGGATCCCTTCAATGACCTTATTAGTAGATTCCACTTGGCCATTTGCTTGTGGATGATAGGGAGTAGATTTTCTGTGTCTGATTTTGTACCTCTCCACCATTTGTTCCACTAGCCTTGATGTGAATTGAGCTACTTGATCTGCAACAATTTCTCTTGGGACACCAAAATGAGTAAAAATATCCTCAAAAATAAAATTAACTACAGATGCTTCAGTAGCAGAAAGTAATGGCTTGGACTCTGCCCATTTGGTAACATAATCAGTGAAAACTAATATATATTTCTTTTGTCTTGATGGAGGACTAATAGGTCCTACAAAATCTAAAGCCCATTTCTCAAAAGGTTCAATATGTACCTGAGGCTGCAATGGAATCTCACCTGAAGGAGAAGGTTTCCCTACCCTTTGGTAGCTGTCACACCTTTTGACATACTCTTTAGCATATCTAAAGAGGGATGGCCAATAGTATCATAAATTAAGGATCTTATAAGCTGTCCTTTTATCAGCAAAGTGTCCACCACAAGGTTCATCATGACATGCCTTGAGGATCTCAGGCATCTCATCTTCTTGAACACATCTCCTAATGATAAAGTCTGGACCTGTTTTGTATAACTCATTAGCAACCCAAGAATATTTTTCACTGTCATAAATGATATTTCTTTTGTCTCTTGCATTCATTATTGAAGGAAATTTCCTTGAAACTAGATAATTAGCAATGTCAGCAAACCAAGGAGTTTGAGTAGAAATTGCAAAAAGATATTCATCAGGGAATTGATCTTAAACTAGAGTATTGTCTTTAATGTTTTGTAGTCTAGATAGGAAATCCACTACTGTATTTTGTTTCCCAGGCATATCTGGAATGGTGATGTTGAATTCCTGTAAAAGCAATAACCATCTTATCAATCTTCCATTAGTAATTGATTTGTTCATTAGATATTTAATTGTAGAGTGATCTGTGTGAACAAAAGTTTCATAACCTGTTATATAGTGTCTAAATTTATTTATGGCATGAACAACAGCTAAGAACTCTTTTTCAGTTATAGTATAATTTAACTCTGAAGGAGTCAAATTTTTACTTGTATAGTAGATGGCATAAGGAATTAGGTCTTTTTGTCCCAATAAAGCTCCTAAAGCTGTATCTAAGGCATCTGTTGAAATATGAAAAGGTAATTTCCAGTTAGGTACCCTTAGAATAGGTGCTTCAGAGATTTTTGTTTTCAGGGTCTCAAAGACTAACTGGAAATCAAGATTCCACTTGAATTCACAGTCCTTGGTGAGTAATTTGAAAAGTGGAGATGCTATCTTGGTGAAGTTTTCTATAAATATTCTGTAATACCCTGTAAATCCTAGAAAACTCCTAACATATTTTTGACAACTTGGAATAGATAAGTTAGAGATGACTTCAAATTTTGACTCATCAACTATAATCCCATCCCCTGAAATGTGATGCCCCAAAACAATCCCTTCAGTAGACATCATAAAACACTTCTCATGACTTAGTGAAAGATTTGCTTCTTTACATCTCTTTAAAACTTTTTCCAAGTTTGCTAAGGCTTCTTCAAATGTGTTTCCATAGACTGTGAAATCATCCATATATACTTCTACACAATCATGTATTAGATCTGAAAAGATTCCTAGTACTGCCCTTTGAAATGTTGCAGGTGCATTGCATAGTCCAAATGGAAATACTCAGTAAACATAGGTACCCCAGGGACAGGTAAATGTGGTTTTGTCTTGATCTTCAAGTGCTACTTGAATTTGATTATAACCACTAAACCCATCTAAAAATGAGAAGTATTTTTTTCCAGCTAATGTATCTAACACTTGATCTATGAAAGGTAGGGGAAAATGATCTTTAAGAGTAGCTTTGTTTAATTCCCGGTAGTCAATACATACCCTCCATTTACCATTTTTCTTTGGCACAATTACCAAAGGAGAAACCCACTAACTATCTAAAATGGGATAGATAAAGTTGACATTTAACAATTTCTGCAATTCTTCTTTAACAATCTCCCTAAGGTTTCCATTCATCCATCTTTGAGGTTGTCTGATTGGTTTACAATTTTCCTCTATGTAGATGTGATGAGTGCAAGTCTTAGGGCTTATCCCTTTCATATCAGTGTACTCCCATGCATATGCGGAAGAATGTCTCTGTAATATCTTGATTAGCTTTTCTTGTTGAGATTTCTCTAGGTTCTTGTTTATGTTTAAAGTTTTACCTGGAAATATATCAATTGTAGAGCTGCCAAATTTATCCATGGAGTAAAGAGACATCTATCTTGATGATAAAAACCCAATGTTGGATTCTTCTTGAAATTGTTCATGTTTGTATTCCGAAGAGGATTCAAACTTTTCTAAGGTATTTAGAATCTGGCTATCTTCACTAATTTCTGAAATTGTGAATAGAGGTTGTATGTCTTCTTCATCCTCAATCCATTGAGTATCATCTAATTCTGTAATTATTTTTTCTGGAGGATACAAGGTAAATTTATTGGTTGAACTACCATCAGAGATGTACATATCACCGGATCTAAAGCTAATGAAAGCATCAGCTGTAGCTAACCAAGGTCTTCCTAATATAATAGGATGTCCTCCTAGATTATTTTTAGGAGTTAGGATCATAAAATCCACAGGATACTCCCAAGAATCTAAGGACACTGGAATGTCTTCTATTACCCCATCAGGTTTAATCATAGATCTGTCTGCTAATTGTAATAATGTGGGTGTAAAAAGAATATTAGGAAGTTTTAGTTTATCCATGATTTGTCTACTCATGATATTGATTGCTGCTCCTAAATCAATAAGTGTGTTTTGGATCTCAGTTCCATTGATGTGTATTTTAACAACTGGATTTCCTGGGCCTAGATACTTTGGAATAGAAATCTTACCCATCATGATGTCTGCTATTTTTCCTACCAGTTGAATTTTATTTGTCTCTTTTATTCTTTTTCCTGTTTTTTTCATGCTCAACTCCTTTATTGTCTTTGCTAAGATTGGAATTTCCTTGATAGCTTGTAATAATGGGATCTTAATACAAACATTCCTTAGCTCATCTAGGAAATCATAATTAGGCACCAAAATTTGTTTTTCTACACCCCTATCAATTTGTAATCTTTCTGGAAAGGGTGGTGTAGAGGTGAATGTTGATGGCTGCTCTAATATAGGAGTTGAAATTATTGGTTCTTTTTGTTTTGATTTTTCAATATACGGGTCTTGAAAAGATGTGTTCTCTTCAAGACTTTTATTTCCCCGTAGATAATCTTCCTCAGAGTTTTTTTGCTCTTGTATGATTACAAAAGGTTTCTTCTTTTCAAGTATTCTTCCAGACCTAAGTTGAACATCATTAAGGTCTAAAGGAGTAATCATATAGTTTGGGAACTGTTGGCCTTCTATCATGTATTTGTTCTAAGGATTTTTATTGTTGGGGTTTGGTATCGGTTGGGTAGGTAACTAATTTTCTTTCTGAGGAAATGGTAATGGAAGTGGTGGATTTTGATGTTGTAGATTTTGTTGAGGAGGGAAATTTGGATATGGTGGATAAGATGGTGCATATTGATAATATTGAGGGTATCTTCCATAGGAATTTTGTGCTCCTTGTGCCCAAGTTTGAGATTGATTTTGGAATTGGGGCCAAGGTTGCTGCCAAGAATTCTAATTTGGTGGGGGTTGATTATACAACTGATCATGGAATCCTTGTGTTTGAGGTCCTTGCCAAGGCCTCCTAGAGACAAAATTGAGAGATTATGTGGAATTTGTAGGGGTTTCTTCTTGAAAGACAACTTTAAGACCAGGAAGTGAAGGAAAACTCTTGGTCTCATGTTTTTCTGAACAAATTACACAAGTCTCTACTATTTTTTCATCCAAAGGGCACTCTCTCAAGGCATTCTTCTTTCTAAATTTGGGACAAAATATTACTAAGGCATCAGATTCAGCTTTTTGCTTGTTTTGTAACTTAAGGGTGTCTATTTGTTCACTAAGACTCCCTAAAATGTCAGATTTGAATTCATCAAGCATATGTCCTATTTCTGCCCTACTTAATGTCCCAAAAGCAGACTTACTTGCCCTTGCAAGAGTAGGGTCTCTTGGTCCTTTTACAGGTTTTATATTTCCCTCTTGAAAGATTGATACATAATTCAGCTATTTCATGTAATGTGAGCTAAGATATATCCCCTTTTCCCATCATATTAAGGATATATAGCCATTCATCCCTAATTTTCTTCAACAAGAGAGCTTTCAAAGTCTCTTGGTCTAAGTTTTCCATTTTTTCTCTCTTGATGTTATAGTTAAACCTTTCCAACAAATCTTCCAGATTTTCATCCTCTTTTTGTAGCATTTTAAACACTTCCTCCTTATGGTTGACTGGCATACAGTAATCCAAATACCTCTCTAGAAATTTCTGTTTCATGTCTTCCCATGTCCTAATAGAACTGTTGATTAAACTCATAAACCATTTTAATGCTGCTCCTTTCAATGTTAAAGGGAATAGTTTAAGTTTTTGGGCATCTTGTAAGTAATCATAGATTCTACATAGGACTTAAAATTCAAATAGGAAGGTTTTAGGATCTTCAGTTTTGAGTCCATAAAAGTTTGGAAGGACAGAGGGTGAAATATTTTTCATATTTGCATTGGTTTCTTCATCTACTATAGGAAACCCAAAAGAGCTTCCCATTTCCCTTCTACCTCTTCCTCTGCCTCCTTCTTCACCTATACCTCCTTCTCCTTCTACACCTCTACCTCCTTCTCCTACACCTCCACCTCTACCTCCTCCAAAAAGTGTACGCTCTCCATTAAAGAATCCTCCTCCCCCTTCTTCTGCCATGGTCGATTCTTCTGTGGAAGTGGAAAAGTTTATGTATCTAGCAGGGGTCCTTGAATCTTCTTCTAAGACAGGTTCAGTGGATGAAGTGGAAGGCCTTTTTGATGGAATATATAATCTTAAGTATTCTAGAAGTCTATGATCAGTATAGTATGGGATGTGGGTTTGAGTTGGAGGTGTGCTGCCTCTTGGTCTTGGTGGAACAAGTGGTGTTCTAGGAATCAAGCTTCTACTTCTTATAAATATACCCCTTGAGTCTCTTTCTCTACGCATATCATTGTTTTTGGGAGGTAAGAAATAAGGTTACCTAGTTACACTTCCTCGGCAACGGCGCCAAAATGTCTACTCAACTTAGTGTTCCTAAATTGATATCATAAATTGTCAACCAGGGCTAGTAAACTGTTGAAGTGAAGTGCACCATATGTGCCTAGGTATCTTCTTCCTACTTCGTTGTGCTTAGTGTTTTTCTACTGTTTTTGGTTTTGTGTTTTTATGCTAAAGGGAAAAGAACTAAATTACTGGCAAAGAGAAGTTACTGATCACACTAAAACAGAGTAAAATCTACTCTAAACTATGAATGGTACCAAGAACAGAAAATGCTAATCCACAGATTGTAAAGCTAATAAGAATAATAACTCATAACATTAAACTTAGTCCAATTAATTTCATTAGAGGTATGTTGGAACAAACTGAGAAAAGGATTAGTTTGATGTAATGAGGTTCTCTTTAGTAAA